>JAZKJV010001197.1:77554-750089 GCA_037367405.1 Ottelia alismoides | reverse complement strand
GACCCGATTAACCACCCCCAAAATGCTTAAGCCGGGTTGTTCGGTAGTAAGCTCCTCACTATTTTATCCCACCCGGAACTTTCGAGTTCCACGGTATGGGACCTTCTTTTTGGGGGTGTTACAGGGAGAGACCGCGCGCAACCGATGCCTGATTTTGGATTTTGCAATAACATTCTATTTGTGAGCATGGGGCTAGAGAGATCGTAAAAGATTACCAGGATCTAAAAAATGTCCATCTTAGAAGGTAAGTTATTTTCTGTAACTAGTTGAAATGTAATAAATAACTTCTCATTGAAAAAAATGAGATATGAAATCCAATATAAATCAAGGGGAAAATGGGGTTGTCCGTTTTTTTTCAAAAATACCATCATTATTTTCATCACTATATCCTTCTTATATGTCATTTTAATTTCGTTAGAAACAGAAACTCATATGCCTTTCATGTAGAATATTTAAAATTGTTGTAATCGACATGTTCTAGATGAAGTGCATATGAGTCTCTTTTTCTGATAAAATTGAAATGGAATATTAAAATGATATAGTGATGAAAATACGTAATGATATTTTAAAAAAAATCATCAAAAAATGAGACAGAAATAGCCACATTGAACTCAGTTGATCGACTTCTCCATCTCACAGTAAAGTCACTAGAACGTTGACGACTGAGTTGCATTTTTTTTTGAAAGAAAAAAGGGCATCTACCGTGTAGGTGTGTGCCCAAAAACTTCACCTTTTATTCACCAAAATATAGTACAAAATTTATGCTAGAGTCAACAAAAAAAATTCTACAGAGACCAGAACTCAGCTAGCGTCTTTGCGTGCGCCACAATACTCTCACCATAACATCGTTCCTGTTTAAAAATCACCCCATTTCTGTCCACCCATATGGCCCAAATCATTGCAATATGACACATCCTCTCCTTCTCTGTTCCACTCCAATTCGCGCCAATGGATTCCCAGAAACTAGAAACTCCACCCGTCGGCACCGTTATATTCCCAAATAGGTCCCAAGAATCCATCGAGCTTCTGCATCTGAAGAACAAGTGATCTGCATCCTCGTAATCAACCTGGCATCGATGACACGTAGGATCCACCGTTTGCATGAAATGCGCCAATCTAGCCCCCGTTAGCAACCTCCCCCTTCTAAACAACCATAAGAAGACCTTCACCCGAATCGGGATTTTCCATTTCCATATCCTTCTACAGTCCGCCACACAGCCTCCTGGGTCAAAAGTCGTGGGACCCTTTAGATGCATATACGCCTTCCCAACCGAGAAGGTTCCATCATACCAATACCAATAGTCCCGCCCTATTGTGGGGCCTTCCACTCTATCCAATTCCTCAAGCATCACCAGCAATTCATCCAGGCACCCATCTGAGAGTTCGCGTCTGAACTGCGGAATAAAGGATTGACCATCCCAGACACTCGCCACAGAACAATTCGGGTCAACAACCAAAGCCCACAGATGTGGGAAACTCGTGCCAAGAGCACCGATTTCACACCAATCATCTAACCAAAATTTGAATCCAGCGCCATTACCAACCACCGGCCTCATGAACGGTCGGATATCCTGCACCATGTACCACAGAACAAATACCTCTCCAAAAGTGTGAAGGGGCGTTTCCCATCCAAAAGTGTGAACGGTCGGATATCCTACACCATTGACTGAGTTGCATTTTAAACACAAAATTACTAGCTAGTTTCAAGACTTGGTACAACAAAGATTGAGAAAGGCAGCATGCTTTACATGAATCTTTTCGAGGGTAAGAAAAGGCTCCTCAATGGATATACAGCAATAATGACAAGAAATTGGCAATAAGTATACAATCTAAAAAGAAAGGGAAGATTCCCATCCAAAGATTCATCATCATTGCATGATATCTACTTCTGTGAGAAAGGACCCCTATGCATCGGGCACAAAGAGGGAAATAGTGCCCACCTCCATTATTGTGCACTCATCCACAGCCATTCTTTGATCTCAAGATAAACTATCACAGCAATAATAACCTTCATGTGTTAATGACAGAAGAGTTTCATGACTGAAACTGACATCAACTCATACTAATCCTGCAAATTTCTTGCTAACCAGCTGTGACCTAGCTATTCCACAACATGGATTTTTACAGGCTGTCAAGCAGGAGCAGTGGAGCAAAACTTGTTGAAATCTCTTCCAGTCCAACTTAGTGAGAATCTGAAAGCTAGGAGTGACTGCAACAACCAGTTATTCTCTTTGCCTGTCTGCTCTGCTGAATGCAGTCTGTCAGAGTGGAAGCCATGTAAAATGACCACTTCATATGGACTCATGCATCTGCCATTTATCAGACCACCAAGGTCGTTTTGGTAATTTCGAACGGCCATTCCTAGGGCTCCATCTTATATTGTAGGCTACGCATGATCCCTTTTCTATCCCTTTCCTTGTTGAGAAGAAGGGAAATCGGGCTTCCTCCATATCAGATATGCTGAATCCAGGATTGTTAGAGGAAGGGTGCATGGGGAACTCTCACTTGAGCTTCTGCCCTTCACTGTCCTCCCAATCCCTGTTGGGTCTCCTTCATTTTGGCTATCCACAGCCTCCGTCCCCCAGTACAACACTCAGCAGCCCTAACCCAGTTGCAGTGGCTGCCTCTTGCCAGTTGAGGGATATCGTCTCCATCCTACCTTCAGATGTTAGAGGAAATCTTGTTGCCCATGGCGGTTGTGGAGATCTTGGGGCTCCCTCAGTGCATAGATCCAACATCAACGTTAGGTAACCATATATCTCCATGTTTTCTCCTATACTATTAGCTGAACACAAAGAACATGGAAAGGTCAAGGGAGAACGGATTTACAGAATTGAGCTTTGTTTACATAGTTTTTCACATGGATCCATAATTTAATGATATTTTAGAATATCTTTTTCGTAAATTTTATTAACATAGATCCAATTGGAGAAGATGCGCCGTTTATCTTTGTAAGAGAAAACATCAAAGTCCCATGGGTTGTAAAACAGTCGAGTATTTTCTTATCAAGACAATATATTGATGATGTTATAATTTAAAAATGAGAAATATGGTATTTTTGATGGCATCAATCAGCAGATCATGGGCCAATTGGGTGGAGGAGGGTGGTGCAAACAGTGAGAAACCGGGGAATGAGAGAAGCAGCTGCGACTTAGCCAGCACAGGGAAACCGAGCAGTGGTGCTCTTCCAATGGCAGGTCTGAAGGTGAAGAGTTGCAAGGCGAAGCGGAGGTGAGGGAGCCAAGATTCTGCTTCAAGACCCTGAGCGATGTGGATGTGCTCGACGATGGTTACAAGTGGAGGAAGTATGGCCAGAAGGTGGTGAAGAACACACAACATCCGAGGTACGATTAGGGTTACCCATCATTATTCATATTCTCCACGCAATTGCACATTTACTCAATGACATACTTTTCACATTTCAACGATTATTTCCTCACAATAACGCATTTGATACATCATATACAATCCTGTGCAACTTCAGAGGTTGAGACCTTCCTGCATTAAGTCAGCAATTTTCTCTCGAGAAAATGACAATATATAAATCTTCATTCAGTCATATATAATCTGCCAATTAATTACATTCAGTCATTCAGCAATGTAATACTTTACTGGCTTTAAAAAGGATTGTATCATTAATCTCTTTTTGGAATACTTGTTAAAAAATGCTGCATATACCACAGTAAAAACCTATCTACTTAATTAAGAAGTATATTAGCACCCAATAAAATCGATACTACATTAGGTTAGATGTAGTGAATTAGTTCAGTTATCAGTGGTTACTGTCCAGGAACGAAATTGGATCCTATTCACCTAATAATTGCAGCCAGTGCCTTTTTCATGGTTGCTTTTTGATGTTCATCTTTATGTTATGCTTTTTCTGTTCCACTTGTACATGGCCACCAATATACCATCATGAAAGGGGTGCACGAACTTCTGCTGCTGCCTCTCATCAACCTTTCTTCCTCCACTTCTCTTTGGTTCGATAGTAGTGCATTGCAGTGCAATCTATCTAATCTGTCTATCTGCATTGCTTGAGAGAATTGGTGGGGGACTCACGTGCACGCCTTCTTCTGTATCCGATGAACAGACTCCTCCACCCATCCTCTCCGTGACCTTTCTTACTATAGGTACTAATGATGGGTCCGTTTGATTGAACCAATTCTATTCTATCAACTTCTCGAGATCAAGTATCCTTGTTTAGTATATTACCAACAGTTAGGCAATACTGACAGCATTTTATATATAAATCCCTTCATATTGAATGTCATGTCTCTGGTTTAGATGCAGGTTGATAAGTGACAACCGCGTCATGATATTGGTCATGGTTCCCATTAAAAGTGACGACTATGTAATGTTGCATATCCATCATCTCCTGTTTCTCTGTTAGGTGACCATTAGGGATGCGAACGAATACGAATGCGAATTCAGGTCATACCATAACCATATTCATTTTATATTACGAATACGAATACGAATACGAATGTTATACGAATGTAAAAAAACAAGATCCATATCCTCAAAATACGAATACGGATACGAATACGAGTCTTTTACGAACGAATACGAATATCAAACGAATATTGCAATAAAAAATTATATATAAAAGCGTACCTGATTATTTGGCAATCACTTCCGCATTACTTCCATATTATGACTTGAATCTGAAATTTAACTCGGTATTCATTATTTTTCTGCAATCAAGCAAGTATATTCCAATAATTTTCATAAACAAAAACATTCCATACGTTCCATACAAATCTTCTAATAACATCAAACATATTCTAATTCTTTACCAAAATAATCCATACATAATAAAATAATCCATACATAAAAAATATTACAAGAATATGAAATTTACCAGAGATCGATCGCAAATGGAGGCACAGGGGCAAGGCCGCAGTAGGGCTGGGCGGAGGGGAAGGAGGGGGGCTGCGGGCCTGCTGCAGGGGAGGCGGCAGCCGGCAGGGGAGGAAACTAGGGGGCGGTTGGGGGTGGAGGGAGGCCGCAAGACGCTGGGCGGAGAAAGGGAGGGTGAAGGGGGCGACGGGGGGCGGAGGAGGGCGGCTGTAAAGGGGGCGGCGGAAGGGAGGGTGATGGGGGCGGCAGGGGCGGAGGAGGACGGCATGAGGGTGAAAAGGGCGGCGGAAGGGAGGGTGAAGGGGCCGGCGGGGGCGGAGGAGGGCGACAGGAGGGGCGGAGGGGGATGGCAGGGGGGGCGGAAGGGGGACGGCTGGTGGGCGGAGGGGTGGAAGAGGGGGCGGAGGGAGGCCACTACAGGCTGGCAGGGGTCGCAAGGAGGGGCGGAGAGGGATGGCAGGGGCCGGAACGGGGTGGCGGGGGGCGGAGGAGGGCGGCAGGAGGCGCGCAGCTATTGGAAGGGAGGAGGTCGGCGTCGGGTATAGGGTAGGCGCGGGTGGGAGTTGGGTTGGGGAGAAGAAGCCCTAGTTTTCTCAGTTATTAGGTAAATAACTTAAATAAAATAATTTATTTAGTAACGAATATTCGTATTCGTATTCGTTATATTTTTCGTATTCGTATTCCTATTCGTTAAGTAAGGATCTGTATTCGTAACCGCAAAAAGTTCGTTTCCAATATTCGTATTCGTATTTGCCTGTTTTAGGAAAACAAGATCCATATCCTCTTACAAACGAATACGGATACGAACAAATACGAATATAAACGCATCTGTTTGCGTCCCTAGTGACCATTCATTTTGGGTGAGCCTTTCCATTGGTAGATGGGTCTTGTCCTTGATGTTATTTTCAACATTTTGAGCCTGCAATAATAACTTGTTGTGTAGAACTCCCAGTTGATCTGTTGAGAACTTCTAAACATACTTGTGAGTACGGTTGAAACTGGAAATTTCATCAAGGAGAGGCAATATATGGATATAAGGATGTGTTTGTAAGAAACAACCCTTTTATGATGGCAAATGTCCACGTATGCACGATCCCTCTCCACATGTTTTTGCAAGTAACTACATCCAACTATCGATTAGATTGGGTATTTGTTATTAGTTGCCGTCAACTATTTAGAGTGAAAATATTCAACACTTATAATAGTCCTAGTCCTCATCAAAATGAGAAGCGTATATGAGACACTTTTTACAGTAAGTTTTAGCGTACATTTAACCACGCGCACGCGCCCGCACGCTCGCACACGCACACACATTAGACAATAAAACATAACCTTTTTGAATTTATTTTGATACTTCTATTTATTTGATGAATATGTCTTACATTCCTCTCAATTGAAATATTTATATTTTGCACTTTTTGATTAGTTTTGAAAAAAAGTATTTAATTTTCGAAAAAGTTTGATCCCATGGATAAATATAGGAAAACTATCAAGACAATGTTTTTGGGATTTTAATTTTGGAAAGGTCTTTTTGGAGGGATTGTTGTGATTTTTGTATTTTAAGGGATATATAAATTGGGAGAGAAAGAAAAGTTATTACGTAAAAATAAGGGCAATGAAAATAAGGGATTGAAAAAAAAACGTAATGACCTTTTTTTTAATAACATGAGGGTGACCTCTCGAGATGGGATTCACCTCAATAGCGGTGTATTAATATAATAAAAATGAAATAACTTTATAAATATATGTGAGGACTTTTTACAAATAGAGGAGTTGAAAACCTACAAATGGATTTTTGTAACATTTTTTTATTTTAGCTTTTGCATATTTTTGTAGAAATTATAAAAGTTTTGCAATGCTTTTGACTTTTGATATCAACAGAAGGAATTTTCAAAATATTTTTGGAGGCTTTGTGTCGATATCAAAAATAGAAAAGTCTATTTTTCTAGAATTTTTTGATAAAAAAATGAAATTAATAGAATTATTTTACTGAAAATAGAATGATTTTTATTTTTAAATTTTAAAATATCGACCTATAATATTTTGCGAATTAAAATTTGGGATGATAGAATAATAATAGTGAATAAATGACCTAAACAAATTTGAAAAATATTGCAACTATAACATTAAAAAAACAGACTTGGATACTTGCGGTATCTTTAAAGCTTCATAGGGATTTATTTTTTTGCAAAAAAGTGGAGGAGGCTTTTGTTCACTAAGTGATGGGGTTGTACCGAGATTTGTTTCTATCGAAGTAAAAAACCAAGAAGCCTAAAATGATTTTTTAGCTTGAAAACTTTAAATTTTACAAAATAAAATACAATATATAGATACAATATCAAAAAAATTCCAAATCCTTAACCAAAAGTTAGATCTATTTAATATAAGCCCATTGAAATTGAAATCCCTCAAAAAGGACGTGAAAAGGAATAGTTATACTTTTTGCAATATTTTGGTCTAAAATACATAGAAAGTAAATAGAATTAACTCAAAAAGGTTTCGGTAGGGACTAAAAATGCAATTATGTAAAATAAAATCCTATTTTGCATGCATCCTCCTCCATAAAATTCTCAAATTTTGAGGAGCTTCTTTTTTAGATATGCTCCATATGCTTGACACACGTGAGGCATGCTGGATCTGACGATGAAGGCATGCCCACGTCGTGCGAGGCAGTACCTCCTTAGATGTAAGGCCTTAAATGTCGGTTTCGATCACCATTTCGGTGATCGGCCGAAACAGAATTTCGGTAGAATTTTGACCGAAATTTCGGTCATTTTTTGTACTAGGACCCCCATATTTCGGTCATTTCAATCATTTTGGTCGAATTTCGATTTTGACTAGATATCGATATTTGACAGAAATTCGAACGAATTTCGCTGAAATTTGAAGCCATGCTTAGATGGACTCCTCCTCCAATGACATTATCGAGGTGGAGCTTGACGACAATGGGCTTGCTTCATTGGTTGATATATTGAGCTCAAGATCTGGTGTACAAGATGTGTGATAGCGGGATCTAGCTGCGAGTTAATGAAGAAGAGGCCTTAAATGCATGCTACCTAAAATACATAGAAATGTATGACCCGAATTGGGGGTGGAGTCATGAGATATCTACTATGATGCACCACAAGAAATTTACTAGCATAAATGTAATTGTTTTGTGTTCGTGTTGTAGTTCCATTGTGGTCAAAATAAGGCTTTGTGACTGCATGTAGCCAAAAGGCTTGTGTTCACATAAACTGGTCACAAATGGACTTACAACCATAGTATAGTCGCATTGTGATCGTCAGTTACGAGCACTATAGTGTCCATTAGTAGCACACACCCAATGAATGCGCATATACCGCAAAATATACGAGTACATATATGACTACAAGCAGTCTCATATACTGCAAATTGTAAAAAAATAGTTGATGAATTACATGTGGCCTGCATATTACTTTTTCGACACTTGAATCATCAGTAGCCTGCTGATGAACTTGACTTAGGTGAGGTCTAAAATAATGTCCTCACGGAGGGTTAAGATATATTGTCACTAAGGCGACCACTCACTAAAGTCAAGATCATCAACAATCAACCTACACACTGTAAATATAAAGCAATGCAAACAAGTGCGAATCAAAATTTATTATAACCCTACAGTAAAATACGAAGAATGAACAAGTAAGTTAGGGTGTCAAACATAAAATAATTGATCATGTGTTTACCTGCACATTTATACAGACAATCTCCAAGTCTCTTGACATTACGAACATGGCCATGCAGGTGGAGATCACATGAATCGCTTGTGCAGTGCTAGCTATTTACGTGCAAGCCCTGCTTGTTTCTTCCTATTTCACATGCAACCCCTAAAGTTCCTGCAAATTGCATATATATCCCTAAATGCATATAAACCCTATACATACTATATACCTCGTACATAATAAATTAAATATAATGTATAAAAATATAATAAAAATACATATAAATGCCATATAATATACTATATACAGTAGTAAATAATTTTTGAAAATAAAAATAATTTCTATTTTTAAATAAATCTTAAAAAACACCATAAATACATAACAAACTTTAAAAATCATAAAAATATAAAATTCCTTTAAAAATCAAACAAAAATTACTTACAGTACCTTTTGCCATATTTTTCATACTAAATTAAAACAGAATAAAAAATTAAATAATAAAATCAATAAAAATATAAAATTCACAAAAATTTGTAAAAATCATAAGTAAATAAATAAAAATCACATAAAAATGCACATTTTATCATTTTAAAGATAATTTCACCTACTTTGTAATAAAAAAATATATTTTTCTACTGTTTTCCATTTTAAAAATCCAATATAAAATTATATTTTCAATAAAAATACATTTTTTAATATTAATAATAATTCGAAACCCATAAAATTCTAAAGACTTCTTAAAAATTCATAAAAACAACAAAATCAATTAAATCCATAAAAAAATAAAACCAATTAAAAACTACAAGATATTTTCTAAAATAATAAAAAATCACATAATACTTAAAAAATCACAAAAACAATATAAAATTCACAAAAATTACATAAAATCCAGAAAAATTCCTTTAAAATAAATAAAAATTAGAAAATCCATAAAATCTTATTCTCTACCGTTTAATCCTAGTTTCCAACAGTTTGTCTCTCTGAGTTCGATACTCTCGCGCTTTCACTATACATCAAAGTTTAGGAGTATAAATAAAAATAATAAAAGGATAACTAAAAATTATCTTTTTCTACAAAAATTTCACCCGATCGATTCAGCGACATTGTTCTTCTTTAAGAACAGTAGATTGGAGGTTTTTCACTAGTCCCTAGCAAACACTTATGCCTATAAATAAAGAATGAAGAAAAGAACTCGGATCACTTTTAACTTTCAAACTTATCTTCATAAAATAAAAGTTTAGATGGACCCTTGGAAGTTAAGTTTGATTGGACCTTATTAGGAAGCAGATTTGAGACACAACGACCTCTAAGACCCGTAATACTTTGCCCAATTCTCGTCAAAAGGTAGGTGATGAATACTCATTCATCACTCTTTATTCTTCTATTTTAGCTACAAAAACCTTTGCAAATACATGTAGATATGTGTAAATACAAATAATTACCAAAAGCATGCATTGTGTAAAAACCTGTAATTAGCATGTTTTTGTGCAAAAATAAAAGAATAAAGAGTAAAAAGAAAAAGAGGGAAATATTTAGAATAAATATTGAGCAACCTAACCCAAGGGAGGGCTCAGCATGGGCCTGACCGCATAAAAACCAAAGTAGAGGGAGATAGGAGCTCATATGTATATACTTTTGTAAATAAATAAAATTATATTTTCCTCACCCAAAAATATGCTTGTACACATTTTGTATATATTTAGCAACTATTAAAAATAAAATAAAAATTTAAAAAAAAAATCAAAACTGCAAAAATGCCCTTTTCCCATGTGCATAGACCATCACCCATGTATTTATTTAACCCTATAAGATAAATGTATTTATTTTCAAAACTTTTTGTGAATATTCTATGGCATATTTTGTAAATAAAATAAATAAAAAGAAACAAAACAAAAATCAAATAAAAATTACAAAATTAAAAATACAAAAACACATTGTATATATACCATGTGTATATATGTATATAATTATTGATTTCACCCTTGTATATAAGTGATAAAAATAAAATAAAAATATCCTTTTAGTCATCATTTTATTCTATAAATAAATAAAATAAAAAATAGGAATAAAATTGTATAAAAATAATAATAAAAAAATCAAAAATAAAAAGGCTACATATTGTATATACCCCTATATAATGTACATACCTTATTTTTATTTCCAAAAATTAATTAAAAATCACCAAAAAATAGAAAAAAATAAAAGAAAAATATTTCATGTTTTAAGTTTTTCTTAATTCGGCCATTTTCTACCTTAAAATAAATAAACAAAAAATTCAATAATTGGCAGCTCCTGATTGGTCCACGGGGGATTGTTGACCCCGGTCAACTCCCCCGCGGACTCCTTCCTTTTCTGGAAGATGCGCGCCGCCCCGCCTTCGCCGATTTTTCCACGCATCTCCAGGCTGTCGCCCACGCAAACCCCGTGCCCAGATTCTGCGCCGATCATCCATCTCCCTCGCCGGATCTTTCGCCATGAAATCCACGCCTTCCATAGCTGCCTCCACTCAACCCTAATCGGCCCTGTCTCCATATATATCCCGACCTCCGCCGCCTCCGCGCCTCATCTTTGGCTCCCTACCTTCACTCCCGTGACCTCCATCGTAACCACCGAGGTGACAGCTCGCGTTGGCCCTTGTTGCAGTGAGGAGGAGGTGGCCGGTCATTGATCCGGCAGCTTCACGCCGCCGTTGCTCCGCCACCAGCGTGAGCACCGAGCCTCAGGCCTTGACGCCCTTCGAGGCTACGACCAGGAGTTAGCCACACTCCAGCACAGTCTTCCGCTCCACCCAGGTAGCATTTTAACCTTTTTATTTCGTTTAATTTTAGGTTTCCCCCAAATCGCATCTCCGACGAGTTCCTCTGATTCCGGTCATCTTGCGTATCTTCTCGATCATCGGAACCCACGCTCACCTTCGCCATTCCCTCACGCACCTTCTACGCCCTTTCACTCAACCCAGATCGCACAGGATCTGGGAATCGAGCTCCACCGTCCTCCGCTCGCCGGAGCTCGCTCGCCCCGACGCACCGTTCACGCTCACGCCGCTTCTTTGGGTCGAGGCACTTTGCCCTCGACCCGCGAAGCTTCTGGTGCATTTTGCAGGTCAAAAGGAGGCCATCTGAGGCCCCCTCACATCCAGGCCAGGAGCTTGACGCCGACGACCTCGCCGGAGCCCCTCTCGGGCTCGGTTGGGTCACCGGAGACCACCACCAGCTGCGGGACTCCCTCGCGGACCTTCTCCCATCTTCAGGCGCAGCTGAGGAGGTCAGGAGCGCACGTACTGGGCCGGCGAAGTTCGCCGGCCACCTGTTCTTCGAGGAACCTCCAGCACCGTCCGATCAGCTCCTCCGCTCCAGTTCGCATCACAGCCGTACATTCATCAAGGAGCAGGCACCGTTGATCTCACCGAGGGGCTCATCTGGACCGTTCGCAGCAGAGGAGAGAGGCGCCTGAGTTCCACCCCGTTCGATCTTCCACGTGTCCTCGCCTCCACCGTCGATTCGGCTCAAAGGCAGACGAAGAAAAGCGCCAGCTCACCAGGACCGTCCGATCGTCCACGTGGCGCACATCAGGCCGTCGATGATAATAAAAGGGGTAAATTCATCTTAGACCCCTCTGTTTGTTTTATTTCAATTTAGTCCTGTAATTTTTAAATTACGTTGTTTATTTTCTGGGATACTTGCAATAAGGACCTCGTACTTATTTTATTTGCACTTATACCCCTGTCTACGTGGACCACGTGCTTCGTCACGTGAACTTTATTGGGTTAATTGCAATATCAGCCCTGTAGTTCTGGATGTTACGGATTGAATAAAATCTTTTACTTATTTGCATTTATGCCCCTGTGCGTGATTTAATTTCCACATGTGTGTTTTATTTTGGGTATTTTGCAGATAATCCCCTGGACTTTTGGTACTTGTTACCAATAAGTCCTCGGAACTTATTTTTATTACAATTAGGTCCCTGAGTGCCCCAGGCACGCGCCTCGCGCGTGTTTTGCTGGGTATTTTGCACCAGGACCCCCAGAACTTTGGGTATTTGCACTTTGGTCCCTGTGCACAGTGCCCCCTTGTGGATTTTGAATAAAATATCAAATCACCTCCAAATTCGATGAAAATTTGACACATGGCTCCTGCCATAGTGTAGGATTTTCTAGAATTTTTGAGGACATTTCTGAGTTTGTTTATTATTCTTAAAAATTCAAAAACCTTCATTTCAGTTACTGTTAATCTTTAAAAATCACAAAAAAATATAAAAACTCTTTTAAAAATTCTATAAAAATTAGGTACTGTTTCTTGTGTGTTGCTTGATTTTCTAGCCAAATTTGGTTAGTTTTCATTGCATAAAAACCATAGAAACTTAAAAACACTTAAAAACTCACAAAAATTATAATAAATAATCTAGAAATCCAAAAACAATAATTTAGGTGCCCAAATTTTCCTTATTCTTTCTGGATTATAGGAAAATTACCTCCAGGGCTTGTTGAGATCCATAAATATTTTATTTTTGGGTTTCAAGCCCTGCTGAACAGTACCTTGTTTTCTTTGCACTGTTTGATTTTTAGAAAATAAAATACACCTCATAAAAATTCCAAAAATTCACCAAAAACAATTAAAAACCCAAAAAGCATAAAAACAATTTTTCTTGAATTTTTGCTTGATTTTTGATGTGCTGAATAAATTGCTTAAGTGTGCTTGTTTATAATTTCTTTTATTTCCTTCACATATTAAAATCCTAAAAAAATTTAAAAACAATTAAAAACCACTAAAAAGTGTTCTCTCGGATTCCTGACTACATCGTAGGCCCAAGGCCAATCCGTGCTCCTTGTGTTCGACCCTGGGTGCTATACCAGGTTAATATCATAGCAGGACCGCTTTGTTTGACTCTCCGCATTTTTTGAGTGGTTCATTTTCTTGATTGACTTAGTTGAGTGATAGAGGTCGCAACGACCTAATTTTCTGTACCTTTACCTCTGTCATTTGGCCGGTCATCAGAATGAACGCATCTTCAGGCTGTCGCCCACGCAAACCCCGTGCCCGGATTCTGCGCCGATCATCCATCTCCCTCGCCGGATCTTTCGCCATGAAATCCACGCCTTCCATAGCTGCCTCCACTCAACCCTAATCGGCCCTGTCTCCATATATATCCCGACCTCCGCCGCCTCCGCGCCTCATCTTTGGCTCCCTACCTTCACTCCCGTGACCTCCATCGTAACCACCGAGGTGACAGCTCGCGTTGGCCCTTGTTGCAGTGAGGAGGAGGTGGCCGGTCATTGATCCGGCAGCTTCACGCCGCCGTTGCTCCGCCACCAGCGTGAGCACCGAGCCTCAGGCCTTGACGCCCTTCGAGGCTACGACCAGGAGTTAGCCACACTCCAGCACAGTCTTCCGCTCCACCCAGGTAGCATTTTAACCTTTTTATTTCGTTTAATTTTAGGTTTCCCCCAAATCGCATCTCCGACGAGTTCCTCTGATTCCGGTCATCTTGCGTATCTTCTCGATCATCGGAACCCACGCTCACCTTCGCCATTCCCTCACGCACCTTCTACGCCCTTTCACTCAATCCAGATCGCACAGGATCTGGGAATCGAGCTCCACCGTCCTCCGCTCGCCGGAGCTCGCTTGCCCCGACGCACCGTTCACGCTCACGCCGCTTCTTTGGGTCGAGGCACTTTGCCCTCGACCCGCGAAGCTTCTGGTGCATTTTGCAGGTCAAAAGGAGGCCATCTGAGGCCCCCTCACATCCAGGCCAGGAGCTTGACGCCGACGACCTCGCCGGAGCCCCTCTCGGGCTCGGTTGGGTCACCGGAGACCACCACCAGCTGCGGGACTCCCTCGCGGACCTTCTCCCATCTTCAGGCGCAGCTGAGGAGGTCAGGAGCGCACGTACTGGGCCGGCGAAGTTCGCCGGCCACCTGTTCTTCGAGGAACCTCCAGCACCGTCCGATCAGCTCCTCCGCTCCAGTTCGCATCACAGCCGTACATTCATCAAGGAGCAGGCACCGTTGATCTCACCGAGGGGCTCATCTGGACCGTTCGCAGCAGAGGAGAGAGGCGCCTGAGTTCCACCCCGTTCGATCTTCCACGTGTCCTCGCCTCCACCGTCGATTCGGCTCAAAGGCAGACGAAGAAAAGCGCCAGCTCACCAGGACCGTCCGATCGTCCACGTGGCGCACATCAGGCCGTCGATGATAATAAAAGGGGTAAATTCATCTTAGACCCCTCTGTTTGTTTTATTTCAATTTAGTCCTGTAATTTTTAAATTACGTTGTTTATTTTCTGGGATACTTGCAATAAGGACCTCGTACTTATTTTATTTGCACTTATACCCCTGTCTACGTGGACCACGTGCTTCGTCACGTGAACTTTATTGGGTTAATTGCAATATCAGCCCTGTAGTTCTGGATGTTACGGATTGAATAAAATCTTTTACTTATTTGCATTTATGCCCCTGTGCGTGATTTAATTTCCACATGTGTGTTTTATTTTGGGTATTTTGCAGATAAGCCCCTGGACTTTTGGTACTTGTTACCAATAAGTCCTCGGAACTTATTTTTATTACAATTAGGTCCCTGAGTGCCCCAGGCACGCGCCTCGCGCGTGTTTTGCTGGGTATTTTGCACCAGGACCCCCAGAACTTTGGGTATTTGCACTTTGGTCCCTGTGCACAATGCCCCCGTGTGGATTTTGAATAAAATATCAAATCACCTCCAAATTTGATGAAAATTTGACACATGGCTCCTGCCATAGTGTAGGATTTTCTAGAATTTTTGAGGACATTTCTGAGTTTGTTTATTATTTTTAAAAATTCAAAAACCTTCATTTCAGTTACTTTTAATCTTTAAAAATCACAAAAAAAATATAAAAACTCTTTTAAAAATTCTATAAAAATTAGGTACTGTTTCTTGTGTGTTGCTTGATTTTCTAGCCAAATTTGGTTAGTTTTCATTGCATAAAAACCATAGAAACTTAAAAACACTTAAAAACTCACAAAAATTATAATAAATAATCTAGAAATCCAAAAACAATAATTTAGGTGCCCAAATTTTCCTTATTCTTTCTGGATTATAGGAAAATTACCTCCATGGCTTGTTGAGATCCATAAATATTTTATTTTTGGGTTTCAAGCCCTGCTGAACAGTACCTTGTTTTCTTTGCACTGTTTGATTTTTAGAAAATAAAATACACCTCATAAAAATTCCAAAAATTCACCAAAAACAATTAAAAACCCAAAAAGCATAAAAACAATTTTTCTTGAATTTTTGCTTGATTTTTGATGTGCTGAATAAATTGCTTAAGTGTGCTTGTTTATACTTTCTTTTATTTCCTTCACATATTAAAATCCCAAAAAAATTTAAAAACAATTAAAAACCACTAAAAAGTGTTCTCTCGGATTCCTGACTACATCGTAGGCCCAAGGCCAATCCGTGCTCCTTGTGTTCGACCCTGGGTGCTATACCAGGTTAATATCATAGCAGGACCGCTTTGTTTGACTCTCCGCATTTTTCGAGTGGTTCATTTTCTTGATTGACTTAGTTGAGTGATAGAGGTCGCAACGACCTAATTTTCTGTACCTTTACCTCTGTCATTTGGCCGGTCATCAGAATGGCGCCGTTGCCGGGGAGCACGGCTTTTTAGTCATTTTTCTATTTTTGTCTCTCTCTATATTATAATCGTTTTCTGACACTCTCTCTTTGATTTTTGTGCGAGGTACTGCTTGGACAACTTGGAGTTGCTTTTTAGAGGACCCGCGCAGGAGGAAGAGAGAGAGGAGAAGGAATTTTTATTTTTTTTAGAGAGAGAGAGAGAACAGTATTTTTGTAATAACTTAGACTTTGGACTTGTGGACTTGGACATTTTTCGGGTCTGTTTCGCCGAGTGCCGGTGTGCTCGGGGGACCCATTTGGAGTTTCGGGGCTTTTTCTGCGGTTTTGATAGCTAGCTGCCTTTTCCGGTGTTTACGCGGTTTTTCTCGAGCCCCTAGATTTAGGAATTTCTCTTGCTTGTGCCGTAATTAGTAGGGTCCCCACACTTAACTGCCTATCTGTTCCTATAGATCGTTAATTGGACCTACTAATAATAAATAATAAAAATAACTTGGTTGCTTTCCTGAGAGCCTACGCGCCGCGAGCCTGCCCCACAAGCGCTACTCCTGAACTCGACCTGTCGAGAAGAGGAGGGGTAAGCCAAGACCGGACTCTTTGGATCGAGGGCAAGTAACTGAGTTAGACGGTTCTGCGATAGAAGTTGCTCATCTAGGACTCGGTTTTTCCCGTTGCACCATTTAGGTAGTTTAATCCTGTCTTTAAATTCTACGCGGATCACTTGCATGTAGAGTGCTGGAGACAAGGTACGCATTTCTTTCTCTGCATGCATCATTGATTTCTTCGCGCATCGGCTTTTTCGTCTTCTCCCTTTGTTTTTGGCTTAATCATCAGGAGAATCGGAAAAACCGTTAGGCCGCTTGTATTTATTTTGAAGAAAATTAAAAAAAGAGAAAAACAAAAAAAAATTGGGACTGGATAACATTATTGACCCTAAAAGACACTCACATTAAAAATTTATCTTGGGGAGAGCAACCCCCTCCTTGTATGGTTTGGATGCGCGAGAGAGTGACCCGCACCCTAGGTAGAACCCTCCGGTGCTATTTCTAGCTGACTACCGACTCTCCCGTGCGGGCCAGTCGGTTGGAGTAGCATCGGGTACCCTAACAGGTCACGTAAGCGCTCTGATATTTTGTGTGTTCACCAAATAAAAATTGACAAGATAAATTGACCGAGCTTTCACGGTCTTCAGATTGTGTTGCGTTGGTGAACCGGGGGTTTGCTTTGCGATCATATTTTCTCCAGATCCCATCCACCCAACTCGCCAAGATCAAGATGATGGGTAGACGATCTCTTAGGCAGCCTCTGGCTGCACCGCTTTCAGGCGCGTCCACTTCATCATCTAGGTTGGCCCGTGAGAGTCAAGACCAGCTCTCCGGACCCGAGTACGATTCCACCCTGTTCCCCCTCGATCCCTTTTCTTTTGCTACTGAGAGACATGAGCCCGAGGAAAGACGAATTGATTTGACAGAACCTGAGTTGGGCTCATCTGATTTTGCAGACGTCGGTATGGCCGCTAGATCAGACGATTACCCCGGAGGTCAGCAGGGAGAGCAGCATGTCGTATTTGACCAGGGGGCGATCAACTCCACCCTGATCGCATCATTAGAGACAGTTCAGCAGCAGTTACGCGATCAGGGGGCATTCATGATTGAGATGAGGAGGGAGTTGGAGCGACTCAGAGAGGAGAGAGATCAGAGCGAGCCTGAGGACATTCCTGATGCTGATGCAGAGGCAGCAGCCGCAGCAGCAGCCGCAGCAGCGGCTGCCGCAGCGGCAGCCGCCGCCGGAGCAGGACCACCAAGACCGATGCGGGAGTTACACAACCCCGGATCTACACTAATGCACCAGTGGGTGGTGGTACCTGCTATCGTGGGGGATTTCAAGTTCCCTCCGAATACCCTGCAGATGCTTCCTCATTTTCACGGACTTGCCACTGAGGAACCCCACCTCCATCTTCAGGAGTTTTTGATGATCTGCAGCACTGTCCACGACCGTCGTGTGGACCAAGATACGATTCGGATGATGGCCTTCCCTTTTTCACTGGCAGATAGAGCAGCCGCCTGGCTGAAACATTTAGGGAAGTTTGTTTACTCCTGGGAGCAGCTCCGCACCGAGTACTTGAACAAGTACTATCCACTCGGGCGGACGAATGCAGCGAGGGCCCTGATCAACAACTTCTCCATGCTCCCTAACGAGCAATTTCACGAGGCATGGGAGAGGTTCAGAGAGCTTCTGGATAGATGCCCACACCACGACATCTCCAAGCCGAACCTAGTTCAGAGCTTCTTTAGTGGGCTGACGCCAGAGCTTCAGGGTCTGGTGAATGCTTCTTGCGGCGGGTCCTACTTTGCCAAGGACCACAACCAAGTCTGGGCCATCTACGAGGAGATGGCCGAAAATTACATGGTGATGTCCCAGACTCGGTTGTACACACAGAGATCTCAGCAGCCGCCAGGACCCGTGCAGTACCAGCGGATAGCACGGGTCGATGCAGGTCCATCCAGTTCGTCCACAGTTGCAGCCGCACAGGCAGAGTCGGTCGCTGCGGACATGGGAATTATCAGCGAGAAGTTGGACCGCATGGAAATAATAGAAAAGAAGCAGTGCCAGGGCATAACTCAGATGGAGCAAATGGCACAAACTCTGAGCGACATGAAGACCCAGCTCTTGTGTCTTCAGGAGGCACAGACGGCTCCTCAGCCCCGTCTTCTGTCGCGAGGCGATTCCGGCAGCAGCCGCAGTTCGTCACAGCGCTCCAGCTCCTTGCAGCAGCCTAGACAAGTTCATCTTGTACAGGCGGAGCCGTACCAGCAGCAGCAGCCCTCTTACCAGTCACCACCATCTCCAGACTTACAGATGGTGGTATATCAGCCGGATCAGCCTCTGGCAGCACTGCCGCCAGACCCTTTCGATGCTGAGCCGTTGATGGATGTCAACGGGATTTGGTATGACCGTCCTCAACCTGGAATCCGACGAGACCATCCCGGATTCAGGTGGGGGAATGGGGGTAACCAGTCCCAACAACAGCCAGCCGGTCAGGGAGGGCAGTACTCCCAGCAGAGAGATCACCAGCAGCCCCCAGCATACCAGCCACACCAGCCATCATCCTTCGTACCTCGTCCCTACCAGCAGCAGGGACAGAATTGGAGACGTGAGCAGCAGGCTCACCAGCAGCAGCATCCTTCCTCTTACCCCTCTCAGCAGCAGCAGCACCAGGTCCAGCAGCCTCAGTACCAGAGAGGCAACCCGTCAGGCTCCCATGAGAGCCCCGCCAAGGATGATCTAGCCCGCCTCTTCACAGAGCAGCAGGCTACATTTAGACGGGAGATGGACGAATTCCGCCAGGAGATGCGGGACCTGATGAGAGGGAAGGCCGCCATCCCTGCACAGATCGAGCCTAATCCGAATAGCTTGAAGAGGAAATCTGAGCAGGTAGTTCACACTGAGCCTACCACTCCTAGTAACTCATTTGATGATATGTCATCGGATCTATTTGATGCTGATTTTGTTACACTTAGGAGCGGTAGAAGACCAGCAGGCGGCGCCTCATCTGAGCAACAACACGAGAATCCATCTAGAGCGCCAGATGAGGAAGAGGAGAGCGGTACTGAAGCCGCACATGATGATGACGGTGGTACTGATGCCACCCGAGATGCTATTTCCACCCGCGGTACTGAGGCCGCCGCTTCACCATATCGAGGAGGTGGTACTGACGCCACCAGCAGAGCCGAGTCAAACCGCGGTACTGAGGCCGCAAGACGTCTAGTTGTAGAGCCAGCTAGAGGTGGTACTGAGGCCACCAATATTCATTCTGATAGAAATGTTGTCTTTCCGCGCATGAATGTATCTCAGAACTCTAATTTGAATAAAGGAAAAGGTTTAGTTTCTTCTGATCCCTCTGTGGTGAATGATGTTTGTGAGGATCCGATCATCGAACCGTCTAGGCCTATTCCTAGTCCTTCATCTGAGAAGGACCCTGTGATCCCCTTTCCTAGAGCCCTTGAGTTGGGGAAGGGGAAGAAAAAAGAAAAAGATCCAAAAAAGAGAGAGCAGGAGGAGTTCAGCCAGGGCATGATAGACCGATTTCACATCCAGCTGACCCTCAATGAGGCTTTACAGCACATCCCTCTTCTTCAGCGATCCTTGAGAGACAGGACCACAGTCAGGAGGAAGAAGAGGAACAAGACCGCAGAAATTCATGTGCTGACAAAAGCCACGTGTTACGCGATCCAGAACCATCTGCCGACTAAGAGACCAGATGTAGGAGCCCCGTATGTCAGATGTCAGATTAGTGAGCAGAGGTTCGACCGTACTTTACTAGATAGCGGATCGTCGATCAACCTTCTTCCGGCAGCCCTTCTCGACCACTTAGAGTTGGGCACTCTTAGACAGAGCAGGACATACCTTCAGTTTGCTGATCGGTCTGTCAAGAGGCCAAAGGGGTTGTTGCGAGATGTTGTCATCACGATTCAGGGTTTGCAATTCCCCGTGGACTTTGTAGTGCTGGACATGGAGACCCCTGACTCGTTGACCGATTCCCCCATCATCCTCGGTCGCCCGTTCTTGGCCACAACCAAGGCGGTGACTGATCATGACAACGGGAAGGTATTCTTTCGCGTTCAGGGCGAGAGTATACAAATAGAGACGGTTAAGGACCACCGAGCCAGAGATAGATCACGCTCAGAGGGCAGTACAGATTCAGAACATCTGACCGATACAGAGCCAGACATCCACCAGGACTGTGATTTTGTGATCACAGATGATGAGGCAGCTTGGGCAGATCCTGCAGCACAGACCATCCTCTCATATTCAGATACAGCTGATGCAGAGATGATAGCAGAGGATGGGCTGGAGAGCACAGCCCTGGTTCAGGATACTATTGGGTCAGCGGAATCGGACCTTGATCGCGACACGATTTTCAGTGATGGTGGTGCTGAGGCCACCTTGTTGTCCGGTGGTACTGATGCCACCGCGGATGATACAGATCCCTCGGATTCAGAGTCTGATTGGGCAGATTGTGATGATCAGATGCCAGATCTGGATCCACCTGAGCCTACAGATGAGGAGGAGGTAGAGGCAGAGCATATCAGAGACAATGTAGAGGACCCGCCTTCTCCAGATCCAGTTTGTGAGAGTTCTTTATCATTTTCCCAGGCAGATTTGGCAGAATTGTCAGCATACACACATCTTCTTCAGAAGCCAGATTTGCCAGCACCCAGCTGTCCAGAGCTAAAGCCGCTCCCTACTTCGTTGAAGTATCGATTCCTTGCGGGAGAGTCTGAGATGTACCCAGTCATCATCTCTGCCGATCTGACTGGAGAACAAGAATCCCGTCTGATGGAGGTTCTTGAAAAGAACCGCAAGGCAATTGGATGGAGCGTAGCAGATCTCCATGGGATTAGTCCCTCGTTGTGCTCCCACCATATCTATCTCGAGGAAGGGGCAAAGCCGTCGCGTGAGTTCCAGCGGCGACTGAACCCCAACCTGAGAGAAGTTGTCATGAAGGAAATATCAAAATGGTGGAGTGCAGATTTTATTTATCCCATTTTCGACTCCAAGTGGGTTAGCCCCTTGCATGTGGTGCCCAAGAAGACGGGCATCACGACTGTGATCAGTGAGTCGGGAGAGGAGATTGCTACACGAGTACCCACCTCTTGGAGGGTGTGCGTTGACTACAGGAGACTCAACCAGGCCACCAAGAAGGACCATTTCCCCCTGCCTTTTATTGATCAGATCATAGAGAGACTGGCAGGGAAGAGCCATTACTGCTTCCTGGATGGGTACTCGGGCTATAATCAGGTGGCCATCGCTCCTGAGGATCAGGAGAAGACCACCTTTACCTGTCCCTTCGGTACATACGCCTTTCGACGCATGCCATTTGGGCTATGCAACGCCCCTGCGACTTTTCAGAGATGCATGCTGTCGATCTTTTCGGACATGGTAGGGGAATGTTTGGAGGTCTTCATGGACGACTTCTCGGTTTACGGCGACGGATTCGATTCCTGTCTTGACTGCCTAGACCGAGTGCTCCAGCGATGTATTGATACCCGCTTGGTTCTGTCTTGGGAGAAGAGTCACTTCATGGTGACTCAAGGGACGGTGCTTGGCCACATCATCTCCAACAGAGGCATGGAGGTTGATCCGGCCAAGGTTGATGTCATTAGAAAACTCACACCGCCGTCTAATTTGAAGCAGCTACGGTCATTTCTAGGGCACGTTGGTTTTTATAGGAGATTCATTCATGATTTCAGCAAGATTGCCCGACCGTTAACTGACCTCTTGACGAAAGACACCGAGTTCCTTGTCGATGACAAATGTCTTTCGTCCTTTGAAACTCTCCAGCAATGTGTTATTGAGGCTCCTGTCCTTCAACCACCCGATTGGTCTCTCCCGTTCGAGATCATGACGGACGCCTCTGATTTTGCCGTAGGGGCCGTGCTAGGACAGAGGAGGGATGGAGTTCCGTTTGCCATACACTATGCTAGCCGCACATTGGATTCCGCCCAGCGGAATTATACAGTCACAGAAAAGGAGATGCTAGCAGTAGTGTTTGCCCTGGATAAGTTCCGATCGTATATCATTGGATCTAGAGTAACTTTGTATACTGACCACACCGCCATCAGATACCTCATGTCAAAGAAGGATGCCAAAGCCAGACTTACTAGATGGATCCTTCTACTCCAGGAGTTCGACATTGAGATCAAGGATAAGCCTGGAGTCAAGAATGTGGTGGCGGATCATCTCTCCCGACTAGAGCAGCCTGAGGATTCTGAGCAGATTGATCCCATTTGTGATACCTTCCCAGACGAGGCGATCCTTGCTATCGCCTCACTCCCGTGGTATGCTGATATTGTGAACTTTCTCGTTGCTGGGAAAGTCCCACAAGATTGGCCCAGGCAGAGGCTTGAGACCTTTCTTGCGAAGGCCAAGTCCTACCACTGGGAGGATCCCATCCTTTACCACGAAGGAGGGGATAGCATCTGGCGTCGGTGTATTCCTCAGGAGGAGCATCATAGTGTCCTCACTTACTGCCACACGCTTGAGGCAGGAGGACATCATTCTGGGAGGAGAACGGCACAGAAAGTGCTTCAATCCGGCTTGTGGTGGCCTACACTCTTCAAGGACTCTGATGAGTTCGTGAGGAGGTGTACTGACTGTCAGAGGATGGGCACTTGTGGACAACGTGATATGATGCCGATGCAGCCCATTCACTTCTGTGAGGTTTTTGACGCATGGGGCATCGATTTCATGGGTCCATTCCCTAAGAGTCAAGGATTTGAATACATTCTGTTGGCCGTAGATTATGTTAGTCGTTGGGTTGAGGCTATCCCCGCCCGAGCCGCTGATGCGAGGACAGTTTGCAAATTCTTGAAGAAGCACATCATCATGCGGTTCGGGGTTCCACGAGTTCTCATTTCTGATGGGGGGTCTCATTTCATCAACGACCAGGTGAAGGCCCTTGCTAGCGAGTTCAGTATAGACCATCGTGTTGCCACACCTTACCATCCCCAGACGAATGGTCTAGCTGAGGTGTCGAATAGGGAGATCAAGAATATTTTGCAGAAAGTCGTCCGCCCTGACCGAAAGAATTGGTCACAGCTTTTGGACTCGGTCTTGTGGGCATATCGGACGTCTTTCAAGACTCCATTGGGTACATCTCCCTTTCGCCTCGTTTATGGCAAGCCATGCCATCTACCTGTTGAGCTGAGGCACAAGTCACTTTGGGCAGTTACAGATATTTTGATGGATCCAGATGGTATAGGAGACCAGAGGAGGGCAGAGTTAGCCGCCTTGGAAGAGCTTAGAGATACAGCTTTCTCAAACAGCCTACATTATAAGGAGAAAGTAAAGGAGTGGCATGATTCTCATATCAGCCACAAGCATTTTGAGATTGGACAGAAAGTATGGTTGTTTGATGCAAGGTTACGATTATTTCCAGGGAAGCTACAGAGCAAATGGAAAGGACCTTACTTGGTCAGAAAGGTACACGACAACGGTAGCATTGATATATCTGAGTTATCCTCTGAGAGTACCTTTCGAGTGAACGGCCAGCGGCTCAAGCCATTTCTAGATCATGAGCCGCGGGACGTTATTATTGCCGCTATTCATTTTGCGTGAGATGTGGTCTTTTGACTCACATCTTTTGCATCTCACGCCTGATTTTCACTGTTCCTCCGGCTGTATAGATCCAGTTGTCCATATCATTCTATTCTTTAGTCCCACATCCCGTCTCTCATCTTATGATTATGCTATACTTAGGGTGTACTCTACCCTAAGTATAGGGGGGATGTGGGACCTGCGGGTATTCTTTTCATTCTTTCTGCTCTTGTTTTTGCTGCCTATACTTAGGGATATTTTACCCTAAGTATAGGGGGGGCAGATTCTGTATCTTCTTCACTCGGCTTTCCCTTCATGTACAGCTTGCTATACTTAGGATTAGTTAATCCTAAGTATAGGGGGAAACCACCGAGTTCCTCTTGTTCTATTCATTTATTCGTTCCTGTTCTTAGCCATTCCTTTTCACTTCCCTTTTGACTAAGCACGAGTTATGTCTTCTTCATCGCTCTTGACCACTCTGAGGACATCGTTCGAGCTAAGTATAGGGGGGGTGTGTATATATTTCATATATACTTTAGCCATAACTCGTACTTTGTGTGAGTGTGTTAATAAATAAAATGGCTAAAAATCACAAAAATTTAAAAATTTTTCATGTACATAAACCTCTTTTATCCTTGCACATACATAGCTAGTATATAAAGTATTTTTGTAAAAATGATTTCAAAAATCTTTTGTGTAAAGCTTGTGTAAATATTTTTGTATCAAAATTATGTATATAGTACAAAATTTTTCCAAAATGTTTTGAAAATCAAAAGTTTGCAAAAATCTTGTGTAAATGTGTGTAAATATCTTTTTGCAAAACTTGCACTTCATGCATCATCATCCATGATTTCAAAACATTTTTCAAAAATTTTGCATGATTGTAAAATATTTGTAAATAGCATTTGGTGTACATATATGTATATACCTTTTCCTGGAAAAGAGTTGACATTTAAACTAAGCCTGGAACTAAATTGAGAAATGGAGCTTGAATAAGATCTTAATCCACTTAACTTTAAGAGGAACCTTATAGGACTTAGGGTTAAGGCTTTTCAGGTCCATAAGGACTTAATTCTTTGAGTCCACTAGGCTATGATCATATGTCATCTTGATGAGCCTAAGTAGAGCATTTAACAACACACGCATGACTCTCAGAGACAATGGCTTGACTTGCACCTGCACTTACACATGGCTCCCCATGGATGAGGTGGTGAGGAGGCAGTTTCCTTTGGCTTGGGGTAGCATATGAGGGTAGTACTTCTAGGCGGAACCTCTCTTCTTCTTATAGTGAAGGAAGTGCACCTCAACTTGGTCTAGTGGTGTTGAAGGCTAAAGACAGAAGCTGTGGGTTGCAATAAAGCTTCAAAAGAGGGATAGTCTACTGGCTCAAGGGGAAATTTCTTATATGCTGCACCATGTAGATATGCTGTACAGAAGTCCTTGAAAAAAAGAAAAAAAAAGAAAAAAAAATTGCAAAAATGCAAAAAGAACTCCAAAAAAGTGGTGGGTCGGATTGAAAATTTAATAACCCCACCGGAGTATAAAGCAAAAGCTTATGGTATCCATGTTACATCTCATGAAGCTTGCAGCGGGAGACTTATCTACACTGGCTAAGCTTCCAAAACTCTATACTTCTACCCCCTCTTCTTGGGCCGGTTGCACTTGAACTTAGAAGGGAATACCCCGCTTCTCGAGGAAAGAGTTGCTAGACTGAGGCATTAGAGTTACCAGGTTGAGGGAGGTTGTTTCTTTGTTACTTCTGAGGTGGGGAGCCACACATCACTTACACCGCATGGAAAGATTCATGGTCATTAGAGTTTGTGTATGTAGACTTGTTCTGATCTGGTTTATTGAGGAGTCTTGCCCATAGATTGGTGGAACTTGGAGGCTGTTGAGTTTTAACCTTAAGTCTAAATAGGGTTCCGACACATTAATAATCCAGAGATCTGATCGAGCTCCATATTTCAAGTTAATTAAGGAAAGTTTAATAATTCAACCTTGATCCATGTACATCCTCTTTTTCTTTTTCTTTTTCTTTCTTTTTCACTTCTTTTTCAAATAAGTGTTTGCTAAGGGACTAGCAAAGTTAAGCATAGGGGGGTGATGAATACTCATTCATCACTCTTTATTCTTCTATTTTAGCTACAAAAACCTTTGCAAATACATGTAGATATGTGTAAATACAAATAATTACCAAAAGCATGCATTGTGTAAAAACCTGTAATTAGCATGTTTTTGTGCAAAAATAAAAGAATAAAGAGTAAAAAGAAAAAGAGGGAAATATTTAGAATAAATATTGAGCAACCTAACCCAAGGGAGGGCTCAGCATGGGCCTGACCGCATAAAAACCAAAGTAGAGGGAGATAGGAGCTCATATGTATATACTTTTGTAAATAAATAAAATTATATTTTCCTCACCCAAAAATATGCTTGTACACATTTTGTATATATTTAGCAACTATTAAAAATAAAATAAAAATTTAAAAAAAAAATCAAAACTGCAAAAATGCCCTTTTCCCATGTGCATAGACCATCACCCATGTATTTATTTAACCCTATAAGATAAATGTATTTATTTTCAAAACTTTTTGTGAATATTCTATGGCATATTTTGTAAATAAAATAAATAAAAAGAAACAAAACAAAAATCAAATAAAAATTACAAAATTAAAAATACAAAAACACATTGTATATATACCATGTGTATATATGTATATAATTATTGATTTCACCCTTGTATATAAGTGATAAAAATAAAATAAAAATATCCTTTTAGTCATCATTTTATTCTATAAATAAATAAAATATAAAATAGGAATAAAATTGTATAAAAATAATAATAAAAAAATCAAAAATAAAAATGCTACATATTGTATATACCCCTATATAATGTACATACCTTATTTTTATTTCCAAAAATTAATTAAAAATCACCAAAAAATAGAAAAAAATAAAAGAAAAATATTTCATGTTTTAAGTTTTTCTTAATTCGGCCATTTTCTACCTTAAAATAAATAAACAAAAAATTCAATAATTGGCAGCTCCTGATTGGTCCACGGGGGATTGTTGACCCCGGTCAACTCCCCCGCGGACTCCTTCCTTTTCTGGAAGATGCGCGCCGCCCCGCCTTCGCCGATTTTTCCACGCATCTCCAGGCCGTCGCCCACGCAAACCCCGTGCCCGGATTCTGCGCCGATCATCCATCTCCCTCGCCGGATCTTTCGCCATGAAATCCACGCCTTCCATAGCTGCCTCCACTCAACCCTAATCGGCCCTGTCTCCATATATATCCCGACCTCCGCCGCCTCCGCGCCTCATCTTTGGCTCCCTACCTTCACTCCCGTGACCTCCATCGTAACCACCGAGGTGACAGCTCGCGTTGGCCCTTGTTGCAGTGAGGAGGAGGTGGCCGGTCATTGATCCGGCAGCTTCACGCCGCCGTTGCTCCGCCACCAGCGTGAGCACCGAGCCTCAGGCCTTGACGCCCTTCGAGGCTACGACCAGGAGTTAGCCACACTCCAGCACAGTCTTCCGCTCCACCCAGGTAGCATTTTAACCTTTTTATTTCGTTTAATTTTAGGTTTCCCCCAAATCGCATCTCCGACGAGTTCCTCTGATTCCGGTCATCTTGTGTATCTTCTCGATCATCGGAACCCACGCTCACCTTCGCCATTCCCTCACGCACCTTCTACGCCCTTTCACTCAACCCAGATCGCACAGGATCTGGGAATCGAGCTCCACCGTCCTCCGCTCGCCGGAGCTCGCTCGCCCCGACGCACCGTTCACGCTCACGCTGCTTCTTTGGGTCGAGGCACTTTGCCCTCGACCCGCGAAGCTTCTGGTGCATTTTGCAGGTCAAAAGGAGGCCATCTGAGGCCCCCTCACATCCAGGCCAGGAGCTTGACGCCGACGACCTCGCCGGAGCCCCTCTCGGGCTCGGTTGGGTCACCGGAGACCACCACCAGCTGCGGGACTCCCTCGCGGACCTTCTCCCATCTTCAGGCGCAGCTGAGGAGGTCAGGAGCGCACGTACTGGGCCGGCGAAGTTCGCCGGCCACCTGTTCTTCGAGGAACCTCCAGCACCGTCCGATCAGCTCCTCCGCTCCAGTTCGCATCACAGCCGTACATTCATCAAGGAGCAGGCACCGTTGATCTCACCGAGGGGCTCATCTGGACCGTTCGCAACAGAGGAGAGAGGCGCCTGAGTTCCACCCCGTTCGATCTTCCACGTGTCCTCGCCTCCACCGTCGATTCGGCTCAAAGGCAGACGAAGAAAAGCGCCAGCTCACCAGGACCGTCCGATCGTCCACGTGGCGCACATCAGGCCGTCGATGATAATAAAAGGGGTAAATTCATCTTAGACCCCTCTGTTTGTTTTATTTCAATTTAGTCCTGTAATTTTTAAATTACGTTGTTTATTTTCTGGGATACTTGCAATAAGGACCTCGTACTTATTTTATTTGCACTTATACCCCTGTCTACGTGGACCACGTGCTTCGTCACGTGAACTTTATTGGGTTAATTGCAATATCAGCCCTGTAGTTCTGGATGTTACGGATTGAATAAAATCTTTTACTTATTTGCATTTATGCCCCTGTGCGTGATTTAATTTCCACATGTGTGTTTTATTTTGGGTATTTTGCAGATAAGCCCCTGGACTTTTGGTACTTGTTACCAATAAGTCCTCGGAACTTATTTTTATTACAATTAGGTCCCTGAGTGCCCCAGGCACGCGCCTCGCGCGTGTTTTGCTGGGTATTTTGCACCAGGACCCCCAGAACTTTGGGTATTTGCACTTTGGTCCCTGTGCACAGTGCCCCCTTGTGGATTTTGAATAAAATATCAAATCACCTCCAAATTCGATGAAAATTTGACACATGGCTCCTGCCATAGTGTAGGATTTTCTAGAATTTTTGAGGACATTTCTTTGTTTATTATTTTTAAAAATTCAAAAACCTTCATTTCAGTTACTGTTAATCTTTAAAAATCACAAAAAAATATAAAAACTCTTTTAAAAATTCTATAAAAATTAGGTACTGTTTCTTGTGTGTTGCTTGATTTTCTAGCCAAATTTGGTTAGTTTTCATTGCATAAAAACCATAGAAACTGAAAAACACTTAAAAACTCACAAAAATTATAATAAATAATCTAGAAATCCAAAAACAATAATTTAGGTGCCCAAATTTTCCTTATTCTTTCTGGATTATAGGAAAATTACCTCCAGGGCTTGTTGAGATCCATAAATATTTTATTTTTGGGTTTCAAGCCCTGCTGAACAGTACCTTGTTTTCTTTGCACTGTTTGATTTTTAGAAAATAAAATACACCTCATAAAAATTCCAAAAATTCACCAAAAACAATTAAAAACCCAAAAAGCATAAAAACAATTTTTCTTGAATTTTTGCTTGATTTTTGATGTGTTGAATAAATTGCTTAAGTGTGCTTGTTTATACTTTCTTTTATTTCCTTCACATATTAAAATCCCAAAAAAATTTAAAAACAATTAAAAACCACTAAAAAGTGTTCTCTCGGATTCCTGACTACATCGTAGGCCCAAGGCCAATCCGTGCTCCTTGTGTTCGACCCTGGGTGCTATACCAGGTTAATATCATAGCAGGACCGTTTTGTTTGACTCTCCGCATTTTTCGAGTGGTTCATTTTCTTGATTGACTTAGTTGAGTGATAGAGGTCGCAACGACCTAATTTTCTGTACCTTTACCTCTGTCATTTGGCCGGTCATCAGTAGGTCAGAACAAGTCGATGTCATACGCAGTCCCTTATAACCATGAGTCTATCTTGTACAGTGTCAGTGATATGTAGCTCCTCTTAGCTGAATTGGTAAAAGTCAGTCTTCTCTAACATGGTGAACCTAATTCCCCAATCCAACAACTCTTTCCTCGAGAAGCAGGGTATTCCCTTTTAAGTTCAAGTACAACCGTCTCAAGAATAGGAGGGGAAGAAGAGAATGGGTGATAGACAATGTAACTACCTATCCTAGGATGCTTGACCAGTGTAACCAAGTCATCCGACTGCAGGCTCACATGTATTTGACTTTTAAAACTTAGGCTTGCTTATTGGCTATAAACATACATATGTACTCCGATGGGAATTGATTTTTCTTTGCTTTCCGTCCATTTATTCTTGTTGGAGTTTTTGAATATGAATTTTTTTTAAATAATATTATGTACAACAACATTTGCATATATATTTTTCCTCTTGACCTAGCAGAATATTCTTGTTTTGAAGCATTTTTACAACCAAACTTCTGTCATTATACCTCATCTCTACTGGATCGAGTTGGAGTATAATAGCCACACATGTATAACTTTCGATGTTTCCATTGGCTTGTGTCTCATGCCGGTAAATGCAACCCTCTACCGCTTCAACTGAGTTGGTGCAAGGTGCAAGTGTGCAAGCTAGGTTATTATCAACAAAAGTCATGCGTGTGTTCCGAAATATTCTACTTGGGCAGTTAAGACGATACTGAACTAAGTCTCGTGGTGTCAAAGAATTAAGACAGGTAGACCTAAAGTGCCTCGATTTCAGTTCCTATAGACCACGTTCGGTCCCCTTACCCCATTTTTCTCTCTCTCCCATGTGGGTATCATATTTTCTCTTTTTTAATTCCAGTCCCCTTCCTCCTCCTCCTTCAACAACTCGTCCCTTGCGATCATCCGAAGCAACGGCCTCCTCCTTTCGACGGCGACGACAAGATGACCCTTAGTAAAGGTGGAGGCAACGAGGAATGACACAATGTGGGGAAGAGCTGGGGGCGGAGAGGGAGGTGCAGGTGGAGGAGCTGTGGGCACAGGGGAGGTGCAGGGGCAGTGAGAGGAGCTGGTTGCGGAGGGAAGGTACTGGTGCAGAGATGGAGGTGCAGGAGCGGAGGGGAGGTGCTGGCGGCGGAGGGGAGATGCGGTATGGAGAGGGAGGTGCGAGGGCGGAGGAGAGGCACGAGTGGAGGAGCTTGGGGTGGGGGGAGGTGCGGGGATGGAGAGGAGGGTGGGTTGAGGAGGAGGGGCGGATGAGGTGGTGGGGGAGAGGAGCTCGGGGTGGAGCTCTAGGCTGAGGGAGCTGGGGAGGAGGGGCAGAGGAGGAGGAGCTCGGGGCGGAAGGAGGGGATGGAGGGGGTCTGGTTGGGGAGGAGGGGCAGGCTGCGAGGAGGGGCGGAGAAGGAGGTGCAGGGGCTGGCTAGAGAGGAGGAAGAGGATGTGTGATGAGGAATATGATAGTAAAATGAGCTTTTCAGTCTTTTTTTTTAAATTTAATTCCCGTCATGTCATCAAAATTAACGTTCGTTTGCATTAGAGATGGACGACAACTAACCCGAGGGGCACAAGCGATAGAACGACAAGAAGTCGAGGGCACAACTGATATTCTCAAAAAAGGAAGGGACATAACTGAAGATGACATATCAGAGAAGCACAACTGATAAAAACTCATAAATTTATTACACAATTTGTTCAGATCCTCACGCACTCTGACATAATTTTCAAGCATAAAACAATAAAATACAAAGTTGTGGCCTTGCCTCGAATATATCGACCGACCAACTGCTCTTTGTGCCAACTATACATGAAATCAAGCAAGAAAGTGTATGAGAAATCTTGATAAAATTAGATTAAAAATACAAGACGTTGCATGGGTCCCGACAAATTGCTAACAAGATTTCTTGTGGTTTTAGATATTGAGTTTATCAAGTCATTTCTCTTCAACTTAAAATTAAGACCGAAGAATTCCACGAGGTCACATATATGCTCATATCAGCATATGTTTTATGGTTGGGAAAGCAAGCCTAATTAAGCTCCTTATTAAGATTAATTAACCAACAGCTAAATGGAGCCTCTTCCCATGTCTAGTCCTAGAACTTCCAGGAATCACTTGAACTGCAGGAGAAAGCAACTGCGTTTATTTTTTCGACATGGATGTTCGCTTGCAGGAGCTACTACCGGTGCACGCAGGACAACTGCCGAGTGAAGAAGCGCGTCGAGCGACTCGCAGAGGATCCACGCATGGTGATAACGACATACGAGGGAAGGCATGCGCATTCGCCCTCGCACGAAGGGGAGGAGTCTAGGGCCAGTTCTGGCATAAGCTTCTTCTGGTAGCCGTGGCCACCTTCTTAATCTGTACATCTCTTCCCTATTGTATCCAAGACGTTTATTATATAGAGACTTGCATGTTTCTTTACATAGATCTTACACCTAAGCAATGGGTTAGGGATGCTCATTTACTTAGTTTTAAGATGCGTATGTATTATTTACTAATTATTTCATTGAAATCCGATGGTCTCTGCCTGAAAATGAATGGATTCAATGGATTAGTTGTGATCTGAGAATTCCATGTAGAATTAAAAATAGTTGATTCCCAATGCAAAATATTACTCAATGATGAGAACCAAATATATACTACAATGGAGAAAGTTTAAAAACATCACGTCACAGAAACGTGTAAATTTGCTAAATTTAAACTCGATCCTTCTATGAAATTTTCCTTTGTGCGTGGGATGTAGTGTTTATGAGCATCGGCTTTGCAATCAAAAAGAACTAGCGACGCAGCTTGTTACCCGCTTGCCTTGTGTTTCGATGTAAACTTTTCTTCAAGAACTCACCAGATAATCTTTATAATATCTTAGCTAAAAAAATGTAAAATGTCTTTTAATGTTGATACTGCTTCTTTGGTTTATTTCTTTTCACGGATCACTTCCTCAATGCATTGGTGTAAAAGACGTCGTTGACTAGGAGAAAGTTCGAGATCGAAAATTTTGATTGAAACATAATCTTTAGTTTATGGCATACCATGTACATTGCAAGAAATAACGAGGGAAGTTTTAAAAATTGTGCATAAAGATAGTCGAAGTTTTGAAAATAACGTCTTCTTTTAAGTTTTGTAAATTTTATGGAATTAGAAGGAAAACGCAAAAGAACATCAATTTAGAAAAGCATAGAAATATGACATACTTATAAAAATATGAAAAATACAAGAAATTAAACTTAGAAACATAAGAAAACAAAAAAATGAGGGATTTTTTGCAAGGAAAGCAAACAAGTGCAAAATAATAAAATTACAAAGAATATCAGAAATATATGAAGATAGAAATTAAATTGAAAAAAATCGATAAATTAGCGAACAAATACTAACATAAAGGTTACGTTGTTGGCTTACTGTGCATAGAAATGTTGATATATCTTAAGCCTATACGATGATATGTTGATATAACTGAACGATCACGAGAGGGACTTTTTTTAAAATAATTATTAAAAAAATCTTAATTAATTAAATAATCATCAAGTCATAATATTTAAAAATATAGCCATCGATCGGCACCTGAGGTGCCGATTTGGGAAGTAATGACCAAATCGGCACCTGAGGTGCCGATTTGGAAACACGAGGGATGGACTTGCAAATTGCCCAATGAGTTTGCCCAAATGGGCACCTCAAGTGCCGATTTGGGCATCCTCATGGGAAATTTGCATTTCCATCATTTGGGCCAATTTGTATTCACATCCCCTCATTTGTTATCAATAATTTTTTTCAACTAACCTCTTTTGTTATCAAAAGTAGAGCATTACCCCCACAAGGATATAATTACATTCGAATGGTAAATGCATATCTTTTCTGTTATTTAAATAATTCTTTTCAAAATTTTAATTTTTTTGTTATAATTCTTTTTCTTTGTTATATTATATATTAAATCCTTTATTCTAATTAATTATACTTATACGTAATAATTGTCACTTTTTCAATTTAATTCTAGAGTGGTCAGATCAACGCTAACTAACTATGAAAGAGGATGAGATACATATCAGATACGTTAATTTTCGTATCCATATTCACGCCGTCAATATCGAATAGGAATAACAATCTGCGTACGGATATGAGTCAGGATGAAGATTTAGGGAAACATATAATTGGATACGAATTCATATAGATGTATGTTGAAAACTTCACCTACATTGGTTTCCCGAGCTGAAGACTTTGTAATGGTACATAAAATGTATCATTATTCTCTAAATATTATGTGATCAATATTATATTATAAGGGATTTAATTATATATTATAAGCATACATATAACTAAATAGAATAAAGGATTTAATATATAATATAACAAAGAAAAAGAATTATACCAAAAAAATTAAAATTTTGAAAAGAATTATTTAAATAACAGAAAAGATATGCATTTACCATTCGAATGTAATTATATCCTTGTGGGGTAATGCTCTACTTTTGATAACAAAAGAGGTTAGTTGAAAAAACTATTGATAACAAACGAGGGGATGTGAATACAAATTGGCCCAAATGATGGAAATGTAAATTTCCCATGAGGATGCCCAAATCGGCACTTGAGGTGCCGATTTGGGCAAACTCATTGGGCAATTTGCATGTCCATCCCTCGTGTTTCCAAATCGGCACCTCAGGTGCCGATTTGGACATTACTTCTCAAATCGGCACCTCAGGTGCCGATTGATGGCTATATTTTTAAATATTATGACTTGATGATTATTTAATTAATTAAGAATTTTTTAGTAATTATTTTAAAAAAAATCCCATCACGAGGTATACTTTTTTCCATCAAAATAGTACTTAAAATAAAAAAAAACTACGCTTTTACAAGGAGACATGCAACAAGCTGGACCGCCAATTCCTATTGTATGAGAAATTCAATTCTTCGAAACGCAACAACTATAGACATGGTAAGCATAACATTGCTATGCATAATTTTTTGAACCCTTATAAGGAGCTCTACCACTTCAATTGTTAAGAACCAAAGATATCAAATTCAAAAAGAATGAAAATATGTTGATTGTCACACTACAAGGAAAACAATGTGTGGCTACAGAACTATACCCACGGATGCGGGGCTTGTGGTCACAGAATTGGGCTCTGACCAAAATACATCGTAGCATGTATATATGTAGCCGTAACTACAAGTCTCATCGCGAGAGTTCTCTAACAACGTAAGTAACCACAGAAGCTACTGTACCCACTATGAGTCTCTTGGTTATCCTCATCTTTTTTATGAATGCATATATGGAGAGCCATCTTACACAGTCGCTCATGCTGCATGCCCAGTACTTGTACTAGTACGGACCTCGATGGATTCTGGTTCATCTTCTTCTGCATGCTCGAGCATCCACGTACCTTTACCCACTAGAGGTGGGCAGATTTCGGAGTCTTACCCTTTGTTGAAGCTTACTACAGATGGGAGGTACGATTTTATATAAATAAAATTTCTCATTTATACATTCATATTATTTGATAAATTTCTAAAATATGCAAGGATTTTTTGAATAACAACAAGGTAGCAAAGAATATTACCAATATAATCAAGATACATTTGACTGGCATGCAATTCGTTAGTGTCGCATTCATGCTACAGAGCATGAGAGATTGTTTGAGATGTTTTTGATCTAAGGCTCTCGTTATTCTTTCGGTGGGTTAATCCACGCAAGCAACACTATTCATAGTAATGACATCATATATTCCCCTACCTTTAGATTCGGATCGATTTGTTTTATATCAAACGCTTCTTCAATACACAAAATGTAAGAATTCAAAAGTAATATTTTTTAAGAAAAAAACACACGTTATAGAGAATGCATTTTGATATTGATGAATAATTTGAAAAAGAAAACTTAGCTTTGGCATCTGGTAAGGACTTGATTTGGCATTATTTTTATTTTTATCATAGTGCCACTTCACCACCTACACAATTCATACCAAGACGGGAAAATCTAAAGCAGTTTACGAACAAGAAGTAGCATCACATGAATTTATAAATGAAAGCAGTTTAAATTGATACAGTAAACACGTTTTCTTAAGCATATCAACTTCCCGTTCTAGGAATGTTCAATGGGAAAAGATATCATATTCTTGAGTTATTTAAGCAACCGATTCATTCTTCGTACATTCACTGAGACCCCGTTCCGTTGGGGGTTACCTCTCACTTTGGGTGGTAACTCTTCAAAACCTACACTTTTAACCTACTAGTGGGACACATTCTCTTTCCATCGAAAAATTTATATATTATACCATCATATCATCTAAAAATTATAAAATACTCAACTTCTACTAACTATTCAAAACATCAATACAATCACATCACAACAAACATCCACTTTTTCAAATTTCAATACAATCATATCACACAAACCCTTCCAACTCTTAGCCCACAAATTAAACACACAAATACAAAATCGGATTATCCTCTCCTGGATAACCCACGAACCAAACACATCCTGAGAGAGATAATCGGAACTGAGAATTGGGAGCCGAATGCGAAGGTGTCCGGCGGTTTGATTGCGGCCACAGTGATCATCGTGGCTGTCTACCTTCTGCTGCTGTGGTGGGTCTACATGACTTGTCATCGGGCTCATGTGGCGCCGTTGCCGGAACCGGAGGTAGAGCTTGCGCCACAACGATAGCCGAAGCGATATCGTCATGACCTCCCTTGGACGGGAGATGGACAGTTGAGACTTTTTGATCACATCGGATGTTGATCAAACATTGGATCTGATAAAACAGCAGTATATAATTTCAGGTAAAATAATAATCCATCCATTTACATTCAGAAAAGAAACTAGATAACGGCTTAACAATCAGATGAAAAGGCGAGACGACCGGCACTTTGAATGCATCAATGGATCTAAAGCGGACAGGACACACTCAATCCGGTTCGATCTTGTGAAAAAAAACGCTTTTTATTTAATGCAAGTACCTCCGGTTTCCGGCAATGGAATGAGCCCCATGACGAGTCATGTAGACACACCACAGCATCAGAAGGTAGACAGCCACGATGATCACGGTGGCCGCAATCACACCGCCGGACACCTTCGCATTCGACTCCCAATTTTCAGTTCACATTTTCTCTCTGAGTGAATGTACGAAGAATGAATCGGCTGCTTAAATAACTCAAAATAGGATGGCTTTTCCAATTGAACATTCCCAGAACGGGAAGTTGATATGCCTAAGAAAACGCGTTTACTATATCAATATAAACTGCTTTCATTCATAAATTCATGTGATTCATAAACTGTTTTAGATTTTTCCCATCTTGGTATGAATTGCGTAGTTGGTGAAGTAACACTACGATAAAAAAAACAGAATGCCAAATCAAGTCCTTACCGGATGCCAAAGCTAGCTTTCAATTTCAAATTATTCACTAATATCAAAATGCATTCTCTATAAGGATTTTTACTCGGCAGACTCTATAATCTTTGTCAATTACCTCTACGACCTTTGAAATAACGTAATTCCTCCCTCGCCCCCGTAAACTTACTAACTCTTACCCCACAGACCTCGTGGTTAACCCACATCCATTTATCCGTTAAAAGTGACCGGATTCCGTTATATTTTAAGATTTTTGCACCCATACCCCTGTAATTAGCATCGTCTTGAGCCCTTCGCCTAGCTGTCCTCCCTGCCTTCTCCCCCTCCCCCGCCGTTGAGGAGCCGAAGCCACCCCGAGCCCAGGAGCTCCGCTCCTCCCCTGCCCGTCGTTCCACTGCCGCCTCCCCCCTCCCCCCCACCCTCGCCCACCATTGAGAAGCCGAAGTCCCCCGCCCGTCGTTGTAATCTAACTTCACGTTACAATGTTCATGAAGACTCGAGTCTAAGATGTGATTTTTTATGATATTTTATGTATATAAATTATTTTTTAAAATTTACAATTTTTTATTTGATTTTTATAGATTAATAATGTATAAAAAAATCAAATATGATGTAAATTAACGCAATGAACTCGAATGTAATTTTTTTGGATTTTTTATGAGTTAAGAATGATTAGAAAATGTGAGATACATTACAAATGATTGCATCAGACAACTTAGGTCAGAATTGATCTTTTTCATTGCTTTTCTGATTTTTTATTTTTATGTAATTAGTAAAAATAAAGAATAAAATAAAGAAATGGAACAGAAAATAATCAAATGAGTAGAATATGCACATGAAATGATAGTCCAGAATCAGTAAAAATGTACAATACACAGTTAAGTCCCAAATTCAATTTTCACAAATGTACTTTGATCTATTTAATTTTGGTCTTGTTTGTAGATATTTTTATGTATATTAATTCAAAAGCGAGCAGAGATAAATTGAACACTGTATGAGAGCAATATCAACATTTGCGATTTTTTGTCCTGAAATTAGGGTTTGGGTTTATTCCAAATATTTACAAGTTAGTGTTTTTTAGGATTTTGTATCGATTAAGGTTAGTGATATTTACAAAATGAATTAGTTTCATGTCAATTGGAATAAATACGAATTAATTAAAAATGTATGAAATTAGGTAAAAATATACAGATGAATATGAATGCAGAAATGAATTCTAATTTATGTAAATTATTTACAAGTACATGAATGCTAATTTTATGATATCAACAGGTGAATAAACCTAATTTCTTAAGGCAGAGCTTTATTTTTAGCTAATTACAACGATTAATCACAGGTTCATCAACAACAATGCAGTGAAAGTAGCGTATTTACTCTTATACATTCCTCATGTGAGAACCATTGCAAATTTTGAACTATATCTGGGAAGCGATGTAGTGGTCCCTTCCAACTTCTCATTGCATTGGGACGATGTAGCGCATCACTAGTAGGGAACATTCCAATGAAATCTAAGTATTTTCTTAAATCCATGTTGAAAAGATTCGACTGTTTTGAGATCAATGAGAGTCAAGGATCTCAAGGTAATTAAAAGTCGTTGAAGCTGCTTATCAGTCTGTTACCTCAGACACTAAAGTAGAATAGTGTTCTAAAAAGAACACTATTTAGGAGTTTGTCTCTTTTGTGCTGGTTGTTGGCTACCTAACGCGAAACCCTCCTCATTTAGCTGGACTTCAAACCAGCCATGGCTAAGTTAATAGTATAGAAGTAGTATATTCAAAAGGTTACGAGTGAAATATTTTTGTGTTTTAGACTTATTTTATTGTTTTAGTGATTTCAGGTAATTTTTAAAATTTGATTTGTTTTCCAAATGATATTTGATGTGAAAAATGTATTTCTATAAAATAGAAAGTATTTTAGATTTTCCAAATGCAAAATATAAGAAAAGTAATTATTTTTATTTTTCATAAATATAGAATTTTATAAGCTTCCAAACAAGCTATTGTGCTTATTTTTAGGATTTGTTTGCGAATTTGTTATGATTTTTATCGGTTTTCGTGCGCAATGAATTTTTAAGGTTTTATGTTTAGGATATAGTAAAATACATGTAACATAAATTTTATGGAATTTTAGGAGTTATATTATATTTTTCGTATATTTTAGAAGTTTCAATGTGTTTTTTAGTCGATTTTGATTAATATCTTGGATAGAAAATGATATTATTTTCAAAACCATATTTATCCTGTATATAGTATAGTATTAAGTATTTTTGGGTGTTTTTATATTCATTATAATATTGAATAGGTAGTTATTATTAGTAGAATTATTTAATATACTATATATAGGGGCTTATAAATAATTAGTAGAAAATAAAAGGTTACGTAACAGCGAGAAGAACGTCAGGGAGATAGCTTGCAATGCCCAACGGACCATGTGATACCTCACGTGTCTTCAACCTGCAGTAAAGGCTCGATGCGTTCGACGCTAGATCATATTCAGATCAACGGCTCTCGTTCAATCTGGAAGGCATATTTGTTCTTCCCCTTAAGGCAGCGGTTCTCGAACCTGGATCAAATGATGGATGCTCGATCTCCTGCGTTGGAGCTTCGTGAGGTAATGAAGATTGCTGGGATGTTGCAGGTTTGATCGTTCTCGAGTCTCCGGTTAAAGCGCTTCTTGCTCGCAGCTGCAGATAACGCAGATGGGTCCCGTTTCCAGATGCTCGAGATGCTCTTCGAGCTGTTCTCTCGATGTTCGTGAACCTTCACATCACGTTAGCAGCTCAGATAAATCGGAATCTGATCAGCCTCCAGTGGGTGGTCTTCCAGTCAGACCGTGCTGATCTGCTCGGAACAGAGGTGCTACCCTCCTCGTTGAACTCAAAATCCCAGATGCTGCTTCTTCAAATACACAAAATGGAAGAATTCAAAATTACTATTTTTTTAAAAAAACACACGTTATAGAGAATGCATTTCGATATTGATGAATAATTTGAAAAAGAAAAGCTAGCTTTGGCATCTGGTAAGGACTTGATTTGGCATTCTGTTTTTTTTATCGTAGTGCTACTTCACCACCTACGCAATTCATACCAAGATGGGAAAAATCTAAAACAGTTTATGAATCACATGAATTTATGAATGAAAGCAGTTTATATTGATGTAGTAAACGCGTTTTCTTAGGCATATCAACTTCCCGTTCTGGGAATGTTCAATTGGAAAAGCTATCCTGCTCTTGAGTTATTTAAGCAGCCGATTCATTCTTCGTACATTCACTGAGATAGAAAATGGGAACTGAAAATTGGGAGCTGAATTCGAAGGTGTCCGGCGGCTTGGTTGCGGCCACGGTGATCATTGTGGCTGTCTACCTTCTTCTCTTGCTGTGGTGCGTGTACATGTGTCATCACCGGGTTCATGTGGCGCCGTCGCCGGAACCAGAGGTAGAGCTGCCGCCAGAACGACCGGCGAACGAGTAGCTCTTTGGCTGCTCGTTTCTTTTCTGTTGTAGAAGTCGGGCGAATAGTGTAATGAGGTACTTGCATTAAATAAAAAGCGTGTTCTTATCACAAGATCGAACCGGATTGAGTGTGTCCTGTCCGCTTTAGACCCATTGATGCATTCAAAGTGCCGGCCGTCTCGCCTTTTCATCTGATTGTTAAGTTTTCATCGGGCGCCCGTTATCTAGTTTCTTTTCTGAATGTAAATGGATGGATTATTGTTTTACCTGAAATTATACACAACTACTGTTTTATCAGATCCAATGTATGATGAACATCCAATGTGGTCAAAAAGTCAAAACTGTCCATCTCCCGTCCAAGGGTGGTCATGACGACATCGCTACATCTAATCCCCACCTTCTTAGTCTATCGAATAATCACGTTCTGTTCACTTCGGTAAACAATTTCCAGAAATTTCTCAGGTTCGACATTTGCTCAGATTCGGCTCGTTAAAAGTTCGATTCAGGTTCGATTCAAAAATAAACGAACCGAACTGAACACAAGTTTGGGCTCGATTAAATAAACGAACCGAACCTCAAAAAAATAGGTTCGCTCAGGTTCGATTTGTTAAAAGTTCGATTATATACACACACATACGTATATAAAAGTATATATACATACATATTGTATATATACAAGAAAAAATACATTCTATATTAACATAAAGGCATTCACTTATTTTTCCAAATCCATCGAGTCATCCACTCCTTAATCCCTACTCTCGAAACCCCACAAAACCCTTCCTGCAACTGCGGCTTTTCCCTTTGAACAGAAATACATGCACAACATTTATTCTTAAACGAACCTTTAACGAGCCGAACCGAACCTTTACGAAACTTACCCGAGCTGAGCCGAACCTGATTATTGTTTTCATTTTATCGAGCCGAATCGAGCCCGGGCCTGAAAGCAAGCTAAACGAGCCGAACCGAACCTGGGTTGGCTCACTAAGGTTCGACTCGTTTACACCCCTGTTTCCAGCCATTTGACATTTTTGGCGGCTTCCATGGCAGATGATAGAATTTTTCTCTCTTTATAATATAATAATCTATGGGATTTTTATACCACTAACCTTACAAACTTGTCAATCACCTTCTCGATCCTGTAAACATCGCAATTATCACATCAACTTCGCACTATGAAACCTATGGTTAAATCAATCCAGTTTGCTGTTAAAATGAATCGGATGATTCGGATTCCATGTGTTCGTTACCAACCCTTTGACCTGCTTCAACATCGTCTAATCAAAGCCGTATACTACCCCGAGTGAGATTCACGTCCATAGCACGTGATTGCGAGCTTTTTGCAAAAATATGCCCAATAGTTAATCTATTCGCATATAGGTCCTGCTCTGCCTCTGTAATTGTGTGGTTCGGTGAGGACCCATTCGGGTAGAGGGGTAAACTCCCCTTTGAGGAGTTTACCTCTCTTACCCCACTCCTTCTCACTCTTACGTGGGTCCCACTTTTTATCTTTTTTAAAAAATTAAATAAATCAATTTTCCATCATCTATTCCATCAAAAAATAATATATTATAACATCATATCATATAAAAATTATAAATTATTCCACTTCTACTTACTTTTCCAAACTTCAATACAATCAAATTACAATAACTACTCACTTTTTCAAACTTCAATACAAAAATATCACAAAAAATCCACTTCTAATCCACCCCAGTTTAACCCTCTATCCAAACACCAAAACCCAAAAACGGGTTACCCTCTACCAGTTTAACCCGCCTTAACCCGCTAACCAAACACACCCTGATTGTTTTGCATGTACCCTCTTATTTTCCCATATTTAATGAGCGCAAAGTATTTTTATTTTATTACATTTTCGCCTTCAGGGACCTATTGATATAAGGAAGCATATTTTGTTTGCAGATGTACCCCTGGACACGTGATAAATTTTTATTGACTTTCTGAGCTCTGATTTGGACGAGTTTCCGTGGCTAAGATCTGAACTGGCCTAGCGAGTTTTAGGGCCCGTTCGGTTAAGGAATAAGCAAGAATAAGGATGGGGAATAAGGAGAATAAGGGTCTATTCTATGTTCGGCTGGAGGATAGGAATAAGGAGAATAAGGTGAAATAAAGGTAGGTAAGGTGGGTAAAGATAGGAATAAGAGTGAAATAAGATGGAATAATGGGGAATAGTCGTACCATTGGGAACCGTGTCGGGAGGAGAATTGATCCCTTATTTCAGGACTTATTCTCCTACCAAAATGGCCTTAGGGACTGATTTTATGACATTCGGATAAGGACTGAATTTGATTTGATTTATTCAAGTTGAGCTAGTTTTATGGAGCATTTGTGCCTAATTTGGTATTTGCTCTATGCGCCTTGTTCTTCACTTGTTTGTTTCACCCAATCACATGTTTCACTCTCACCACATTTCACTTTCACATTGCACATATTCCACTTGATTACTACATAGTATTACATCCATCAATACATCTATCATATACTGTATACACACTGTTATAAAATATGAAGAATGCATAAGCGATAGATAAACAGAGCTAAGAATAAGTAACATCAACATGGGAACACCGTGATTTTACGTGGAACCCTACTCCATGAGGAGCGGGATGAAACCACGGGAGAAGCCCTTAACGGGGTGTGTTTTTCTATTCACTTTCTCAATGAGTACAGGAGGTCTGGGGCTCCTTATATAGCCTTCCCAGAGCCTCCAAGTCCCACCACTGGTCCATGTGGGAGTAAACACTGAATGGGGGTAAATGGATCTTCTCCAGGATCCATTTACCATGTTACAACTCATGATGCATACACTGAATACTCCAACACTCCCCCTCAAGCTGGAGCATGCAATGCTCAGCTTGGACAAACAGAAAGAAACTCAACTCAACGCTACATGACAATACGGACAATATCAACCCAACGCACACATTGCTGCAGTCGAGGACGTTGCTTCTCATGCCGTGCAGGTGAGGAGGACGAACGGGCTGGAGTGTGAGTCTACTGAATCTCCTCGTCGGAGAGCATGTGCTCTGAACTGCGTCTGTCAGAGTCACTACAACTGAAATGAGCCTCCTCGTCGGAGTACTCTGGCCCGCCACCATAATGTAGACAACTGCTCCTTCTTTGAAAAGGGCCAAACTGAAAAGGTCGTGGCTGTGCAATCCTCGTCGGAGTCCACGGTCACTGGATAATGGAGTCTGAAAAAGTCTCCTCGTCGGAGAACTGGGTCTCTCCCATCTGGCTCAGAGAATGGTGCACTGCTCCGGTGTACCTATGATACCACATGAAAACCCTTACCAACATGGCATAGGGAATGGTCCTCTACTCTGGAGTCCCTATGGCTCACATGAAAACTCTGGTCGAACAACAACAAGAATGATGGGGACCTCGAACTGATGATGGCAACATATGCTCATCTGACAATGACCGCAAACTCGTGCGTGTCAGAAACTGGACTCGAAACCTTCTAACGTCGAGTCTGAACAACTGATCATCTGTAGAGTCTGGAAAATATGACTGATCTGGAGACTGACATCTGAATTTAGATCTGGATCATGAACAGACCTGTGACTCTACATATACTCCCCCTTTCTTCCATACTTGTCGGAACATGAACATCGACAAAGTTGGGAGAAGACAAGATAAATAGGGGGTAAACAACACATACTTGCGGCTTTTCATTTTCATTTTTTTAAGCCGTCAACATTTTTTTAAAGCACTTTTTTCTTTTAAAGCCGTTTCAAAATTTTTTTCGGCTTTCGATCATCAATTTTTTTTGAAATACGTGCGGTTCTTTTTTTATTGCACGCGCCTTTTCTTTTTTTTTCTCGCAATATTTTTTTAAATACGGCCCATTAGAGCAACTTACTCTCTCCCTCTTTTTTTTAAAGCTCTCGACCTCCTTTTGGGTCCACTTGGACCTTACAGTAAAGCAAACATTTTAAACGGCCCAACATGGGCGTGAAATATCGGCGGCCCTGTTTTTTTTAATAAGAGCAATCGCCCCCCCCCTGCAATTTCCAATTTTTTTTAAAAGGCTGGGCCCAGTATCGGGGCTAGTGTTTCCACATAGGGAAACCCATCGACCCACCGCCGATGGGAGGGAAGGGGGGGGGACGTCTGCAACAGGGGGAGCCCGCGTGAGGAGGGGTTGTCATCGCCGCCCTGGAGCTCGAGGAGGCGCCGCTACGATTCTGCTGCGACGCTCGAGGATGCACCCTTCATCTGGAAAGCATCGAGCGCCATGCATGTGCCTGGGAGGGAGTCGCGCCTGGATGAAGATTCGTGAGGCGGCACGCCGCCTGGGTTCCTCGATAAGGAGGTGCGGCACTACGGGGACCTCCGCCTTGGTCGATGGAGGTGGCTAGGGGTCATTGCTGGGAGGGTTCCATGATGGATGCGCAGCCCACGAGGGCATCGCCGCTCGGAGCCACGCCATCAGGCGATGGGTTTAGGACTCCTCCCGACACAGAGAGTGCCGCCTAACCTGGGAGAACACAGAGTCGACAGGGGGCTCGTCGAAGCCGCCTGGAACAGCCTTCGCCACCTATAGCTTTGGCCTGCGAGGGGAAGGCTAGGGCATACCCATAGGACACGGTGCCCAGCCTGGAGATGATCAGCAGAGGGCTGGAGGCCTGCCTCGATTGCTGGAGATCACTCGTCGCCTGTGCGGCTTGGAGTCTCCGCCGCCTTTACGGCCAGGAGTTGCTACCGCCTTTGCGGCCTGGAGATTGGATGGCGTCCGAGAGGGCTCGCCAGCCTTCGGATGTAATCGAAGATGCAGTAGAATGACGGACGAACATGGCTCATGAACGCTGAGCAAAAAATAGGGTTTCAAGAAAACCCTAGGAACTTGAACTCTCAAATCTCCAAACATCAATAACAAGAATTTCAAAGAAACGAATCTCGAATAAAAATCAATATGAAATCTACGAGAATCGACCCGCTCTGATACCATGTTATAAAATATGAAGAATGCGGAAGCGATAGATAAACAAAGCTAAGAATAAGAAACATCAACATGGGAACACCGTGATTTTACGTGGAACCCTACTCCGTGAGGAGCGGGATGAAACCACGGGAGAAGCCCTTAACGGGGTGTATTTTTCTATTCACTTTCTCAATGAGTACAGGAGGTCTGGGGCTCCTTATATAGCCTTCCCAGAGCCTCCAAGTCCCACCACTGGTCCATGTGGGACTAAACACTGAATGGGGGTAAATGGATCTTCTCCAGGATCCATTTACCCTGTTACAACTCATGACGCATACAATGAATACTCCAACACACACATTTGTCAAAATTTTCCTTTTTATTTTCAAAACTAAAACATTAGAAAATCATAAAATTAAAAATATACCAAAAATATATAAACAGAAATACATAAAAAATATAAAAACAACAAATAGTTCACCTTACACCCGCATTCACTGACATCTCTGCACACACACACCTAAGATTTTACATACTTAACTTTGGTGCATCCCTGTGTTCGATACTCTTATACTTGACCACTATATGTTCAATTTCAAGAGTATAACTATAAAAAAATCTTTGTTTGAAAATTGCAATTCCTGCATCGAGTCGCAACGACTCTTCATCTTTTTCACCTCACTTCACTTGGCCAGGTCCGCTTTGTTACTCACCCTTAACCCAAGCACATTGACTTAAGAATAATCGATCTAACAGCACAGATCATTTTATTAAACAGAGCAAGTTTTTGGGATTTAGGTGATACTTACGATGTTTACGTGGTTGAAAAGGTAATTGATAAAGTTTCTAAGATTTGTGGTGTAAAATTCCTGTAATTTATTTTAGGTTTATATAAGTTTAAAACCAGAAGGATTGAATTGCTTTAATAGAATGAAAATCCTAAGGCTCTTTATATATGTGGAGTCACAGGGTTAAAGTTACATAAGGAGACAACTCATATATATATATATATATATATATATTTATATATTTATATATATATAGACACACACACACACACATATATATATAGGAGTTATCCTATGAGAGCAAAAAAATATGAGAGCATGCATTCTGGAACACATGATTCTGTTTTCTCTCTCCTGCTCTTCTCTCTTCTGGTTGGATCATGTGGTCCAGAATGCATGCTCTCTAATGCTCTCACAGGTTTTGGCTCTCATAGGATCACTCCTGTGTGTGTGTGTGTGTGAGTGTGTGTGTGTCTATATATATATATATATATATATATATAACAGGAGTGATCCTATGAGAGCAAAAAATTGTGAGAGCATGAGAGGAATGATTCTAGACCACATGATTCTGTTTTCTCTCTCCTGATATTCTCTCTCTTGGGTGAATCATGTGGTCCAGAATCATCTCTCTCATGCTCTCACAACTTTTTGCTCTCATAGGATCACTCATACATATACATATATATATATATTCTGTGTGTATATGTATATGTGTAATATATGTGTGTGTGTGTGTGGGTGGGAGTGGGGAGCTTGCAGCATGGTGTATACTTGTTGTTTGCACCGGTTTTAACAGGCATTGGATCTACAGACATCCAAGAGCTCCTGCTCATCCCACTTTCCAATAAAATCTCCAATTCCCAAGAACATGCAGCAAAGAACATGCACCACTCTTCCTTTCTATTGGCATCCCTCGTCATTGGCCATGACACCCGCAAACCTAGCCCTTACGCCTCCCAGCTTCCTTCTGTGGCAAATTTCCCTCTGTTCTCGTCGTCATCGCCCTCTCAGCTACCCACATATGTTCCAGTGAGGAGCCCTCGAGACCTTCATCGAACTAACTTGTGTAAATAGCCCACACAGTAGGGGCCACTGCTCGCACCGTCGACTCGCTTCGCCTACCTACGATGAGGAGCCCACCTCTGCCCCTCTCCCTCTCGTGGTCGTCGTCCACCTACGACAGAGATTTCATCGACACCTCTGCAGTTCATGCGTCCAAAGTGCCAATGTAGCCGTCCTCAAGTTGTTGCGACTTGCGAGCTTACCTCCCCTTCTCTATTTTCTCTCGCTTTGTAATCTAGATAGGTTGTCGGTAGTGAAATTGTTGGAGGGTGTGGTAAAATGCATACTTGTTATATTTGTGAACTGCAAACTTCATTTAGATTAGTAGAACTTATTGAGATGTTTATGTTGATATACACTTACACGGAATAGTCCATTTATAACACCATATGAACCATCCGAAGTTGACACCTGATTGCAAATTACATGATGGTCTTATGACTAGATTCAACCACTTTTGACTTTTTTAATCTTTAATGATTTGTGAAATAAGCAAGTACAACAAAAGGGGGGAATTGCCAACAAAGCATATAGCTAATCTTCATGCTGCTCATACCTTCTCTGCTACATTATTGCATAAACTGTATAAAATGCTAATTGATCCAGAATTATCAATTTTATGATTTTGAATGTGAAGAATTTGCATGTATCCACACGTGAGGACGGGGCTTATTTGCAGCAAAAATAAAAAAATATAATAAAATACCTTATGATATACTATAAAATCTTTATAAAATCTCTAAAAATTCATAAAACCCTCCAACTTAGATTACTCTATTCTTCCACCTTAGTTTCTATAATTTATCTTCATGAGTTCGACACTCCCGTATTTCATGCTATACACTTGAACTAAAGAATCTAAATAATAAAAATACATAACTATTTTATTTGTATCGCCTAATCAATTCAATGGCATTATTTATCTTTTTACCGGACAGATCGGACATACTGGTCACAAGTTTAGCATGTTTATATAAGTATCTTTAAATAATGTTGGCGAGCAATCTATAACTCTACCATAATAGCATTCGCATTCCTCCCTTTTTCTAATAAAGTTTGAAGAGTGATTTTGGTAATTGATTTTTAATTAATTATGTAAAACTTATTTTCTTAAAAGTCCTTTAGATTCACCATTAAAAAACCTAATTAGGTACTTTTGATTTGGATTAGTATTAACTTGTTGATTTATTATAATTAAATTAACACTCTTCACTCATCATACTAAAAATAGGTAATTGACTAATCATTTGTATCTTTAGGCGGGAAAAACCGATCAAACTCAATTTTCATCTTTTGTCCATTTGTAGTTAAGTTTGGTAAATGGTTGTTGTCGGATGCAGCAATAGCATCGAGAGCAGTGAAAATCAAGGTTTTAAAATCGAATCAAACCGGTTAAATCAAGAACTAGAGAAAAACGGTCCAACCGCCCGGTTTTTATAAAGAAAAAAAATTAGTCAAAACCAGTAAAAACCTGATTGGACCGCTTAAACTCAGTTGAACCAATTGAACCAAACCATCGGTTCAACCATCCATTTTTTTGACAAAAAAAGAATTTTCAATAAATTAACAAAATACAAACTTTTTCAGAATTATTCATAATCTAGTCTTGTTCTAACCCATAATATAGTACCCATTTATCTTTCTCCAATTACTCATTATCGTTTGTCCCTTTCTACCATGTGAGTATTGCCTCTCTTCCCACATTGTGTATGAGGTTGTCCACTTGACAATAACAAACGAAGAAGACATCGTCATAATCAAACTATGTAAAGCAATAAATTAACTACACTTGTCATTAATTAGAGTTTAAATAATTTTAAAATTATTAATTTTTTTACATCACATATTTGTATTTATACAAATTTTAATATGATCATTATGCACTTTCGAGTTTTTGAAGAATATTTATACCCCTAATTTTTAAGCAATTTCACTTGTGCTCCTATATTTTCTTAAAAAAATTCATAATATCATCCTTATGTTAGTATAAAATGGGAGCACAAGTGTATTAATAGAAGGCCACTACTATTGATTTGTAAAAATATAGGAGTCACATGCAATTGTATTAAAAACTGGGGTATAAGTGCTATTGGAAAAACTTGGAAGGACAAGAGTAAACAAATCCTCAAAAGTTATGATGTAGCATTTTTCATATTTATTTGTATGATATACCGATCTGACTCGGTTCGACCCGGTTGAACCATACGAACCAAACCAACAATACAACAGTTCGGTCTTTTACGGTTTCTTTAAACTGTTGACGTCATCACTGGTGCGACCGGTCGGTCCCATTGGTCCTACCATAAAAATCAAAAATCGATACATACTCGATTTGAGGGGGTGGTAGTTGGCAAAAATTGTGGAAGCAACAATAATTGTTGCTGTCTTTTTTACTTATAAATTACGTGGTTTTATTAATAGCCGCAAGTAATACTAACCAAAAATAATTACTGCATTCACGTATTTCCATTGACCATTTTACGGCGGAATTTTGTTATTAGCTGTGGACATGTGGACATGTTGTTATTGACTGCTGTGAATAATCATATTTTAACAATGGTAAAAAAGAGAGAAATTGTTTTTTATGTATATTTCTTGACGTAACAATTCTATCTAAAAATATTAAATGGTAATACGAGATAAAGAGTTTAGAGGTGAGAGATAAGATCGAAGAAAATGAAACGTACGTGGTGGTTAAGAGGGCTGTTTAATTATATCCTAGAAAACGTGTATTAAAATGTCAAGCAAGTGGCATTTCTAGTAATCCATAATGCGTTCGGTTCGGGAATAAGCGGGAATAAGGATGGGGAATAAGAAGAATAAGGAGAATAATGTGAAATAAAGGTAGGTAAGGTGGAATAAGATATGAATAAGAGTGAAATAACATAAAATAAAGGAGAATAATCTTACCACTGAGAACCGTATCAGAAGGAAAATTGACCCCTTATTACATAGCCCATATTCAACCGAAGACACCCCTTTAGGGAAATGGAATTGAATTCTGACAACTAACGTATTAAAACCTCTCCATTGGCTTAACTCACAAGCTTTTCGTATTTCCTTTTATCGTCTGTTTCTATCCCTATTGCTTTTTTCTAAAAAAGATAAAAACACTTGAAATTCTCAACTTTAAACCAAACGGTTAAGATAATTCCATATATGACCACAAAATTTTTGGCGACGCATATAATGCAATAACCAACAAAAAAATAAGTACGAAATATATTTGTATGCCAAGTCTACCCTTGGTTACGGTTATTTCCATTTAGATTTTATATCTCTCATTAGAATTTATAACAAATATGAAAATGGAAAAGATATAAGATCAAATGCTCCTTACTTTCTTTTTTAGTGTAAATTATACTTTGGGTCCTCATCTATGGGTCTTATTACAGAATGGGTCTTGATATTTAAATTCTAACAATTCGGGTCCCATGATCAGTATGCCCTTGTTTAAAAGTTGGAACACAACCCCTATTTCCTTCCCAACAAGGGCATATCTATCATGAACCTCAAAATTTTCATTTTCTAAATGGTCCTGGGATCCGAATCGTTACAATTTAAAGATCGGGACCCATTCTGAGATCGAACGTATAGATGGGGACCCAAATTGTAATTTATCCTTTTTTTAAATGCCCGTTGGGCTTCCTTTTGGTCAAAAACGAAGAAAATTTCATTCATTACATGTATTCATTCATTTGACCCTCATCACTCTCTCATTCAATTTTGAAAAAGCTTTTGTAAATAAGATCTTCAAATTGTAATCTTTTAAAAAACTACTTTGATTTATGTCATTCCATAAGATCTCCTATAAATAAATATTACTTAATTAGTGAGGATTTTTTTTAAAAAAAATTAGGGTTGAAAGGTAAAGTAACAATGAAGTACAATGGGAAAGCATTTGCACCCCTTTCAAATATGACCCAAATTTGACGATTGGTAGGGAAAAGGAAAGAAAAATACTCAATTAGAAACAATTCACATACTTTTTTAATCAAAATTTAGACACATTTTCCTTCTATAATTTTTCGTCATTCGTAGACAACTCGAGATATATATTCAGAAGGGAACTGGTTTGTGACATTTTTTTGAGGATGATTCATTTGGAAAACAATCTATGGATGAGGCTCTTTATGTCAAATACCCAATTATTTATTTCAATCTTTATCAATTAATGTTGATATATTCTCTCGTACCTCACTATATAAGTGCATATGTGAACCCTTTAGGAGAGGAAAAAAAAGAAGCATCCAATTTCAGTGCTCAGCAGCCTCTTTGCTCGGTTTACAAGTCTTGGTAAGTCTCAATTTTTTACCTATATTTTATAACAAAAAGTCAATTTTAAGATAGGTAGTCTATGATTTATTCTTTAAATACTTGATTAATGTATTATGATGTGATTTCTCTTCTATCAGACACACAAAAATGGTTTGTGCTATATTTTAAAACAATAAATAAAATTATAGTTTCCTCTAACTCTATGGGTTTTTATTTCAATTTTTATGTTATTTTCCTAATTTTTTTCACCGTCTTCTTTGCAAAAAAAAAATTTAAATGTCGTTATTCTACAACACAAACCCATGGAGAAATAAATTTTTAAATGAGCTTGACATTGGTAAAGGATGCTAGATCTAATATGGGTTCTGTAGGGATATAGTAGATCATGGGAGGAGGGTTTCGGAGGCAGAGGAAGGATAACAAAATAACATATTTTTATAGATTCTTATGTATACATACATATGTGGATGTACGCGTGTACGTGTGCATGTACGTGAGGGTGTGTATTACATTTAAATATTTTGACCGTACCATTTTAAGAATATGATCCCTATTAGATTTCATGTCAAACATATAATATGACATATATAGTATGCATAAAAAATCCTAAATTTACTAAAAATACTAATATTATATTTGATGCTGATATAGGGTCTAGGCCAAGGCTAGATCCATGTACATTAAATTATTTATGATATGATTATATTTAGAGCTTTGAATAATTGAATTATGACATGATTCTGATAAATTTAATATATAATGAATATATTCATATGAAATGTAGAAAAGGAAATATATCATAATCATGAAACGATATCTTTGGTGTCGAAAAAGCAGACTGGTTATAGCAGATGAACTCTTTCTATATAGATATTGCAATTTTGATGGCATCAATGTTGTAATTTTGATAGCATCAATCTAATGTTGAAATTTAGATCAACTTTCTGATAGGTTTTTTTTTCATTTTGATTTTCCATAATAAATCTGTTTATGACATGCAAAGATGGCTAAAGGCAATTTGATCCTGCACGAAAACTTTAACATAGGATACAAACTTGGTCTTGTGTCAAACCAGATATTACAATATATTTTTTTCCTTTTTAACAGATATCTGATAATGATAATTGATAATGCAGATTGGAGAATACGATGGAAAGAAATAAGGAACGACTTTTGACCATTCTATTACTACTTGCTACAGCGCTTTGTGTCGATTTGTGTAATGGACATAAACGACTAGAATTTCAAATGAAAGAAAAAACAGGGAAGACCATTAAGGTAATATTTAAGCTATGTTTCATTTATAACATAAGAAGTTTTCTATTCTGGCCTTTGATTAATGGTAAAGAGTTTCTCTATCCCCATCTATACCTCCCATCAAAGTGACTTTGAGTTTACATTCTAAAATATTAATTTTCTTACCATGAATTTTTAGAGTCTATTATTTCAATTGTTCTTGTTAGCTGTTTTGGGGGATGATTTACGTAATATTTTGAATAATTTTTTTCGTTTTCTTCTTTACATTAGATTGGTAACAATGCATCTATATAGTTTTCAACAAAAAAATTCGTAAGTAGTTGCATATCATCTAATATTCAATAAAATAGTAAAGAATATAATCCATAGGAAAATTGTGATTTATGCTTTCTTTTTTCTTCCACCAATCATTTGTGTAACTCCAATTTATTTCTATGACAGATAGGATCTGAAGATGTTTATGATTGTATTGATGTAACTAAGCAACCTTCCTTGAATCATCCTCTACTAAAGGGGCACAAAATCCAGGTAAATCACTAACTTTATCTGCATTAGGTGGGCTTTTATTGCCACTATTTTGTATATTATTGAACAATAAATTTTATCTTAAGTGAACAACAAGAAAGGTGATCCAATCGATATTTTTTTATATTATTGAACAATAGATTTTATCTTAAGCGAACAACGAGAAAGGTGATCCAATTGAATTTATCAGAGCATAACATTTGTTTTATATGGAAGTAAAAAATTAGAATATTATCACCGTGTCACTAAGTAGATATGTTAAAATGGTGAAAGTAGGCTTTATATGGTTTATTTTTATTAAATTAGATTTTTATTTCGTACAACTAGTATATGATCGATAATACTCTCCATTTGGATAATGGTGTCATTATATGGAAAATAAAATAATGCATGTATTACACATTGACGGAACAATAACACTATGATCTTAAACAACACTAGCAAGTTGCTTGATCTAATGGTTTCCCTTATTAGTAGCAAAAAGGAGTATTGTAAAGTCAAGGAGTCAAAAGTTATTTATTAAACCACTAATAGACTATTTACCAAGATGAATTGAATACATAAGATAAGTGATGATATGATCGAAGGATCTTATGATGATAAACAACAACAAAAGTTTATTGTCATGGTAATTATTAAAAATCATTGAAATATAAAGTAAAATGAAGGTTGTGGAAAGCATTTATAAGCTCAAAAGATCAATACAATTTTAATCACTACAATCACAAGAAAGTGGAAAACAATTGCTCTTGATAAGCGACAATAAATTTTAGAGCAATAAATTAAATAGAAGCAAACTAGGTCGAAAATTTTGAGAAGAATGCTTAGAATTTCTCAACAAAGGTTAAGGTTAACAATGCCCTATATAATCAATCAAATGGCATTCTCTCCATCTAACTATGTTAGGAAAATGTATTTTAGGTGGATATAGACTCATAGTTTGCTTGACAAATGACTTTACTCATTGACTTGGTGCATCTAGATATTTTTTGACATCATATCTTGAGAACCACCTTTAATATTTTTAATCACACTTGGCTCAAGTATTACCTCCAATATGTGAGTACAAAAATATGTCGCCAACTTTCTCAATATCAAGTTCAACCAGAATATAAAACACTCGCATGACAAATGACAAACAACTTCATAAAGAATAACAAGTGTTCTTATGTAATCAACATATGAAAACAAGACAACAAAAGATAAAGTTTCTCAAAGAAGAAGTATATCTACTATGATTTTATTAGATGGCATAAAACATGCACCCCAATTTGACATCTTTCTTTGTTTCAAGGTTGCATTTTGACTCCTTAGAATATTTGCGTAACCATGAAAGAAAATAAATTTGATCATTCAAACAGTAGATGATTGACATAAAATTTCTGTCATATCTTAATTGCTAGTGCAATCGATGGATCAAAAAGTTAAGGAAAAATATCATGTAGATCTTTGAATATGTTCTTGAAGGGTACATCCATTCACCATTCGTTGTGAGTCAATCAATGCAATTTGTTTTTTTTATTTAGGTTTTGCATCTAGAGGATATCTGGTCATTATGAAATTTTACTGGTATATTTTATATAGTTTATTCTACATATGGAAAATAAACCAATCAAATCCAACAGTTTGATTGCCGTGAACAATCAATAGCTTATAAGCATATCCTTTATTTTTGTTCTTGCAAATTAGTTACTAAATCTATTTTGGATCAAGGTTTCAAACAATGTTTGGGGTCTAATGATCATGGAATGTTACGAATACGCTATAGATAGGTCCTTGTAAAATTTAGAAACAAATCATGAATCTCTAGATATTATATTATAATAAATAATTTACAGAACATAAACATCTATTTTGTTTCAATTGCTACAAATCAGTTACTAAAGTAGATCTTTGTTCGTCCTTTGGAACCTTGATACAAAAATCACTTATAAAATTTAGGAGGACAATCTATAAAAATCCATCTAACATTTAAAAAATAAATCAACCACATTCAACATTAAAGTTTTATAATAACACAAATAATTTTAGTTTTTTGAAGAAGCCAATTCTCTAATGCACATACCTCTTGGGTTTTCAATGTTGACATCATCAAGCACCACGAAATCATGAAAGGTTTAACTTGATCAAACATGCTTATTGGAAGAAATCAAGTAAACAACAAATCTTCAAAGAGGTCAACAAACTCATCAATGCAAGTTTGATTAAAAAGTCATATTAGTCGAGAATTGTAATTATGGTTAAAAAGGTAAATGGGAAATGGCAAATGTGTGTGACTTCACTAGATTAAGAAATCATGTCCTAAGGACAAGTGGCCTTTGCTAAAGGATTGATGTCCTAAGACTCCATCATTAAGCACACGCACATTTCATTCCCTTATGTGTACTTACCATAAATAATAAGCAGCCTTTATTCACCTCTTAAAATAGTTTGTGCATAAGTTATGGCCATTGGGTTAAGAATATAAGTACATCTTAGTAGTGCCTTGTAAATTCTATTCTTGTCAAACTAGTCAGCGAAGTACATTTGGATGCATATTGCAATTCTCGTGAACAATTTTGGTTTTAGGTGCACTTAAGAAACTTCAAAGAGGACTTTGTCATTGATGAGCCATCTATCGACTAGGGCTATGTATCAAAATAAACAATGGTCGTTTCTACCCCAATCAATAGGCCAGCTCAACGAGAAAAATCAACCAATAAATAAGATAGAGAAATCAATGTAAGCGGTCTGCTATTTTTATTTACATGGTATAGCTACCAGGGTTTAACCTAAGGAGCGCGAAAAAGAACAAAGTAGTCAAATTTTGAAAACAAAGTATTTTTAGTGGTTTTTAATTTTTCAAAATTTTAATTCTTGAATAAAGGCAAACAAGCACAAAACACTTAAGCACACACAACACTCTTTTTACAATTTTATATGGATAAAAAATGCTTAGAAAATAAAACTAAAAATGATTTTGGATTTTCTGGGTTTTGAAGTGTTTATAATAATTTTTCTAGATTTTTCAAATATTTTTGTGATATTATAAAAATCAAATAGTGATAAAATGTAAAATAGTGCACAACCAGGACCAAATTGTAAATTAAAAATAGTTAAAGTGCCTTAAGATCCTTGACGACAATTTTGATAAAATATAAACAAAAACCTACAAACAGGAACTAAAAACACAATTTTTAGATTTTTCTTTGATTTTATATGATTTTTATAAGTGTTTGGTTGTTTTATGACTTTTAAGAATTTTATAATGAATTTGCAAACAAAATTAAAAATAAAATTAAAACACAATAAAAGGCAAACACATGAATTTTTGTGGAATTTATAAATCCTTTTTTGACTTTTTATGATTTTTCTAACTTAGACAAGGCATTTTTAGTGGTTTATGAATTTTTAAAAATACAAAATGCAATCAAATTAACCCACAAAAATTACAATAAAAATTGCACACTAGAAGAAGCTAAAAGTAATTTTTAGAATTAATTTAATAACTATTAGGTCCAATAAAAAGCATGCAATTAATCAAAGTTCACAGGGACCAAATCACAAATGATTTAAGTTTGCGAACCAAACATATAACACAATATAAAAGTTTAAGGTCGATTTTATAAATATCCCAGCCAATTCACGCACATGCTCAATATTCAAAGCACAGGGGTATAAATGTAAATTCTAAAAACATCCCATTCATTCAATAACGACAGAAGAGTCCAAGGCAGAAAATGCAAATATCCCAAAGAACACGTGAGCACACATGTGCTTCAGTCTCGAAGGGACTAAAGAGAAAATATGAAAAACCACAAGATCCGAACTATAAATGTTTTTAACTACATATTTTATTTAACGGACTAAATATAAAAACTAAACACGTGAGGGCACAAGAGAAGTATACCCGATAGGGCACGTGGCACAGTTGGTCGGAGCAGGGGAACTAGCGGCAGCGATGAAATGGATAAATGGATCAAAAGCGAAAATAAGGGAGATAAAAATGATACTTGAAGGTTCGGATGAATTCTTAGGCTCCAGGAGAAGGTGGTCGATAGGGTCTTCGCCTCAACCAAGCTGCGGTTGGTTGGGAGGCTTCACGTGACGGAGCTCCGACCACATCGTGAGTTACAAGTCTCCAGGTGTCTCCGGATGGTCCTAAGCCTCTCCTCCAACGGTTGTCACTTCAGTGAAGGTGGCTAAGGGTCTGTGGTGGTGCGAGGGATGAGCTCAAAGGATGTGGAGATGAAGGAGGGATTATATAGGCTGCTCGAGGGTCCCAAAAGATCAGAGCATAACATGGAATCCTAGGCAGACGCGACTGCACCTAGGGATCCACGAAGATCATGGATGTCAGGGGCAACAATCAGGCACAAGAAACGAGTCAAGAGGTAGTCGGGTTTGAGTGCAAAAATTCAGATAAAGAGCTTGAAAAATGATAAGACGAGAGCCGCTAAATAATGGTCTGACAAATCAGACTCACTGTCGTTGAGGCGACTACTCAAGCCTTCACGTTGATCAATAATTATCCCACACAATTAATTAAGCAATCAAGATCAAGGATCAAAATTTATTATACCCTACTAAGAATGTATAATGGCAAGCAAGTAGGGGTCGAACACAGGAAGCAATGGAGTAAAGTAAGTAGACAAGAAATCAAGCCCCATGTCTAGTGAACTACTTAGCCAATATGGACTTTTTGGTGGGTTTTTTATTTTTTTTTAATTTTATATTTTTATATTTTGGTTTTAAATTTCTGATTTTTTTATTTTCTTTTTATATTTTATATTTTTATACATTTTTCTAACAATAGAATATATATACAATATAAGAGAGAGGAATAGAGTATTTTTAAAAAATAGGTAAAATACTGAAAAATCAAGAAATAAAATATTTTTGTGATTTTTATTTTTTTCTAATGTTTTGGGATTTTTCTAGATTTTTCCTAATTTTTTGGTATTTTTATAGATAAAAATACTAGTAAACATTGAATAAAGTTGCTGGCTGAAATTAAATTGAGGATGAAAAATAACAAATGGTGTCCAAAATTCCTCAAATTAATTTTAAAATATAGACAATAAAGCAAAGAAAATACAGAAATAGAGATTGGATTTTTTGGATTTGGTAGAATTTTTCATATTTTTAGGAAGATTTTTGGGGTTTTATAATTTTTAGGAGTTTTCTTTTGTATTTTTAGTGATTTTTTGATTGAAGTTAAAATAAAGTAAAAGAGGCAAAACATATTTTTTAGATTTTTTAAGAGGTTTTTATACTTTTTATGGATTTTATAATGCAAATAGTGCTGAAAATGCTTGTTTTTGAATTTTTATAAATATTAAAATGCAATAAAAATGAAAACAAAAATATGCCATGAATCTACATTGTAACAGGAGTTTATGGTGATTTTTGTAAATTTTTTAGCAATTTAGAGATGCATGGAATAAATACTAGAAGCAAAGAGAAACTAGATGACGACACGAAAAACCGAGCAACTAAGGTAAAGGTACAGAGGTGGTCGTTGCGACCTCGGTCACTCAGACGATGTGTCAATCAAGAAAAATCGAACCACTAAATAAATCAGAAATCAATCAAGCACGAATAAGCGGTCCTGCTATGTGATTAACCTGGTATAGCACCCAGGGTCGAACTCAAGGAGCACGGGTTGGCCGAGAGGCCTACGAAGTAGTCGAAACAAATAAAAGAAAAGAGGAAAATATTTTTAGTGGTTTTTAATTATTTTTATATTTTTTTGGATTTTTAAGCTTATTAAGAAAATAAGAAAAGTAAGGAAGAACACAATTCAACAAATTATTTCAACCACCAAAAATCAACCAAAAATCAAAGCAAAAATATTTTTATGTGTTTTATATTTTTTTATGTTTTTGGTGAATTTTTGATAATTTTCTGATATTTATTTTATTTTTTAAAAATTAAACAGTAGCAAAAATAAGAGGTACTGTCCAGCCGAGCCAAGAAACCCTAGATAAAATATCTAAGGGCCTCAAAATGGCCTGGAGGTAATTTTCCTGTAAAGTAGGAAAAACAAGGAAAATTTAGGTACCAATTTTATTGTTTTTGGATTTTTAATTTTTTTACTAGAATTTTTATGGGTTTTTGAGTGTTTTTAAGTTTTTAGTGGTTTTCAGCGATGAAAAATAGCCAAAATTGGCTAGACAATCAAGGAACACAAAATAAACAGCAGCTAATTTTTAGGGAATTTTTGAAGGAGTTTTTATATTTTTTGTGATTTTTCAATCTGGACAGTGACGAAAATACAGGTTTTTGAATTTTTTAAAAATACCTAACAAAATCAAAAATGTCCTCAAAAATCTACAAAAATCCTACACCATGGCAGGAGCCATGTGTCAAATTTTCGTTGAATTTGGAGGTGATTTGATATTTTATTCAAAAATAGAGATAGGCCCAGGGACCAAAGTGCAAATACCCAAAGTCCTGGGGCTCCAGGTGCAATTAACCCAGCAAATCACGCGGCAAGCGCGTGCCTGGGGCACTCAGGGACCTATATGTAAGGAAAATAAGCCCCGAGAACTAATTGGTAACACGTACCAAAAGTCCAAGGGGGTTAGTTGCAAATAACCCAAAATAAAACGCACATGCGAGAATAAAGCATTCACAGGGGTATAAATGCAATTAACTAAAAAGTTTCATTCATTCATAAACATCCAGAACTACAAGGGCATCTGCTGCAAATATCCCAAAACAACACGTGACGAAGCACGTGGCTCACAACAGGCAGGGGTATATATGCAATTACGCTAAAGCTCAGGGTCCTCTATGCAATTAATTCTAAAACTAAACAACGTATTTAAATATTTACAGGACTCAAACGAAATAAAACAAAGATAAGGGCCTAAGGGTAAATTACCCTTTATTAACTGGAGCGGCTGGATGGCTGCCACGTGTAGATCGGACGGTCCAAATGGGGGCGGCTCTCAACGCAGGTGCTGCTCTGGTCGATCCAACGGTCTGGGCCAGGACACGTGTGGATCTAATGGTCCGGATCAGTCGCCTCAGATCTGACGTCCACGGGCGCTCCAGGAACCAACGGTCAGGATGACGCCTGGAGCTAGGGAGCTGATCCGACGACGCTGGAGGGTGCTGGAAGAACTGGTCCCCGGCGAACTTCGCCGGGCTCGTGCAGGCGCTGGCCTCCTCCTCGGAGCGCTCTGATGATCGGAGAAGAACGGTGGTGCGCTCCTGCGTCTGCTGCAGTGCTCCGATGATCGTCCCGAGCTCGGAGGAGCTCAGGCACGGTCGACGGAGCTGGGTCTCCCAGCCTGAGTGACCAAGCCCTCAGATGGGCTCGGTAAGACCTGCAAAATGGCTCAGAAGACTCGCGGGTCGAGGGAAAACTGCCTCGACCCAGTTAGGCGGAGCGAAGGTGGACGATGCGTCGGGGTGACGGGCTTCGGCGAAGGTGGAAGACGGTGGAGCCCGGTTCCCAGCTCCTGTGCGAGCTGGGTTGTGTGAGTGGGTGGAGAACGTGCGGCGGAGGAAGGCGGAGATGTGGGTCGGGTCCTATGGTCGAACGGTGGTCGGAACCGGGGTGAATCGAGGAAAGATGACGACGGCGAAGATTGGGGGTAAACGGAAATTAGATGAAATAGCTAAGCTAAGAGGTTACCTGGGTGAAGGAATAGACTGTGGCGGAGCTGGGGAAACTCCCGGTCGTCGCCTCAAGGGATGTCTCTGCCCGAGGCTCGAAGCTCGCTCAGGTGGCGGAGCTATGGCGGGTGTATCGCCAGATCAGTGGATTCGCCGGTTCTCCTCGCTGCAACAGGTCGGGGATGCTGACTGGAGAACAAGAATCCCGTCTGATGGGGGTTCTTGAAAAGAACCGCAAGGCAATTGGATGGAGCGTAGCAGATCTCCATGGGATTAGTCCCTCGTTGTGCTCCCACCATATCTATCTCGAGGAAGGGGCAAAGCCGTCGCGTGAGTTCCAGCGGCGACTGAACCCCAACCTAAGAGAGGTTGTCATGAAGGAAATATCAAAATGGTGGAGTGCAGATTTTATTTATCCCATTTCCGACTCCAAGTGGGTTAGCCCCTTGCATGTGGTGCCCAAGAAGACGGGCATCACGACTGTGATCAGTGAGTCGGGAGAGGAGATTGCTACACGAGTACCCACCTCTTGGCGGGTCTGCGTTGACTACAGGAGACTCAACCAGGCCACCAAGAAGGACCATTTCCCCCTGCCTTTTATTGATCAGATCATAGAGAGACTGGTAGGGAAGAGCCATTATTGCTTCTTGGATGGGTACTCGGGCTACAATCAGGTGGCCATCGCTCCTGAGGATCAGGAGAAGACCACCTTTACATGTCCCTTCGGTACATACGCCTTTCGACGCATGCCATTTGGGCTATGCAACGCCCCTGCGACTTTTCAGAGATGCATGCTGTCGATCTTTTCATTCTGATGAGCCGGAAAATGATGCGGTCGAGAGAGGAATAAATAATATCAAAGTGTCGTCGTTCTCAACCACAGGAATCGGTCAACGAGAAAAATTTGTAAACCACTCAGAAAATCAAGAAATTCAATGTAAGCGGTCTTCGCTATTCTTTCTACCTGGTATAGCGACCAGGGTCGAACACAAGGAGCACGATTTAAAAACTATGTAGTCAAATTTCAGAGCTAATTTTTTAGTGGTTTTTGGAATTTTAAAATGTTTTTGGATTTTTAATAAATGAAGAAAATAAAAGAAAGTATAAACAAGTACACTTGAGCAATTTATTTCACACACCAAAAATCAAGCAAAAATTCGAGAAAAATTGTTTTTATGTTTTTTAGGTTTTTAAGTGTTTTTGGTGAATTTTTGAGATTTTTATAATGGGTATTTTATTTTCTAAAAATCAAACAGTACTGAAAATGCAAGGCACTGTCCAGCAGGGCCCAAAACCCAAAGATAAAATATCTAAGGATCTCAAAGGGATCTGGAGGCAATTTTTCTGTATACTAGAGAAAACAAGGAAAATTTGAGCACCAAAATTATTTTTTTTGGGTTTTTAATTTATTTATTATGATTTTTATGAGTTTTGAGGTGTTTTTAGATTTTTAGGGTTTTTACTCAATGAAAAATAGCCAAAATTAGCTAGAAAATCAAGGAACACAAAATAAACAGTGACTAATTTTTATGGAATTTTTAAAAGGGTTTTGATATTTTTTTGGGATTTTTGACTCTAAACAGTAGCAAAAATAGGGGTTTTTGAATTTTTAAAAATAGCAAATGAAATCAAAAATGTCCTCAAAAATTCACAAAAATTCTACACCATGGCAGGAGCCATGTGTCAAATTTTCATCGAATTTGGAGGTGATTTGATATGTTATTCAAAAATAAAGGAGGGGCACTGTGCACAGGGACCAAAGTGCAAATACCCAAAGTTCTGGGGGTCCTGGTGCAAAATACCCAAGAAATCACGCGCGTGGCGCGTGCTTGAGGAACTCAGGGACCTTTATGTAAGAAAAACAAGTCCGAGGACATTCTGGTAACTCGTACCAAAAAGTCCAAGGGCTATGTTGCAAATAACCCACTCAAAAGACGCACATGCGCAAATACAATGCTCACAGGGGCATAAATGCAATTATCAAAAAGTTTTCATTCATTAATAAACAACCAGAACTACAGGACTAAAGTTGCAAATACACCAAACATACACGTGACGAAGCACGTGGCTCACACAAACAGGGGCATAAATGCAAATAAAATAAAGTACGGGGTCCACTATGCAATTTACTCTACGTAAATAAAAGACGCAAAATGTTTACAGGACTGAAACGTAAAGCATGAACTAAGAGGGGGCCTAAGGTTATTTACCCCTTTATTAATGGAGCGGCTGGATGGACGCCACGTGTCTGATCGAGCGGTTGAGGGCGACTGGGGGTCCAACGCTGCTCTTCTCGGGATGATCCAATGGCTGGGGCTAGTCCACGTGGTACATCGGACGGTGTCAGACGCAGATGGTTAACCCTCGAGCCTCGGATGGTCCAGATCTCTCTTTCTCCTGATCGAACGATGACGGCTGCTCCTACACGGACGGTTCAGATGAACCTGGAGCGAGAGGGACGATCGGACGGCTTCTGAAGGTCGTGGAAGAACAGGTGGCCGGCGAACTTCGCCGGCCTCGTGAGTGCGCTCCTGACCTCCTCTGCTGCGCCTGAAGATCGGAGAAGCTCCGCGATGACGTTCCGCAGCGGCTGGTGGTCTCCGATGACACAGCCGAGCTCTGGAGAGCTCCGGCGAGGTCGGCGGAGATGAAGCTCCTGGCCTGGAAGTGAGGGGGCCTCAGATGGCCTCCTTTTGACCTGCAAAATACACCAAAAGCTTCGCGGGTCGAGGGCAAAATGCCTCGACCCTGTTAGGCGTGGTGAAGATGATCGGGGAGACGAGATGGGTGAGCTCCGGCGAGGCGATGGACGGAGGAGCTCGATTCCCAGATCCTGTGCGATCTGGGTTGGGCGAAGGGGTGAAGAAGGTGCGGAGAGGTCTGGCGAAGATGATGGTCGGGTCGGAGTGGCAAATGGGGTATCGGAGGTGGCTGGCGACGGCGGCGGAGCTATGCTAACAGTGAACTAAAGATTGAAATCTACGCTAATTTACGGCCTAAGGAATCTACCTGGGTGGTCGGAGAGACTGGGGAAGAGCAGGGGATGCTCCTGGTCGTAGCCTCGAGGGTCGTCTCGGCCCGAGGCTCGGTGCTCACGCTGGTGGCGGAGCAAAGACGGCGAAGAACGCCGGATCAGTGGATTCGCCTCCTCGCCTCGCTGCAACAGCGGCGATCGCTTGCTGTCACTCTCGCGATGCCTCTGGAGTTCACTGGGAAGAAGGAGAAGGTCCAAAGATGAGGCGCGGAGGCGGCGGAGGTGAGAATATATAAAGCGGCAGGCCCGATTAGGGTTGGAAGGCGACGGCTATGGAAGGCGTGATTCGCACGGCGAAGGATCTGGCGAGGATGTCGGATGATTGGCGAAGGATCCGGGCACGGGGTTTGCGTGGACGACAGGCTGGAGGCGCGTGGAAAAATCGGCGAAGGCGGGGCGGCGCGCGTCGTCTCGAAAAGGAAAGAGTCCGCGGGGGAGTTGACCGGGGTCAACAATCCCCCGTGGACCAATCAGGAGCCGCCATATTTTGAATTTTTGTTTATTTATTTTAAGGTAGAAAATGGCCGAATTAAGAAAAACTTAAAACATGAAATATTTTTCTTTTATTTTTTTCTATTTTTTGGTGATTTTTAATTAGTTTTTGGAAATAAAAATGAGGTATTTACATTATATAGGTATATATACAATATGGAGGCTTTTGATTTTTGATTTTTAATTATTATTTTTATACCATTTTTATTCCCCTTTTATATTTTATTTGTTTATAGAATAAAATGAGGAATAAAAGGATATTTTTATTTTATTTTTATTATTTATATACATAGGTGAAATAAATAGTTTTGTACAACTATATACATGGCATATGTACAATATATTTTTGTATTTTTAATTTTTGTTATTTTTATTTGATTTTTGTTTTAATTCTTTTTATTTATTTTATTTACAATATATACCACAGAATATTCACAAAAAAGTTTTGAAAATAAATACATTTATTTATAGGGTTAATTAAATAAATAAAGAATGATGGTCTATGCACATGGTGGAGGGATATTTTTGCATTTTTGAATTTTTTAGATTTTTATTTTGTTTTTAATAGCTTCTAAATATATACAAATATTTACAAGAATATTTTTGGTTGAGGAAAATATAATTTTATTTATTTACATAGATATCTACACATGAGCTCCTATCTCCCTCTACTGTGGCTTTTATGCGGTCAGGCCCATGCTGAGCCCTCCCTTGGGTTAGGTTGCTCAATATTTATTCTAAATATTTCCCTCTTTTTCTTTTTGCTCTTTATTCTTTCATTTTTTGCACAAAAACATGCTAATTATAGGTTTTTACATAATGCATGCTTTTAGTAATTATTTGTATTTACACATATCTACATGTATTTGCAAAGGTTTTTGTAGCTAAAATAGAAGAATAAAGAGTGATGAATGGGTATTCATCACCCCCCTATGCTTAGCTTTGCTAGTCCCTTAGCAAACACTTATTTGAAAAAGAAGTGAAAAAGAAAGAAAAAAAGAAAAAGAAAAAGAGGATGTACATGGATCAAAGTTGAATTATTAAACTTTCCTTCATTAAATCGAAATATGGAGCTCGATCAGATCTTTGGATTATTAATGTGTCGGAACCTTATTTGGACTTAAGCTTAAAACTCAACAGCCTCTAAGTTCTACCAATCTATGGACAAGACTCCTCAATGAACCAGATCAGAACAAGTCTACATACACAAACTCTAATGACCATGAGTCTTTCCATGCAGTGTAAGTGATATGTGGCTCCCTACCTCAGAAGTAACAAAGAAACAACCTCCCTCAACCTGGTAACTCTAATGCCTCGGTCTAGCAACTCTTTCCTCGAGAAGCGGGGTATTCCCTTCTAAGTTCAAGTACAACCGGCTCAAGAAGAGGGGGTAGAAGTATAGAGTTTTGGAAGCTTAGCCAGTGTAGCTAAGTCTCCCGCTGCAAGCTTCATGAGATGTCACATTGATACCATAAGCTTTTGCTTTATACTCCGGTGGGATTATTAAATTTTCAATCTGACCCACCACTTTTTTGGAGTTCTTTTTGCATTTTTGCATTTTTTTTTCAAGGACTTCTGTACAACATATCTACATGGTGCAGCATATATAAGAAATTTTCCTCTTGAGCCAGTAGACTATCCCTCTTTTGAAGCTTTATTGCAACCCACTGCTTCTGTCTTTAGCCTTCATCACCACTAGACCAAGTTGAGGTGCACTTCCTTCACTAGAAGAAGAAGAGAGGTTCCGCCTAGAAGTACTACCCTCATATGCTACCCCAAGCCAAAGGAAACTGCCTCCTCACCACCTCATCCGTGGAGAGCCATGTGTAAAGTGCAGGTGCAAGTTAAGCCATTGTCTCTAAGAGTCATGCGTGTGTTGTTAAGTGCTCTACTTAGGCTCATCAAGATGACATATGCTCATAGCCTAGTGAACTCAAAGAATTAAGTCCTTATGGACCTGAAAAGCCTTAAACCTAAATCCTATAAGGTTCCTCTTAAAGTTAAGTGGATTAAGATCTTTTTCAAGCTCCATTTCTCAATTTAATTCCAGGCTTAGTTTAAATGTCAACTCTCATCCAGGAAAAACTATATACATATATGTACACAAGATGTTATTTACAAATATTTTACAATCATGCAAAATTTTTGAAAAATGTTTTGAAATCATGGATGATGATGATGCATGAAGTGCGAGTTTTGCAAAAAGATATTTACAAGCATTTACAAAAGATTTTTGCAAACTTTTGATTTTTCAAAACATTTTGAAAAAAATTTTGTACTATATACATAATTTTGATACACAAATATTTACACAAGCTTTACACAAAAGATTTTTGAAATCATTTTTACAAAACTACTTTGTACATTAGCTATGTATGTGCAAGGATAAAAGAGGTTTATGTACATGAAAAATTTTTAAATTTTTGTGATTTTTAGCCATTTTATTTATTAACACACTCACACAAAGTACGAGTTATGGCTAAAGTATATATGAAATATATACACACCCCCCCTATACTTAGCTCGAACGGTCCTCAAAGTGATCAAGAGCGATGAAGAAGACATAACTCGTGCTTAGTAAAAGGGAAGTGAAAAGGAATGGCTAAGTACAGGAACGAATACATAAATAGAATAAGAGGGACTCGGTGGTTTCCCCCTATACTTAGGATTAATTAATCCTAAGTATAGCAAGCTGTACATGAAGGGAAATCCGAGTGAAGAAGATACAGAGTCTGCCCCCCCTATACTTAGGGTAAAATATCCCTAAGTATAGGCAGCAAAAACAGGAGCAGAAAGAATGAAAAGAATACTCGCAAGTCCGACATCCCCCCTATACTTAGGGTAAAGTACACCCTAAGTATAACATAATCACAGGATGAGAAAAGGGATGTGGGACTAAAGAATAGAATGATATGGACAACTGGATCTAGACAGGCGGCGGAATAGTGAAAATCAGGCGTGAGATGCAAAAGATGTGAGTCAAGCGACCTCATCTCACGCAAAATGAATCGGGGAAACAATAATGTCCTGCGGCTCATGATCTAGAAATGGCTTGAGCCGCTGGCCGTTCACTCGAAAGGTACTCTCAGAAGATAACTCAGATATATCAATGCTACCGTTATCGTGTACCTTTCTGACCAAGTAAGGTCCCTTCCATTTGCTCTGTAGCTTCCCTGGGAATAATCGTAGCCTTGCATCAAACAGCCATACTTTCTGTCCAATCTCGAAATGCTTGTGGCTGATGTGAGAATCATGCCACTCCTTCACTTTTTCCTTATAATGTAGGCTGCTTGAGAAAGCTGCATCTCTCAGCTCCTCCAGGGCGGCTAACTCTGCCCTCCTCTGGTCTCCTACACCATCTGGATCCATAAGAATATCTGTAACTGCCCAAAGTGACTTGTGCCTCAGCTCAACAGGTAAATGGCACGGCTTGCCATAAACGAGCGAAAGGGAGATGTTCCCAATGGAGTCTTGAAAGACGTCCGATATGCCCACAAGATCGAGTCCAAAAGCTGTGACCAATTCTTTCGGTCAGGGCGGACGACTTTCTGCAAAATATTCTTGATCTCCCTATTCGACACCTCAGCTAGACCATTCGTCTGTGGATGGTAAGGTGTGGCAACACGATGATCTATGCTGAACTCGCTAGCAAGGGCCTTTACCTGGTCGTTGATGAAATGAGACCCCCCATCAGAAATCAGAACTCGTGGAACCCCGAACCGCATGATGATGTGTTTCCTCAAAAATCTGCAAACTGTCCTCGCATCAGCGGCTCGGGCGGGGATAGCCTCAACCCAACGACTAACATAATCTACGGCCAACAGAATGTACTCAAATCCCTGACTCTTAGGGAATGGACCCATGAAATCGATGCCCCATGCGTCAAAAACCTCACAGAAGTGAATGGGCTGCATCGGCATCATATCACGCTGTCCACAAGTGCCCATCCTCTGACAGTCAGTACACCTCTTCACGAACTCATCAGAGTCCTTGAAGAGGGTAGGCCACCACAAGCCGGATTGGAGCACCTTCTGTGCCGTTCTCCTCCCAGAATGATGTCCTCCTGCCTCAAGCTTGTGGCAGTAAGTGAGGACACTATGATGCTCCTCCTGAGGAATACACCGACGCCAGACGCTATCCCCTCCTTCGTGGTAAAGGATGGGATCCTCCCAGTGGTAGGACTTGGCCTTCGCAAAGAAGGTCTCAAGCCTCTGCTTGGGCCAATCTTGTGGGACTTTCCCAGCAACGAGAAAGTTCACAATATCGGCATACCACGGGAGTGAGGCGATATCAAGGATCGCCTCATCTGGGAAGGTATCTCGAATAGGATCAATCTGCTCAGAATCCTCAGGCTGCTCTAGTCGGGAAAGATGGTCCGCCACCACATTCTTGACTCCAGGCTTATCCTTGATCTCAATGTCGAACTCCTGGAGTAGAAGGATCCATCTAGTAAGTCTGGCCTTGGCATCCTTCTTTTCCATGAGGTACCTGATGGCGGTGTGGTCAGTATACAAAGTCACTCTAGATCCAATGATATACGATCTGAACTTATCTAGGGCAAACACTACGGCTAGCATCTCCTTCTCTGTGACCGTATAATTCCGTTGGGCGGAATCCAATGTGCGGCTAGCGTAGTGTATGGCAAATGGAACTCCATCCCTCCTCTGTCCTAGCACGGCCCCTACGGCAAAATCAGAGGCATCCGTCATGATCTCGAATGGGAGAGACCAATCGGGTGGCTGAAGGACAGGAGCCTCAATAACACACTGTTGGAGAGTCTCAAAGGACGAAAGACACTTGTCATCGACAAGGAACTCGGTGTCTTTCATCAAGAGGTCAGTCAACGGTCGGGCAATCTTGCTGAAATCATGAATGAATCTCCTATAAAAACCAACGTGCCCCAGAAATGACCGTAGCTGCTTCAAATTGGACGGCGGTGTGAGTTTTCTAATGACATCAACCTTGGCCGGATCAACCTCCATGCCCCTGTTGGAGATGATGTGGCCAAGCACCGTCCCTTGAGTCACCATGAAGTGACTCTTCTCCCAAGACAGAACCAAGCGGGTAGCAATACATCGCTGGAGCACTCGGTCTAGGTAGTCAATACATCGTTTCCCGGCAACGGCGCCATTCTGATGAGCCGGAAAACGATGCGGTCGAGAGAGGAATAAATAATATCAAAGTGTCGTCGTTCTCAACCACAGGAATCGGTCAACGAGAAAAATTTGTAAACCACTCAGAAAATCAAGAAATTCAATGTAAGCGGTCTTCGCTATTCTTTTTACCTGGTATAGCGACCAGGGTCGAACACAAGGAGCACGATTTAAAAACTATGTAGTCAAATTTCAGAGCTAATTTTTTAGTGGTTTTTGGAATTTTAAAATGTTTTTGGATTTTTAATAAATGAAGAAAATAAAAGAAAGTATAAACAAGTACACTTGAGCAATTTATTTCACACACCAAAAATCAAGCAAAAATTCGAGAAAAATTGTTTTTATGTTTTTTAGGTTTTTAAGTGTTTTTGGTGAATTTTTGAGATTTTTATAATGGGTATTTTATTTTCTAAAAATCAAACAGTACTGAAAATGCAAGGCACTGTCCAGCAGGGCCCAAAACCCAAAGATAAAATATCTAAGGATCTCAAAGGGATCTGGAGGCAATTTTTCTGTATACTAGAGAAAACAAGGAAAATTTGAGCACCAAAATTATTTTTTTTGGGTTTTTAATTTATTTATTATGATTTTTATGAGTTTTGAGGTGTTTTTAGATTTTTAGGGTTTTTACTCCATGAAAAATAGCCAAAATTAGCTAGAAAATCAAGGAACACAAAATAAACAGTGACTAATTTTTATGGAATTTTTAAAAGGGTTTTGATATTTTTTTGGGATTTTTGACTCTAAACAGTAGCAAATATAGGGGTTTTTGAATTTTTAAAAATAGCAAATGAAATCAAAAATGTCCTCAAAAATTCACAAAAATTCTACACCATGGCAGGAGCCATGTGTCAAATTTTCATCGAATTTGGAGGTGATTTGATATGTTATTCAAAAATAAAGGAGGGGCACTGTGCATAGGGACCAAAGTGCAAATACCCAAAGTTCTGGGGGTCCTGGTGCAAAATACCCAAGAAATCACGCGTGTGGCGCGTGCTTGAGGCACTCAGGGACCTTTATGTAAGAAAAACAAGTCCGAGGACCTTCTGGTAACTCGTACCAAAAAGTCCAAGGGCTATGTTGCAAATAACCCACTCAAAAGACGCACATGCGCAAATACAATGCTCACAGGGGCATAAATGCAATTATCAAAAAGTTTTCATTCATTAATAAACAACCAGAACTACAGGACTAAAGTTGCAAATACACCAAACATACACGTGACGAAGCACGTGGCTCACACAAACAAGGGCATAAATGCAAATAAAATAAAGTACGGGGTCCACTATGCAATTTACTCTACGTAAATAAAAGACGCAAAATATTTACAGGACTGAAACGTAAAGCATGAACTAAGAGGGGGCCTATGGTTATTTACCCCTTTATTAATGGAGCGGCTGGATGGACGCCACGTGTCTGATCGAGCGGTTGAGGGCGACTGGGGGTCCAACGCTGCTCTTCTCGGGATGATCCAACGGCTGGGGCTAGTCCACGTGGTACATCGGACGGTGTCAGACGCAGATGGTTAACCCTCGAGCCTCGGATGGTCCAGATCTCTCTTTCTCCTGATCGAACGATGACGGCTGCTCCTACACGGACGGTTCAGATGAACCTGGAGCGAGAGGGACGATCGGACGGCTTCTGAAGGTCGTGGAAGAACAGGTGGCCGGCGAACTTCGCCGGCCTCGTGAGTGCGCTCCTGACCTCCTCTGCTGCGCCTGAAGATCGGAGAAGCTCCGCGATGACGTTCCGCAGCGGCTGGTGGTCTCCGATGACACAGCCGAGCTCTGGAGAGCTCCGGCGAGGTCGGCGGAGATAAAGCTCCTGGCCTGGAAGTGAGGGGGCCTCAGATGGCCTCCTTTTGACCTGCAAAATACACCAAAAGCTTCGCGGTCGAGGGCAAAATGCCTCGACCCTGTTAGGCGTGGTGAAGATGATCGGGGAGACGAGATGGGTCAGCTCCGGCGAGGCGATGGACGGAGGAGCTCGATTCCCAGATCCTGTGCGATCTGGATTGGGCGAAGGGGTGAAGAAGGTGCGGAGAGGTCTGGCGAAGATGATGGTCGGGTCGGAGTGGCAAATGGGGTATCGGAGGTGGCTGGCGACGGCGGCGGAGCTATGCTAACAGTGAACTAAAGATTGAAATCTACGCTAATTTACGGCCTAAGGAATCTACCTGGGTGGTCGGAGAGACTGGGGAAGAGCAGGGGATGCTCCTGGTCGTAGCCTCGAGGGTCGTCTCGGCCCGAGGCTCGGTGCTCACGCTGGTGGCGGAGCAAAGACGGCGAAGAACGCCGGATCAGTGGATTCGCCTCCTCGCCTCGCTGCAACAGCGGCGATCGCTTGCTGTCACTCTCGCGATGCCTCTGGAGTTCACTGGGAAGAAGGAGAAGGTCCAAAGATGAGGCGCGGAGGCGGCGGAGGTGAGAATATATAAAGCGGCAGGCCCGATTAGGGTTGGGAGGCGACGGCTATGGAAGGCGTGATTCGCACGGCGAAGGATCTGGCGAGGATGTCGGATGATTGGCGAAGGATCCGGGCACGGGGTTTGCGTGGACGACAAGCTGGAGGCGCGTGGAAAAATCGGCGAAGGCGGGGCGGCGTGCGTCGTCTCGAAAAGGAAAGAGTCCGCGGGGGAGTTGACCGGGGTCAACAATCCCCCGTGGACCAATCAGGAGCCGCCATATTTTGAATTTTTGTTTATTTATTTTAAGGTAGAAAATGGTCGAATTAAGAAAAACTTAAAACATGAAATATTTTTCTTTTATTTTTTTCTATTTTTTGGTTATTTTTAATTAATTTTTGGAAATAAAAATGAGGTATTTACATTATATAGGTATATATACAATATGGAGGCTTTTGATTTTTGATTTTTAATTATTATTTTTATACCATTTTTATTCCCCTTTTATATTTTATTTGTTTATAGAATAAAATGAGGAATAAAAGGATATTTTTATTTTATTTTTATTATTTATATACATAGGTGAAATAAATAGTTTTGTACAACTATATACATGGCATATGTACAATATATTTTTGTATTTTTAATTTTTGTTATTTTTATTTGATTTTTGTTTTAATTCTTTTTATTTATTTTATTTACAATATATACCACAGAATATTCACAAAAAAGTTTTGAAAATAAATACATTTATTTATAGGGTTAATTAAATAAATAAAGAATGATGGTCTATGCACATGGTGGAGGGATATTTTTGCATTTTTGAATTTTTTAGATTTTTATTTTGTTTTTAATAGCTTCTAAATATATACAAATATTTACAAGAATATTTTTGGTTGAGGAAAATATAATTTTATTTATTTACATAGATATCTACACATGAGCTCCTATCTCCCTCTACTGTGGCTTTTATGCGGTCAGGCCCATGCTGAGCCCTCCCTTGGGTTAGGTTGCTCAATATTTATTCTAAATATTTCCCTCTTTTTCTTTTTGCTCTTTATTCTTTCATTTTTTGCACAAAAACATGCTAATTATAGGTTTTTACATAATGCATGCTTTTAGTAATTATTTGTATTTACACATATCTACATGTATTTGCAAAGGTTTTTGTAGCTAAAATAGAAGAATAAAGAGTGATGAATGGGTATTCATCAGATGCGAGCTGTCACCTCGCTCTCTCTCTGGAGCTCACTGGAGGACTACGCAAATGGCCAAAGATAGCGTGGGAAGGTGGCTGAGATCCAGCTTTATATGGCTAGGGGTCCGAGAAGAGGGGGTCCGGGCAAGCTCAGGAGCGCGCGGATCCCGAGGGAGCGGCTCCGGCGAGGATGCCGGATGCAAGGAGAATGATTCGGACCCGGGGTTTGGGTTAATGGCGGTCGGGTCAGCCGGATAAAAATAGGAGAAAACGGGTCGGGCAGGACAGACCCGGCTCTGGTGGTCCTGGGGGGAGAGTTGACCGGGGGTCAACAATCCCCCGTGGACCAATCAGAGCCCGCCAAGCTTTGAATTTTTATTTAATTATTTTGAGCCAGAAAATGACCGAATTTATAAAAACTTAAAACATAAAAAATGTTTATTTTATTTTTCTCTATTTTTTTGTTATTTTTAATTAATTTTTGGAAATAAAAATAAGGTATTTATATAGTATGTACTATATATAGGTATATACAATATATATAGGGTTTTTGATTTTTGATTTTTATATATTATTTTTAATACAATTTTATCCTTATTTCATATTTTATTTATTTATAGAATAAAATAAGGAATAAAAAGGTATTTTTATTTTATTTTTATTATTTATATACATAGGTAAAATAAATAGATATGTACATCTATATACATGGTATATGTACAATGTATTTTTGTATTTTTGATTTTTTCTATTTTTATTTTGTTTTGATTTTAATTGTTTTGATTTTATTTATTTACAATATATAATATAGACTTTTTACAAAAATTATAAAAATTACTTTTATATAATTACACAGCTGAATAAATATATATATAGGTGTGGTTTATGAGGAAAGGAGTATTTTTGATCTTTTTGATTTTTAACTTTTTATTTTGCTTTTATATTTTTATAAATATATACAAGTATTTACAAGCATTTTTTGGGTGAGGAAAATATAGTTTTATTTATTTACATAAATATTTACACATGAGCCCCTATCTCCCTCTACTTTGGCTTTTATGCGGTCAGGCCCATGCTGAGCCCTCCCTTGGGTTAGGTTGCTCAATATTTATTCTAAATATTTCCCTCTTTTTCTTTTTAATCTTTATTCTTTTATTTTTGCACAAAAACATGCTAATTATAGATTTTTACACAATGCATGCTTTTGGTAATTATTCCTATTTACACATATCTACATGTATTTGCAAAGGTTTTTGTAGCTAAAATATAAGAATAAAGAGTGATGAATGGGTATTCATCACTAGACTACTGGCATGGGTATCTTTATAAATAGAGCAAAGTTATGGGGCCAAATTGAAAGTTTCCATAAAATATATAATGAGATATGAAAAATTCTGTACCAAAAATAAATAGCTAAAGTCGCGAGGGCTTCTCATCAAAAACGCCAAACTCATGCGTATGAACACGTGACCTGGCAGGGGTATCGTAGCAATATTACAATGATCCAAGGGCTTTCACGCAAAATATCCCAACATATTATACTGCAAGCAAATGTTTCAGGACTAAAATTAAATAGGCAAAACCACAAGGGCCCCTTTGCAAAATGCCTGTCCCCTCACGCGCACAGGCACGTGAGGTGACGTGGCGAGGGACCTAATCGCAATATGGAAAAGTTTAGGGGCCTATGCCTAAATATTACAAAAGTTTCTGACTGCAGAAGGAACTTCTAGAACTGTAAACTAAATACAAAAAGGACTTGGGTTAAAATGCAAAATACCCAAGATAGCGTGGGATTGGACGGCTGGGATGCGTCCACTTAACACGTGGCGCGCGCTGGGAGCTCGATGACGGTTCGCAGCGGACGACGGAGATTAGATCGTCGATGAAGATCCAACGGCCGCTGCTCTCGATCGTCCAACAGTTGTGGATGAATCTGGTGCTTGCTCTTGATCGGACAGCCATGAAGGGTGTTGCAAGAACACCGCCTGGAGGTTGCTTCGATCGAAGATGGCAGCTGACTCTGGTGTCCTCCGGCCCTAGGATCGAGGGCAAAATGATCCTGGGGCCCTTCCGCATTGAGTGAAGGTCTCAGGCGAGCCTGAGGCAGTGTGGAGCGGTCGGACGACGGAGATGGCCTGGTGATAACTCAGATTTGGCGAGGGTCAAAATAGTCCACACAAGGCGGGACTACAGTGTCGCTGAGCGACCGCTCACGAAACCCGAATTAATCAACAATTAACCCACGACAGATAAATCAAGCAATGAAAATAAATGTGCGGAGTTAAAATTTATTATAACTCTACAACAAGATGTGTATAGTGCAAGTATGTGTAGAGGTCGAACACAGGGAGCAGACAGGTAGAACGGGGTATAAAATGCTCAAAAATGTGTGTGTATGTGATCAAGTGTCTACTTATGCTATTTTTTGTGGGTTTTTAATTTTATATATTTTTTATTTAATTTTTGATTTTATATTTTTGTATTTTGATTTTATAATTTCTGATTTTATATTTTCTTTTTATATTTTATTTTCTTTTTCAATATTGGAATATATGAACTATGTAATAAAAGGGAGAAAGAGGTATTTATAAAAATAGGTAAAAAGGTTCAAAAATAAGCAAATAAAGTCTTTTTGGTTTTTTATACTTTTTTACTATTTTTGTGATTTTTGAGTAATTTTTAGAATGTTTTTGGTATTTTTAATTAGCAAAGTAAAGAAAACAGTGGCAAAAATGCAAGGCTGAAACTAAAATGGAGAAATTAAATAGCAAACAGTAGCAAAAATTCTCCAAGTTAATTTTTAATGAAAGATAATGAAACAAAGAAAATTTAGAGACAAAGTTTATATTTTTAGGAGTTTTGTAGAATTTTTAATATTTTTATAAAGGTTTTTAGAGTTTTGCAATTTTTTGGAGTTTTCTTTTGTATTTTTTAATGATTTTTTGTCTGAAGTTAAAACAAACTAAAAGACACAAAATATATTTTTTTGGGATTTTTCTGAAGTGTTTTTATATTTTGTAGGGATTTTCTAAGCTAGACAGTGCTAAAAATAGATGTTTTTTATTTTTAATAAATATTAAAATGCAACAAAATGCAAATGCAAAAATATGGCGTGGAAATATGATGCAACAGGAGCTTAATGCAATTTTTATGGATTTTTTTAGTGATTTATAGATGCATGAAGTAAATGCAAACAACGAAGAGAAACTACACTACTGACAGGGGTTGTTTTGCAAATATCGAGACGTCCGGGGGCCAAAGTGCAAGTTTCTCAAGAAAATATAACTAAATAGAAAGTTACAGTACTAAATGTTAATAACAAAATTCACAAGGGTACGCGCGCAAAAATTCCCAGGTACGCGTGCGTCGCACGCCGCTTGGTAAGGGCGCGGATGCAATATCCAAAAAAAAGCCTGAGGGGTTTTTGATAAATGTTGCAACAATAATATACAGCAGATGAATGATTCAGTAATAACTTGCGAAATACAAAAATTGCGGGGGTTATGATGGCAAAATACCCCTGCTAGGCGCGCATCCAACGGCGACTGATAAATCACTTATGCCACGTGTCGGGCGCGCAACGCGCGATGCCCCTTCATCTTAACGGCCAAGATTAGATCGCGATCGGACGGCTGGAGGGCACGCAAGATCTGATGGCAGCTGTACCACCTGGGGAATGTGCTTGATCCGACGGCCAGGGAGGTGACTGGAAGAACAAATGAGGAACTCGACAACGCCGAGTTCTGTGGACGTGCTGGACCCGCTTCCGGCCACCAAATCCTCGACCAAAGGCCTCGATCTACTCCTGAAGCTCCCCCGCACCACCCAGGTACCTCAAATGGGGCCGAAGACCACGGAGTGGCCCACCACCGCGCGAAGACGCTCCAACGCACCTGGGAGGACTGCTCTTGAGCAAAAATGAGGCGCACTTGCCTCTCCTGGGACCTGCAATCGACAAGAAAAACACAGCAGCACAAAAATACAAGCCCCAGGTCTTATTGGCGGAATAAAACGGCGGTCATGAGATGGTGGAGATAGCGGCCGGAGCTCTAGAGCTCCGGCAAGGCGTTTGGTGATGAGATCGGGGCTACAGAAATCGTTCAACCACAAACTAAAAACGCTAGACTATCCCTAGGACTAACAGCTACTTAAACTACAAAAGAAATGAACGCAAAACAGTGGGAAACGACCTCGAGCAGTGGCTAAACTGCGAGATTGAGACCTCACGGCCTCTTGCCGGAGATAGGGAGTTGGAACGCTCCTCGACCTCGCCTAGCACCGCTCCACCTGGCCGGAGGCTTGGCTGTCACCCTCGCCGGTCCAGGGCGCAAGTCAGAGGGGGAGAAGTTTGGTCAAAAGAGGTTCAAAATGGAATGGAGGGGTTTGGGTCGTTTTTGAAACAAGGCCGAGGGGCGATCTTCGAGGAGGTATCACGGGTGGCACAACGACCCAAAGGTCGAAAAAATGATCGGGCGAGTATGCCCTATGGTAGGGCTACATTTCTCGTGAAGAGACCGACCTGATTCGGTGAAAGGAGCGGTCTCCAAAAATCCGCGAAGTCGAGGAAAAAGTCATTTCTGACAACATCCCAGGTGTTGGGCAGAGAGTTGACCGAGGTCAACTCTCCTAGCCCCCTGGTTGGTCCACGTGGACCAACTAGGAAAAACTTGGGGAATAAGATTTGTAAAATCAAATTAAAATAGCAAACGATTTTATTGATTTTTAATTATAAAATAAAAAATGTTTATTATTTTATGAGTTAATTTATGGAGGTTTTTATTTATTTTTATGAGACGTATTTTTACAAGTTTGCATTTATGCCCTTTATAGTATATATATCTATATATTTAAGTATTTTATTTTTATTTTGTGTATTTTAATTTTATTAATTATGTTTATTAATTTATATAATTATAACACACTTTTATACACATAATTATATTTTTATTTTATTTATTGATGTTCTTTGTATAATTAATAAAATAAAGTAATATATTGTATGTATTTTTCCTGTGTATACAAATATTTTATTTTGAGTTTTAATGATGTTTTTATTTTGATTTTAATATTAACAATTATTATAAGTAACATTTACAACATTATAAAAATATAAAATTATAAAAATAATAAATAAATAATAAATTGAATATTTTAATATGTACAATGTACAATGAGGGTCCAAAAGTCAACTTTCAAACCGTAGCTCCGCCAAATGCGAAACCACCACCATTAATTAGCTTATTTTCTTCTGTATACAATTAAAGGTGAGTATGCTGCATTTGGAGTTTTTATTTGTGAGATACGGGTCTGGGAAGTTGGCATTCTGGATTTTTATTCAGACCATAACTTTTTATCTGTGTATTATTTTTCTGTAAAATCAATTTTGTATTTTTCTTTATAAAATTATCTACAACTTTCATGTACAAAGTTTCTTTATTTGATGTATAAAAGTGGAACCAAAAATAGGTCCCAAAATGAATAAGAAATGAATAGAATGTATAGGTATTTGGACTGTGTTTTTGACCTTATCTCCCCCTACTTTATTCCTTGTCGACCTATTCATCGAGATGCCTAGGTCTCGGGGTTTCAGGTCATAAAATATTTACAATATTTTATTCTTTTTCTTTTCTTTTCTTTATTCTATAATTTTGGCATTAAAAACCGTATTTTATACAGTATTTAAACACCTATGCATGAATGCTAAAATGCATGAATTAATGCTATTTACACGCATTTACTAGGGTTTTTAAGGCCAAAATGATAGAATAAAGATGATGAAACGTAGCTTCATCATCCCCCTATACTTTACCTTTGCTAGTCCCTAGCAAACACTTATGCAATAAGTGCAGAAAAAGAAAAACAAAGAAAAGAAAAAGAAGAAAATTGGATGAAGTTTAATTATCAAACTTGTCTTCACAAAATCAATGTTTGGAACTTAAGTCGGACCTTTGGAATTTTAGTGCGGTCGGAACCTTAATGAGAACCAAGTTTGAAATCCAACAGTCCTTGAGAATCCCAAAACTCTGTCCAAGTCTCCTCAATAGCCAGGTCAGAAATACTTCAACTCATACGCAAACTCTTACGACTATGAGTCTGACTCGTACAGTGTAAGTGATATGTAGCTCCCCACCTCAGAAGTGACAAAGAAACAACCTCCCCCAACCTGGTAACTCTAATGCCTCGGTCTAGCAACTCTTTCCTCGAGAAGCGGGGTATTCCCTTCTAAGTTCAAGTGCAACCGGCTCAAGAAGAGGGGGGATAAGAGGTATAGAATTTTGTGAGCTCAACCAGTGTAGCTAAGTCTCCCGCTGCAAGCTTCATGAGATGTAACATGGATACCATAAGCTTTTGCTTTATTGGACTATATACACTCCGGTGGGGTTATTAAATTTTCAATCCGACCCACCATTTTTTTCGAGTTCTCTTTTTTTTCTTTTTTTTCTTCTTTTTTTTTTCAATTGCATCTGTACAACATATCTACATGGTGCAGCATATATACAAGAAATTTCTTCTTGAGCCAGTAGACTATCCCTCTTTTGAAGCTTTATTGCAACCCACGACTTCTGTCTTTAGCCTTCATCACCACTAGACCAAGTTGAGGCGCACTTCCTTCACTAGAAGAAGAAGAGAGGTTCCGCCTAGAAGTACTACCCTCATATGCTACCCTAAACTAAAGGAAACTGCCTCCTCACCACCTCATCCATGGAGAGCTATGTGAAAGGTGCAGGTGTCCAAGTTAGGTCATTATCAACAAGAGTCGTACGTGTGCTCCGAAATATTCTACTTAGGCAGTCAAGAATCCATTGAACCAAGTCCCGTGATCCTCAAAGAATTAAGTCAACTAGACCTGAAGTACCTCAAACTCAGTTCCTATAAGGTTCCTGTTATTAGGTAGATTTTAAGGTCCAATCAAGCTCCAATCTCCGGATTTTACTTAGACTTGTTGAACTATCAAACTCAATCCGAAAAAATGCTCATGCTATGTAAATGCGATGCAGAATGCAGAAAATATTTTTGTGATGCAATTTTCAAGATTTTGAATTTTTTATGGATTTTTGAAAAGATGATGCATGCGTATGCAGATGCATTGTTTTGTATTTTTCAAAAAGATATTTCAAATGTTTTTTGGATTTTAGTTTTGCAAATGTTTTTGGGATTTTTGAAAACAAAAAGTTTTGGCTGAAAACTTGGTGAAAACTATGTACACGGGAGTGCTTCTTATATATACAAGAAGTGGATTTTACGAATTTACAAGGGCAAGTGGTCAATTTTATAAGTACATCTATATAGTGGATTTTGGTGTGATGTCAGTATTCCTCAAACTTATTTGACACAAACTTTTCACACAATTTTGAAAACTATAGTCCAAAATAGTTTTTAGAAACATTTTTACAAACATGTACACACATTTGAAAATCATTTTGCAAAGGTTTTAAAAACAGTATATATGGATTTTTCAAAGGATTTTTGCAACCATTTTTCAAACCATTTGCAAATCATTTTTCAAATCTTTTATTTCACATAAAGAAAATGAATTTTACAAATCACACATTTTTACAAAGGTTGAAAACATGTAACAAAATATTTTCAAAATAGTTTTCAATAGATGTTCACAAAGGTTTTCAAACTATTTTTCAAACATTTTGCAAAAAACATTTTCACCTGATTTATTAATCAGTATATACAAAAAGAATTTGAGGAATGATAACACCTTTTTATTAGAGATTTTTAATGAAGTTTAAAGAATTATTAGCCATATTTAAGAAAATACGAAAGTACGAGTTATGGCTAAAGTATATACACAGTATATACGACCCCCCTATACTTAGCTTGAGCTATGTCCTCATAGATCAGAGAGAAAAGAGAAGACATAACTCGTACTAAGTATAGGAAAGTCTAAAGAATAAATGAATAAATGAAGGAATGAATGAACAAATGAGAAGTTGACCGTCCCCCCTATACTTAGGATCAAATAATCCTAAGTATAGCAGACTGTACACAAAGCAGGGAGGGTCAAGGGTGGGAATGATAAGATCATACTCAGATTGTCTCCCCCTATACTTAGGGTAAGATATCCCTAAGTATAGACAAGAAGAGGAGACAATGGAGAGGATCGAAAAAATAAAGAAACTCGGGGTGCACACCCCCCTATACTTAGGACAAAGTACGTCCTAAGTATGGAAAACTGTCTACAAGGGCGGCACCTTTTCGGTAGATGAAGAAGATAGAAGAGGAAAAGAAGAAAAGAAGAAAAGAAATCAACAGATAGATGAAGAGATTGTGAGGATGTACGCATCTCTCCCCCTATACTTAGGGTGACAGAAGCCCTAAGTATAGGTAACGACAGGAGAGATGACACAGAACGAAGAATGAACACTCGACTCGTCCACCCCCCTATACTTAGGACAAAGTACGTCCTAAGCAAGGCAGACACGAGAATGGGTGGACGAGTAAAAACAGGAGATAGAAAGAGATGAACAAAGGAGAATGTGCAACAGAGGTGGATGTACATATGATCAAGAAGGTAGAAAGCGAACCTTCTTGCGGGACCGCTGAGGAATAGATCTGGTATGGTGCAGGTCGACATCGGGGTCCACAGTGGATGGAAGCTGATCAGGGTCGACAGAGTGAAGGTCCTCAGAGGCCCTAGGGTGTGAAGGCACATACGGTGTAGTGAAAGAAGTGCGGCTAGGTCCGGCCTTGGGAGTCTCGCTGATATCAAAGTGGAATGGGACGAACTCATCATCATCGGAAGTAGTGTACTCAAAGTCGTCCTGCGATGAGTCATCCAGGTCAAAACCAAAAGGCACGAGCTCATCGGTGGAAGTAGTCGAACTCTGGTCGTCCTCTATAATCTCAACTGGATCATCTTTCTCATCAAATGGCCCGAATTCCCGAATAAAAGCAATCAAATCAAATTCGGCCTTTGGCTCATCAGTATCTCTGTGGACAGGAGAGGACTCATCAGTGGAAGTAGTCAAAACATGTCCGTCCCGTCTAGTCTCTACATCTGCCCTCCGCTCAATGGTATCGATCGTGTAAATCCCGCGGATGTCATCAACACAACGCCAAGTCCCAGAAGAAGGAACGCCGAGGTCCATGCTTTTCGAGTTTTCCTCAACTGGGAGGAATTCTCGGGTCTCAGTAGAATCCAATAGACAACAAAATTCTCTGATAGTATCATCAAGGTCATGGTCCTCGAGGTCAGCCAAGATAGGTGTGGTCACATCAGGTGCAGGTCTCTGGTCAGCAGTGGGTGTGGTGATCAATGCTTCGCTCTCGTCAGCAGGACGGAAACGAATCTCTCCTGATCCGTAATCAATAACGACCCTCGCAGAGGCGAGGAATGGTTGTCCCAGGATGATTGGAGAGTGCTCCCCTGTGGAGGTCTCCATGGGCAAAACAACAAAGTCAACATGGTAGCTCGTGCCCTGAATCGAGATGACGGCATTTTCTAGGATACCCTTCGGCCTCTTAATAGATCCATCAGCAAACTGAACTATCATCCTGGTCTTCCTGAGAGGCCCTAAGTGAAGAGACTGTACCAGCGAGAAGGGCATGATGCTAATCGAAGCACCGCCGTCGAGGAGAGTATGATCTCAAGTATGGTCAGAGATAGTGCAGCTAATGAAAGGTGTGGCAGTGTTCCTCTTCTTAGGAATGGGACGGTGTGTAATGGCGTGGGCAGTGGCCATGGTCAAGATATGACGCTCAGATCTGCTCCTCCGCTTTCTCTTCTTGGGAAGAGGAGCAGATAAATCAGTCATGGCCTGCTGAAGTGGGGCACGGATAATCTCATGTATGGTGGCCACCACTTCGGGTTCAGTCAACATTTTTTTGAATTTTTGGACCTCCTCCATACAAGGGAGGAAGTCGGAATCAGCATATACACGAGGCATGCCAAGAGCAGTCTGTACAGCGGCATCCTCGGGGTCAAAGGTGGGACAGGATGTGAGAGATTGTGTGGTCAAAGGGTCTGGCAGGTGGATGCTCTCCTCACAGTCTGACTTGATCAAAGGTCTCCCAATCTCTTTTTGTATTTTTAAAATTTTCTCATTTTTTTGTATTTTTGGTGATTGCAAGCTCTCATGGAAATCCTCGAATGAACCCATATCATCAAATGGTGGAATATCATGGTCGCTCTTATTTGTGCTAGTGAGGTTGTCAATCCTCTGTCTCATATGATCCATCATCTGGGTCAAGTGCTCAAGGGTGGATTCCATGAAAGGTGACTCCAACAGATCAGTCTCGGGTGAATGTGAAGGTGGAAAATACGGAGGTGGAGGTGGGTGTGGGTAGAAATCCGAGTCCTGATACTGCGGCTGAGGCGGATATGTACAAAAATCAGGAGCAAAGGTCCTCCTGGAAAAAAGGAGGTGGACCGGCTGGAGTGAACGAGGGATCCGCAAAGTCCGGATAAAATACGCTCCAGGGGTCCATCTCGAAAACAAAAGACAATGATCGGGAGAGCACGATGGTCAAGTCAAGAGAAGTGGGAAGAAAGGCGCAAGTGCGCAGAAGAGATCTAGGACACACACAAAACAATCACAATAAAAAATGAAACAATCAAACCCTCAATTCACCTACTCAACTCGGTGAAGACCACAAATGCGATCTTTTTATCTTCTCTGTTTTAGAGTTTAGGTGAAGAAGTCAAGAAGTTGCACAAACACTTAGGGGGCTTGAAAATAGGATTTTGGGCTCTATCCTTAGTGTATGCGCGAGCAATGTAAAACGAAGACAATGAGGGGATTACTCGCCCCAATACAAGATTTTTCTTTTTGGTCGATTTTAGGGTTGAGTAATATTAGCAGTCCCAATTTTATTGATTATCACTTTTTTGGAATTTTTAATGATAAATGCACGATCCTAACGGGGATTCAATTCCTTTAAGCCCTAGGTTGGTAAAATCAGAGGGAGAGTCAGAAAAGCAATGCAAGCGACAAATAATGATGGATGCTAAAGCGTAAATGCTCACCTTGCCTCCAACACTCTACATGCAAGGATGCTCAGCAGAATTGAAACCTGTCTATATGCAAATGCAAAGCCGATGAAATCGCCCTATGTTCAGAAATTGCTATTATCGTGAAGAACCACAAGTCGGCCACTTATCTTTAACCTAAGAGTCCGGTCTTGGCTTACCCCTCCTCTTCTCGACACACTCGAGTTCAAGAGTAGCGCTTGATGGGGCTCGCTCACGGCACACGGGTTAAGAGATAAATGAACAGACTGTTTAAATTTGACTAAGTCCAAACGAGTCTATAGGTACATGCAAGATATTAAGTGTTTGGCCTTAGTCTATCGCAAGCAATCCTAAAAATAGGGGCTCAATCACACAAAGTAAGGAAAACAAAACCGGAAAACAAAATGAAAAAGGCGGTGAAAACCGTAAAATTCGCGATGAGCCCCCAAGTGTACAAACACTTGGAAATTGGGCCCGAATGTCCAAGAGTCCAAGTACCTGTATTATTACAAATAGAGTCTCTCTCTCACTGAAATTACACAATTAAATAATGCACAAAAAATGCTCAAAAATGTGCTTGTCTTCTCAAATCCTCCAAGCCTTCTTTGATGCTAGGCCGGCAAGCTGACGCCGGCTTCACGTGGGTGCGTAGGCGCCTAGGGTAGAGCGCCTCCCTCGATCCGCGGTTCCTCGCACAAAGTCAACAAGAGAGGGTGATTAGACAAGTAAAACAATTATATCAAATAAATGAGCAAATGAATAAGGCAAAAATAGGCAAATAATCACAAACACAAGCAAAAACCCGAACTACGCGCTGTTGCTCCCCGGCAACGGTGCCATTTGATAACTCAGATTTGGCGAGGGTCAAAATAGTCCACACAAGGCGGGACTACAGTGTCGCTGAGCGACCGCTCACGAAACCCGAATTAATCAACAATTAACCCACGACAGATAAATCAAGCAATGAAAATAAATGTGCGGAGTTAAAATTTATTATAACTCTACAACAAGATGTGTATAGTGCAAGTATGTGTAGAGGTCGAACACAGGGAGCAGACAGGTAGAACGGGGTATAAAATGCTCAAAAATGTGTGTGTATGTGATCAAGTGTCTACTTATGCTATTTTTTGTGGGTTTTTAATTTTATATATATTTTTATTTAATTTTTGATTTTATATTTTTGTATTTTGATTTTATAATTTCTGATTTTATATTTTCTTTTTATATTTTATTTTCTTTTTCAATATTGGAATATATGAACTATGTAATAAAAGGGAGAAAGAGGTATTTATAAAAATAGGTAAAAAGGTTCAAAAATAAGCAAATAAAGTCTTTTTGGTTTTTATACTTTTTTACTGTTTTTGTGATTTTTAGGTAATTTTTAGAATGTTTTTGGTATTTTTAATTAGCAAAGTAAAGAAAACAGTGGCAAAAATGCAAGGCTGAAACTAAAATGGAGAAATAAAATAGCAAACAGTAGCAAAAATTCTCCAAGTTAATTTTCAATGAAAGATAATGAAACAAAGAAAATTTAGAGACAAAGTTTATATTTTTAGGGGTTTTGTAGAATTTTTAATATTTTTATAAAGGTTTTTAGAGTTTTGCAATTTTTTGGAGTTTTCTTTTGTATTTTTTAATGATTTTTGGTCTGAAGTTAAAAAAAACTAAAAGACACAAAATATATTTTTTTGGGATTTTTCTGATGTGTTTTTATATTTTTTTAGGGATTTTCTAAGCTAGACAGTGCTAAAAATAGATGTTTTTTATTTTTAATAAATATTAAAATGCAATAAAATGCAAATGCAAAAATATGGCGTGGAAATATGATGCAACAGGAGCTTAATGCAATTTTTATGGATTTTTTTAGTGATTTATAGATGCATGAAGTGAATGCAAACAATGAAGAGAAACTACACTACTGGCAGGGGTTGTTTTGCAAATATCGGGACGTCCGGGGGCCAAAGTGCAAGTTTCTCAAGAAAATATAACTAAATAGAAAGTTACAGTACTAAATGCTAATAACAAAATTCGCAAGGGTGCGCGCGCAAAAATTCCCAGGTACGCGTGCGTCGCACGCGCGCTTGGTAAGGGCGCGGATGCAATATCCAAAAAAAAGCCTGAGGGGTTTTTGATAAATGTTGCAACAATAATATACAGCAGATGAATGATTCGGTAATAACTTGCGAAATACAAAAATTGCGGGGGTTATGATGGCAAAATACCCCTGCTAGGCGCGCATCCAACGGCGACTGATAAATCACTTATGCCACGTGTTGGGCGCGCAACGCGCGATGCCCCTTCATCTTAACGGCCAAGATTAGATCGGCTTGCTTGATCGGACGGCTGGAGGGCACGCAAGATCTGATGGCAGCTGTACCACCTGGGGAATGTGCTTGATCCGACGGCCAGGGACGTGACTGGAAGAACAAATGAGGAACTCGACAACGCCGAGTTCTGTGGACGTGCTGGACCCGCTTCCGGCCACCAAATCCTCGACCAAAGGCCTCGATCTACTCCTGAAGCTCCCCCGCACCACCCAGGTACCTCAAATGGGGCCGAAGACCACGGAGTGGCCCACCGCCGCGCGAAGACGCTCCAGCGCACCTGGGAAGACTGCTCTTGAGCAAAAATGAGGCGCACTTGCCTCTCCTGGGACCTGCAATCGACAAGAAAAACACAGCAGCACAAAAATACAAGCCCCAGGTCTTATTGGCGGAATAAAACGGCGGTCATGAGATGGTGGAGATAGCGGCCAGAGCTCTAGAGCTCCGGCAAGGCGTTTGGTGATGAGATCGGGGCTACAGAAATCGTTCAACCACAAACTAAAAACGCTAGACTATTCCTAGGACTAACAGCTACTTAAACTACAAAAGAAATGAACGCAAAACAGTGGGAAACGACCTCGAGCAGTGGCTAAACTGCGAGATTGAGACCTCACGGCCTCTCGCCGGAGATAGGGAGTTGGAACGCTCCTCGACCTCGCCTAGCACCGCTCCACCTGGCCGGAGGCTTGGCTGTCACCCTCGCCGGTCCAGGGCGCAAGTCAGAGGGGGAGAAGTTTGGTCAAAAGAGGTTCAAAATGGAATGGAGGGGTTTGGGTCGTTTTTGAAACAAGGCCGAGGGGCGATCTTCGAGGAGGTATCACGGGTGGCACAATGACCCAAAGGTCGAAAAAATGATCGGGCGAGTATGCCCTATGGTAGGGCTACATTTCTCGTGAAGAGACCGACCTGATTCGGTGAAAGGAGCGGTCTCCAAAAATCCGCGAAGTCGAGGAAAAAGTCATTTCTGACAACAGCCCAGGTGTTGGGCAGAGAGTTGACCGAGGTCAACTCTCCTAGCCCCCTGGTTTGTCCACGTGGACCAACCAGGAAAAACCTGGGGAATAAGATTTGTAAAATCAAATTAAAATAGCAAACGATTTTATTGATTTTTAATTATAAAATAAAAAATGTTTATTATTTTATGAATTAATTTATGGTGGTTTTTATTTATTTTTATGAGACGTATTTTTATAAGTTTGCATTTATGCCCTTTATAGTATATATATCTATATATTTAAGTATTTTATTTTTATTTTGTGTATTTTAATTTTATTAATTATGTTTATTAATTTATATAATTATAACACACTTTTATACACATAATTATATTTTTATTTTATTTTATTGATGTTCTTTGTATAATTAATAAAATAAAGTAATATATTGTATGTATTTTACCTGTGTATACAAATATTTTATTTTGAGTTTTAATGATGTTTTTATTCTGATTTTAATATTCACAATTATTATAAGTAATATTTACAACATTATAAAAATATAAAATTATAAAATTAATAAATAAATAATAAATTGAATATTTTAATCTGTACAATGTACAATGAGGGTCTAAAAGTCAACTTTCAAACCGTACCTCCGGCAAATGCGAAACCACCACCATTAATTAGCTTATTTTCTTCTATATACAATTAAAGGTGAGTATGCTGCATTTGGAGTTTTTATTTGTGAGATACGGGTCTGGGAAGTTGGCATTCTGGATTTTTATTCAGACCATAACTTTTTATCTGTGTATTATTTTTCTGTAAAATCAATTTTGTATTTTTCTTTATAAAATTATCTACAACTTTCATGTACAAAGTTTCTTTATTTGATGTATAAAAAGTGGAACAAAAATAGGTCCCAAAATGAATAAGAAATGAATAGAATGTATAGGTATTTGGACTGTGTTTTTGACCTTATCTCCCCCTACTTTATTCCTTGTCGACCTATTCATCGAGATGCCTAGGTCTCGGGGTTTCGGGTCATAAAATATTTACAATATTTTATTCTTTTTCTTTTCTTTTCTTTATTCTATAATTTTGGCATTAAAAACCGTATTTTATACAGTATTTACACACCTATGCATGAATGCTAAAATGCATGAATTAATGCTATTTACACACATTTACTAGGATTTTTAAGGCCAAAATGATAGAATAAAGATGATGAAACGTAGCTTCATCACCTGGGAGGTGCTTCCTGGAGTGTCGAGAGATCCTCCTCTTGGGATATTTCCTGCAGGGTTAGAAGCACAGCAAAACGACGAAACTCGGGGCGGCGTTTTGAGGGAGAATGGGAGCGATTTGTGGCTCGGGCGTGGAGCTCCAGCATAAGACGGAGATGGGAGCTCGGGTCGCTCGATCTGGGCAAGATCGAGGTGGATGGAGGGGTGGAGCGGAGCGATGGAGCGATGAGGAAGGAGGTGGAGATGAAAGAAGCGGGTTTAGTGTAGTGGTGAAGTCGGAAGGCGAAGGCGGAGCGGAGCTCCGTCGTGGATTCAAACGACGATTCACGATGGAGGATGAGACGAAAGATTAAACTGCTACTAGGGTACTCTAACCTACAGATAAGATACAAGAAATGCAAAAAGAAAGGAGGGAGGCTCATCGGAGGGGAAGATGCAAGCTTCTGGCGGAGCTCCGGCGAGGAAGTGGATCGACCTCGATTCAACTCCAAATGGCACAAACTCTGGCTCAAAGGCTTCCTGCTGTCACCAGGAATGCAATGGAGTAGGGGTTTGCGTCTTGGAATGGAGGAAGAGAGATCAAGAGAGAGAGGAAGGCGGGGGGTGATTTTCTTAGATCGATGATGGCAGCGTGGTGCAACGATCCACAACCCAAGGAGGGCTGAGGGCGTGAATCACCATGATTCGAGGAAGAAAAGTCGTGGAGAGACCAAGACGAGATGGTGCTTGGCGTGGCCTCCAAAAAATCACGAAATGGGTCAAAAACCAACGTTCTGACACGGCTCTGAGAGGAGGTCAGACAGTTGACCGGAGGTCAACTGTCAAACCAACCTGGTTGGTCCATGTGGACCAACCAAGAAAAATCCCCTAGAAAATAATTCAAAAATCATTAAAAAATAGTAATTGAATTTATTAATTTTAGGCTATTAAATAGAAAATATTTATTATTTTATAAATTATTTTATGGTAATTTTTATTTATTTTTTCGAGGTTTATAATTACAAATTGCCTTTTATACCCTTTATAGATATCTTTATCTATATATTTAATATTTTATTTTTATTTTGTGAATTTAATTTATTTATTTTTGTTTATGATTTTATAAATTTATAAAGTATTTTTATATACTTAAATATATTTTTATTTTATTTTTCTGAATTATTTTGTTCACTTAATAAAATAGGAGTGTATTTTATGTAGGTATATTTATAGGTATCACACCTATGTATTATGTACAGGTATTTAATTTTGTGTTTTATTTAGGTTTTTATTCTGAGTTTACTGTGCATATTTATTATAAATAATATTTACAAAATTATAAAAATATAAAATGATAAAAATAATGAATAAATAATAAAATGAATATTTTAATCTGTACAAGTATACAAGAGGGGTCCAAAACTCAACTTTCAAACCGTAGCTCCGAAAAATACGAAACTACCTTCACTAAATAGTTTATTGCAAATTATACACAATTAAAGTTGGTACATTTCGAAATTTTATTTGCGAGATACAGGTCTGGGATGTTGGGATTCTGAAATCTTATTCAGATCATAACTTTTTATCTATACATTATTTTTGTGTGAAATTAATTTTGTGTTTTTCTATATGAAAATATCTACAACTTTCATGTTCAAAGTTTCTTTATTTGAGGTATAAAAAGTGGAACCAAAAATAGATCCAAAATGAATACAGAATGAATTAAATAAAAGGGGGTTTTATTGTATTTTGGCCCTTATCTCCCCCTACTTTATTCCTTGTCGACCCAGTCATCGAGATGCCTAGGTCTAGGGGTTTCGGATCATAAAATATTTACAATATTTTATTCTTTTTCTTTTCTTTATTCTATAATTTTGGCTTTAAAAACCGCATTTTATACACTATTTACACAATTATGCATGGATGATAAAATGCATAAATTAAGCCTATTTAAACGCATTTACTAGGGTTTTAAAGGTCAAAATAATAGAATAAAGATGATGAAACGTGGATTCATCAGAGCTCCGACGAGATAGGGCACGACCTGAACCAGCTGGAAGAGACCGTTGACTGAGGTCAACGGTCTGATGTGGACCAATGAGAAATCAGGATGTACAAAAATAAAAGAAAATAGAATTAAAATAGTAAATAAATTTAAATTAAAATATATATGAAATAAAAAATGTTTGTTATTTTAAAACTATTTTTTATTTTTAACTATTTTTTTATAAAAAAATATGTTATATATGCAGTATATATTATTCTATACATGTGTAATATACCTATGTATTATGTACAAGTATTTTAATTTTATTTTTTAACAAAAATACTTCTATTTTGTATTTTATTTAATTCTAAAATAAATTAGGTATATAAATGATTTTTATTTTATTTTTAATAAATAATTAAAGGTGTAAAATAAATAGGTGTTGTGTTATATACATGTGTATTTTGTACAAGGGTTTGATGATTTTTATTTTATTTTTATTTATTTTTATATTATTTTTAAGATTATATATAATTGCATAAAGAATGAAATAATTTTATCTGTCAAAAAAATTAAATAAATATTATATACAAGTATATGTGATATATACAATACATAGTAGACACTTATTTCGTTCTCCTTATTTTCTTTTGCGATCAGGTCAAGACTTGACCTTCTCTTGGGTTTTGGGTCTAAATACATCATTCTTTCTCTATTTTCCTTTATTATTTTATTTTTGTAAAATATGTGCTAATTATGAGATATTAACAATGACATGCAAAATGCTAAGTTATTGTATTTATAGGTATTTTTGCTAAAAATAAGAGCTAAAATAAAAGAATAAAGAGTGATAATCGTAGATTCATCACCCCTATACTCATTGCTAGTCCCTTAGAAAAAACTTATTTGAAAAAGAAGTGAGAAAGGAAAGAAAATAGAAAAAAAGGAATGAAAGCTGATTATTAAACTTAGCTTCATTAGATTGAAGTATGGAGCTCAGTCAAACCTTTGGATTATTAATTTCGTGAAAACTTATTGCGAAATAAATGTATAAAATAAAAAATGTTTATTATCTTATAAATTTTTTTGTGATTTTTAATTATTTTTATAATAAAATAAAATATTGTATATACAATATATAGTATTATATACATGTGTAATATACTTATGTATTATGTGCAAGTAGTATACTTTTATTTTTTAAGAATACTTTTATTTTATATTTTATTTAATTTCAAAATAATTTAGGGAATATAAAATGATTTTTATTTTATTTTTATAAATTAATTAAAGGTGTAAAATAAATAGGTGTTGTGCTATATATATGTGTATTTTGTACAAGGGTTTGATGATTTTTATTTTATTTTTATTTAATTTTCTGATTTCTATTTTATTTTTAAATTATTTTTAAGGATATATACAAGTGTATAAAGAACGAAATAATTTTATTTTGACAAAAATAATTAAATAAATATTATATACAAGTATATGTGATATATACAATACATAGTAGACCCTTATCTCGTTCTACTTATTTTCTTTTGCGATCAGGTCAGGACTTGACCTTCTCTTGGGCTTTGGGTCACTATGTATTTATTCTAAATACATTATTCTTTCTCCTTTTCCTTTATTATTTTATTTTTGTCAAAAATAAGAGTTAAAATAAAAGAATAAAGAATGAGAACCGTAGATTCATCACCCATATACTTCACATTTGCTAGTCCCTTAGCAAACACTTATTTGATAAAGAAGTGAAAAAGGAAAGAAAAGAGAAAAAAGGAATCAAAGCTGATTCTTAATCTTATCTTCACTAAATTGACGTATGGAGCTCAGTCAGACCTTTGGATTATTAATTTGGTGGAACCTTATTGGGAAATAAGTGTAAGACTCAATAGCCTCTAAGTTCTACAATTCCATAGTCAAGACTCTTAATAACCAGGTCAGAACAAGTCTACATACATAAACGCTAATGACTATGCATCTTTTCGTGTACTGTATAAGTGATATGTAGCTCCCCACCTCATATTTGACAAAGAAATAACCTCCCCTGACAAGGTAACTCTAATTCCCCAGTCTAGCAACTCTTTCCTCAAGGAGAAGGGTATTCCCTTCTAAGTTCAAGTACAACCAGCTCAAGAAGAGGGGAAAGAAGAGAATGGACCGTGACCAATGTAGCCACGTATCCCTTGAAGCTTAACCACTATAGCTAAGTCTCCAGCTGCAAGATTCTATGAGATGAGAAGGTGGAATACATAAGCTTTGCTTCTTCACTATAAACACTCCTGCAAGCATTTTATTTTCAATCAGGCCTATCCCCCTTTTTTGAGTTTTTCATATTTTTGCACTTTTTTTGTGATGTGCATATATAAAACATATTCACATGGTGCAACATCTACATAAGGAGTTTTTCCTCTTGAGCAAGTAGACTATCCCTCTTTTGAAGCATTATTGCAACCCACAAACTCATGTCATTAGACCTCACTGCCACTAGACCAGGTTGAGATGCTCATCCCTCCTTAGAGGAAGACGAGAGGTTCCGACTAGTTGTACTACCCTCGTATGCTACTCCAAGTCAAAGAATTTTGCCTCCTTGCCACCTCATCTGTGCTGAGCTACATGTAAGGTCTGTGTCCAAGTCCGCTTTTTAACTCCGATTTTAAGGAAATCACTTCCATTTTAAATATAATATAATTCTGATGATAATTGAAGTGAGTTTGGTAATATTTGAGTTCACACGGAGTAGATATTTAGCTTTGAATGCTCACTTTATGGCTTTTTTCAGTTCTTTATACAATGTTATCTATAAGTTAAACAATTTGTAATATTTTTGAAATTAATATATACAATTATAAATAACTTCAAAGAAAACAATATTTTAAATCGAGGTCATCTGAATGATAAATAAAATATGCAACTATATATGTACATGGTGAATTAGATGTATATGTACATGTATGATCCATGTTTTCTAATATTTTTATTAATTTATATCCTTATCTCCCCATACAAGTTTATCTTATCGACTGGGTCAATATTGACATGATCTTGAGTTAGGATCAGTTTGTACATATTTGCATCCTTCTTTCTTTTTTTTTATTTTTCTCCTTATGCTTTTATTTTAGATGAGATATATGTTAAATACATAATTTTATTAGTTGGAGGTAGTATGTTAATTAATGAGAATTTCTTGATATTTACATGTATTTTACCAAGGATTTTTAAACAAAATGGAAGCATAAAGGAGATGAATTATGGTTTCATCAGGAGGGTGTTGGAGGGAGGTGCAGGCCGGTAGCCACCTAGAGTTGCGATGGTGAGGGCTTGCATTGGAGTAGTTATATATGAGAGATCCTGGAGCTGGGAGGGTGTTAGAGCGACATGTCATTACGTTGAAGAGTTGTACACGAGAGAAGCCGAAGATGAGGGCCTTGCGATGGGGAGGGATTGTACGAGAGAGAAGCATCAACATGTCTCTTGCGATGGCTAGGGTACGTAAGGTTAAATGTGGTTGATCCAGTGCAAGCTGTGATGCAGCTGGAGATGCTGGAGAGGAAGTGATGGTGCGGCAGGGTAATGTGGTAAGGTCACGAAGGAGAGGTGGAGTGGTGATGATGATGTCGGGGTAAAGGGGCACCATGGTCCCAAGGTGGAGATGGGAGGTGGTTGGGTTTTCTATCCAACAAGAAAAGGAAAGGTTTTGAAGGAAGAGGGCGTACACAACACATCAAACATGGCATGTGACACTCAAAGATTATGAAAAACACAAAATATAGCAACCATGGATGTGATCCGATAGCCAAAATACTATGGGGGCAATCAATTTGAGGTAGCTCCATTAAACCTTATATATAATACACACAGTAACAATTTCGGCATGTTATAAGCTCAACTTGTTGAGTTAATGGGGGTATTGAAGATGCAATCCTTCAGAAACTCACAAGGGGTAGCATCAAAAGTCAGATGAGATCTTGAGTCCTATAAATCTTCGATAATAATTATATAAAAGAATTCAAAATCCAATGATAGACCTCAAATGGAATCACTTCATGAAGTTAGAGGACACTATCTCAAGTTCTTTTGTAAATTTATCCTTCTCGACAAAATAAATTAAGGATAAAGCCCTTCATTATGAAGGATAAAGCCCTTCATTTTGAAGAGATGAACGCAAGATCATTGCTATAACCTCATTTTTAGAAAAACGAACACGGGGTCATCTATCATCAAACAAAAAAACAGACAGAGTTTGGTTAAAACAATAGTTTTTTGAGATAGCTCCCACATGAGAGAGTAACAGAAATCAAAAAGAGTTGCACAATGAAAAAACAAGAGGAAGGGCCAGCATTCATCATCCATTCCAAAAAGCAAATGCTCCCGAAAAGATGGAGAAGCATAGTTAGCCGTCAAAGAGCATGTGCTTAAAGAAACTTCATCGTCGTAGTTTTTGCCACAAAAACAACTCACAAAGGGCACTAAGGAGAAAGTGGCTCTCTATCGATTATTTACAATTAGACAACCTCCTCAAGAAGATCTTCATTTTTTTATCCTTCCGAGAACAAGTAGCTAATCATATGTGAATAGAGTGAGTACATTTCATAAAGTTTCTAATGACACTAATGAGAAAGTGGCTCCATATGTGAGGCACACCCGAGGACTTTGTGGCAATCACAAAGGCCATCAAGAACTAGTTTATTACAATTAGAGTACCATTACCATAAGATGGTAGAACATTGAAGAATTTTGTCAGGAAATGCAAGGTGTACTAAATATTAAACCATATACCTTGGCATCCTTCTTTGTAATTTATACATATCATAGAGCATAATTCCTTTGCAATGTGGAACACACCAATTTTAAAGGAATTTCCCTTAGCTCCATAGTAGCAAAATTTCTCCCCGATGACTATCATTTCTTCTCCAATTGGTCGTAACATCGGCCATGGGTAAAATATCAATACTATAAAAATTATCACCATCATAATGAATAGCACCATTGACAAGAGTCTTCAACATGTGGATTTTGTCAAGAGATCTTCTTTCTTGTTTTTCTCTATTGTTAAAATATATTTTATTGTTGGATTCATATGCATTTATTCTGGTTCTATCATAGACTTCTGAAGATCAAGTAAAATAAATTAGATGTAACTTTATGTTGACTTATAGTAAAAATAGCCACATTTAGCACTTCATTCCTAAAAGAGTCTAGGAATTAACATAAATATAATAGAAGGGTGTGCACTTAATTTCAAGAGTCCTTATATATATATGCATAATCAAATATTTATAGTAATACAAAATCTCATTACTTTAAGAAATATGGATTCAATCATTTCTTAGTAGAGATTTCATTCACTAAGATAGCAATTTATTTACATGTTCTTATAATTAGGAGAAAATGTAAAATAAAATGATGACATGCTTCTCCTAGTAATATTGTTAACAATTTGCCATGCGTATTACGTGTTGATGTTTGTAATAATATACCGATTTTCAAAAAACTTGGAAGGTTTGCAAATGAGAGATAATATTCGTAATTTGGTTTATTATAGCTAACAAGAACTTTCAAAAATGCAAATAATGTTAGTATAAACTAGAAAGTTATAATATTTGTAAAGATTTTGAAATGGGTTGACATTCACAATATGTGTTTATATGCAGATGGAGCCTACTTTTCTTCCACGCATATCTTTCGAAAGGAGGTCAGTAAACATGTCAGAACATGCTTCCATTACCAGTATAGGATGCCCTCAAGGAACTGTACCTATTCGTCGAGGGCATACAAAAGGTGTGAACATTATTGATCCATTTAAAAGATTTAATGTTCGTGATTCTAGAAATTCCAAAAATGACGAAAAGAAGAGATCGCAATATGTAAGTCGAAATACATTTCCATCTTCTTTTTAAATTGCCTCTCAATGAGCACTTCACTTTCTACTTAACAAATTTCCTTTTTATTTTCTTTCATTTCAATACATTTTCGTAAAATAAAAACTTCTTTAAAGATTTTGTTAACTAGTATAATAAAAAAATATCTTTTCCAACCCTAGATCAATACATATAGAATGATTCACCTTTTGAGGTCATAAATTGACCTTTCTATATACAAGTAACCAAAGACAATAGTTCCTCGTATAGAGTTGGGTATGTAACTGGCCTTGCTATAATTTATAAGCAAATACTATCGCTGACATACTAAAGTTTTCTATACTCTCTTCTCTATTGTTACGTTTTGTTACCAAAATCCTCAAAATCGTATGCGATTCTATGCATTTATACTGCAACTTAATTAAAAATTGTGAACATTAATGATATTTTTAAAAAATAAACATGTTTGCATTTTTATGGTACATTTAGGGGCTCCTTATATCAAATTATTTATGCAAGATGCCTCAGCAAATATCTTCTTCCAGGTGTGCCTAATAAGGGACCTTATTGCTTACAAAATGTTAGACACCATTAAATAATATAGATCAATAAGTGGAAAGTCTTAGCTGATTTCACTAATGAACTCACTTTACCAACCACTGGCTCCTTAAAACTCAATAGAAATATTCATTTAAAGTTCTCTTAGAATAAAGTTAGGAGTTGGAGCTAGAGTTGTCTTTCAAATCCTAATTAAGGTGAACGAAGGAACATTATTATATTTGTAACTCTTTCAACACTATTGTCAAAAAAAATTAGAATAGTTGGTGTATGTTTAAAGATCATATAGATCATATTTAATTAAATATATTTTCGTATCTCAAATGCCTTCATTTGCCAGTCATTGTCTTCCCTAGCATACATGAAGAATAAATCGACAAACTATATAAAAGGACCATGTTGTGTTTCCCCTCAACATTAGAGTTGATATTCCATTGTCGAGAACCATGTTTATTTTCAATATATATTCCCAACCATAGTAAAAATGTTGTGCATAGAAGAAGAAGGGTGACTTTGAAGCTACTAGGTAGTGAGATCCCTTTCTCTTCCTCCTCGAAACATGTTGACTAGGTAATCATATCCATTTCTTCTAGATAGTGGGATTCACCCACCAAAGATTTGGGGGAGGTCAAATAGTGGGATCAACAAAGTAATGGGATGAACAAATGAATTAAGATTGAAGGTGTCTAAAGAAAAAAGAATCTTGTATTGGAGAGAAGTATAAACTTCTTAGTGATGTTTTTCCCCACTTGATGCACATGTAATCATATAGAAAGATTCTATGGTATCAAAATTCATATCATCCCAAGGCAACTTGGATTGAACTCATAATACACTATTCATACCAACCCTTCTTGGAATGGGATAATTACACCCATATCCCTATGTAGTTTCGTAATTACACTTAGAACCCTTGATAATTCATAATTACACAAGAAACCTACTCACTTCATCTCACATCCATAACTCTATGTTAAGTTGGTCCAATAACACAATCATTCAGATAAGTTAATCTAACCATACCACATCCAAGAGTTGGCATTAATTAATCTAACTTGATTTTTTTAAAATTTTAATCAAGAGCACCCTCCTCTTCTTTCTTTCCCATCTCCCCCTCTTCCTCATCCCCCCTCCTCTCCAGAATAGCTACGTTGACTCCATTTTTCCCCTGATACCCCTCTTCTGCCTCATCCTCCTCAGACACCCCCCTTCTCCAACCTCGCCCTCCTGTGGGGACCCTCTTCTAGACTGCCCCATCCTCCGCCTCACCCTCTTTCGTCGTCCCCTTCTCCAGCCTTGCCCTCTTGCAGGGACCATCCTCTAGACCTCTCGATCCACCGCCACACACTTCTCCAGCCTTGGCCTCATGTGGGGACCCTCCTCCAAACTGCCCCTCTCCGCCTCACCCTCCTTTGTCGCCCCCTTCTCCAGCCTCGCCTTCTTGAGAGGACCCTCCTCCATACCACCCCCTCCTCCACCGCCCCCTTCTCCAGACCCACCTTCTTACAGTGACCTAGACTACCCTCTCCTCTGCCTCACCCCTCCTCCGTCGTCCCCTTCTCCAGCCTCACCCTCCTGTGAGGACCCTCCTCCAAACCACACCCTCCTCTGCCACCCCCTTCTCCATCCTCGCCCTACTTCTAGGATCTTCCTCCAAACCACCCCCTTCTCCAACCTCAACCTCATACGGGGACCCTCCTCCATATCGTCCCCTTCTTCGCCTCACCCTCCATCTCCCCCTTCTCTATCCTCTCCCTCTTGCCTCTATTATGTCCTCTATATCCCTCTACATCTCCACCGCCCCCTTCGCAACCCTCTCCTCCATCCCCATCCATGACCCTCTCTTCCATCTCCCTACGCAGCTCCTCCACCCCCTTCAACATCCTAAGAGGCTTCTTCGCCCCTTCTATTGCTCCCTCCAGACCCCTCCTCCAACCTCGTCCAGGCCCCTCCACACCCTCTCCTTTAACCCCCTCCGATGCTAGATGTGAGATCTCGACGAAGAATGATGTAGCTGACCTCCTAGCATCGGGACATGAATTACAAATGATTTTGATTGACGATAAAGATATACTGCTACGTTTTTTCTCGACGAAGCAAAGCTCAGGATGATGGTTGCTTCCACTTCCTACTATAGTTGTCGACGACCCCTACCACGCAGTGAAATGTGCAACTAATTACACTCATCTTCCAACAATAATAGTTCTCACTAATGTTCTCGCATTCAAAGGTGGAAGATGGAAGCATTCCTATTGTTGCTTCGATTGGGATTCTTGGACTTGACAACCGCTCCGTTGGTTCTAAAAATTTAGCCAAGTTGGTTCAATCACTAAGCTCAACTTGGAGGATGGTGGCCACAAAGTGTAGCAAAGGTTGAGAGAGGAGCTGCAACAATAATGACAAAGGGAGGAGGAAGGAGTTAAATTTAAGTGGCAATAAATTTCCATTTATGTGTGGAAGAGGGAAGGGAGGGAGGAGCTCCATCAATTGAAAATAATGTGAACTTAAAAGGTGGAATACTTAATATTAGATGTATTCTATTAGAGCTAACAACAAAAATGGATGTTAACACATAATTATGTCATGCAAGAGTTAAGCATGATTTGGTATTATAGGTGTAATTATGACTTATCGAAGCTTCTGGGTATAGTTACGAAACTATTCAGAGTTATGGGTGTAAATATCCCTTTTGGAATGTGTGAAAATAAATGTACACTTGTGGATTCAATATAAAAAAAGGAAAAACCGAAGTAGCTTTGAACTACCTATATCTAGTGGTTGTTAGCACTAGCGTTACCAAAAAACGTGTTTTCGAGTGATTGTTGTATAATCATGACACATGATGGGACACACAGTTACTTCAACAGATCAAAAGGACACAAGTTTAAGAATCCCTCTCTTTAATTTACTTTTTTTCACCGCCTCATCTTTTGTCTCCTTTGCCACATGGAGTCAAACAACACTCAAATGCATTTTCTTGCAAGCATAATAACATCAGACAACATTTCCATCAAACCATGTTACACTATATGTGATTCTTCTATGATGAAAGCTAAAAATATTTACCATCAAGTCTTATTCTTACTCAGCATTAAATGTATTCATGATAAGTTCACTGGCCAACATATTAATTATTCCTTATATAGTGTAAGAGTAAGGTGTGAATGCTGATATAGTCTTATATTTTATCCTGCAATGCATATCTCAACTTACCATTATAGGGGATTATCGAAAAAATTATATGTATATCTTGCAAGAGGAGTGATCTTATGAGAGCCAAAACTTGTGAGAGCATGAAAGCATGCATTCTGGACCACATGATCTAAGTAGGAGAGAGAAGACCAGGAGAGAGAAAACAGAATCATGTGGTCCAGAATGCATGCTCTCATGCTCTCACTTTTTTTGCTCTCATAGGATCACTCCTCTATCTTGAAAATATGTTTTATTTCTTGCGTTTAGCCAATCTAATTTTTGTATTTTCAGATTGTACTCCGAAAAACAATAGATGGACGATATTTTGGTGCTAAAGCATCACTCAGTATCCATGCTCGAGAAGGATTAAGTCCTTCTCAAGAAGCAGGAGCTATTATGCTTCTTGCGGACCATAGTCCAACGAAATACACTGATCAGATCTCTGCTGGATGGTTTGTAAGTATATTTCCTTGAGCATATATAAATGGAAAATTCATTACTATATTTGTCAGAAACAAATCGTATAGCAATGATTATCCACTCACTTCTTAAAATTTTATGTGTAAGTAGCAATGATTATTACAAAATTTAAAGAAAAAATCAACGCGTAATCATCATTATATTATCACTACAACTGAGCTGCAATGATTCTTTTTTAACATTGCATACTAAATTGGTCGTTGTTAAATATATGATGACAATATTATTTGAAGTAAAATAATTTTTTATACTTGAAATTAGCAACGAATATTATATCCGTAGTTATGTCATTAGCAATGATCTATATATTGACACTTATCCATTGCTATTTTTAAAATTTTAGCTAATCGTCATTAATCTTTTGGTTCAAAATTTATCGACGATTAATTAAAAATTTGAAAATAGCAATGGATAAATGTGGCTATATGTATCATCTATAATAATATAGCAACAAATATGGCATTTGTTGCTAATATCAAGTATAAAAAATCATTTCACAACGAATAATATCGTCGTTATATATTTAACAACGGCTAATTTAGTGATGAATTTCAAAAAGCATGTCACTATAGTCATTTTTTTGCAGTGTATCCTTTATCAACATATGCAATGAATTAATTGTTACAAGTTTAACACCAGAAGATACTACAATGAATATTTAAATCATTGTTGGATAATTTTTTTAATATGTGTATAAAATACTTTTTAAACATTAGATTTCTTCATGTACTTTTTTTTCTTCGTATAAATTAAATGTCATGCTTAATTTGCAGATTTCTAAGACAATGTATCCTGATTACCAACCGCGGTTCACCATCTTTAGATCGAGTGTAAGATTCTTTTTATTGCCTTTGCCAGAGTATCATATTCGTAGTAGGTACATTATCTAGAATTTTATAGTATATTTTTTCCAAGTAAGAAGAACAAGCATGGAATAGGAAAAATAAACTTACACTACAAAATAAGCTATATAGTAAAAAAAAGTATCTAGTTTATGGCAACAAAATTTCCATCACCACAAGTTAAGCAAATCTCGTGATATTGAAAACTTCTGATTTTAATGTGAATCGAAGTAAGTTGAATTGGCTTACTTTACGAGGTATAACTGCATCTATATGAGATAATATCAGTAATAAATCCATAAATAAATCAATATTAAATTACAAAAAGAACTTATGCAGATATCTCGAAAAACATGTACTATCGAGTAAAAAAAGAGATATTAAAATAGTGGAAATTATATTTTCAGATATAACAGTTTCTTTATTGCCCAAAATCCTCGAATGAAAAATTATTTTATCATGAAGTAATCATGAGTGTGTTGTAAAAAAGTTATATATATATATATAGGAAATATTTCAAATGAGGTGCACCTTTCCTGGATGCATGGAAAGCCACGTCAATTTAAGCATTTATTCTATTTATTTTACACATTCTAACTCCATAAATTTAATATTAAATATTAACATAATATGTATATCATGAAAAGTTATGAAAATATTACTATATTTGACATTAAAAGCTTGTTACAATATGGATGATATATTTTACATAACTGTATAATCGTCAGTATTTTACAATATGTAGTTTAAATTTACAAAATTGTTACGTAATTTACAAATTTGGTAGTGGCTTTCTGAATTTCAGGAAAGACCCACCTCATTAGAAGGGCCCCCTATATATATATATATATATATATATATATATATATATGGGTAAAATGGGGCTGCCCCCAGGGAGTAGCCAACTTGGCTACTCCCACCCCTATTTTCCCCTCATTTTTTTTATTTTTTTGGAAAATAAAATTTTGTATATTCATCATTATATCCCTCTCACATTCTATTAAAATTTCGTCAGAAACAGAGACTCTTAAGCCCTCCATCCAGACGTCATTTTTTTAACGGTCGCAGGATTTTTTAAATCGACCATGTTTGGAGGGAGGCCATAGGAGTCTCTGTTTCTGATGAAATTTTAATAGAATGTGAGAGGGATATAATGATGAATATACAAATTTTTATTTTTCAAAAAAATAAAAAAATGAGGGAAAAATAGGGGTGGGAGTAGCCAAGTTGGCTACTCCCTGGGGGCAGCCTCATTTACCTCTCTCTCTCTCTCTCTCTCTCTATATATATATATATATATATATATATATATAGGGGTTGATGGGGCTGCCCCGCCCCATTTTTGGGTAAATTTTTTATTTTTTTTGAAAAATATCATCATGTATATTCATCCCTATATCCCTCATATATGTCATTCGAATTTCGCCAGAAACAGAGACTCCTACGACCTCCATCCAGACATAGTCGATTTAAAAAATCCTGCGACCGTTAAAAAATGACGTCTGGATGGAGGCCGTATGAGTCTCTGTTTCTGACGAAATTCGAATGACATATAGGAGGGATATAGGGATGTATATACATGGTGATATTTTTCCAAAAAATAAAAAAATTTTGCAAAAAATGAGGTGGGGACAGCATGTTGGCTACCCCTAGGGGCAGCTCCATTTTTCCCTATATATATATATATATATATATATATATATAATTCTACTATCACCATTCTTTTGTTATTAGGGCATGTCTAATGATTTCTGTTGAAGCGGATGGATAGCAAATACCAAGTAACTTAAAAGCATGGAATCATGGTATATCGTCTTTTCATTATACATGAGCTTGGTCATATGTAGATTGATTGATAAGAAGTGTCTTAATCGTGAATCTTTCCCAAGTAATAATTCTTTAGGATGTACTTTACTCTTCATCCAACCATGAAAGAAATCATCTCCGATCTTCATTGCATTTATCCCAAGTTATTTTTATTTTTAATACAGGCGGGTGATGGTTCAGCATGTGCCAACATGGAGTGCCCGGGGTTTGTACAACTAAGTAGAGACGTTGCCCTTGGAGCTTCATTTGCAAATGTTTCAAAATTTCTCGGAACTCAGTACTACATCACCATTCTTATGTACAACGTAAGCGTCTTACAGATATTCATGGTCATGGCCCCCAAAAATGTTATGTTGGAGAATGAAAGCACTACAAGAAAAATGGGTTGTGGCCACAGAATATGGCTACGGAAACTTGTGGCCACGATAATTCCGTGGCCACTAGTTTCTCGTAGCTACAATTTCGTAGTCAAAGTCTTCAACAAGAGCTGTGGACATGACAAATTCTGTGGTCACTTGTAGTGGCCACAACATATTCGTGGTTAGAGAACTCTCACGACGAGACTTGTAGCTACGACTACTGGCCACGATGTGTTGTGGCCAAAGCTCAATTCTGCAGCCACAAGCCTCACATCTGTGTGCATATTTCTGTAGCCACAACTTGTTTTCCTTGTAGTGAAGGAATCTCGATCCAACGGGAGATGCATAGAAATTCACTGTTATGTATTTTCCCAGGACATTTACAATATCATCACCTAACAATACATTATTGTTTTTTGGGAATATAGGATCCAAAGACCCGTCATTGGTGGCTCTTATACGGAGAGAAGCTTCAGGTAGTAGGATATTGGCCTCACTCGTTATTCAACACCATAGCCTATTACGCTCCCACGATGGCGACTTTAGGCATTGGTGTCAGCGAAAAGGGTGAACTCGGTCCTCCTCTGGGTTCTGGCCACTATCCCAAGGAAGGATTTGGGCGTGCCGCTTACATCAAGAAGGTGGAAATCGTGGACACAACCACGAGCAACACGACGCTCACTTTTTTGAAGGCAACCCCTTGGTTTAGAATGACCACACCAAGAGAATCATGCTACGACGTTGGGGATCTAATCGACAGTGACAAGTGGGGACTTTATTACTACTACGGAGGCCCTGGAGGATGCAAGTGTGAATATCATTGTTAACGTATTGAATAATTAGTTTGAGGAGTACTACTATATGTGTGAGTTTGTCGACTTGCATACAATGAATAAAATATAGTGGAGTATTAAAGCAATTTGTGTTTGACGAGTTTAGCACGTTGGATTTGGGAATAATTGTCAATTTACTAACTTATAAGTAAATCTATTTTAATATACAAATGTAGATGCATAATTTACCATATAAATACGTATAGTGGATGTATCATAACGAGTCCTTGTCACTTTTACCTCCCTGTATCGAAGCTTTTGCAAAATTAAATCGTATAACCATCTATTCATGGCTTTTTACACAGACGCCTGGCAATGTAATTACTACAATAAAAATGGATGGTAGTGAATTGGATTGTAGTGACACTTTTTTTTTCAAAATCAGTAGCTAAAATAGCTGATGTTAAATATATAACATCGATATTATTTATTATAAAATTATTGTTTATACTTCAAATTAGTTCTGATTATAATATCTATCGTTGTATCATTAGTGACGGTCCATAAAGTGAGGCTTACCCATTGTTATCTTTCAAAATTTCAACCAATTATTGTTAATTAGTTCAAATTTAGTGATGATTATTATTTTTTTTAAATAACAATAGATAAGTGTCTATGTATGGACCAGTAATGAATACCCATTCATCACTCTTTATTCTTTTATTTTAGCTACAAAACCTATGCAAAACACATGTATATTCCTGTAAATAACAATAATTGTCAAAAAGCATGCATTGTGTAAATATGCATTTTTAGCATGTTTTGTGCATAAATAAAAGAATAAAGAAATAAAAGAAAAAGAGTGAGATATTTAGAATAAATATTGAGCGACCTAATCCTAAGAGAGGGCTCAGCATGGGCCTGACCGCAAAAAGAACCAAGTAGAGGGAGATAGGGCAACTCATGTGTGTGTACATATATACATGTATATAAATAAAAATATTTTCCTCTAAATAAAATAAAAATGCATTTGTGTAAATATGTATATATCTGTAAATACAAAATCAAAATAAAAATGAGAAAAATAAAAGAAAATTAAAAAGAAGTTAAAATTCCTCTTCCATTGTATATACACCATGTACATAAAACTACTTATCTATTTATTTTTCCTTGTAAATAAATAATTAAAATCAAATAAAAATATGTACAAACTCCACAGTCCCTAGTGTAAATAAATAAAATAAAAATTACAAAAATAAAAATAAAATAAAAAGAAATAAAATAAAAACCAAGAGCCACCTTGTATATATACCACATATGTATATAAATAAAACTATTTATTTCACCCATGTACATAATTAATAAAAATAAAATAAAAATACCATATTATTCCAAATTTTATCCTATAAATAAATAAAATATAAAATTTGAATAATTTGTATAAAAATAAATAATTAAAAATCAAAAATAAAAAATACATATGTATATACATGTATATAATAATAATATTTTGTAAATTCCTAAATTATATTTCAAAAAAATAAATAAGAATCACAAAAAGATAGTTTGAAAATAAATAAACATTTTTCATGTTTAGAGTTTTTCGAAAATAAGTCATTTACTATTTTTAAATGAATTTCTAAATAATTAAAAATGGAATAATCTGATTGGTCCATGGGGGATTGTTGACCCCGGTCAACTCCCCCCGCGGACCTTCTTCCTCCGCGGATCCAGCGCCGGACCCGCTTTCTCCCATTTATCCCCGCTTGACCCGATCACCATTTCGCTAAACCCTGGGTCCCACTCCTTCCTCTTGCATCCGAGATCATCGTCGACACATCTGCATTGGGATCTGCGCTTCACGGAACCCTGCCCGACCCTCTCTTCTCAGACCTGCAGATGTTTAAAGCCCCAGCTCCGCCGCACCATTCCTCTCATCTCTGGTCCTCCCCCTTGACGCCAGAGACCTCCTCTACCTCGCCTGAGTGATAGTTGTGCGAGAGAGAGTAGCAGTGAGGCTCGGGTAGCCGGGAGCCGTTGATCCGGCAGCTTCTCGTCGCCGCGAGCGCGCCAAGCCTCGGGATGTGACGACCTCTTGAGGCAATGACCCCCGGAGCTCCAAAAGCTCCAGCCTAGTCGACTATGCCCGCCAGGTAGTTCCTTTAGCTTGTAGTTTAGTCTAATTTCAGTTTTTCCCCAAATCACTCCGCCACCTTCGCCGACCAATTCAGCTCACTTCGATCACTCATTTGTCCTCCCGACCCGACCATCACCTTCACCAGACCCCTCTCCACCTTTCTCGCCCTTTCATTCAACCCGGTTCGCCCAGGAACTGGGAGTTCGGTCCTCCTCCTCTGCCGCTCACCGGAGGACCACACCGCGACTCATCCAACCACCCATTTCCCTCCTCGCCGGGTCGAGGCATTTTTCCCTCGACCCCTTTTTCTTCCTGTGCAGGCAGCAGATCAAAACGACCTCACCTGGAGGTCGGAACAACAGAGCACAGGTGCTCCAGTTCTTCACCTTCGCCGCAGCTCTCCAGAGCTCCCTGTCGTCATCGGAGCAGTTCAACAGCTGCGGACTGGCACGGGCTTTCTTCTTCACTTCTCAGCAGCGTCGGAGGACGTTCCTACAACGCATATCGGCCACACGAAGTTTGCCGGCGGCCAGTTCATACAGGACCCTCCATCACCGTCGGATCGAGCCACTCCCCAGTTTTGATCTCGACCCTTCGTTCTTCGGGCGCCCTCGATCGTCGGATTTCGATTAGGAGCTCATATGGAGCGTTGATCTCAGGAAGAGGTGCCAGCTGCTCTCCACCGTTCGATATACACGTGGCACTCTCTTCTCCGTCGATCACTCATAACGAGGGTAAATTACACCTAGGCCCTCTCTTTTTGCATTTAGAATTTAGTCCTGTAAATATTTTATTTCGTTGTTTTTATTTTAGAGATTTTGCACTAAGGACCTTGTATTTACTTTATTTGCATTTTAGTCCCTGCTTATGTGAGACACGTGCTTCGACACGTGAGTTTTTGGACATTTTGCATATTTAGGGCTTAGGGTTTATTTATGTTACGAAATGAAGTTTTATTTCTGAGATTGGCTGTTATACCCTTGTGCGTCATGTTATTCAGCACGTGTGGAAATTAATGTGACTTTTGCACGGACAGCCCTATGGTTTTCACACGTGTTATGTATTCAGCCCTCCGAGCTATGTTTTCTTGCAAATAGGTCCCTGTGCACTATAAGCTTGTTTTGGATTGGGATTTTATCACTTGTGCCCCTCCGAGATATCGCAATATCAGTTATGACCCTATCTTTTTGGTAATATCACTTGTGCCCCTCACTTCTTGCTAATTTATCACTTGTGCCCTTCGAGTTAGTGACCGTCCATCCACAGTACAAACGGCCGTTAACATTGAGGACATAAGCGGAATTAATTTAAAAAAAAGTTAAATGGTCATTTTGAGACCATCTTCCTCATCCTTTTCTTCTTCCTCTTCTTCCTCCATCCTCTTCCTCCTCCTGGGCCTCCCCCTCCCCCTGCCCCACGCCGCCCTATGTTCCTCGTGCCGCCCCCTGCTCCCCTGGGCCACCTCCTCCCCTCCCCCGCGTCGCCCCGTGCTCCCCGCGCCGTCCCCTGCTCCCCCTGCCCCGCGCCCTGCTCCCCTCCCCTGCGCCGCCCCCTGCTCCCCCTGCCCCGCGTCTCCCTATGCTCCCTGGGCCGCCCCTCCCCTCCCCCGCGCCACCCCTTGCTCCCCTCCCCCGTGCCGCCCCTTGTTCCGACCCCCCGCAGCACCGCCCCCGCATCTCCCCCCTCCGCCCCTCCCCCCCGCACCCCCATCACCCTCTAGTTTTCGTCGGATATCTGAGCTAAGCAGCTCTTGAGAAGTACATCGATTAAGAAATCTGTTGAGAACGCCGCTGTTGTACACCACAATCCGTCACCGATGTTCAGATTCAATTGATGCTTCTTCAAATTCCATCTTCACAGGCAATCTCAATCCAGGAAATTGGAGTTACATCTGGAGAATCATCTGCAGAACAAATAACACATCAAATCGAGAAATAAATTACAGGTGCAACATCTACTCGAGTCCATTTAGAGAGACCACAAGCCATTGCCATTGCACGAAGACCAGATCTACTAAACAATCGTCGAGAACGATCATCGTCACATTTGGAATTGAATGCGGGCCTGGAGGTGAATCTCATTAAATTGGGGCTTTACATCTCAGTCCTTTATTTCAAATCTCATCCGACTTGCATAAATTCGCCACGCGTCGAGTATCCGCGCCCTCCGCCGCCCAACGGCAGCCCCACCTCTTCCATCAGCGCTCTCCAGCCCAACGTGCTGTGCCCACTGCCGGTATGACCGTGCGGCCTTCCCCGGTGGACCAGGGCCGCGACGGGCGGTTGCTGGTAGAGTTGGGCTTGAAGCCCTAGTGGATTCTACAAGCCCCAAATTTGGATCTCTAGGTTGAAGAACACCTTTGGACAATAATACCCCTCTTAACCACACCATGGTTTGAGTAAACTATGGTTATTTCAATTTTTTGACGGTCAATCTGACGGAAGGGCACAACTGATGACGGAGAAAGAAGTGAGAGGCACAAGTGATATTACCAAAAAGATAGGGGCATAACTGATATTGCGATATCTCGGAGGGGCACAAGTGATAAAATCCCTTTTGGATTTTAATAAAATAGCAAAACTAACCTAAATTGCGTGAAAATTGGATACGTGGCTCCTACCACTGTGTAAAATTTTCTCTAATTTTTGGGTACATTTTTGAGTCGTTTTATTATTTTTAAAAATTCAAAACCCTTGTTTTTCTATCTGTTCAGATTATAAAATCCAAAAAAATATTAAAACTCTTTCAAAAATTCTAAAAAAATTAACAGTTGTTAATTTTCGTGTGTTTAAATTTCTGTGCATTTTTTGCCATTTTTGGATGTATAAAAACCCTAAAAATTAAAAACCCCCTTAAAACTCATAAAAATTCTAAAAAATAGTAGAAAAATCCAAAAACAATAAACTCTTTATCTGAATTTTCTTTATTATTTCTATTTCTCATAAAAAATACCTCCAGGCTTGAAAAGACCATTTGATAGTTTTAAGTGATCTTTGAAGCATGGCTGGACAGTGTTCTTTTGTTTCTGCCTTATTTCATTTTTAGAAAATTCCATAAAAATTATAAAATCCTAAAATATTCACCAAAAACAGTACAAAATCCATAAAACATAAAAATATTTTTATTTGAATTTTCGGACTATTTTTGAGTCATTAAATAATTGCTTGAAGTTGCTTGTTTTTATTGTTTTACTAATTTTCTTCATATTTAAAAATCCAAAAAATATATAAAAATATTAAAAAACCACCCAAAAAAATATTTGTTTTTTGCTTTATTTTATTTTTAGACTACTTCGTAGGCCGCAAGGCTAATTCGTGCTCCTCGAGACCGATCCTGGGTGCTATACCAGGCTAATCTCATAGCCAGGGCCACTATTTGATTTTCGTGTTTGATTTCTCTGTTTGGTGGTCTGTTCCTTTATTTTTCTTGTTGAGCTGAGTTTCGAGTGACTGAGGTCGCAACGACCTTAGTGATTATTTTTACTTAGTCTATCGAATTTTTTGGCTCATCAACCGTCGCTAATGATATATCGACTGATATTATCTTTGTCACTAATTTCAATTTCAAGTGTAAAAAAATCATGAGTAATATCGTCATTATATATTTAATAACAGTTGATGTAATGACGGATTTTGAAAAAAAACATCAGTATAACTCAATTTTGTAGTGATAGACTCCAATATATGCAATTGTGAATCAATAAAATGTGTGCCTTAGATGACCTTTATTGAATGAAAAGGGATTATAGTAATGAATTTGTGGTGACTGATAGATGACTTGTAAATATGGAAAACACTATAAGAACTACCATTTCGTCACCAATAAGGCTGTCAAAAAATTCTCAGGTTCGACATTCGCTCAGATTTGGCTCGTTAAAAGTTCGATTCGGATTCGATTCGAAAATAAACGAATTGAACCTGAACACGAGTTTGGGCTCGATTAAATAAACGAGCCGAACCTCAAAAACATAAGTTCGCTCAGGCTCAGTTCATTAAAAGTTCGATTATATACACACTTACATGCATAAAAGTATATATACATACATATTGTATATATAAGGAAAAAATACATTCTACATTAACATGAGGGTTATTCACTTATTTCCCCAAACCTATGCAGTCATCTACTCCCTAAGTCCATATTCCTTATTCCCAAAACCACACAAAACCCTCCCTTGCGGCTGCGATTTTTCCCTTTGAACAAAAACGTCTGCACAACATTTGTTCTTAAACGAACCTTTAATGAGCCGAACCGAAGCTTTACGAACTTCACCCGAGCCAAACCAAACCTAATTACAGTTTTCATTTTTTCGAGCCGAACTGAACCCGAACCTGAAAGTATGCTAAACGAACCGAACCGAGCCTGGGTTGGTTCAGTCAGGTTCGGCTCGTTTACACCCCTTGTCACCAATGCTCCATTTCCAAAAGTCATGTCACCACAGTCTATGGTGACAATGGTTCTGTTGTGATTTTTGATTTGACGGCTGAAAATTGCGATCGATTGAGTTATGTAAGAGTAGACAATTGTCACTGTAATGGCCAGTCAAATTTTAGCAGAAAATTTATATTTAATTATTTATACTCCTAAACTTAGATGTGTATAGTAAAATACGGGAGTGTCGAACTCATGGAGACAAATTGTTTATAACTAAGGTAAAACTATATAAAATTAAATTTTTACTGATTTCCTAATTTTTATTTATTTATATGTATTTTTAAATTTTTATTTTTTTAGTGAATTTTACATTAATTTTATGAGTTTAATATACCTATGTAAAAATATAGGTATAGATTTTGTAATTGTTGTATTTTGTTTTAGTTTCTAATTTTTATTTGTTTTAATTATTTTATGGTTTTTATGTAATTTTTTAGAAATTATTTTGTTATTTTTATTTGATTTATATAGTTGAACAATTATTTTTCTTTGAAAACAGATTTTTATTTGTGATTTTAAAATTATTAAATGCAAGAAGATATTTTTGTTTTTATTTTTATTAGAAAGCAGGAGGGAATTCCCTTAAAACAATATATTTTGCATTTTGTATGATTTTTGTTAATTTAGTTATGAAATTTTGAAGTTTTTTGTGTTTTGTATTTTTTGTAATTGGTTTTATTATTCACTTTTATTTTTATTTGGTTTATCATGTAAAAATATACTAAGGTAATTTTTATTAGATTTTTAATGATGTATTTATATTTTTTATTTATTTTAATGTTTTTTATATTTTTTGTATTTTTAAAATGATTTTTTAAAAATAGAAAATCTTTTTAACTTTCAAAACTGATTTAATACTATATATAGTATGAAATACGATATTTATGTATTTTTATTTTATTTTTATATTTTGTATTTTATTGATTATGTGGTATAATAGGTATAGGATTTATATACTGTATAGGAGGTATTTACATAATAAGCAGAAAAAAGTCAGGGTGTGCGCGTAGTTATCTCAGGCTGCAGGTGCAGGTCACGTGCTGGGATCTAGCTGCTTAGACCTATTTGAAATATGAACAAGGTTCTGGGGCATTTATACAAATCACCCACAAAATATCTTCACTGCACGTGAATGGCACGTGCAGGTCTTAAGCTACGGGGTTGAGCTATGGGCGACATGTGTCAATGCCATGTGGAAGCAAATATTGATCGTCGATCTTCGACCGATCGATAGTTGCGACTCGATTTGGAATAGGGGTGTTATTCTTACCCAAATATTGTTGAAGCAAATGCAAACGATTAAAATCGAGATGGCGGACCTCGGGTAATAGCTGCTGGAAAGTTATGATTAATCAAAGATGGACCTCGATTTCTAGATGGTATTCGTCTCGCGGTCGGAGATCTATCTCCAGCGAGAACTGAATAGGATCTAATCGATTCTTAACTGTTCTAAGGTTCGATCACCCGGTGGTTGTTGCAAACTTTTTGTTTTTCAAATATTTTACAAAAATTTTGTACTATATACATAAATTTTGATATGAAAATATTTACAAGCTATTTACACAAAAAGATTTTACAATCATTTGTACAAAAATAACTTTTATAAATAAATAGGTATGTGCAAGAAGAATATTATGTACAAGGGAAAATATTTAAATTTTTATGAATCTTTAGCCATTTTTATATATTAACACACTCGCACAAAGTACGAGTTATGGCTAAAGTATATATGAAATATATACACCCCCCTATACTTAGCTCGAACGATGTCCTCAGAGTGATCAAGAGCGATGAAGAAGACATAACTCGTGCTTAGTATAGGGAAGTGAAAAGGAATGGTATATACAAAGACGAATCAAAGAATAGAATGAAGAGAACTCGGTGTTTTCCCCTATACTTAGGATCAAGTAATCCTAAGTATAGCAAGCTGTACATGAAGGGAAATCCGAGTGGAAGGATGTACAGGGTCTACCCCCACTATACTTAGGGTGAAATATCCCTAAGTATAGGCAACAAAACAGGGGTAGAAATAATCAATAGAATACCCGAGAGTCCTACACCCCCCTATACTTAGGGTAAAGTACACCCTAAGTATAGCATAATCATAAGATGAGAAAAGGGGCGGTATGGAGTGGCAAAACTCGATGATCTATGCTGAACTCGCTAGCAAGGGCCTTTACCTTGTCGTTGACGAAATGAGACCCCCCGTCAGATATCAACAATCGAGGTACCCCGAACCATGAAATGATATTCTTCCTCAAAAATCTGCAAACAGTCCTAGCATCTGCGGTTCGGGCGGTGATGGCCTCAACCCAACGACTCACATAATCCACGGCCAACAGAATGTACTCAAATCCCTAACTCCTAGGGAATGGACCCATGAAATCGATGCTCCATGCGTCAAAAACCTCACATAAGTGTATGGGCTGCATCAGCATCATATCACGCTGTCCACAAGTGCCCATCCTCTGACAGTCAATACATCTCTTCACGAACTCATCAGAGTCCTTGAAGAGAGTAGGCCACCGTAGGCCAGATTGGAGCACTTTCTGTGTCGTTTTCCTCTTTGAGTGATGTCCTCCTGCCTCAAGCTTGTGGTAGTAAGTAAGGACGCTATGGTGCTCCTCCTGAGGAATACACCGACGCCAGATACTATCCCCTCCCTCATGGTAAAGGACGGGATCCTCCCAGTGGTAAAACTTGGCTTTCGCCAGGAAGGTCTCAAGTTTCTGCCTGGGCCAATCTTGTAGAACTTTCTTGGCGACAAGATAGTTCACAGTATCGGCATACCATGGGAGTGAGGCGATAGTAAGGATCGCCTCATCTGGGAAGGTCTCACAAATAGGCTCAATCTGCTCAGAATCCTCAAGATACTCCAATCGAGAGAGATGATCCGCCACCACATTCTTGACTCCAGGCTTATCCTTAATCTCTTTATGAAACTCCTGGAGTAGAAGGATCCATCTGGTCAATCTAGCTTTGGCATCCTTCTTTTCCATGAGGTACCTGATGGCGGTATGATCAGTATAAATGGTCATTATATATCTAATGATGTAAGATCTGAACAAATCTTTATTTAATGAGGCCTTTTATAACAAATTAAAAGTGTAATATTTAACACTTCCATTGTCATGAGGGAAAAGGAGAAGTGAACACCTCTAGCTTGAAAGGCTCGAAGCTCAAGGTGCGCAACAATGAGGGTGTTGGCTAGTGAGAAGGTTATGGTTGGTGGATCAAAGATGATAGTTTCAGTACATTTTAACTTTTGTTTGAATTTTATTTTGCATTTTTTCTATTTTTAAAATTTTTAGGTACTTGACTAGATTTTCCTCTTTTTATTTGTCACGTATAATACTAGGTCCTATAAGAAATTAGGAATATCCCTTATATCATATATCTCTTAAAAAAGCTTTTCAAATAGACATATTTTCATATATATATATATATATATATATATACCTTCGATAAATAAATCTTCAAAACACGAAAATCCATAAAAGATACATTTCATAAATCTTCCTAAAAAGAAAGCATGCATCTATTATACTAACTAGATAACTATTTTCATAATTATAAAGTTTATCTATTTTTGAAAATTAATTTCAAAAAATAACAAAAGTATACTGCATCACAAGCTGAATTTATTATTCCGAAAATAGATTTTTAAATCAAGACTTTATTAGTTCTTAGACCATCTATCCTGTCGATGTCAAAAGCATGACCTAGTGGTAAGGGCCAAGGCTCATCTGGTATCAAGTCTACAAAAGCTTGATCTGACTTATGCATCCCTCCTTTTTCACAGCTAAGTGTCTATTAGGAATGAGGTTTCACTACATGTGCTATCCTTTTACTTCATCATCTACTATCCTTTGACTATTCTTTTTTTGACAACCTAACTCATATATCAACCACCCACTTCCTCGAATGCTTGCTTCATCATCAACAATCAATGGTCCTAAGCCAACACTTGATGACCAAAAAGTGAGGTTTCCCCTTCAAGGGCTCCTAATGTGTCTTTACTGCACCTCACAACTTCTTAAAGATTGACTAGTTGACTAACTTTTTTTCTTTCCTCTACTGCTTGATGGGTCAAGGTCAAGAAAATAAATATTATACATTTTGGAGGTTGCTTTTGAAACATTTTTTTATTGAATCTATCCATTTAAAATTGCCTGTAATAGTCATCGTTAGGAATGAAAACGGTCGGATACGGATACGAATAAAGGTATAATCATATTCGTATCCATTTTAAAATACGAATATAAATGCGGATACGAATATTGATGGATGTAAAGAATGTGTTGCTATATCCTTAAAAACAAATATAAAATGAATACGCATACGAATAATAATGTATATTTTAAAAGAATAACTAAAATATACATGTTTAGGATGTTTTACAAAAAGAATACATATAGCAGATATAGTAATTTCATAATAATTATATCTATAATGGCAAATGCAATCATAAAATGTTGTTAGGCATTATGAATAAATTAATCTATTACTATACTTAAGTTTGAAAATGAATAAGCAAATACGAATGCGAATATTAGCGAATGTCAAAGTGATATCCACATCCGCATCCATTTTAAAATGAATACGAATGTCAAAATGTGTAAAAAAACGAATACAATAGCGGGTCGAATATGAATATATTCATTATCGTTTTCATCCCTAGTCATTGGAGTTAAGTTGGAGTACACAAGCATGGGCTGAGATATAATCTACGATCATCCTTTATATATGAAACAGGTAGGAACTCAAATTTTATTGGCAAATTCGCCGGATATAAGTGTAAAACTCCTTTACTTTATATAAAGATTATACCAATTTGCATGTTGTGCTACTGCTAAGGATGCAAACATGCAAAAAGATGAATGCAGATGTAGGTGGTTACTATCACACCCCCAAATTCCGTGATCGAGAATGATCGTGCAGACCCGGTAGCGGATGCTCGAGAATGATCGATGGAGCAAGGACTTCAGGAGGAGTCCGAAAAATGTGGATATCAGGGAGGTTATCCACGGGTGTCTGGAGGCTCCACCGTACGTTACAAAGGAGAAGCGTCACACAGGACACTGGCTCGATAGCAGAGTGTCGTGAAGCTTGTAGCAGTGCGAGCACAGCGAGTACAGTCAGCAGTGCAAGACATGACAGTGGATGCATGTAATCATACATACGCGAGCGCAGAAGGGCGGTACGTAGTGAAGCAATACGCATCGAGGAGCTATGCAGTACGGTCACAGAGGCGTACGCACGAAGGCACACGGTATCGGTATTGATACGTGGCGGTCCAAGGAGGCATGGAGCGTTGCAGGTGCTGAGTACGAGCATTGTCGAGCATGCTCGGTAGTATACGTACGAGAGTGGTCTGGAGGCTACGATAGCGAAGTTCTGGAGGACTTCCCCTTAGCATGGAGAACGCTAAGGAAGGGTTTACCGCACGAGGGTCTGGAGGCCGCCGGTTCCCTTTGGCACAAGACCAAGTATTCGGTGGCACTTGGTGAATTATGACAAAGATGCATCAGCAAGCGTTGGAGCACGAGTGTGCTGATGACTGGGCGGTTGACTGGGCGTCAACCGTGGGGGAAGACGAAAGGACAACAATGGAGTCGAAGAGACGAGCAGACGAAGAGTTGCTGAGGAACGCGAAGGGTTGCCGAAGAACTCGAAAGGTCTCTTGTGTCTTTATTTATCATTATTGTAGATGTAATAATGAGTGTCCCTTGGGTTGCCTTGAGTCGTGTATATAAGGAGGGGTGATGGCTCATTTGTAAACACACACAGAGTACACGAGAGAAAGTGTAGTGTGTCCACCCACTCCAGAGATAGTTCCCCTTCTAATAAAGAGAAGAGCTTTGTGTCCGTGCTCGTGTGATTGCTTGGTAGAGTTCTTGAGCGTTCTTAAGCGTGTTCTTGAGAGTGTTCTTGAGTGATCCAGAGTTCATGCTCATGTTTGTATTGGAAGCGTCGGTGCACTAACAAGCATGAGTACGAGAAGAGTTGGAGCGTGTCCGTGACCGTTCTACTCGGGAAGGCTGGTTAGCTACGGGTTAGCTAATGCCGCACAGGATCGGTCGAAATCGATAGCGGGATTTTGACCCTGTGACAGTTACCATATCTTTACCCGTTTTTAAATACAAATACATATGTGGATACAGATATCAAGAGATATGAAATATATGTTACAATATCCTTAAAAACAAATACCGATATAAAATGAATATTGATCGCATACAAATAATATTAGAAGTAGTATATATATTATCTTAAAATATACATGTAACATGTAAATATACTAAAAGTGTGGATATCGTAATAATATACCAAATATGGTAAAAAAAGTATAAATTTATGTTACATATAATTAAAAATAAAGTTACTACTTTATTTATATTTGAGAACGGATATACATATACAAATACGAATATATGCAGATATCAACATGATATACATATCTGTATCTATTTCAAATCGGGTATCGATGTCAAGATCTATATAAAACAGATACGATGACGAATTGTGTAAGAATATATCCATATCCATTTGCATTGCATAGTATAGCGCCTTTATGCATGGAGCTATCATATTGTACAGTTGATATGTCTTCTCCTGCCCTTCTCTTAGGGTGCGTTTGGTTGGCGGGTTAAACTGGTAGAGGGTAACCCGTTTTTAGATTTTGGTGTTTGGATAGAGGATTAAATTGGGGGTGAGTTACAAGTGGGTTTGGAGTGATATGATTGTATTGAAGTTTGAAAAAGTGAGTATTTATTGTGATGTGATTATATTGAAGTTTGGAAAAGTGAGTAGAAGTGGAGTGGTTTATAATTTTTATATGATATGATGGTATAATATATTATTTTTTGATAGGATTGGTGATGTAAAATTGATTTATTTAATTTTTTAAAAAAGAATAAAGTGGGGCACACGAGGAGAGGAGGGGATGTGGGGTAAGAGGGGTAAACTCCCCAAAGGGGAGTTTAACCCGTCACCCGAACAGTACCTTCGGAAATTTACGACTTCAGATAATGTCATCAAACAAACAAAAGGTCACTTAAGAGAAATAGATGTTTACACGTAGAACCATATAAAAAGCTATTACAGAGAGATTGATGGGAGACGGACAACAAGTCGTGTCGCCAATCCCTTTTGGATGACAAATCCAATTCTTCGAACATGGACGTTTACATGTAGAACATAAATACAAGTTTACCTAGTATAGTGCCTTTATGCATGGAGCTGTCATCCATATCGTCCAGTTGACGATACAAGTTTCCCTGATGAAGTCATCATTTACCTCTAGGAATTGGTAGAAATGAAAACATAAAAGATATTGACTGTTGCATTCTTAACAATTCGAGGGCTGAAGTGGGACAGCAACCAACCACATGAATTCTTGCAGCAATCAAAGAATTTCTTCCATATGCAATAAAATCAATCTCATCAAGTAACTTACATACATGTATATCCAAAGACAAAATATGTGTGCTAAGCAATACGAGAAAGAAGGAAAAGGAAAATTAAAAAAACAGAGCCATGTTGCTTCCTATATTTTTCCCTCCATTCACAGTGAAAGAGAGACCAAGACAAAGAATTAACTCCACACATCTCAAGCTATAATAATGGGGATCTCTAGACCCTCCCATCCACGCACAAACTACACAAAGACAACAGAGAAATGTTGAGGCTTCTGTTGCGTTAAAATTACAAGCAAGTTATGGGGAGGTTCCCCCTCAATGTCTCATTATTTGTTTGTCCACTGAAACTCTATCTCGAGGTTACGCGGTCCGCTCTTACTCTCCGGTAGAAGAGTGTACTCACCTGCAACAGATCCGAGCATGACCACCCGGTCGATCTGAATCGTAACTTTTCCAAACTTTTTCTGCAAGGGAAACCATAAGTAGACAAGGTCAAATTAAACTTTGACAAATTCAGTACTCGGCAGAGATATTATAGAACCTAAATGTGTTTGCCACTACTACAATTAATTATGAATTTCACCCCTAATGGAGATACACAGAATTATGAGTTTTACAGTGTTAATCTGGAGGTTATGGATTCTATAAGGGTACAAATCGGAATGCTGTTCATGGTTGTATCAGTAAGCAGCCTGTTCAAATTTACCTTGCCAAATTTGCTCTTGTTTTTGCAAGAAATGTGAAGCTTCTGGCCTTTTGGTGGGCTGTCAAACTCCCAAGCAAAGCTTTCATCCCATTCTGGCGAGGAACCAGTAGATACAATCTGTGGGAAGACAATGGACACAGTTATCAAATAATATCAGTTTGGGGTTTGCGAGTTTGGCGGGTTAGAATAAAAACTGTAGAAGACACTCATAGATTATGTTACACGTAACAATTATTTGATAAACACATGAAAGAAAATTCATGTGTGCGCTCATATATCATAGCAAAAGTTCATGTGAAAAAGACGTTTTAGAGATCATAGTTTTTTACCATCAGGTTTCTTCTATAGAAAGATCTGAAATTTGGAACAGCAGGGTTATTGATTGAATTTGTTGATACCATCATCCAATTCTAGGAAGTCTTATTTACGACTTATATAAGCCAAATCACGAGAAACACAAAACGTTATTTTCATCCTTACAAAGCATGATGTCAAAATTAATAACTTATTATTAGATTAACAGATCATTTTCAAGATAACAGATTCTTAAGACAAGTATATATTTGTTATATACCTTAGTTAGCCTGGGAGCAGTGTGGCCAAGTGTGAGCTTACAGTAAACACTTGGATTTCCCACGGACTGCTTGAAATTATTCCCCCTCTTGATGATGACTACTAAAGTCCCAGGCAAACACTGTAGAAGAAGCTCAGCTTTCTCCTGGAATCGAGGCGGGGCAGACTGTATTAGATACTGCAACAAAGGAATTGCCTCTGCTGCAGCCACTGATTGAGCTTTTGAGACTTCTGGAGGGCATGCAGTCCAGGCTTGTCTGAGAAGGAAAAGTGAATCCAAGGCAGCATCCTGAGTCGCCTCGGAACCTGTCTTGAGTGATGTAACAAGGTGGGGGATGCTTAGCGTAGCAGGCTCTGTAGCTCGTAGACGGGGGAAATTCCCTAATAATGCATTTAGAGCTTTTAAATACTCTTCATTGGCACATCCATTGGAGAGCAAATCTTTTTCCACGGCAGCTGCAAAATGAACAATAATCTGAATCCATAAGTAGCAGCTAATGTATGTTGATCAAAAGAGAAGTCAGGAGAGATAACACCATAGCTCGTACCATATGAGCAGCTATCCTACTGCGGGCATTTACAAATTAGTAGAAAATTTTTAAATCCAACCACTTGTATGGTCTAGTGGTTGAGAAAGTACACGTCCAACCTAAAGATCGAATCACTCCCAAGAGTAGAAAGAAAAAAAGAAATGGCAAAGCCTTCTCCCACTTTAAGTAGGGTCGGCTACATGGACTTTTGCACAAATCCATGTTGAAAGATCCAATTATTTTTTAAGCTGGTTGTCAGCTACTTAACACCATCCATGACTATTTTTTACGCTGGCAAATCCTTCCAAAAAGTGTTGCATATAATTTCTCCTTACCATTCATGCATATGAAACATCTACAAATAAGTACTAATATCCATTAAAAACCAATCACCTTTCATTGCAAACATACTTTCTTACCTCTGTAACTGGCTAATGCTTAGTGACTACTTTGACATATTATCCATGACTCGGAGTTTTCTTTATTGAAAGTTGAAAAAAAAAACCTCTATCCAATATCAACACCGGATTTTTTTTCCAGATTTTGGATGCTAAGCTCCATTGATTTAGTCGGCTTAGCTGAGTATTATTAGACAAAAGTCACAAAGCCCTGCCCATGAAGAACCTATTTAAGTTAGGTACCCACAAGCTAATCGTGTGCCCAATCCAATCCAAGATTTGAAGGAAAAAATGGAGTTCAAAAGCCAATTAGTTAGTAGTAGAGGTAAATTCTGATAGAAAATAAGAAAACACATCTTCATGAAAAGCAGGAACATGATATTGTTAAGTAGAATATACCGGTAATGACCCTGACTGTTTCACTAGAAGCATACTCTTGGATGGTGTTATTGGAAAATAGAAGCTTAATAAACATTGCTGCTTGAACAGATGTCTCTGGAGCACTCGAACTGATGATGTCTAGCACAACCTGAACGCCGCCAGATTCGGCAACGGCTCTCCTATTTGCTCTGCTGCCAGTCACAAGATTCAGTAGTGTACACAAGGCCACCACCTTCATTTCTTCTGTTGGTTGATCTTCTAGAAGATTAACCAAAGCTCGACAGGCTGAAACAGAATCTGTGCATCGAGCGTGGCCCTCATTCTGGAAAAGATCACCCAGAGAAAGAGCAGATAGCAACCTTCCCTGTTGAGATTGTGTCTGGGGATCCAACAAGTAAAGGGATAAAGGTGCAATAGCAGCTCTTGCAGATTTTGTTTCTCGGATTTTTACATTATTCAGCAATGTTTCCAGAAGCCTAGCAGCAGTTTCTTCACATTGATGAGACCTCAGAAGCTCCACAAGTGCCTCTATAGCACCAGCCTCAGTCATTGCTTCAGCACTAGTTGAGTCGTCGCTTTCCAACACAAGGAGGGCATTCAATGCACCAATTACAGTACTTTCTGAACCAGAATGAAGCAGTCGTACCAATACAGCCACAGGCACTTCCAAAAAGAATTCAGAACTAAATTGAAGAATGCTCGACAAAACCAAAGCAGCAGATTCCCACAGTGCATGATGTAGTGGCGGGTCAGCTTGTAGTATCACCTTTGATAACTCGATAACACCACCTTCCTTCGCAATTGCATTTGGCCAACTAACAGCAATGTTGACTAGAGCTTTTATGGCTCTCTGTTGCAGAATATACGCACCAGACCCAAGCACGTGGATTAGGGGACTGATTGCTTTCTTCGTTATTGCATCCTTCTGAAGGTGTTCTTCCAAAAGAAGATGAGACAGAAGCTCTGCAGCCAACTGTTGCACAGCTTGCACTGGCGAATCAAGCAACAAAAAAACCGGCTCAAGTGCTTGATGTGGTGTGAGCCTATAATTCGCTCGGCACTGGGGGTGTTCAAAAATATTAATAAGAACTTGCAACGCGCTATGTTGTCCATCGGGACCCAAATCTGCCTTATTTAACAATGCAAAAATAGGGTTTACGAGTTTCGCTGCAGCTGGACCCTTTGCAATGCTAGCATTGTTTGTCAATATTCTTAATAAGTCTGCGAACGCAGCACATAAAAATCCCGGGGCTTCGTGAAGGATGCTGAGTATGCTGTTTATTGCACCAGCCTTCACCATCTCAATCTTACAAACAGGACGATCCCTACCTAATTTCGCTAAAGCTCTGCTAACAACTTCATGTAGCATGTAATTTTTACCAACAAGAAGTCCAACCAGAGGAGCAACAGCACCATGAGCAGAAACCAGTTCAGCTAGTTGTGCATCCTCTAATAGCATATCAAGAGCACGAACTGCTGAATGCTGAGCAGAGCTGCCATTGGCTTCAATTAGAGAAACAAGGGGTTCCACACAGCGAGCAGCAGACGTCGTAGTTCTGATCCTTATGTTACCAAATAGCACACAACATAGTTCAGCAGCATCACCCTTAAGTTCCAGAGAACAATTAGATGAAAGGATCCGACACAGGACATCAACAGCATTTGACTCCACATCAGCACCAACAAGAGCTCTCGAAGGGTTGTCATACAATAACTTAATTAAAGCGGCAATGGCTGCATGTTGCTCCTTTTCCAAACCTATGCTTAGAATTTCTACAAGGGGTTGTATAGCATATCTAGCCGATTCACCGTTCTTGATATGATCTGAGGAAAATAAGCATTCTAATGCTTTGGATGCACTGTACCTCGAATTGCGTCCACCTAGACGAAGGACGGCCACAAGTTGATGAACAGCACCATGGGCAGATTCGTGTTGCCTCGTGTCAGAACTATCAAACAAAATCCCCAATAAATCTGCAGTTGCCTCCTCAGTAGCATCTTGTACTCCTAGTGAGAGATACTTGGTTAAAGCTTCAAGAGCTCCTGCCTCAACCATTTGAATTTTATTTCCAGGGCAGTCGATTGCTAGCTGAGTCAGAAGCCCTAGTGCAAGGAATGGTGCACCCGGTCTGTCTGGAATAGGCTTTAACAAATCAACAAGAGCAGGTATAGCTTTTCGAGAAGTAGAACTGACCTTTATATCATCCATTTTAAACATCCTCTCCAGTGCAACTTGTTCGGGATAGTTCACTAAGTGAAATTCTTGCGCCAATTCCAACAGATCAATTACATCAGATTCGGCACAACCAAGAAGAGGAATAAGAGCGCCAGCTGCCCCAGAATTAGCAATTGTCAATAGCATTCCTCTATTTGCTTGACAAATGAGACTGCAAAGTGCCTGTGCAGCGAAATATCGGTTTGCTGACTCCTCGAGCCTCAGTAAACTTACAAGTACTGGGATCGTTTTTGTTGTTGCATTTGCCTGTATAGTTTCTCTATCTTGGAACATGATTGCCAGTAATAAAGCGCATGCCCATGTGAAACTTTCTTCTTTAGAGATGCTCTGGTTAAAATAGGGAATACACATAAGTTGTGATTGATTATCTATGTTACAGCTAAAAGAAATTAATCTAACAAAAGAAGAAAGAAAAGTTGACTATAATAAACTCTCGGGACACTTATTGGATTAGAAGAAGAATGGGTGACACACCTGAGCAACTAGAGATATATGCTGAGAGATTTTATCCGTCAGAACCTCAATTGCACCTGCCTCCATGAGGGAAACTTTACTTTTACTGTCATGACAAGAAAGTATAGAAAGCAGCCATATGACAACTGTTCCACCAGAAATAACCGATGTAGTGTCAGCTTCCCCATTTCTCTTCAACCCTTTAGTGCTTCTGAAAATGCTTATATCTTCATGTCTAATGTCCATATGATCCAAAGAGGAACTCATTGAACTAATAATTCCAACAAGGGAATGGATAACTTGTGAGGTTAAGCTTGATTCATTCAACGTGTTTATGGTCATCTCATTGTTCTCTTTTGCAGCACAAATGAGAAGAGCAGATCCGCCAATTTTTATTTTAGCACTGCTGGAACTGATTATCCGCCTAGCAATTGATGGAATACCTCCAGCAGTGGTAGATACTACATTACCTACAAGAGCAGCCTGATCTCGACAAAGCCTAGACAAAACCTCTATGGATTTGTCCTGTACAGCAGGTGTCCCGAAAGCAATGCATGAAACTAGTGGAGTGATGGTGCGGGGATTTTCAGAAAGAGTTGCGGATGGAGACTTTACTGCTCCACTCGTTCCTTTTAACCTTGCTAATAGGGCCAGCGCATCAAGAACTTCAGAAGTGGAGATAGCTTCAATATTTGCAGATTCCAGTAGAGATATTAATGCAAGAACGGTTCCAGAAACATGTATATTGCCTGAGATTGCATTGTCAGTGGTACGAAACTGAAGCATCCGAGCTACTGCAGACGCAGCATGGAGCCTTCCATCAAGAGAGCCATCACGTAATATCCTTGTAACAGGAATAAAAACATCCTCAAGGGATGCCAGTAAAGAGAGGTCACTGTCCAAAAGAATGTTCGCCAAAGCACGTATGGCCTGCTCAGCCACTCCTAATACCAAGGAGTTTGCAAGCAGAACCAGTGGAGCCATGCAATCCCTGGCAATTGCTGCAGTTTCCCTATTTTGCTTAATTGAAAGGAAAATAGCGGCAAGGCAAGCGCAAGACCCCATCAAAACATTCTCAGACTCCACATTAAGGAGCTTCATGACAGAGGACAGCACCTTAACTGCAATGCTGCATTCTCTCAAGTCCTTTCTACAATGAAACAAACCTGCAAGAGCCAATGCCGATTTAGCCTGAGTTTCCTCCTTAGTCGAACTCAAAATAGTTATCATTGTTTCTATGGCATCGTTGGCAGCACTTCCATCACGCAGCATATCACTTAGGGGAGCTACTGAAAGTAGGCTTTCCAGTGCATCAAGTATATAAACTTTTGACTCGGGTTGATCGGCAGTTAGCAATGCTGACAGTTGGCTGATAGTACCAGTATCCGTTTTATGAATAAGATGGTTCAAAGTTTTTGCTGCAACTTCTTTTCCATCATTGCTTCCATTCTTTAGAAGCCATAACAAAGCTGGAACGGCATCGGCACTCTCAACACATGCCCGTATATCTTCACTGTGGTTACATAAATTACCGAGTATTCTGGCAGAATCCTCCTTTGCTTTAGCAGATCCTGTCTCTAGAATCTGAACCAGCGGAGGTATGCCGCCAGCAGCGGTTATAGCCCATTTACTCTCATCATTTTCATCAGCCAAAAGACTAAGCAATGCTACTGCACATTCCTGTTGTTGCTCTGAAGAAAGGCCAAGAAGAGATATTAATAGTTGGACCCCATCTCGTCCTTGAAGTGCTTGCCAAAGGCTTACTTTATTATTGCAGAGAATCAGAAGAGACCTTATCAATTCATTTTGAACCTCGTCTGATGCCATGGTGATTAGCCCAACAAGAAGGTGTTTGGCAACAGGATTTTTGAGAGACTTAGATAGAACATCATTCCCGTATAAGCTAGCAAGAGCTTCAATTATGCGCTCTTGCACTAGAAATGGCATTTTGGATTTAAATTGATTAATCAACATCTGTTCAATTGCTATAGGATCTGAAGCTCTGACAGATTCTTCTCTGAGGTCATAAATCATGAGAGCTGAAGCTAGAGCACCCAATGTGTCAGCAGTCTGTGTAGCTGAAGTGCAGGATTCAAGACTCTCACCAAGGCTTGAGATGACATAAGATAGCCCACCAGAGATATTGGCCAGAGCACACATTGCGTTTTCCTGCAATGCTTGAGCATGTTCACCACTCATGTATTCTTTGGAGGGAGCAATAGTGGCATTTATTAAAGCTGAGATGCCACTTGCTCCAGCTATCTCCCGTTTGGCCTCCTTACACTGTGCTGAAAGGGACTTAAGGGCCCCTGCAGCCTCGGCTCTGATAGGTGGTTCATTTCCTGGTCCCAGTAATTTGAGTAGTAGCTTGGTTGCTGATGCTGAGATAACACCTGTACACGTAGAGGCATCTTCCATCATCATCGATGCAATTAGAAAGCAAACATTTTCCAGAATATCTGATTGCCCAGTGGTCAGCAATTTGATAAGGATATCAGCACCGCCAACTCCTTTTGTGGACACCCAAAATCCCTCCGCACAGTTAGACAGGTTCCTCAAGGCTCCAGTAAGCAAGTGGTCCACCGCACTTCCATTTTTGAGATCAGAGTGCAGTTTCTCCCAAAGAACCGGCACCACGCCTTCTGTAGAGAATATCTTCGAACCAACATGATCCCTGGCTCCACCTTGAGACACGGCATAAATAGTTTTTGCTGCAGCAAGTTGGCCTTCTGATGAACTTGACTTGAGAAGAGAAAGCAAAGGAGGAATACAGCCCCCAAGCAGCACTTTCACTCTTAACTCATCTTCTCTGCAAAGAGACCCTAAGACTGTGGCAGCCTGTAACTTGATCCCAAATGATCCTGATCTTAGAAGAGAGACAAGTGTGGGAACTGCTTGGGAGTGGGAACCAACAGCACCAAAAGCGGCTTCACGGGTATCAATAAGATTCAACAATTGTTTCAAAGTGAATTCTTTCTCTTGAGAAGAAGAGCTACTTCGTCTCAACTGCTCAATGCATTGAGCAACACTTGATAACGTCCCATCTGGATCCTCCATGCTACTGCGATCCCTGTAATTAAAATATTTTTCAAATGAGTTTCATTGAACCAAATCTTTGAAATAAGTAGAGTATTCTGTGTGATCTTTGCGAGAAAAATATTTAAACAAGGTTACCTAGACAAGTTAGCTGAGAAAAATCAGAATGTTTAAATCACATTGACGCATAACTCCCAAGAATATAATATAGAATCAAGAATGCAAAATCAAGAACTGAAGAATAAGAATGCAACCAAAACATATTAGGATAAAATAATAAAATATACTTTAAATTATCAATCTGCATGCGAGTCTGTCATAAATAAAAGGATAAGAATACTAAAATCTATTTTAAATTATTAAGCTGCATGTGAACCTCTGTCATAAATTTTGTTTTTTCTCACACCTCTCTCTAAATGGGCATAGAATGGAAACTCCAGTCAGATATCAAAAATATATACAGAGAGGTTCTTCATTGGAAATATTGAACCCGGTAAATCACATTGTTAGAATTACTTATCTAGCCAACTTATGGGCAGTTCTTGGGTTTTCGAGGTACGCCTCCGCCTTCGAGCTCGAGAGAGATATAGAGAGATGAAGGGAGAGGGCTCCCTATGCGAGGTATGGATCGTGCTTCTTCTGTGTGCGTTCTTCCCCTCTAAAAAGAGGTTTATTTATAGGGCGTGTTGTGCCCCTCGCATAGTCCGCCCCTCTCCAGCCACGCCCGACTTGTGCGAGTCTCTCGCGCGCGACTCGGCCTCCGCGCAACTGCCGGCTCGCGCAACTGCCGCCGGCGAGTTGAGCGCGAGGTCATCTTGATATGTTCAAACATCTCCCACTTGACCAAAGCGATCAAATATTCTATACTCCCACTATTCATGTAGTATACATATGGAGATGTCTTTTAACTGACTCATGCATTCATGAGTCTCATCAAACCAACGTGTTTGATGTAGGTGCTAGCTACTATTCCCTTGGTTAGAGAATCAGCTAGCATATCACTTGTAGGTATGTATGTTACCGTGATTTCCTATTTTGTCACTATATCTTGTATATAGTGATATTGGATCTCTATGTGTTTTCCTTTAGAACTATTAGCTCCACTATTGATCAAGTTTATCGCAGCGCGATTGTCACAATACATTTCAATTGGCCCTTTGACCAATTCGAGGCTTAGGTTCTCTAGAAAATGCGTGATCTACACAGCATGAGCGGTGGCCATGCTACATGCAATATACTCAGCCTCCTGTGTATGTCGAGATGCACATCCTTGTTTCTTACTACCCCAAGAAACAGTTGCACCACCAAACATGAATAGGTAACCTAATGTGGATTTTCTATCATCTACATCCCCTCCGAAATCGGCATCGGAGTATCCTACCACTTCAAGCGATTCTGCTTGATACACAAGCTTCAGATGTACTGTCCCTTTTAGATATCGAAGAATCCTCTTTACAGCCTCCCAATGTGCTGAACCAGGATTGCTTTGATATTTACTAACTAAGCTTACTGGATAAGCTAAATCAAGTCGAGTACACATCATTGCATACATTAAACTTCCCACCGCTTGTGCATATGGTACATCTAAAGGTTTCTGCCCCTTTCCGGAACACTGACTGTTACTGAGTCTCTTTCCCATCACAAGTGGTGTTGGAGCTGGAGTATTGTTATGCATTCCAAATCTCCTTAATACAGTATGCAAATATCTTTCCTGACTAAGGCTCAATATCCTTGAGTCCCTGTTTCTTGTTATTTGAATTCCAAGAATATAGGATGCTTCACCCATGTCCATCTCAAATTCATTGCTCAATTTTTGTTTGATTTCATTGAGCATTTGTATGTCATTACCTGCAAGCAGAATGTCATCAACATATAATGACATGATTGCAAAATTGCTCCCACTCTTCATGACATACATACAGTTATCCAATTTATTTAAAACAAATCCAAATTGACTAACTTTCTCATGAAATTTGAGATACCATTTCCGTGAAGACCGCTTTAAGCCATATAATGACTTTCTTAACTTGTAAACCTTTTTCTCCTGACCTTCAACCTGTGATCCATCAGGTTGTCGCATATAAATCTTCTCCTTTAATTCTCCATTAAGGAATGTCGTCTTCACATCCATTTGGAACAATTCCAAATCCATATATGCGACTATGGCTAAGATCATCCGAATGGATGCAAACTTAGCCACTGGAGAGTAGGTTTCTTGGAAATCTATTCTAGCTTGCTAAGTATAACCCTTGGCAACTAATCTGGCTTTGTATTTGTGAACAGTACCGTCAAGCAGTGTTCGGAAATGCGGTCCATGCGGCCGCATATGCGGCCGCATATGCGTATTCGGTCACTTGACCGAAGCGCATATGCCATATGCGGCAATATGCGGTCAAAACGCATATGCGGTATATGCGGCCGCATATGCGGCCGCATATCTAATAGGAGTTATGTTAATCCATGACATGTTGATGACATATTAACTCGATTTTTTTCCGAACAACTCTTATATCATCATTTGCATTGATGCATCTTTTCATTATTCTCGTATATGTTGCATTTGGGTATATAATCTAGGATATTTTTTCTTTTATCATTTTTTTCCATTGTTCTCAACATTTATTAATGAATTGTTTACTACTTTTTGAATTTTCTATTTAATGAAATTCATTCTAATTCTTCAAATAAAACATGACATAATTGACTAACATTCTGACACTTTACATTTTTTGTGCTTCTAATAAATTTTATATGTAAACAATCTTCCCATATATTTTGTGTCAACATATTTTATCTCTTGGAGATATATATGTCTAAAATTTTGGATGTATGTACCTATGATTATTCTTAGCTTTTGTTATCTATAGGATCTATATATACATTAAAGGTTTTCTTAAAGAATCATGTATTTCCTGTTGAATTCAAATTTGTATATGTATATATATATATATGCATTAAATTCAAAATACACACTAAAAAATAATCAATTTATAATATCATGCTTATATATCTTATTTGTAATTTTTGATTTTGAACTTTGTTAGATCATCAACTTTTATATATAAACACGCTTTATTGTTTATTTTATAATATTTTAAATTAAAATATTATAAACCGCATGAACCGCATATACTTCCGTATACTCCTCCGCATATTCGCTTACTCGCTTTAGACCGCATGACCGAACGAATACCGCATACCGCATTTCTGAACCTTGCCGTCAAGTCGGTACTTTTTCTTGAATTCCCACTTACATACTATGGATTGCCTACCTTCTGGCAAATCACATAATTCCCAAACATTGTTTCGCTCGATTGAGTCCAACTCATCTCTCATGGCGGCCGACCATGATTCCGACTCAGACGAAGCCATAGCTTCATCAAAGGATATGGGATCTGTACAATCCGCGACATCCTCATCCACAGTGTAACATGACGTCTCGCATCCATATAAATGATAATCTTCCATCCATGCGGGCCATGTTCTGGGTCTCTTGTTGCCGATTATACTCGTGGGTTGTTTGGGTCCACCCATTTCCTCTAAAGGATCATCATGTTCCATAGGTTCATTCTCTACATTTGGATGATCAATATCATCCTCAAGTTCTTGTCTAATGCTCAAGTCGTCTTCATTGTCCTGTAAAACAATCAGAGGATCTGATTCCTCTACTTTATGCTCCTTTCTTGATGAATTTCAAGGAAAGTAGCATCACGACTTTCGATCAGACCTTTAGTTTCATGGAAGAACCTATATCCTTTAGAATTCTCACTATACCCAATAAACTTGCACTTTAATGTCCTGAAGTCTACCTTATCTCTAAGCTGACTCGGTGCTAGAACATGTGCAATACATCCCCATTTCCGGAGATGGCCCAACTCGGGCTTTCTACCGTTCCATATTTCATCTGGCGTTGTAACTACGGACTTGGTGGGAATCATGTTCTGTATGTAGTTCGCAGTCAACACTGCCTCTCCCCAGAATTTCTTGGAGAGTCCTGAGTGTGAAAGCATACACCTTACTGCATTCATCAAAGTTCGATTCTTTCTTTCTACTACATCATTCTGTTGTGGTGTATAGGGCATTGTAGTTTGCCTACAAATGCATGTCTGAATACAGTAATCCTCAAACTCCTTTGACGTATATTCCCCTCCTCTATCTGTCCTAAAAGTCATGATTGGTTTTCCCAATCTTGTCTCCACTTCCGTTTTATATCTCTTAAATATTTCAAGTGCTTTCGACTTTCTTCCTAAGAGATAGACATAGGAGAACTTCGAGTAGTCATCAATGAATGTTATAAAGTATTCCTTATTTCTATGTTTGCTTACGCTCAGTAGTCCACATATGTCCGAACGGATCAAACCTAATAACTCTGTTGACCGAGTTCCGATTGAGAAGGGTCTTCTCGTCATTTTACCGGTCAGACAGTGTTCGCAGGGTAATGTCCTTGCACCTGTGATCTTAGGTAACAAATTTGCCTTAATCATTTGATCCATCTTAGAATTTCCTGGATGACCTAGTCGCATGGGTCACAAGTCATAATCAGACAAACAACACAAGGAATAATCAGAAGAGACATTCATTGATTCACTAGAATTTATTACAGGAAGACAGAACAGGTCATGCTCGAGCACAAACTTCCATCGCATAGACCTTCTTATTCTTGCCTATAGATACACGTTTATTGTAAAACCAAACTTCGAAGTCTTTCTTGAACAACACTGGGACATATATCAGGTTCCGACGTATCCCTGTGGCATATAGTACATCCTTCAGTACCATAATGCTATCCCCCAGGTCAAGTATGTATGTCCCAACACCTTCTACGTCTAGGTAGGTGTTGTTCCCCATGAAGATCCTCTGTTCGCCTTTGCTCAGCTCCTTGAAGTCCACCAGGCCTTTCTTCATCTTGGCGATGTGTCTGGTTGCTCCAGAGTCGATCCACCATCCATCACTGTTCGTGATGACAAAGTTGCATTCCACGACAGCCGCGAATTCCATTTTCTTCTTGCCTTTGTTTTCAAGCATTTTAGAATTTCCCGGCTTCTTCTTGTTGGGGCAATTGACCTTGAAATGGCCATATTTACCACAACAGTAGCAAGAGCCGCGTGGGTATTTCCCACTCTTTCCCTTGAAATTCGCCTTAGAGGGGCCTAGCCTTTTCTTTGTGTATACAACATTTGCTTCTTCTTCTTCCTCGATATCAAAGATCTCAGTTTTCGATCTTTATTTAGAGAGGTCCTGCTCAATTGCCAACTGTGCAGGTAGGTCCGTCACAGACTTAATGTTTCCATTCATCCGCAGAGATGTGGCAACTATGTCGAATGACGATGGGAGACTTCCTAATATGGCTGCGATCTGCATCCTCTCCGGAATCGCGCAATCAGCGGCCGCCGGATCTTTGGCCATCACGATCATCTTATTCACGTGCTCGAGGACGCTTTCAGATTCCTTCATTCTACACGAGTTGTACTTGTGTAGAAGAAGCTGGACGCTCACTTCGGATTTGGAGTGATATTTCTCCTTAACCGCGGTACAGAGCTCGTAAGCTAATTCGCAGGTCTCAAAGACCCGAATCAGGTTTAAATCCATGTGGGTAAGCATAAAGCTCCCAGCCCTATTATCTGTTTTCTCCCACTATTCGCGGGACCTAATTTCCTCCATAGTTGGATTTTCATATAAAGTTGGGTTGGGTTTGTCTATGATGGTGTGTATGCTATCGTGCAACAGGCCATAGTAGATCTTTCTACTCCATAACTCATAATTAGTACCGTTAAGGTACTCTATTTTCCCAACCTCAGTGGCAATTGCCTTGCTTGTCATTTTGAATCTAATGAAATAAATATAGGTCTGTGTGAGATTATTTTATATACCAAGAATATGCAAAGATATTTTTTTAAACAAACAATGTAGAATCAATCAACAACAACAACAAAGCCTTTTCCCACAATTAAGTAGGGTCGGCTACATGGATCCTTCGCCTCCATTCAGATCTATCTTGGGTCAATCTCGGACTTATATCCAAAAAACTAAGATCCCTTCGTATAGTCTCTTTCCAACACTTCTTGGGCCGTCCTCGCCCTCTCTTAACCGGCTCAACATCCCAACACTCGCATCTCCTAACCGGTGCATCAGTTGACCTTCTTATCGCCCTCTCTTTCCAACACTCCCCGCCTCCCCAGTGCCCCAACGCCGCCCTGACGCCCCACCTAACAGGTTCCGTGCCAACCTGTCAGATCGCGTACCGCCCTGCTGGATCTCACGCCACCCCTCCTCGCAGCATTAAACTGCGGCTCCCACGTCTCCTTACCAGATCAAGAACGACCTCCTGTGTCGCCTGACTTCCATGCGTTTCAAGGGCCTAACTTGTGGGCCCAGGCTAGGGTTCTGGGTATCGTTGTCGGCCTCCTGTGCAACTAGAGTCTCCACCTCATAGGAAAACGACACTCTGTGTTACCACCAGTCCCTTGTGCCTCTCGTGCTAGGGTTCAAACAGGTTCCTTCGTTATTATTATGGGGCGAACTTGATGCACTAATTCCGATATTCTTCATTGGTGCAATGCTTGAATAATAAAAAAATCAGATTAACTCTGTGATCACTTTCTCGCTGACCAAGATAGCTATTACCCCTACCGAGACAAAACCCCTCTTTTCTGCATCCAATGTGATGATGCAGTGTACTTCTATCAAACTGAAAGGTACCGAAAATTATGTGCTATGGTCTCGGACATTCAAAGTTTTCATTGGTGGTCAGCGAAAAATTTCAATACTAGCTAAAGTTCCTCTCAAATAGGAAGATCCGGACTATGAGTCATGGCTTACAGGCAACTATCAAGTCATGAATTGGATGACGAACAATGTGGAACCTCATATAGCAGCCAACCTTCTGTTCAAAGGAACAATTAGAGAAATGTGGGATAAGTTAGAGCAGACTTACTCGCAGCAATCCACGAAGTCACGTTTAGCAGATATCCATATGTGGATTTGGTCTGCATCACAGGGGAATCTACACTGGTGGAATATTATCGTCAACTAATGGGACTTTATGAAGAACTTGCAACTTTTCAACCAGTGTGTTGCACAAAACAAGTAACTAAGAGATTTGAGAGGCAAGTCTATCGCTTCCTTGCTGGATTACATCCCCGCTACCATAATGTAAAGGAATAATTCCTTACCTCTGATACGCTACCACCAATTAAGGTAACCTTTGGATGTTTGCAACAAATTGAGAATTCCATTACACGAATTCAACACCAACAGTCATCAGAAACCTCAAGATATCTTGCTTCCCATGGACAAGGAGGTCGATCCAATTTTCGTGGGGGATGTGGTCGTGATTCTGGACGAGGCCGTGGACGAGGATGCACTCCATGCATTCACTGCCAGAAGCTTGGTCATCCATCTGAGAAGTGTTGGGCAAAATTTGGGAAGCCTCCTCAAGCTTATCTTGCCTCTGATTTTGATAATGCAACAACTGAGAATTCTACTCCATATTCCAATGGAACGAACATTCAACTTTCAACATCTAACTATTCTTGGTGATGGAAATGCTACAGCAACCAGAATGTACGTCCGGTGAAGCCACCCCTTCTGCTAATTTGATCGTTCCATCAGGTACAGTTGCTAGCATTGCCACTGCTCATGTCCCTACCGTTGATTCTGGTGCATCGACTCACATCATCGGAGAAGGTAGTCCACTGACATCATCTCAACCTTCCTCCAATATAAAATCCGTTCGGGTGGCCAATGGGCACACTCTCCGGTTACCTCTGTTAGGACTGAATTCTCATCCACACTATGCCTCACTGGAGTCCATTATGCTCCGGATTTTCCTATGAGCTTACTGTCTGTTCACAAATTATGTACTGAGTTACACTATCGGTGATTTTTGACGAGCTATCTTGTTATTTTTAGGGCATCCAGACGATGCATATTTTTTTATGACGGACATGAGAAGAATGGACTCTACTACCTGGATATCTCAACCGATTCTACCTTCACTGGAGCTATGTCTATTTCTAAAGATCATGTGTTAGGCATCCTCACCTTGGGTACCCATCAGCTAAAGCTCTTTCCAGGATGTTCCCCGAAATCTCCAACCTTAAGCCTTTTGAATGTGAAGCATGTCAATTCAGAAAACACCATAGGACGTCTTTTCATGGTAGAATTGATCCACGAAAGTCTATTCCTTTTTCTTTAGTTCACTGTGACATCTGGGGTCCTTGTCCTGTTCGTACTTTGGGTGGTCACAAATATTATGTTGCCTTTGTAGATGGTTACAGCCAAGGTTTTAAAAAACATGAGGCTTATTGAGGCGTTTTCCTAGTATTACCTCGAGGCGTAATCCTCGAGGCGTATCGAGGCGTAAGCCTCGAGGCGTATCGAGGCGTAAACCTCACTCGTTAAAGAAAACTTTTCATAAAACATAATAATTAATTATAATTTTCAAATTCTAGAAATTAAATAGTTATGATTAAATACACAACTCAATGACATTTTAATGCTAATATCATGGTTTAAACATCCAAGTTGTTATATAACTCTATTTTTTTGAACTCTAAATCTGTAAGGAGTCAAGTAAATATGGATATGTAAGCATAATAATGGGTAACTCTCCGAAAAATTTAAAGTATTGTACAAAATTTAACTAAAGGGATTAGATGTAACATACCATTTTCAAAATTAGGAGATTTATGTATGTCATTCAATTGAGAAGGATAAAAGAGTAAACAGTGAATCTGTGATCACTTTTTACTTTACCGTAAGGATTTGGAGATAAAATACTTGATATTTCATGTTATGACCATCTTTGTTCATGCATGCTTTGATGTGTATTAATTTAGTCACGATTGAATAGAAGAAAGACGAGACATGTTTACAAAAATATACTTTTCAAAATTTGGGTCAAAGTAGGGGACTTGTATCCATACATTTTAATAAAGAAAACATTTATGCTTGATTCATACTAAAGAGTAGAGTCATTAACTTCAAGGACTCAAGACTCAATTTTTTGTTCGTGTTGATTTATAAAGACCATACATAACAAAGTAAAAATAAGCCTAATATGTTAATAAATTAAAAAAAATGCATTTCAGTGAATGAGCTTTAAGACTTGAAAATACTTGTCTATGAAAGATGAAAAGCTCACAATCAAAAAGAAAAGAAAAAATATTGCAGAAAAAATTAAAAAACAACCCATATATGAGGCAGTGCCTCGAGGCGTACGCCTCGAGGTGCGCCCCATAAGCCTCGAGACGCACACCTCACTGAGGTTGCATGAGGCTATAGTCTCAAGGCATTTTTCCTTGAAAAATGCCTCGAGACATACGCCTTAGCATCTCGAGGCGTGTTTTTAAAAATAATGATTACAACATATGCTCCAGGGTATACTTAATAAAAGAACGATTTCAGATTAATAAGATTGTTCAATATTTTTTTCAATTTTTCAAGACTACATTCTCTTTGTGTGTTCAGGTTCTACGTATTGATAATGCCATAGAATTTTCTCAACGTGATTTGAAATCCTTTTTTGATAATCAGTGTATTATCCACCAAACATCATGTTCCTACACCTCTCAACAAAATGGGATTGCTGAAAGGAATCTTCATCATCTTCTTGATATCGTCGGGTCCCTTCTCTGTCATATGAAAGTTCCCAAAACCTACTGGGGGGATACTATCCTTACTGTCGTTCACCTAATAAACAGGGTATCTTCATCTGTCTTACAAATTGTTACACCATTCTCATTATTATACCCTAATGATAACTTGTTTCCTTTGCCTATGCGCATTTTTGGATGCATCGCTTTTGTTCACAATTTTCATACTGCATATAAGTTGACTACTCATGCCATGAAATGCATCTTTCTTGGGTACTAACGGACTCAAAAAGAGCATCGATGCTATAATACTATTGGAAGTCACTACTATGTGTCAGCTGATGTCACCTTTTTTGAACAGACAAGTTTCTTCACGCGACATGTTCATGACATGTCTTTGGAATTACCACCACCACCTCTGGTCTATACACGACGGAATGTTCGTCCCACAGAACCTATTCCTCTACCAGTTCCTTTCTTACAGGAAGAAGATCCTTCTTCGAATGTTCCTCCCACTACTCGTATCGATGCTCCTCCAGACCTCATTGCTCTGCGACGAACTAAAAGGAAGTGTACTATTCATCCAATCACTTCATTCACTTCCACTAACAATCTTTCTAGCAGTGGCATACAATTTTCAGATGAAATGATGGCAATTTTTGTCCCTCGAGAACATAATGAGGCTATGCAAGACAATGGTTGGAAAAGGGCCATGGAGGAAGAAATGAATGCCCTCACTTCTAGAAAAACTTGGGATCTTGTTCATTGCCCACCTAGGGTGAAACCAGCTGCTTGCAGATGGGCTTTCACACCCAAGCAATCTCCTTATGGAACTATCGATAGGATGAACGCCCGGCTTGTAGCCAAGGGTTTTACTCAAACTTTTGTTATTGATTATTTTGAGACTTTCTCACCAGTTGCCGGGATGGGCTCCATGCGTACTATTTTTTCTGTTGTTGTCAATTACAATTGGCCAATATTCCAACTTGATGTGAAAAATGCATTCCTATATAGTGATCTTGAAGAAGAAGTTTAAATGCATCAATCACCTGGGTACTCAGTTGAGGGGGAGTATGTACATCGACTTCGCAAGGCTATCTATGGGTTGAAACAAAGCCCACGAGCTTGGTTTGACAGGTTAGCCACAAAAAAAACTCTCGATTCCATATATTGGCATTTGATTACTCTGTATTTGTGAGGTGACAGACAAATGGGATGGTAACATTAGCCGTCTATGTTGATGAAATGGTGCTAACTAGCAATGATGAAGCAAGAATCGTAGAAACCAAGGCTTTTCTTCAGAAGGTGTTTGTCACCAAGGACCTTGGTCAATTACGTTATTTCTTGGGCATAGAAGCCATTCGCACACCAGAAGAACTGCATCTGTCGCAAGGGAAATAATGTATGGATAGTCTTACAGAGGCATGCATGCTTGGTGGCAAACCTTATGGTAATCCAGCCGAAATACTAAAGCACACTATGTCTATGGATCCTGAGTTCGAAGACCATACTAGATATAGAAGCATTGTTGGCAAATTACTCTATATAACTGTTACCAGACCAGACAATTCATATGTAATGAACAAGGCAAGTCAACATATGGAGAAACCATGTTATAGTCATTGGCAGGATATTTTGTGGATACTACGTTATCTTAAAGGATCTCCAGGGTGTGGTCTATTCTACAAAACCCATGGCCACACCAACATCACTGCATATGCCAATGCGGATTATGCTAGCACACATGAAGATAGACGATCCACCACTAGATACACAATGTTTGTTGGGGGAAATCTAGTCACACAGTAAGAAATAAATTGTGGTTTCCAGTTCAAGTGTTGAGGCATAATATAGAGCAATGGTCCAAGCCACATGTGAGATCACGTGGTTGACATCTTTCTTAAGTGAAATCGGCTACCCTACAACTACTCTTGCTCCACTACATTGTGACAACAAATCGACAACATATATTGCTTCCAATCTTATCTTCCATGAAAGAACCAAACATAGTGAAGTTGACTGCCACTTTATACAAGATGCTATTCATGAAGGGAAGATCTGCATGCCCCAGACATTCTCACAAAGGCTCTACCAAAGAAGCGTGTTTCCTGGTTCATTTCCAAGTTGTGCATGATTGACAAATATGTTCCAACTTGAGGGAGAGTATTAGAATTACTTATCATCATGTTTTATTGTTCCCCACTTATGGGCAGTTATGTAATTTGTTCTTATCAGTCCCTAGGGTTTCAAGCTATATAAGAGACCCTAGGCCCAATGGAGTAAATATCCTCTTCTCCTTTTCTCCACACACCACAGACTAGACTCAAACTGAACATTATACGGAATAAAAAGATAATCACCATTTTGGATTCACCACAAACTAAAGAAATAGAATACTAAATCAGTTTGCCACTGCCACAAGAAATGCAAAACACTTGAGTAAATTACAAAAAGGGCATTGACTATACATTAATCTTCAATCTTTGGTTTCATTTTTGAAATGTAACAAAGAGGTATTATCACCTTTATGGTTTAACACCTGTAGACTTCGTCGGGCTTCTCTAGTAAATAATTGATGTACTTTCTATTTTAACTTTATTTCTGTTTTAACTATTTTATTTGTAATCTTTTTCTATATTTTCTATTTTAACTTTATTTCTGTTTTAACTATTCTTATTTGTAATCCTTCTATAAGAAATTATACCCCTTGAAACTATACCCCTTGAATAAAAATTAGCCCATTTGTTTTCTATTTTTTTCCACATGGTACTAGAGGAATGGCACCGTGCCAACTACGTATTCACTCCACAACCCATCGTGTGCTAGCGAGAACACCACAATCTGCACTGGGCAACACTACCACCAACTAATCGAGCTATGAAACCATCACCTAATCGGTTGACCACCGCCCACATGTGATACACCAAATGGTTGCATACCATCTACTACCATGGTCCGATGGTCGGCACACCACCTATCACCACCACCTTGCACCTAACTGAGGGAGCTACTTCCCATTGCGTGAAGATGGTACCCAATCAGGTTGTTGTTGCCATGGTAGACTATGCATCATCACGTGAGCATATGTGTGTTGATCTAGCATATCCCGATGCTTGAATAGATTAGTCTTTCATGACTACTTTGATTTACTCCTCGTAATCACAATGGCCACGACTCTAGCCGAGATCAAGCCCTTGATATCAACCACTTCCATCATAGTATAAGTGACTTTTATCAATCTAAAGGGTGCGGGAAAATATGCAATCTAGTCTTGGAACTTCGAGGTAGTCGTTGGTGGTCAGAGGAAGATCCACATTGTGACGAAGGAAACACTCAAGGATACAGACAAGGAATACGATTCATGATTGAGCAACAACTGCTAGGTCATGACATTGATGATCAACAGTGTCAAGCCTCACATCATGTACAATCACATGTACAACATGAGGGCCAAGTATATGTGGAATGAACGAGCTTAGACTTTCTCTTAACAAATGACCAATTCTCTCCTCGCTGATATCTGTATATATATATACATATTTATGATTATGAACTACTTATGTAATTTCTTGTTCTTTTATCCAACTTATGTAATTTACCCATAGGTCTCGCCTCTATATAAGAGAGCTTAGGGTTCACGGAATAAACAACTTCGTTCATTTTCCCAACATGGTATCAGAGCAGCGGTCCTAAACCGAAGCTCTCAAACCCAAACTCTAGCACCACACTCACCGGCCTATCCTTTATCGGGCATCGCTGCTGACATCCCCATCTGTCGCCGCCAACCCGTACCCCCATTGTCGGCCCCATCTGTCGCTGTCGTCGGTCCGTGCCCCCATCTTTCATTGTCGCTCAGCTGATCCGCTGGTGGGCCTAGTTGTCACCGCCGAGTAGCAACTGCGACTCCTCGCTGCCATCGTCTCCCTTCTTCCTAGTCGTTGTTGTCGGTCTCCCGTTGCCTACCCATTGTCACTGTGGCTAGCCATCATTGGCTAATTATCATCGACCCCTCTAACCCGAGGTTCTTGCATCAAGATCCATTGAGGCTTGATGGATTTGAGTGCATAAGTCTGCATATGCATTCAAATCCACATATGGTGTATACTCTCATCCTTTGATCTATAAATCCTAGTGATCTTCATCAGGAAAAAATGTTTAAAAACAAAGTCGACGTACCCACCACAAGCGCATTCAGAGGTCCAGCGCCAATTGCCAAGATGGATAGGACAAACTATGAGCTCTGGGCTATGCAGTTCATGAGCCTTATGAAGTCTAATGGTAAGAAACGTATTCTTACAAGGAGGAGTTGATGGAGAAGACATCGGTTAATCCTCGTGGGATGCAGATGATGCATATGCCAAAGTTTGGCTTTCAAGTATATTGACGATAGAGATCGCCAATGATGTGTCACATCAGCTCACCACGAAGGCGATCTGGGATATCCTCACAACAATTTATTCTCAGGCGAGGAATGAGACAAAGATTTTACAGCTCCACTGTCAAGCAGAATGGACGACCACTTCATTCAGTGTACACATCCTTGTGTAGGATGTTTGAAAAGCTCCACAGCTTCATGCCTCTCGCGGCTACTTCTGAGCAGCAGAAGACATAGGAATGCTACCATGGTTGGTGTATTTCTAGCAGCCCTTGATCCAAAATATGATGTTGCTCGCTCTCGTATTCTCACAGATGCTACTATTCCTCCCATGGAGGAAGCTTTCCACAGGCTTAGCAGAATTACTATTCCGTCCACTGCTATGAGTCAGACTTCTTCAGCGATGGCTGCCTCCCAAGGTCGAGGATGTTCTTACCAGTTCCGTGGACGTGGTACTCGTGATAGAGGAGGTCGTCTACGTTAGCCTTGCACTTACTTTCATCGATCAAGACATTCATAGGATATATGTTATTCCAAGCATGGCTTTCTTGCATCTGCTAAGGTTGTTGAGCAAGTTGAGTCAGTGGTTACTTCCTCTTCATATCAGAGATTTAATGAACTTGTAGCACGATTGAGAGATATCATGCCTCATGTCAGTCCCATTGCCTCCTCATCTGCCTCAGGAGGCCACTCAGATGTGGTTGCTTCAACATCTTCTAGTACCTCAGGTAGTACTTATGCACAGTGGATCTGAGGTTATAGAATGGATTGTGGATTTCGGTTCTACACATCACTTGTGTGGAGATAGAGGTCAACTTACAGCGTACAAATAGGTGCCTCCAGGGAGAACTGTGGTGATAGCATATGAGACTCATTCCCAGATTACAGGACAAGGGGAGATTAGCTTGACTCCCTCTATGCGTCTACAGAATGTGTTACATGCACCTGATTTTTCTATGAATTTGTCATCTATTAGTCAAATTACGAAGGACCAATATTATCGAGCTATCTTTGACCCATCTTATCTTGTATTTCAAGACATCCTTACAGGCAAGATGATTGGGTGTGGCCGTGGGCAAGGCGGCCTCTATCACTTGGTTCGAACTTCTTACGCATGTCTTTCCTCCCATTCTGTTGGATATGTCTCTCCTTTCATGTGCACCTGCGATTTGGTCATCTTCTGCTCCAGAAAATGTGTCGTGTTCTACCTCAGATTTCACCTCATTCGTCCTTCTAGTGTGAGACTTATCAGTTGGGGAAACAATCGGTTCGTTTTCGCTAGTCGTCACAGTCGAAGCAGTAGCTCCAATTTTGAGTTGTTTCATATTGATATTTGGGGTCCTAGTCGTGTACCTGACCATCAGGGACACATGTTTTATCTTGTAACTGTGGATGATTTCACTCTCATCGGTATTTTTGTTAAAAAATAAATCTAAAGCATGAGATGTTATCAAAAACTATATGAATGAAGTGCAGAATGTGTTTTCTTCATATGTAAAATTTATGAGAACTGACAATGCTTTACAATTCTGTACTCATTCTCTCTCAAAAGTTTTTCAAACTCATGGTATTATTCATCAAACATTGTGTACATATACCTCCCAACAAAATGGGGTTGCTGAGAGAAAACATCGTCATTTGCTTGATATCACTAGAACTCTCATCCCGAGTCGTACTCCGTATTCTTTTTGGGGTGATGTTGTCCTTACGGCATGCTATCTTGTAAACTACATGCCATCGTCTATCTTGGGTGAGAAAATTCCTTTTTCCCTTGCATTCTCAGATAAAGAGTTGTTCTCACTCACTCCTCGTGTCCTTGGCTCGGTTGTCTTTGTTCACTAGTTGTCTCCAAGTCTTGACAAGCTCTCTCCTACAGTTGTCAAAGTGTGTCTTTGTTGGTACTCCAGGACACGGAAGGGGTATAGATGCTATGATCCACTACGCAGGAAGTATTATGTTAGTGCTGATGTCACCTTCTTCGAGTCAGTGATGTACTTTTCTCCCACGGGTGATTGATTAACTTCCTCATATTTTGATGATGAAATCTACGTGTCACCACCACCATCAACACTGCCACCATTACCACCACCACCATCACCACCTTCACCTCCTCTTATGGTTCTGGTCTCACCGTTACCACATTACTATACTCGTCGGCATGCTTTTGCTCATGATCATCGCTCATCATCTAGCATATATCAGGTATGTTCTGAATACATTATTGTTAACAATGGGTCTGACATTTTAAATGAGCGGAGTTCTTTACAGGGAACAGATATACAGGTTGATGATCTGGATATGCCTATTGCGCTTTGAAAGTAAAAGTGTAGCTGTGTATCATATCCTCTTACATCCCAGGTCTCCTTTGATCACTTGACTAGGAAGTTCGGATTTTTTTTGCATTGTCTGTCATGGTAGTTCCACGGAATTATCAGGAGGCTTTGGAAGATAGTAGGTGGCGCCTAACTATGGAAGAAGAGATAGGTGCTTTACAGTCCCGTAGTACCTAGAGCTTGGTTCATGCGTCTGTTGTAAGTGCAAATGGGTGTTTACTGTAAATACCATGTAGATGGAAGCCTGAATAGATATAAAGCCACATTGGTGGCTCGTGGTTTTACTCAGACATATGGAGTGGATTATACACATTCTCACCAGTTGCTCGTCATTCCACTCTATGTATTCTTCTTTCTGTTGTTGTGGTACGAGATTGACCTCTCTTTCAACTTGATGTTAAAAATATCTTTTTGTATGGTGATCTACATGAAGTGGTTTACATAAAGCAACCTCCTGGGTTTGCTGCTGAGGAGGAGTATCCGTAGGTTTGCATGCCTCATAAGGCAATATATGGCCTGAAATAGAGTCCAAGGGTATGGTTTCAGAAGCTCTCGGATTTAATTGAGAAGCAGGGATTTCATAGATTAAATGCGGATCATTCTCTGTTTATATAGAGAACTTCGAGAGGAACTGTGGTTATTATGGTATATGTGGATGATATACCAGTTACAGGTGATGATGTGCATGGAATAAAAAGGACAAAGGAATTCTGGGCCAACAATTTCTTACCAAGGATCTCGGCACTCTACGATATTTCTTGGGATTAGAATTGGCTAGAAATCAACAAGGTCTTGTGATGACCCAATGAAAGTATTTGACAGATATGCTAGTCAAGACAAGAATGATTGGATGTCAACCCGCTACCACTCCTATGTACCCTAGTATAAGGCTATATGATGATGACACAGGAGGTGGACAGGAGAGACATAGAGAACTAGTGGGAAAGCTTCTTTATGTTATTATAACTAGGTTTGATATCTCATTTGCAGTTAGCTGAGTGAGTCAATTCATGGAGCAACCTCGACAAGTACACATGTATGCAGTACTGAGGCATCTCAAATCTTCTCCAGATCCAGGATTGTTATTCAGAAAATGGGGATACACTTATTGTTTCTGCATGTGCGGATGTAGACTATGCAGGATGTCCAAAGGATAGAAAGTCCACCTCGGGATTTGCATTTGTGGTTGGTGGTTCTCTTGTCTATTGGAAGAGTAAGAAGCAAATTGTGGTTTCCAGATCCAGTGCTGAGTCTGAATATAGGGCTATAGCACAAGTCAGTAGAAATGATGTGGGTTCGAGAGGTACTGGCTGATATACATATATATATATATATACCTTTTCATATGCTACCACAATGTGACAATCAGGCAACCCTATTCATTGCAAATATTCCTGCATTTCATGAGAGAACTAAGCATATTGAAGTGGATTGTCACTATACAAGGGATATGTCAGAAGGGTCTTATTTCTACCTCTCATGTCAGCTCTGGAGATCAAACAACATATATCTTCACCAAGGCTTTACTCAGAGGATCTTTCCAGAAATGTTCATCCAAGCTGAGCATGATTGACATTTATGCTCCATCTTGAGGGGAAGTGTAGATATATATATATGATTATGAACTACCTATGTAATTTCATGTTCTTTTGTCCAACTTATGTAATTTACCCATAGGTCTCTCCTCTATATAAGAGAGCCTAGGGTTCAAGGAATAAACAACTTCATTCTTTTTCCCAACAATATCTATATGTAAATTTGATCTGCATCTTAGGGAGGCTCTTTGCTGGTGGAGTACTATCATCAGAATACTGGCCTCTATGAGGAATTGGCTATCTTTCAACCAACTTATTGTCCTAAGAAGATTACAGGGCCGTTAGAGTAACAAGTTGACAAGTTTCTAAAGGATTCCATCCCATTATAAGACTATGAAGGATCAATTCCTCATATATGATTGTGTCCCTTCCATCGAGGTGACATTTAGCCATATGCGACAACTCAAGACTTCTCTTAAACAACCCAATTTGACTCAGGTAATAGAGAGCATTTCTTTTCTCATGGCATTCGAACGTGATGGTCACTCTCTATAGTTCTTGAGGTGGTCGAGGTCGTGACTTTGGTTGTGAATGTAGCCGCAATTATCCTCCTTGCACTCACTGCCACAAGTGCAATCACCCATCTAAAAGGGGTTATGCATATTTTAGCAAGCCTCTACAGGCCAATCTGGCATCTTTCCCTAACTATGATGCATTTGCAACAAAGACAGCTACTGATTAGGAATAAATGGGACAAACTGTCCAACTTGCTAGTAACTACTTTAGGCTTATGCAGTTTCTACATATTCCTCCTACATCTGACTATACTCACGATGCAAGCATGTCTATTATCTCAGGTAGAGTAGCCAATGCTTCTTTTACTTCTCGCCAGCATAGATAATCGACTCTGGAGCATCTACTCACTTTATTAGAGAGGGTAGACTTTTAACTTCCCCAAAACATTCATCCATTGTGAAGTCTATACGCCGAGCTAATGGTGCATGTTAGAGTTACGTGTTACTGTATTTATTTGTCTAACTCTTTTATCTCTTCTGAGTCTTGTAACACGTCTAGGGGTCTTTATGTATTTTCTCTCCTTCTGAGCTCTCTAAGGTTTCTCTCCACATAAGAACCCCTCAACCTCTTGAATAAGACAATTCAATTCATTTCTCACATGGTATCAGAGCAATGGTATCGAGTGCATATTCCTCGAACATTTTAAAAACCCAAAAGGGATATAAGTGTTATGACCATGACATCAATCGCTATTATATTTCTACTGATGTCACCTTCTTTGAATAACCCAGTTATTTTTTTATATTTATTATTAAGATTCCTTTGGAGTCTCCTCCTCTGTTTCATGATTATAAAAAGAAAAACTATATACAATCTGTGATGGAGTATATGATGTGTGCATCATGTACAGGTGGGTAATTAGATCCATCTAGGGTCCAATTAGCACACCATTGAGTTTAGTCCCACATCTATCAGTGGTGGAACTTGGAGGGTCTGTAGAGGCTATATAAGAAGCCCCAAACCTCTTGTGTCAGATGAAAAAAGTCAATGAACAAATTAGCCTTTAGAGGCGTTTTCCCGTGGTTTCATTATGCTCCTTGGGGAGTAGGCTTTCACGTAAAATCTTGAGTGTCCATGTTTCCTATTTATTTATTTTATTGCTCTGTTTATCAATTTGCTTCTGCATTCTTCATTTTCTAACATGGTATCAGAGCTTCGATTCTCGTGGATTTATTGTTGAAGATTTATGTTCATGTTCTGTTCAAGATTCGATTCAATTATTCCTCATTCTTGAAGATCATTTTTATGAAGATCATGGTTGTGATTTTTTCAAGATCAAGATCAGGTTTTAGGGTTTCTTTTGAAACCCTAATTCAATTCTAGGTTTTTTCTGTTGAAACCCTAAATAAAAGCAACATTCAGATATACAAACAAGCCCCATCGGTGGGCTTTCTTCCTTATTTATCAAAGATGTTGCCCCTGCCATCTACCAGGTGTGCCATCTCTAAGCAGCCCTAAGGTGCACTCCATGCAATAACAATCGTACACCATCCAATACCGTCAAGGTGATGCTCTTGCGCCTCATCCTCCAGCGTCGCCCCTGTGATGCACCTCCACGCAGATGTGATGCACCTCAGCGTCATCCTAATCTCCATCACACTCGAGAGCAGCAAGCGACGATGCAACTGAATCTAGACTTCTCCTTCTCATGTGTAACCCTCCAGCTTCCAGCCCTAGGCAGAGGCGACAACATCAGGCAAGATCTAGGTCTTACCCCCTCGAGCACGATGAAGAACAACAACAATGACATGGTCACGTGCAAGAAGTTGGACCGCGTGGCGAGCTGGGTGGGGTCCAACATGTCCTCTGCCTTCTTCACCTCCCCCGAGCGGTTCTCCTATATAAAGGAGTAGTGACAACAATACCAAGTTCTTGTAGAAAAGTTAATATCTACGTGATCTCAAAAGTAGCTTGAGCCATCACCATGTACTCTGCTTCTGCACTGGATCTAGATACAACAGTATGTTTCTTGTTTCTCCAAGTAACAAGATTTCCTCCAACCATCATAGCATAACATGTGGTGGAGCGTCAATTCTCTGATGAGTTTGCATAATATGCATCACGGTATGCAATAGCATCGATGTACCCATTTGATCCATAGAAGAGGCCACTTCCTGGTGATTCCTTCATGTATCGTAGAATCTGATGAACATCTTGTCAGTGACTGTAACAAGGTTTCTCCATATGTTGACTAGCTCTACTCACTACATAGGAAATATCTGGTCCGGAGACAGTAAGGTAAAGAAGTTTGCCAACCAGACTCCTATATCGAGTAACGTCTTCAAAGATAGGATCAGAGGATGTGAGGCGTTTTTTAGGATCCGCAGGAATACCATCGGGTTTGCATCCAAGTAATCTAGTTTCCATAAGAATGTCCAGATAGTATTTTCTCTGTGAAAGATGAAGACCTTCTGCAGTGCATAGTACTTCTATGATCAAGAAATATCGTAGTGGACCAAGATCCTTGGTAACAGATACCTTCTGGAGGAAGACCTTAGTCTCTACTATCCCTTTATTATCATCACCTATGATAACCATATCATCCACATAGATTGCAAGAATAAAAATACCGGTTGTTCATCTTCTCATAAACACAAAATAAACAGAGGATATTCTCTGGAAGCCAAGAGTGTTGATCTCTACAGTAAGTCTGTCGAACCATGCCTTGGGCTCTGCTTTAGGCCATATATTGCTTTTCGAAGTCGACATACACACTCCCCCTCGACTTCATAACCCGGGGTTGCATCATATATACTTCCTCATCAAGATCGCCACATAGAAATGCATTTTTTTACATCTAACTGAAAGATAGGCAATGCCTTATTTGCTGCCACAGAAAGGATAATCTTTATTGACCCCATACGTGCAATCGGTGAGAATGTCTCCAAGTAATCCATTCCATATGTCTGTGTGAAGCCTTTTGCCACAAGACAAGCTTTCAACCTAACAATTGACCCATCCAGTGATTGTTTGGTCGTGAAGACCCATTTACATGCCACAGGTTTGGTCCCTTTGAGATATTGCACTAGATCCCATGTTCCCCTAGAAATAAGAGCATCCATCTCGTCATCTGTGGCCTTTCGCCATCCTGAATCCTACAGAGCACTATGGTGGTCTCTTGGAATAAAAATGGTCATGAGAGCATATGCATATCTTCTGTCATCGGTTGATAACCTAGTAGTAGAAGTGAAATAAGACATGGGATGAAGTGTGCATTGCCTCTTAGTTATGCATAGAGCAATGGGAAGCTCCTCAAGATCATCTGGGGACAGCAGTGGAGGGGGCACTTGAATTAGATATATCATCCTGCAATAAAGGGATATGTAATGAAACACCTGGTGATTGGGATTTTTGCTTTTTCTTGTAGACAATGGGTGGAGGTGGGAGATCAAGAGGGATATCAGTAACATATATACTCTTAGCAGTCACAAAGAAAGTATTGTTTGAATGATCTTATAGATGATGGTTTACTTGGCTGCAAACCATCCTCCATTCTGGTTAAAATATAGAGACATGTTACCTCCACCGATCCCATGTTACAAAAGTCTAGCGGATATATTGTTATATCTTACTGTCACTAGGCATGATATGCATATACTGTGCGCAAAGACAATCAGTACATGGAGAAGCCACGTTATGGTCATAGGTTGGGTGTTCTTCTAATCCTTTATAAATGAAGGATTACTCGTGATATAGCCTAATTTATGGGGCAAGTAGGCACACCGACATTACATTTTACGTAAATGCTAATGACATGAGTTCTCGTGTGAATAGGAGATCTAGCATTAGTTTTGCCATGTTTGTTGGTGGAAACCTTATCACATGGTAGCAAGATGTAGATCACAGACTCAGGCTATGTACATAAGCTAAATACAAAGCTATAGCTAAAGCCACAAATGAGATTACTTGGCATGTCTCTTTTTACAAGAACTTGGATTGTTTGTCAGTACTCACGTTCCTCTTTATCGTGACAACATATCCAATACTTACATTGCCATCATTTATGTTTTTCATGAGCAATTTAAGCATATTTAGGTGGACTGGTATTTTATTCGAGATTCAGTTGGAGAATGGAGGATAACTACTCATCACATTTCTATTGATATCTAGCTTGCGGATATTTTATAAAATTGTTTCCATTGAAGAGTATCTCATTATTGAAATCCAAGTTGATCATCATATATGGTCCAACTTTAGGGGGGTGTTGAAATTATCCATTTTAGCTTTATTCTATTTGTAATCCGTCTATGTTTAAGAGTCCCTTGAGGACTACTACGTAACTCCCATCCATATGGTTTTAGGGTCTCATGCTATATAAAAAACCCTACACCTTAAATTAAATCTATCTCTTTGGTTCTCTGTTTTTCTCTCTTTCTCTCAGCAACGACATAGAAGGTCGCAGATGCTTATAGAGGCATGTATTTGAGACAAAAATAAGATTGGACCATCTTTGTTATATTTCAAATGCATGTATCTAAGAATTGATGCATACGGGTCTGTATTTGTAATTCATCCGAACTCTTATAAGAGAAGGCCACTTAGAGAAGGCCACTTTAGTTGCCATTAGTAAAAAAGGAAACAGATAGACTCGGAAACCTCAATTGAAAAAAGAAAGATTAAATTTTAAAAATATAAAGCACAGCCATCATCCTTTATCCCAACATTCCGTGTCACATATATAAATTTTAAAAATTTAAGGCACAGCCATCGTCCTTTATCCCAAAAATCCATGTCATTGCATATTTGCATCCTTAGCACTTGGACGTGTATGGCAATGGTTCTGCACTTTTAGCAAATAGATGGAGATTTTATAGCATTAGCTGTAAAGCAATTAGCTAGGAAAGGGAAGGCACAGCCATTACATCAATCACCTCCCAATCTGACATCCTTAAAAATGGATTTTTTTTTCTAACTTAAAAATGGAATTGCTCCCAGCAATGCCTCACAAGCGGCCTTCTTTAGATTTAATACATGGACACATCAATTGGTGGGAAGTTACATCTTGGTGGTTAAGCTCGTGTCCACAACACTTCCACGTGTTTCACATATTTAGATGTGGGACTAATTTCTCAAGAAGTCGATGTTTTCAATCTCTTCACCTCGTAAATGCTGAGACACAGGGGGTCTCTATCATTTTATTGCACTTACAAGCAACTAAATTGCAATATACTAATTCACATTCAAAGCATCAAAAAAAATAGGAACTTTAATAAAATTAACATTAAACAAAAACTTGTCACAAAACTAAGTCATCCACTCACCTTGAGCCTCTCAGAACCGAATGAGGGGTTGGAGGCTCCGACTCTTGAACCTTAGAGTACATATTTCTTTCCTGTCAATGCAAATGAAACCAACATTTCAGAATAGTACACACATCTCTCTAAAGCTTGGAAATCCAATGTTCTGAGGCAGGAACTCTGGTCAAGAGATGCACACTGCACTAGCAAGGTGCAGAAACTTATATTCTAGTTGTGACAATGTCAAGTAGTTGCCACTAAAAACGGACAGTCTGCGGGACAAAGCTCTGGGTATGCACAAAATGAACCATATTGGGCAAACTAAGGCTCTTGGCTTACATTTTAGTTACATACTCACAGCGATCTTTCGGTAATTACAAACATTGAAATGTGAATAGCAGTGCTACCATAAACTTATTAGCCAATAAATCTTTCAAGCATTGATGAAGAAACAATTTTGCCTTTATTATAACGACGAGAAACACCAGTTCCAAAAGTTTCATCTATTTACACTTAATTATACATGAGGAGCAGAAATCAGAGGCCCAGTTCGAGGGATTAGCCTGACGTCTAAAATCCAAGTATTTCCTGGAATTCAGAAACTTCATTTCAAAGGGAGAAACTCATAAGCAGGCAACACCTGCATTTCTTATGGATGAGCTCCCGTAACGTTTTTTTGTTAATAATACTCTTGCTTTGTATTAGACTTTAATTTGCAAAAATAGGTCGTTTTCATCTGTTCCTTCATACAAAGAAACGATGCAAATGACCCCATATTGCAATCCGCAAAACAACATGCAGGGCATAAAGTACAGGATCCCTTGCAAGCTAATCTAGAGATCTCCACGCAGCTTCCTCAAGAAAAATCGCATTTTTACTTTTGAAACAATAAAAAGAGATTAACCAACAAATTAAAGAAGCCAGTCTAGTATATAAATCACCATTTCAGCAGCAGCATGGCTGCCACCATTGCTGCTGGCCGACCTCCAAGCAAGCGTAGCTGCCATCTTCGCAGACTAAACAAGGGACCTCCTATATGTACACACCCTCAACTCCGAGTAATCAGATCCCCTGGTCACAAGCAACAGCGAATTAGACAAACAGATGGGAATAATTCGAGGAAGGGTAAAAGAAGCAATACATCAAACACAACCCATGCAGGCATTTCGAATCCAATAGATCATAGAAAAAAACATCCCCATCAACAAGACCCACAGCCGGATCCAGATCCAACGCCCAATTGCCCACCATAAAACCACGACTCCAACGCAGATCCCAAACGAGTCCAGCCACCACGAAAGCCTCCATTTCAGGGCCAATCAGACCACGACCCACATTGGGTTAATGGTCAATCCACCAGAACGTGGCGAATTTCCAGTCCCCGGGCGGTTCGTGTACGGACCCAACATCTCGATTTCCCAGAATCAGCCAATGCAAGGGAGCATGTGGAAGAAAAGAAGCTCACCGGCAGCGATGGAATGGGATTCTGCTTAGTGGGTTTGACGTCTCCAGAAGTAGAATGTTGACGGCTAGATTCGATCAAAGAGAGACGAGTGATGGACTCTGTTCTTCTGCTCCACTCTCTCTCTCTCTCTCTCTCTCTCTCTATCTCTCTCTGTCTCTCCCCGGAGGAGAGGGGAACCTTCTCCGTCTCTGAAGGAAGATGAGAGAGAGTGAGGGACAGATAAAAAAGAGATTAATTATGGGGTTATATTCTTAAATTAGTTTTTATTAGCGCATTGGGTAAATCCAGAGGAGGAAATGTGTTATTTCTGCCGCCGACACTCCATACCAATATCGATATTCTCATGTCCATTTTTTCCATTTTTCTGATGGGAAATTTGCACGGAAGTCCAACAATACCTGCAGTTTTAAGTCCTACCTAACTAGGGCTGTCCTTGCGGTTTCTACTGCACATCTCGAGTGGTTGACATCCAAAATTTAAAAAATATGCCCTTCGAAGAAATAAACAGTATCACATATGTGCCTTTTTTATGATATTAATTGTAACGTCTCGACTTCGGTCCATTATCGAAGAAAACTGGCTCTGATAATTTATTGAATTCGAACCTAAATTGATCTGTTGGCAACCACAGAATGCTTAATCACAAATTATCAAGTAGTAATCCTCTTATAACTCACTCTCACATTTTATAAGTTTTAAATGTGGGACTATATTCAGAGATTAAAGTGTTACAATTTCCCCCACGTATATTCGCAACATCCTCGTTGTGACATGATCTATCACTTATTCCCGGTGATAGGCGGTTGTACGCTCCCGGCTTAGGTCTCTTCGGGTAGCTCTTTCCGCTATCAGAGGAGACCCGCTCTGATAGCCTTTGTAACGTTTCGGGCTTAAGTCCCCGGTCCGTTGTCGAGGAAAACTGATCCTGCCAACTTGTTGGGGCCGAGCCCAAATGGATCCATTGACAATCACCCAAAATGCTTAAGCTCAAGTTGTCAAGTAGTAAACCCCATCACTTATAATTCACTCTCACTCGGGACGTTACAAATGATATCAAAGTGAGTTCCCTTTGATAGTGGAAAGGGCTACTCGAAGGGACTTAAACCGGAACCGTGCAGCCGCCACTATCAACAGGAATAAGTGATGGGTCATATCGCAACGCGGTGCGTCGCGAATATAAGTGGGAGAGGTTGTAACACCCTAACCTCTAAATATAGTCTCACATTTAGAACTCACAAAGTGTGAGAGTGGGTTATAAGTAATGGGGATTCCTATTTGACAACTTGAGCTTAAGAATTTTGGATGGTTGCCAATAGATCCATTTGAACCCGAACTCAACAAGATCATGATCGGTTTCCTCGATAACGGACCGGAGACCTAGAGTGGATTATAAGTGATTATGATTTTCGGGTTTCAAATTACCTCTGACTCTATAAAGTTTCTCTGCTCACAAAGAATAATATTAGTATGTAAAGATCAACAGATCATCATGTCTCAAGTCAAAAGTCCAAGATTACTTAATTTACTTGTGACTGGCTCCCAGAGCAGTATCCCCCGCATAGATAGAAGGGGCAATTTCCATAGGCTATATACCAAATAGTCATCAAAACAGCTTTGTTTGGGTCAGTAATCCTCGATAACTGCTCGGGTTCAGGCATGTGATGTTATATAAACCCGACCCCGCCTGTCGTTGAAATTACCCTAGTAGTGATCGGTCATCAACGTTCTCGGGAGGTCAAGGAAGAGGGATTAGTTCGTAGTAATGGTGATTGGTATGATAACGTACAGCTTTGACAGGGACTAGTACAGGAATCACGTTGGTGAACTAAAATGGTCAACGTACTTAAATGGATCCTTCCTTTCTTACTTTAAATAAACACGCGACATATATATATTTATTAATTAGACGCCATCTCAGGAAATTCTGTCGCTTATTATTAGATATAACGGGTAAGCATCGTGGTTGGATCATGATCATCATTAAAAAACAAAGAATATCACAGGTTCAGGTAAACATGGGATCGAATTATAATCCTCGAAATTTCAGGAGATGGAGATATATAGCGTAATGGTTTAAAGTTTATAAATCCAGGGATCTTCCAGATTAGTACATAACAAAAATTAGTATCTATGGGACGACCTATAATGGAGATGTGGAATACAAAAATACTATAAGCAACGTAGAAGACAGAAGGAAATGTTTGCAGCACGAGGATCTCGCAGCATATCTCTGAATCTGGGCCATTGAATCTGCACAGAAGACCGTTCGACGATGGAGATCTAGTGAGAGAGAAAAGGTTGCAAGATGGCGAGTCCTTGTCATATGTTGCTGTCTTGTTCATGTGCGATGGTGGTTAGGAGAAGAAAGAGAGTGATGTGTTAACAGCTGCCAGTGATACACATGACACTTAAGGAGAGCAATCTGTATCAAAAGTTCTCTGATACAAAAGCATCGTTTTCTATCCTATTTTCTAATGTGGACGAATTATTTTATGGTTAGAACATTATGTCCCACTCAACTTTGATGTGAGGAGGAAGAGACTTGAACACAAGGGAAAAAACATCCAACTAGTTGTATCTTTCTCCCGAGCATTGTTTCCCAGCTCATGATAAGTTTGGCTTTTATATGCAAGTATATTTAATATATTTAGCTAGTTATCCAATTAAAAATATATAAAAAAATTCTTTTGAAAATCGAAGTAAAATTTTACAAAGCAGCCGTGTCACCTACTATACTCTGTTGATCTGTGTTGATAACAATAGGGTTTCCTTTTCCTGTTCTCACGCACAGGGGAGCAAATGGGGCGCAAGGGGCATCGCCTTCTTTCTTCTCTCCCACAAGGCATGGCGGCGGCGTGGCTGCTACCGTGGAGTCTTCGATCGGGGAAGGGAGGTGCTGAGCGAGAGATGCTGCGACGGTTGGTCGCGAAGAGGCGGTGCTCGCGCAGGCGGCGCAGAGACCGCGCTGTCGGCAGAGATTGACTCCCCGCGCGGATGTCAACAGAGGATCGAGGCACGCTGGAAGGTGGTGCTTCTTGGTGGGGCGGTGCTAGGTGGTCTTTCTCCGCATAGTGAAAAATGTTCGCCGCCACGCAAGGATGTAGCCCACTTATGAGTGAACCTTGTAAATTCGTGTATCTTTGTGCTTTGCTTGATTTTGTTTGTGCATGCTTCCGTGATTTGCAACATGAATATTGGTCTGTGAGTCATTGACATGCACGGAGAATGGCAGTAACAGAAATGAAGATGTTGAGGTGTATGTGTTATATGAAAAGATCGAATTCGAAATGATATGATTAGAAGCAACTTTGGTGCTGCTCCAATAGAGGATAAAATGAGAGTAAACAACTTAAGATGATTTGGACACTTGCAAAATAGATCAGTAGATGCGCCAGTTAGAAAATGCGAGATTTGGGATTTTGAACCTTCTAAAAGAGGACGAGGAAGACTCAAGAAGTGTTGGAATTAGACTATCCAAAGGGATCTTAATTATTTAGATCTAATTAAGTTCAAGAATGACCTGAGATAAATCTGAATAGAGTAGAAAATCTATATAGTCGACCCTACTTATTGTGAGAAAATGTTTTGTTATTGTTGTAGTTGTATCTAATTAAGAGCATAACAATGACGTAGGACTCTAGCTTAACGACAAATCTATCCATATATGTATGTTGTTTTAGTGTGTGTATCTATCTATCATCCCTTTTATGAAATGGTGTAAGGAGAAAAAAAGGAAGATGCAATTTTAAGTAGCATGGATTCTTGCATTTGCCTTAATTTTACTAGTGGAAACTTCGTGCATTGCACGGAGAAGCATCCTTTAAGAAATGGTTAAATTCTCGGTTAATATAACTTGGATGTTATATATATCTTGTCAAGAAAAAGCAAAAGACGATGTTCATAACTTGACATGACCAAGAAAAGGCAAATTTCTTATGAGCCTATTCAATGAGTCTATAAATCGAATCCCATTACTACATTGGATAATATTGAAAAATAATTCAATCTTTACATTGTAAGTAACATACTAAAACATAAGCACTGTAAATATATTATTACAATTAACGTTGTTAATATTATACATGATCAGTAAATTAAAATTTGTATATGATGCCCAAGTTCAGGAAGAAGACGAGGGTAGTTGCACCATCTGAAAGGTACGGATTCTGTGTCAGGTGAAACTGACAATGATTTAACTTCATTTGAATTAAAAAGTTAAAGAGGAAATATGCCAATTTAGTATGATTTATGTACAAGTCATTAAGTACAATATCGCAATAATCCAAGACTTAAAACAAAATTGTTTCACTAAAAAATAATTCAATCTAAGAGTGAAATAAAGTGTGAATATCAATCATTTAAAGAAATAAATGATTGGAAAAGTAAATGTACTCGAAGGAAATAAAAGAAAGGGTTTTATCAATTGTTTCCCTCTGAGATATTGCAATTTCAATTATGACCCTCACTTTTTGGGAATATCAGTTGTGCCCTTAACTTCTTGTCGTCTATCACTTGTACACCTCGGTTTAGTGATCGTCCATTCTCAATGCAAATAGATGTTAACTTTGGGGACACAATAGGAATTAAATGTAAAAAAAGAGGGTTGGAAGGTATCACATCATCTTCCTCCTCTATCTTCTTCCTCTTCATCCCCTTCTCCTCCTCCCCAGCCTGCTACTCCTCCTCCAACGCCTCCTCCCCTCGACTCCGACTACTCCCTCTACCCCCAGCTCCTCACCCTTCCCCCGTACATCCCCCTCCGCCCTTGCGCCTCCCCTTTCGCCCTTGCTCCTCCCCCAGCCCACCCCGAGCTCCTCCTCCTCTACTCCTCCTCCCCAGCCTGCCCCCCTCCTCCCTAGCTCGACCCCTCCAACCCCAAGCTCTGCCCCCGCACCTCCTCCCCAGCCCCCCCTCCTTCCCTGAGCTTCATCCCTACCCCCCCCCCCCCACTTCCTCCCCAATCTGCCCCTCCTCCCTAGCCTGACGCCCTCCAGCATTGAGCTCCGCCCCAAGCTCCTCCCTCGCACCTCCCACTCCGCCCTCCCTCTACCCTCGCAACACCCCTCCACCCTAGCTCCTCCCTAGCCTGCCCCAAGCGCCTCAATCTCACCCTCAGCTCCATGTTGCTCGCTCCTCCCACCCTCTCCTCCCTCTCTACCCTCCCCCTACCCTCGTGCCACCCCCTCTGCCCCAACTCCTCCTCCATACCGCCCTGAGCTCCTCCCCTCCCCTCATCCCCACCCCCTGCTCCTCCCACCGCCCCACGCTACCCTCTCTACCCTCCCTCTGCCCTCGCATCTCCCCCTCTGCCCTAGCATCTCCCCAGCCCAACCCGCTCCTTTTCCTCCACGCCCTCCACCCCTCCTCCTCGGCTTGCCCCCTCCGGCTACTCCTCCCCGACTTGGCACATTAGATGTGCTCTTGCTCCTCTAGGAGACAATGAAGAAGACGAAGGAGCACGATACGGTTGTACTCAGATTCTCAAATTATTCTCCTTCTAGATGGAAGTCCAGCTCTGGATGATTCGCTTTGGGGAAAGAAGGGGAAATTTTATTTTGACTAAAATGCCCTCTTAACCACACTATAGTTTGAATAAACCATGGTTATTTTAATTTTTTGACGGTCAATCTAACAAAAGGGCACATGTGATAACGAAAAAAGAAGTCAGAGGTATAATTGATATTCCTAAAAACAGAGGGACATAACTGAAATTGCAATATCTCATAGGGGGCACAACTGATAAAAACCCTAAGGGCTCGTTCGGTAGGAGAATAAGCAGGAATAAGGATGGGGAATAAGGGGAATAAGGGTCTATTCTCCGTTCGGTTGGAGGATAAGAATAAGGAGAATAAGGTGAAATAAAGGTAGGTAAGGTGGGATAAAGATAGGAATAAGAGTGAAATAAGATGAAATAATAGGGAATAGTCGTACCACGAGGAAGCGTGTTGGAGGCTTATTCTCCTTATTCCATTCCTCCTTATACCCCAAACGAACAGGGCCTAAAAGAAATGAAGGAAATAGAGGCCGCCAAGAAGACATCAAGTGTGAGGTTTACTTTTTCACATAGACTTAAAATAATGGCCCATGGTTTTTTGTTCTTTAACCAAAATGGGAACTTTAATGGGAATATAACTATAGTAAAAATTAATCATCTCTAAAATACACATTCAAATAGAAACATAGTTATTAATTGAAACATGAAAAATGCACATGTAGATTGTATGTTTTACGAAGACCAGCAAATAGGTAGCAAAGTTATTAATTTGTATGTGCATAAATTAGTATGCAAATATTTTTTTCCAAAAAAAAATTATTTGTACGTATAAATTATATATATATGTGTGTGTTATACATACATACACATATACATATACAAACGAAATCATATGCATAAAAAAATATATGAACATAGATAATAGCATATGCAATATCTATAATGATGCACTAGTAGAGAACCAGTGATTTGCATGAAAAATTATATGTTATACATTTTGTTATATGAATTTTGTAAGTGGTGGGATCAAGTTACCAACAACTCAACTCAAATGTTAACGACTCATCATGGAAGGGATGATCGTCGAAGAAGCTTCTCGAGGGTAGGATCTTGACACTGGCTGGCAGGCCCCTTGCAGTACGCTTATGGCTAGCTTAGCGGGTTGATTTCCGAACTGGGAACGAGCGAAAGGGTGTGTGTGGGCAGGAGTAGTACGAGGGATAGGTCTTCCCAAGCGAAGAGAGAGAAAAGAGGCATTCGGAGTGTGCCCAGGAAGCTAGTCCCTGACTATTCTCTTTACTGAAAGATTAGTTCTTTTTTCTTTCTTACTGCTTTTTCTCCGACATCTCATCATCCCTACACATTCCATATACAGGTGGAAGGGAAGTCAGAGATAGATGCTAGGACACTGCGAGTACACATATTAAGTTCGAAAGGTAGCTATTGTATATGTAACCTCTTGAACTCTTCCAAATGCTCATGAAAAATCTTCTTTCCATTGGACCATTTGTATTTATATGCACTAGAACCTAATTCATGGAATAATTCAAAAAGGATCTTTTATGTTCGTAGATTACTTAAATACATTTCTAGATAATTACGCAATTTTCCATTGGCATAGACTTAAGACAATAATAAAAAAAATACAATAGGGGTGATGAATAGTTAAAAGCCCGTGTTCCGACTACAACAAAATTGAGCTATAATGACAGTTTTTTAAAAAATCCGTCATTAAATTAACCGTTGTTAAATGTATAATGGCGATATTATTCGTTGTGAAATGAGTTTTTGCACTCAAAATTAGCAATGAATATCATATCTGTCGTTACATCATTAGCAACACTCCATATAGCGACGTGTATCTATTGCTGTTTTTCAAAATATCAACTATAATCGTCGCTATTTTTTAATTTCAAAATTTAGCGACGATTATAGTTGATATTTTGAAAAACAGCAACAGATTCGCGTCGGTATGTGGACTGTTGCTAATGATATAACGACATATATGATATTCATCGCTAATTTCGATTATGAAAAATCATTTTGCAATAAATAATATCATCCTTATACATTTAGCAACGATTAATTTAGTGACATAATTTGAAAAAACCGTCGCTATAATTCATTTTTTTAGTGTCCATGGTAATTTACGTAAATGAAAAGTTCGTTAAGTTTGTTGTTTATATCTCTGACAATTATTCACGTATTTTTTTAAAAATTTCTTTACTTTGGAGTAATCCGCTTGAATTGACTGTAGATTTATTATATTGAAATTTTGGTGGAAGCTCATACTCTTGAGTATACTCGTTTTTATAGCTCAACGGAAGACAAATATAACTCCAATCATATCAATCTAGAAAATATTTCATCGAAAATGAGTCAGAAATTATTGGTGGGTATGCCATTTCCTTTCGAGACTAAAATCTTCCCAAATTGGCATTGGAACCTCAACAAAAATAAAGATCATTCCCTTCATAATTTGTTTTGTGTTTTGTCACCATCTTCCAAATTCATAAGGATTTTATAAACATAAGGAAATAACTCACTCCTCGAGGATTGAGTAGATAAATGAGGAACCATATGAGTGTATTACTTGAATAGCCGGGTTTTTGCCTCCTTAAGCAAGAAGAGGTAATACTGGACTTCAGGGTTGAGGAATTCACGTGGTGGATGAATGAACTTAAGCTGGTTGTTGACGTGCACCTGAATAGGGATTTGTGGAACTTGAGGATTGTTGAGACTTAAATACTAATTTTAATGGGATCTCGACAAATCATTAATCCAAAGGTCTATTCTACGCCCTTGAATTTGACTAAGTGAAGTTCGATTTAAAGAAACAAATATGTTCTAAGTTCTTTCATTTTTCTTTTTCTTTTCTCTTTTTCCGTTTTTCACTTATTCTTAGAATAAGTATTTTCTGATGGACTAATAAAGGTAAGCATGTCTCATAGCATAGATCTCCTTGCAACGAGGACTTGGAGGTAATTTGACGTCTGTGCGACATCTCCTCTGAAATCCATCGTCAGCTCTGCTCCGGCGAGTAGGGTGTTCATGAGGCAAAAATCTACCACTTGTAGTTGACCCCATCTGAACCATGACATCGAATCAATGAGCTAACCTGCTCAAATCAAAATGGTCTCACCCATTAGAATAGATACCCATTTTGTGAAACGGATATCGGATTACCTGCAAGTATTGATGGTTTCAAAACAATTAGATCCAAGTCAAATGAAATTTGAAGCTAATATCCTGAAATAGTGATTTGTGTGTAAAATGGAAATTACAGAAAGAGTACAAACAATACAAAAATTGTTATTATGGTTAAAAAATATTCAAAATCTATTTATCTCGATAATCTTATAAATTCTAACCAATATTAGTGCATGATTATTGAATATGTCGGATTAGTGCTAGTCGAGGGGTCCTGAAGGTCGAGACAACTGTAATGATCCGTGCATGTTGATGAATCATGTGACAATCGATGGATCTCGACTAGGGATGCAAATGGATGGATACATATGCATGTCAATGATTTGTTGGTATCTGCAGGGTTTTTTTATTTTGGAAGCATGTGTTACGACTACCAGTAGTCCCAAAGCTATTCAGGTTTGATCTTTTTTTTCTAAATAATGACTACCAATTACGAGCACGTGAGACCATTATGGTCGCATCCTACTAGCACATTGAGAGAAGGTTGTGCTAGTAATGGTTATTGTGACCCTTGATGTGTGAGCACACCGTTTACAACTATAGGTGGGTGCATATTCTTTTACGAGCACATTGGGACTACAATCGTGCTCGCAATTCACCCATATACTTGTAGTGTTAACTAGTATTCATGCATTGAGTTAATGATCACATATTCATCAGTATTCAAAAAGTTATATTCGAGTTTGATCACAGAAGTGGAGGTATATTCAAAAAGGAAGCTATGGCTATTGAAGAATATCATTTTTAGGATAACTTTAGCATGATTCATTCACCTTAAACTAGTGAATGAAGATGATCTACGAATTCTAGATCCTTATGACATACCATTAATGATAACATCATGGTTTGCCAAAGTACTTCACCTTTGCAAGAGACCATCTCAGACAAGATCATGCATAAACGCGCTCTATATGCTCTCTTTTGTATCTTTATTGAGCCAAAAAGAATAGTCGAGTCGTGCAATGATGAATCTTGGTTAATAGCAATAGAAGAATATCTTGTTTAATTTGAAAGAAAAATACCTGATATGAGAACAAATGGCATAAATAAGTGTTGATATATGGACCTTCTATAATGACATAGCAGTGGATATAACATTTGTCGTTAATTTCAAGTATAAAAGCTATATCTCCATCAATAACATCGTCGCTATATATTTAATGTTGGTCGATTTATTGATGGATTAATTTCAAGGAAAACATCATTGTAGATGCTCAGATACAAACTGAATTTGCCCAATTCGGGTTAGCGGCGAGCGGCATGGAGGAGGAAGAAGAAAGGGGAAAGTGACGGGAAAAGAGAAAGAAGAAGAGAGAGAGAAAATAGGAAAAAAATTAAATAAAATCAAATTAAATAAATTAATTAAATTAATTAATAATTATAATAAGAGATAAATAAAGATTTAATTACATAATTACATACATACATAAGCACACATATATGTAAATATGTACTTATGCATGCAAGCACATATATGTAACTCTGTGTCTTTACACACACAAAGTACATATGTTTATATGTTGTAAATGTATGTTTATATATGTATGTACATATATTTGTTTTTTTTTTCAATTGTATATGTGTGTAAATTCAAACTTATTGGGCTCTCAATCAAGGTCACAAAGTATTGTTTACAAATCGGTAACGTGCCATGGGCCTTGTGTCTTTTTTGACCTGGACCAATAGGAAATATTACGGGCCGAAAGTGAATGCCCACGATTGGCCCATTGTTCTATCTTGCTTTTTGTTTGATTTTTTATTTCTAATTATGGAAGGATTAAAATTGTAATAAATAATATTCCTCGTTCAAACGAAAACCAGTTGCTTCTGATAACAGTCTCATTAGGCCTGTCAGAAATTTCTCATGTTTGACATTCACTCAGATTCGGTTCGCTAAAAATTCGATTCAGATTCGATTCGAAAATAAACAAACCGAACTTGTACACAAGTTTGGGCTCGATTAAATAAACGAACCGAACCTCAAAAACATAGGTTTGCTCAGGTTCGGTTCGTTAAAAGTTCGATTATATACACACATACATACATACATACATAGAAGTACATATATACATACATATTGTATGTATACAAGGAAAAAATACATTCTATATTAACCTAAAGGGCATTCACTTATTTTTCCAAACACATCCTGTCATCCACTCCGTAAGTCACTATTTCCTATTCTCGTAACCCCACAAAACCCTCCCATGCAACTGCAATTTTTCCCTTTGAACAAAAATGCATGCACACCATTTATTCTTAAACGAACCTTTAACGAGCCGAACCTAACCTTTACGAACCTTACCCGAGCAGAACCGAACCTAATTACAGTTTTCATTTTATTGAGCCGAAACGAATCCGAGCCTGAAAGTATGCTAAACTAGCTGAACCGAGCCTGAGTTGGTTCGCTCAGGTTCGACTCGTTTACACCCCTAGTCTTCATAAGTACTCCCTGTTATCTTAATTCCTCTTCACTCCTCAGTTCGCATGGCTTCACATATCCTGTGAACCTTTCCATTATTACTGGATATTATTTGTTGATATATGTTTACAATAATCTATGGCTGTTACCAATCGTCATCAACAAATATTGATCACCAACAAAAGTTCAAACAAGAAGCACGAATAAAGATGAAAATAGTCAGAAAAAAATATAAGTATAATCATATATTTCTCAATTTTAAAATACAAATAAACAAGAAGCACGAATAGAGATAAAAATAGTCAGACAAAAATATAAGTATAATCATATATTTCTCAATTTTAAAATACAAATAAAAAAGAACCACGAATAAAGATGAAAATAGTCAGACAAAAATATAAGTATAATCATATATTTATCAATTTTAAAATACAAATAAACAAGAAGCACGAATAAAGATGTAAATAGTCAGAACAAAAATATAAGTATAATCATATATTTCTCAATTTTAAAATACAAATGAACAAGAAGCACGAATAGAGATGAAAATAGTCAGACAAAAATATAAGTATAATCATATATTTCTCAATTTTAAAATACGAATACCAATGAGGATACGAGTATTGATGGATATGGAAAACAGGTTATCGTATCTTAAAAATGAATACAAATTGGATACAAATAGAAACATAAGTTTTTATACATTAATAAAATATCAATGTTTAGGATGGTTTATACATAAGATAGATGTACTAATATTCATTTCTTTATCCTCAAATCAAAAGAACAAGTACAAACCTTACTTATCGTATATCCACACATTATTTCTTATCTTCATCTGAACGGATATAAAAATATATTATAATTATACTTTTTCATAGAGATGAATCCTTATTAATCTATTTTTTCAAAAGAGAAGAATTCTTATCAATCTAATTTTTTCGAAAGAGACAAATCCTATCGTATATTTTAAATATTGAATCATATTAAGGAACATATTGTTGAGCATCCTCAGGTTCTTAAAGTCAAATAAATTATATATAAAATTCATTAAAAATCCGGAATATATTGTTGAGCATCCTCAGGTTCTTCAAGTTAAATAAATTATATATAAAATTCATTAAAAATCCGATTGAAATGAATAAGAGTCCATATATGTGAGCAAACCTTAAATCTTATATTCGAAATCCTAAAAAGGAAGAGCACGTAACCTTATGCCGAGCACGGATCCTCTGCAATATTGTAGATGTCGGTTGTAAAAAATAAAGTGTTGTGAATCAGTCGATTAAGATCAAACGGTTCACACAATAAAGACTAAAAAATACTTCGATTTTGTGTGAACTATTCGATCTCGATGGAATGGTTAAAAACGCCAGCATTTTACTGCAGATGATCCGTACGCCTTTCTGCCATGCACGAGTGTGACAGATCCGGATGTATGCACGGTTGCTATGGTATCAAGACCGCATGTACACGTGCACGTCTGTGTCTACGAGACAAAAATAAAAGCAAAGGTTGGTTGCGGCGTCCATTTAGGAGCAGTTGGTGCCTTCCAATGTCGCTGTTTCCAACTTCATCACATCGCTGCCAACTCATGGAAGATCGATATGCATGTGATTATCACACCTTATACGCAATCTGCCAATTGTTATGCATCGACGTCACCTCGCAATTTGAAGAAATAAAATCTACCCATTACCCCCGCCTCATGTGCTTGGAGGTGACCCACATTAGAACTTGTGGTGGACACCCAGGTGTGTCGAGTGGTCTTGTATCCAATGGGTTGTGGGAAAGGAAACTTAATTGTATTGTATTTAATTGTAATTTAATTAGATTTTAATTTGGTAAAAATACGTAACTGTATTGGTAGTCTTATTGATTCTAAGTGGAAATACAATTAGATTTGAGGGGAAAGTTCAGAATTCTTAAAATTAAAACAATGTGAGTTTGGGTAGAGTTTAGTACCACTTGAAGTAGTGCTAAAACATTGGTGGAGATATATCTGAGTTCGCACAGTTGGTTCTTGTACCAGTAGTACAGAGGAGGAATGGATGATCATACATGCATGCGCACTTCACTCTTCTCCAGCTTTGACTTGAGAGAGTCAATTCAGATCTCGAATTTTGATACTTTTACCGCATGTTCTATTTAGTAGGTTGGATAAATTAATCGAACGGTTTAATTTGTAGTCAGACCGCTGTGAGAATTCGACTCAATCCAATGATTCAGACTCAGCCGTTTCGAAATCCGAAGACATGTCCGTTGAACGTATGTGTTCGACTTCATGGGGTCGCACTCGATCTTCTTAACATATTCATTTTCTCTTTATTTACCAGCAATTGTTTCCCGATTGTATTTGAGAAAGGGAATATTATAGAAATGCTTTTAAATTATACAACATATATGCATAATTTACGATATTAATGAATTTTAGGTTATGTTTTTTTTTGAAAAAAAGGGGCCATCACCATATAGGTGTGAGCTCAAAAACTTCACCATTAAGCATTTCGAAAGATTACAAGCTTTTAAAAGGACACAACGTATTAGAATGCCACTACATACATCAACATGAATCATCACATTCTCGCCATAAAGCACGCTCATTCTGGAATAATGCCCCATTTCTAGCTGCCCAAATTGCCCAGATCATCGCTATCATCTCTGCCCTTCCCCTTTCAATGCCTGACCAACCGACCCGTTTGCCCAAATTTTAGGTTATGTTAAATGTATCAAATCTGTATTTGTTTTGCCGAAAGTTTGTTACATATTTACTGGTTATAAGCTCGTGTCAATGAATTTAGCCTTATTACGTGAATCAACCATTTTTTAAGATATTTAGGAGAAAATGTTGGAGATATAATTAATGTAAGTATGAAAGAGACGTCTAGTAAACGAGATTAAGCCATTATAGGTTATACTTATATTATGTTATTTCTCATCGGCGATGAATTGTGATTTTAAATTCTGGACTGTTTTAGTTCGATTTCAAAAACATGTATAAATTATGTGTAATCTATTTTACGCGTGGAAGTGTACATTAATATAACGATACATTATAACATATAACAATTCCAAACGCTAATTTTCCTCATTAATTATTGCACTATTTATGTATAACAAAATGGTTTAAAGATAAGCATGTTTTCCTTCACGCCACACCCATTTCAAAGAGGGAACCGGATCGTCTGCTGTAGAATCTGCTGCAGCAAACTCTGCAGTAGACTCGTTGGTCATTCGATCTTGATCGAACGGTTCACACGAATTCGTATGATATGATCCAACAAAAAGTACGAATTTGTATGAACCACTCGATCAAGATCGAACAGTCCACGAGTCTACTGGAGAGTCTGCGGCATACTCCACAGCAAACGATCCTCTTTATTCAAGAAGGGCGTTGCTTGTCGTGACAAAGTGATGAGATGCCACGTGGTGTTACATACACCCTTTGTTCACAAAGGAGTGGAAACTTTCAATGGCCACCCCCTACTTCCCACAGTACAGCTTAGTAGTCCCATCGACGGGCAACTCTGAAGAGGAAAATAACTTTGATATTTTGCAGATTGTTTTGTGATATATAAATCTTATCTTTCTTTGCATTCTGGTCCTTGTTGATCGTATATTTCTTAATATCATCCAGCCGAAATTTAATGCTAAGCTTGCATTAAATTAAATATCTTCATCTTGTCAAACTTCTGTAGTTTCTTTTTGAAATTTCCTTTAATTTCTAGAACTTATTTTGTATGCTTTGAACTATTTTTTATCCAAAAACTATTTTGGCTTATTCTTGACAGGTTAAGCGTAGCAAAAAATATAGATTGTTCAGTGAGGAACAAAAATCTCCTTATGATTCGATAGTTAAAAACAGGTCAGTATTCTTACTTAAAAAATTATAAAAAAATTACAAAACACAAAATCTCTCAACAAAAATCCATTCTAGAACCTATCTACAGATTATAGCATTTCACAAACACATGGAAATCGTAGTTCCATTTAGAGTACATTATTGGAGCTAGAAGAGCATCAAGCAAAACAACCATGGAACATGCCCTCTTCAATATACCATATTCACAAGGAAGTTAAACTAATATTTGTTTAATCTTGGGAGATGTTGACCATTTTGAAAGATAGCATGTGAATGAAAGGAGAGTTTGCATGGGCATTCTCTATCACATACGGACAATGGGTGCATAGGAGGTATCCCATGATTTTGTCTATTCCCTACCATAGTCCATGTGGAATTTAATTCGGCTGCTTTGATTTGCTCCAGTTGGGTTTCTTTTATAAGTTATTGCTTGGAATTGGCACACAAGTTTTTGACCTTGGAAGTCCCCACTTTAATGTTAATCAGGAGAGTTTAATGAGATTTTGCCACTTTATCGAGATTATATGTACGTATGGCAGGGATAATGACATATATGTCTCTATGTCCCTATATTTAATTTAACCATTTCAGGTTAATTGGGTGAGAGATTCTATTTAATCAAAACAGATTTTAAACTGTCTTCAGGTTTTGCTTGGGAAGATGTGTTGAAAACTATGCTGAAAGTGAAGAAAACTATGCTGAATGAGAATGCCAACAAAAGGATAACTATAACCTTATATGAGCTGCATGTTTGCGTGCATGTATACTCATTAATAGTAGATAAAGCAAAAAAAAAAGTAAAAATATTGACAACCATAGACTGATGATAGACAGTTTCTTTCTAATATAAATACATAGCAAGGTTACAGAAGATCCATAACTATCTATATTAAAAAACCACTATTAGCTACTAAATATTTGTAGCAGTTCATATTATATATTTCAGTAACCCAGATCTTCCATAAGTTCAGATAAAATTGCTGTTTGCAACCCAGAAGCAAAAAGTTCAAATCCATGAAGCTAAAAATTAATTAGCATAATGTAATCACACTTTCCATGGTCAAAGGCGGGGTAATTAAGGATTCAAACCCCCAATCTTAAGGAGGACAAGGAAGATCATCTCTGATTTGGCTGTCACTCAACTTTTAAATATTCCATCAATTAACTAAGCCTCTGCTTTAAGTAAAAGCAACTCGACACCTTATCCGATCGATGCTCGCACTTTCGACGAACTGTTGTTGTGTCTTAGGAATCACTTCTTTTGAGCTGCAAGCAACAAAGTCGAAAGCTGAAACCCTAGGCACATACTGCACAATCGTAGCACAACCCTAATCGTCATTAGTGCTTAAACCCTAACTTGGTTCCTGTTACAATAAAACAAGAAACGATACAGAACCCACCCCAATACCCATTGGCCCTTTGTTTAACACCGAGGTGTCCTCCGGGAAGCCGAAACCCTAGACAGGTGCTTTAAAATAAGAAGCCCACAACTTTCTCCGAAACCCTTTCTTAATTAACATGGAAATATACAAAAAGATGCAGTACCCTCTCCCTTTTGTCTAGTGTTGCCAAAACAAAATCTACCATGTCTCCTTCACGTTGCTCTCCTTTTAATACTTCCCCTCACTCTGAAAGATGGTTTATATATCTGTGTGTGTTCTCTTTTTTAGGGTTTCCCTTATCTGTCTCTCTTTCACGTGCATGTTCGAGTAGAGTCCATTCACATGCATGGGTGGCTTATATCATAATTAAAGTCCAAGTATGTGTTGTTTATTCATATGTGGAGGATGCATGTGGTCAGATTTCTGCGGCTCTGGCATTTCCGAGACACGCTGTGTGCATACGTGCTTTAATATAATAGAACCTGCTAGGGCTTCGATTCATGCGTTTATGTGCATTTGATTCCCACTGTGGTTGCTGTAATTGGATCTTTGAATGGCCCAATCTTTTTCTATTCGAGATTATTTTACATGCTGATGCGCGTGTGGGTTCCTCTGTTTAAATGTGTGGCCGTCTGAAAATTATATGCAGAATTGCAGCTTGTATGCTACGTGAACTCTAGTGACATGCTTTTTATCTATCGAGGTCGTTCTGTCATAGGTTGAGCTGCGATCATATATGCGTAATGACCTGCGTGAATACATCGATATTATTTGCATCGTGTTTCCATTGTCTTAATGAAGGTGTTTAATTTTTAGCTTCCTTCAATTGAAACAATTTGGGCAAGGATATGCCGCTTCGGTCAAGAGACGGATCGTCTGTCGTGATGTTGTCCCTGCTGTGATGGTGTGAGCCGCTCGATCTTGATCGAGCGGTTCACACGATTTTGCAAGGTAGGGGCCTACAGAAAGTGCAAATCGTGCGAAACGCTTGATCTTGATCGAGCTGCGCACACGGCTACTGCATCGGTCTACATCAGACGATGCTCTCTACTGCGGTCAACCTGATAGCAAGTGCTTTGCACAATAAGATCTTGGGACCAGGTCATCTGTTGTAGGATTCCTTGCTGCAGCGCAGGGGATGTGTCGGATGGAGAATGGACGATCCGAATAGGAGGTGAGAGGATGCGTTGGATGGAGAATCGACGACTTACAACAGGTCGTCCATTCTCCGTCTGACGCATCCGCTGCATTACAGTAGGAGATGACACAACAGACGATCCACACACTAAGATTGAATTAGGACGATAGGATGGGATATATGCTGGGGTGGAACTAGGAATTTCATCAAGAAAGGACCAACTATACAACTATTATGAATGCTCGAAAATGAAAAAAATCTATGTATTTTCAAATGATATTTTCAAATAGAATTAATATTTTTCAAATGAATATCTTTCAATTTTGATAAACGTAGAATTTAAATCTATTATTAATGTTGGAATTTAAAAGGGATATTTACCCAGCGAACCCTGAAATCTTTCAAAATTACCTCTACGACCTTTGAAACATCGATATTCCTCCCTAGACCCCGTAATCTTCCTCCGTCTTACCCTACAGACCCTCCCGTCAATTTTAACTACATTTGAGTCAGTTACTTGGGTTTGTCGTGAGTTAATCTAACCAATTAACCATCGAACGGTTACGATTAGCCAAAAAAGAGAAAGAAAACGTGCAACGTGAGGGCGCAGAAGCTTGGGCGGCAGGGAAGCAGCAGCGGGAGGGGGAGGGCCTCCATCGTCGGTGCAAGGTGCGACGCTTCCGCAGCCGGGGGGAGGGGGAAGCAGCAGCGGCCGGGGAGGGGGGGTGGCGGTGGTCAGGGAGGGGTACTGGCCGAGGATGGGGCTGGGCAGAGAGGGAGGTCTCGCGCGACCAACAGGAGGGAGCCTTTCCCGCCCGCTTCGAGCTGGGCCGAGGTGGGGGTCTCGCACGACGCTGGGCCGAGGTGGTGCGGCTAGGGCACGCGGGTGGGTGGTGGGGGTGTGGGCGGGGCTTTCAGGTCGGGCAGTGTGGGGGTGACCGGGGGGGAGAGGGCGAGGCGCTCTTGGGTCTCCTGCAGGCCGATCGGGGGTAGGAGGAAGAAGGGCGGCTGGGGCATGCGGGGGGGCGCTTGCGGGTGAGGAGGGGAGGGAAGCGTAGGTGCGGTGCGGGGTTGGGGGAACTCGCGCGACCCACAGGGAGGGGGGCTTCGAGTTGTGGCGGTGGGCCGGGCACCGTACGATCGGCGGGGAAGGGGGCTTCGAGCTGGTGGAGGAAGCGTGCAGGGGAGGGGCTCCGAGCGGGGCGTCACGCGGCCAAGGGGGAGAGGGGCTTCAGGCAGGGAGAGGCGGTGGCGCGGGGGAGGGGGGGTTTCCAGCAGGGGATGCGACGACGGGGAGGTGGAGGGGCTGACGTGGATGATGCAGTAGTGGCGGCCGGGGGGGGAGCAGCATCGTCGGGGCCGCTGGGAGGGGGAGCAGCATCGCCGGGGCTGCGGGGAGGGGGAGCAGCATCGCCGGGGCCGCGGGGAGGGGGAGCCGAGCAACGACGGCAGCGGGCAGCAGGGCCTCCATCGTCCAAAGGATGTGGGATGAAGAAGTGGCACTCAATGTAAATTTAATAAACAAGATGGGTATAGTATAAAGGAACATAACGGAATCTGGTCAACTTTAACGGGTAAATTAACAGGACTTAACCGCAGGGTTTGTAGGGTAAGGGTTAGCAAGATTACGGGGTCGTGGGGGGAATTATGATGTTTCAAAGGTCGTAGAGGTAATTTTGAAAGATTTCAGGGTTCGCTGGGTAAATATCCCAATTTAAAATAGAATGGTATTTTCAGTGGTTATTTTTAAAATTAGATAAATATAATAATTTAAGCCTCTTTAAATCCATCATAAAAAGGTTAAATAATCAAGTGAAACTTTGAAACAAAAAAGTTCATGGTTAAAAGGAAATAATAAATTTTATTTCATTTACAATGAGTAATAAAAACAATGGGAGAGATAAATAAACTCGAATACAATTTTGTATCAAATTATTTTGATACTTTGGAAGTGATTGGATAAAACATATAAAAGAAAGTAAATTGATGGAGATAAGATTCAAACCCTGGTCTCCAAAGTAGTAACCAAGCCACTCTACCACTTAACCATTTAACGATTCAACAATCTTTAACTAACAACATTAATAATTAAATAACTTTTACACATCTGAAGTCGGGTTCACACATGTCCAGCTTAGTCGAACTCGTATCGACGAGCCGGATGGGAAGGATCTTAGGGTTCGTTTGGTTGTAGGGTTGGACAGGGTTAGGTACTATTCACAGGGCTGGGTGAATAGTAAACTGTGAGGAGGGAGTATCCCTGTGAATAGTACCCAACCCAACCCAACCCTGCCCAATCCTGCAACCAATCGAACCCTTAAGGACGGTAATCATAGAACTTGAACCTTGGGATTTAAGATGGGGAGTCTGAATGTTCAGCCACTGGATATTTCTGATGTTTCGGAGGTCAGAAACATGATGAACAGATTCAAATGTGTGTAGCAGGTGTCCAGTGGCACTTAATCGAAGTTAAAGTTGCTACGTAAACATTGAGTTGGTTGAGATGAGGCCATCCGTGGCCTTGATGGTGCTCGGGAGATGGTGAACATGTGGGGCTGGTGATTGCTATGGCATGGTGTGTGCTCCCCCCTTGCACGGACTGCAGATGCCATTGTCACCTTCATGTGCTCCCACATCCACCATATATATGCCCTACGGGACTATTTCCCGTTCAAACCCCACCCCCAACTTGCTCTCCCCATCCACTCGTCTACAGTGGTAGGTTTTGATCTTATCCCTTTCTCCATGTACTCATTCCTTTCTCCCCCTCTACTCTGAGGTTTACCATTATATCACAATATCTTTAGCGGTTATTTGGGCTATATGGAGAGGAAGGAATGATCTGATTTTTAAAAATCAGAGCTTCTATTCTAAAAATGTAATTGTTTCTTCTCTCTCCTCATATCGATTCTGGTCCGCACAGTAATGTAATTCTTTATCTCCATATATTTTGAAAATTTGGTGGCGAGTCCCAACTCATGATTTCACCCTCCATTTAAAAAAAAGTGTATTGTTCATGCATGCACTTGTGTACCAAAGCCGTGGATACCAAGGACTGATTGTTGACAAGTACATTGATACTAATCCTGCATCTTGAACAACAAAGGGACATGTATGGATACGTGTTACTGTATTTTTATCCGTTTAAAAATATGACAAGGATATCTTCGGGATATTGAAAATAAAAAAATATATCTATAAATACGGATACGTATACAACAAAGTAAACCAGAAAATAAAGTATCATGTTAAATAAAAAACTACTGTAATCAACAACTAAATATCATAAAAATATATATGTTTTCTTTTTGCACTTGAAAATGACTTTAAGTACGGTATATTACGTTCTAACCCTCTTAAATATTTAGATATATTTACACGTAGTTGTCCATCCTGAAATATTAATAGAATATTAGTATCAGAACAATCAAGACTCGAGGAGAGTTCGAGTTAGGTAGATTACATTTTCAACATAGAACATCTCTGCATGGAAAATTACACCATTTCTAGCAAGCCAAAGAGCCCATACACCCGCAATTGGCACCATTCTCTATGCATTTGGACGAAATCTAGAATTAGGGAGAGACTCCCAGAATGACGCCATGTTGCTATAATCAGCCCAAGCTACATCCAACATCCGCCAAAAATCTCTCATCCTAGCACAATCCAGAAACAGGTGCTCGACGGATTCCAACGATGAATTGCACAAAACGCAACAGTTATCCTCAGAGCGAAAGATAAGGGCCCGCCTCTCCCTGGTGAATAATCTCTCATGTCTCAAGAGCCAGATGAAAACTTTCATGCGTGGCTGAACTCTTAACTCCCAAATCATCCTACAATCCCTAACAAGGTCCTCAAGAATCGGTTCAGCTCCCTTGATTAGCACGTTGTAAGCCTTCTTGACGGAGAACTCACCCTCTCTCCAAACACAGAGGTCTTTACCATATGTGGCGCCCTCGATTGTAGATAAAAGACTCCATCAAGTCGGGGTATATTCTTGCATATATTGTTCAGATGACACACCTGCGAAAGTAGGTCTCCAAGAGCCATTATCCGAGACATCAATGACATGAGCACTTTTTTCCTCTGCTAGAGCCTAAAGACGTGGGAAACCGGAAGCCAGAGTCCTGCCAATCATCCAATCATCATACCAGAAGAAGAAACTATTGCCTTCATCTAAGCATGGACGAAGGAGATGAGGAAGATCTAGGAGAGGCGCATGAATACCCTTCCACAAAGCCATCTCAAAACGTATGTTACGTAGAGCATTAACAAAACAGACTTTGACCCTGTAGATACTGCGAATGAGTCTAACTGCACAAGTCCTTCTTGTTGCCCCAAATTTGCACAGCCCACTTCAGCAGTATTCATCAACTCTAGCCTCGGCACATCAATCCCCCCATCTTCCTTGAGCAATGTAACCGTCTCCCAGTTCACAAGATGCAGAGCTTGGCCATCTCTACCATTCTTGCCCCAAAGAAACCTTCGCATGATCTTCTCAAGCCAATTGTGAACCCCCACTGGAAGAAATCTCGTTGACAAAAAGAAAATTAGAATTGTCACCAATACCGCCTTCAACAGAACCAAGCATCCTCCCAGAGGAAGCAAAGAGCCCTTCCAACCTGCCCATTTCCTTTCCAGTTTCTCCACTATTGGGAGTTAGTCAGCTAAAAGAAGGCTACCATAACCCAAAGGTAGCTCCAAATAATTAATCGACCTCGTACTATAAGGGCACCCCGGTTCTTCAGTACAAGCTTCTACTTCCTCCTTCAAATGACCAAAAGGCATGACGCTAGATTTATCTCTGTTGATCTCAAGGCCAGAGAGCTCCCCAAAGATCTCCAAGACCATCGGCATTCCTCTTATCTCAGCAGGCCCACCCTCGATGGAAAAAATAATATCATTTTCATATTGAAGGACCAGAACGGAGATATCCCCTAGTGAGTACCCATCGTGAGGTCATGAGCCACTACTTGATTCACCATCCGAGGTAAAACATCCATGCCAAAACAAAGAGGAGTGGCGTCAGAGGACAATCCTAATGGACACCATGCTATGACCGGAAGAAACCACCCTCGGGACGATCTTTAACGATAATAGAATAAGATGCATTGGGCACACACCACTTCATCCAAGAGATCCACCTATCCGGAAATCCCCTTTTGGCCAACATTGACCATAAGAAATTCCAATCAACATTATCATAATCCTTGGAGAAGTCCACCTTCCACAGCGCTCCACGCACCTTTAGCCGTTGGCAGTCTGCTATAATCTTAGAGGCCATCACTAAATTGTCACCAATTTGTCTCCCTGATATGAAAGCAGATTGAACTAGAGAAACCAAGTCCTGAAGGACCTCACCAAGCCTAACAATAAGAGCCTTGGCAATAATCAAGTAGATATCCTTCGAGAGGGCGGTGGGGCGGTAATCCTCAACCCATTCGGACGCCTCCTTCTTCCGAAGAAGGAAAAACAGAGCTTTATTGATTCTAATGAAATCTGCATTTCCCTAGCGAAACTCCTCCAGAACTGCAAATACATCATCACCCACCATCTCTCAGAACTCACTATAGAAGAAAACAGGGAAGCCATCCAGACCAGGTGTGTCATCGCCATTCAGTGAGGATACAACCTACTTTAACTCATCCTTCGTGAAAGGTCTAATCAGCCGCTCACTCTACTCGGGAAAGACATAGGGCACCCCATTCTCGCCCACTTCACTTTCTCGACACCACTCTTCTTGAGAGATCACGAAAAAAATTCAATAGCGCTCTCCCAATCTCCTTCTCACTTTCCACTCTTGACTCCCCCACAACCACTGCATGGATTAGATTTCTTCTTCTCCTTTCACTGGCCACCACATGAAAGAACTTTGTATTCACATCTCCTTCATTGATCCATTTCTACCTTGATCTGTGCTTCCATTCCACCGCCTTCTTCTTATCTTCAAATGCAATGGCCCTTCATGAAATCCCTTCTCTCATTCAGCTCTTCATCCACCACGTCTCCGGAATCCTCTAACCTGTTGATGAATCTCCATTTCATCACCTTTATTCTATCATTTTGGCCTCAAAAACCCCAGCAAATGCAGAGAAATAGCATTAATTTGTATAAAATAGCATTCATTATTTATTGTATTTACTGTACATAAAATAAGGTTTTTAATGCCAAAATTGTAGAATAAAGGGAAGAAAAGAAAAAGGAATAAAATATTGCAAATATTTTAAGACCATAACCCCGAGACCAAGGCCAGCATGGAATTGGTCGACAAGGAATGAAGTAGGGGAGATAAGGGCCAAAATACAATAAATACTTCATTTATTTATTTTTCCATTACTGCATTTTTGACACCTGTTTTGTATATAATTATTTATTCATCAAATAAAGAAACTTTGATCATAAAAGTTGTAGATAATAATGTAAATAAAAAGACAAAATTGAGTTTGTGCAAAAAATAATACACAGTGCACTTTTTATACACAAAATAAAAAGCAAAAAATTTCAACTTCATAGACTCATATCTTGCAAATAAAAACTCCAAATCACACAAACTCACCTTTAATTGTATATAGCATTCCATGAACTATTTTATAAAATTGGTTTCATAATTTTTGGAGTCCATATGTAGAAGTTAGATTTTTGGCCCACCTTGTATATAGAACTCTATTAAAATATTCATTTTATTCAATATTCATTAATTTTATAAACTCATATTTTTAGAACCTTGTGAATAATGAATATAATACTTGTACATATTAAAATCAAAAGAAAACCCAAAATAATTTGAGAAATAAAATAAGCCTATATAAGATATAGGCAAAATACCTATGTGAAGCATGTACATAAATAAAAAGGGGAACATTCTTTAAGTATTTTTATTCTTTTATATTTGTATAAATGTACATATTATATACTAGTTATTAAAAATACAAATCTAAAACAAATAAATAAATAAATAAATAAAATACATTAAATATATTTTATAGGTAAAATACCTATAAGTATACTTACCTATACATATACACATTTATTTAAAAATGTAAATAAACTCTTAAAAATAAAATAAAAAAATATTTATACTCACAAAAATAAGTTGTAAATTTATAAAATAAGAAAATAAAACAATAAAATAAAATAAACAAATTAAAAATAAAATACACAAAAATACATGTAAATACATACATATACACATTATTGTAATAAAACTGTAATAAAATAATTCATAAAAATAAATAAAAATCATATTAAAATACTACATACAATAATAAAGATTTTTTATTTTATTCTCGAAAAATAATAAAAATCATTTATTAACTTAAATAATTCGTTCTTTATTCCTCCAGCCTGTTTTGTCTTCTAGCGGCCTCCGTGGACCAATCGCAGGCCGCCAAGAGTTGACCTCGGGTCAACTCTTCAGACCCCAGGACTGCCCCTCTGACAAGTCACGAGAGGCCCCTTTTCCCCGATTTTTACGCCAATTGTGTAGCTCGAGGGTGATAAGACCCCTTCATGGAAATTGTTCCTTGTACATCCACGAATCACGCCACACCCCATGCTTCCTTGTACAAAGCCCAGATTCACCAGGATTCGCCGGCCAATAAGGGCGCAAACCCTGCTTATAAATAAACCTTCCGACCTCCTCCCCCAGTTTGGCCTCCCTTTTAGTCGTTTTCCACCATCTATTCCAGTCCTTCGAGGTTCCTTGTGACAGGAGGGTCCTCCTGGAAGCTTCAGACGGTCGGAGGAGTCCGAAGGAGCGCCCACGGCCGCCGCGTCGCCGGAGGTCCTGCTCCCTGGTCGCAAACCAGGTATAAGAGCTGCCCTTTTCTATGTATTTTTAGTTAGTTTTAGGTTCTATCTTTTCATTCCAGTCATTAGAATAGGTTTTGATTAATGCCTGTAGTTTAGAAATCGAAATTCGAAGTTCGCCGGAGCTTCGCTCCGGCGACTTCTCCACTGTGGATCTTGACCGTATCCGACCGCCCCGTTCACCCCATCTCGTTCCTCGACGCCTTCTTCATCCATTTCACGCAGTTGTTCAACCCAGGACCCTAGGTCCTGGCGAATCGGGGCTCCCCCTCCGCCGTTCGCCAGAGCCCCTCCGCCCATCTCCATTGTGCATCGTAGCTTCAAAACCCCGGGTCGAGGAGAAAGCTCTCTCGCCCGCGGTTCTTCCTGTGCAGGTACTTCGAAGAATCGAGCCCAACTGGACTCGCACGGACCCAGGAAGAGGTTCCTGGGGGCCCATTTCTTCTCCGACCTCGCTTCATCGACTCGGACCCCCAGGAGCCGTGAAAATGCCATCAATCGTCGCGGGAGGCTTCCAGCTACCTTCAGAATACCTCAGACGCGCCGGAGAACCCTGGAGGAGCCCAAGCTCCTCGATCCAAGCTCGCCAGCCCCGAGCTTCTTCCACGTTCTTCCAGGGGTCTTCAGCGCCGTCGGATCAGGAGGGCCGCCCCAGATTCAACAGGAACCGTCCGATGGAGCGTCGTACCCACCGTCAGATCAGCGGGGTTGATCTAATCTCAGCGCTTCATCGGCGAAGCGTCATCGGGCGTCCAGGAGACGACGCGTGGCAAGTGAGAGGAGCAGATCCGTCGGATGCCACGTTTGTATTAGGGGTAAATTTCACATCCAACCTCTTCGCTTTTTGTATTTATTATTTAATGCCAAGAATAAAGGTCACCGTTGTAAATAAAATGTGTATTTTGCATACGGACCCCCAATGTTTTAGTATTTGCATTCAGGTCCTTCCGCGCCTCACGTGTAGTCCCACGTGAGGCGCGTGAAATTTTGCAGTTATACCCTGGCGGTTTTTGTATATTGTAGAATAGTTCTAAAAATAAAAATAAATGTTTATTTCTGTAGGTATTTTTGCACGGATACCCCTGTCTCTTATTTTATTTGCAAAAATGCCCCTGCCAGGCAGCTTATTTTTGTGTCTTTTATCTATTTATTAAGAATATCTAGGAGGCTTCTAAAAATCCAGAAAAATTATGGTAAGTGCCCCATGCCATGCTCTTCCACGCACATATCATATTTCGCATTTTTGCATTTTCCCTAATTATAAAAAAAATGAAAAGAATCCAAAAAAATTTCCTATGGTGTATTTTGAACTATGTTAGTATCAGTCCAAAAATCCCTAAAAATCTCAAAAGAAAAAAAAAGACAAAAAAACCCACAGCCACACAAGAATGACTGATATGCACAGATAGGCTCCTGCATTTTCGTATTGCTCTCTGTGGTTCGACCTCTACATGCTTGTTCCCTATACATTTTATGGTAGAGTAAATAAAGATTAATTCACACTTCCTTTGAGCTCGATTGTTTTATTCTTTGATTGTGGGTTAATTGTTGATTAAATGCACTTTATTGTGGGTCGCCGCATCGACATCGGTTGTCTCCGCCTTGTGTGAGACATACTCTTTAGACCTATGATAACGTGTGTTTATCAAATGGCGCAGTTGCCGGGGAGCAATGAGCATAGCCTACTTTATTTTTGTCATTCTTGTGTGCATTTTTGATTCATAATTGATGATATTTTGTGAGCAGCTATTTTATTGCCATTAATCACTGTGCTTCATTGATCCATTTCTTGTGATTATCTTTATGTGCTCTATGATTGATTGATTCAAGCTATTCTAATACACTCTTTTTGTGACTTTGATGCGAGGGTCCGCCACGCAAGGATGGCTTCTTAGGAGGCCAATGCAGCCAAGCTTGGAGGAGGATGGTCTTCCCTTCGCATGACCATCAGGAGAGAGTATCAAGGAAGCAAGGAGATGTGGATTAGATAGGCTTAGAACACTTAGGATTATCTCTGTAATTTTTGGTGAGAGAGAGACAATTTTGGCATGTAATAATTAACCGGACTCTACTCTTCACAATGAGGTCCAGTGCCCGGGTGTCTGTTCACCTGGGGGCCTCATCGCTGTTTTCCGCGATTTCTACCGCCTTCTTTCCTTTGTTTTCCGCTGTTTTGTACTTTTCGCCTTTATCTTACTTTGTTTTGTGTGCTTGGAGCCCCTAGATATAGGTTGCTTGACTCGGTAGCTAGGTCCAAACATTAATAAGAATGCATGTTCCTATAGTCTACTTCGTATGGATCTAGTCAAACTTAAACAGCTAAGTCATTTATCTCTTAACCCACGTGCCGTGAGCGAGCCCCATCAAGCGCTACTCCTGAACTCGAGTGTGTCGAGAAGAGGAGGGGTGAGCCAAGACCGGACCCTTAGGTTAAAGATGAATGACCAAGCTTGTGGTTCTTCACGTTAATAGCAGCTAATGTTTAGGGCGATTTTGACGAATGCACACCGCCATGTAGATAGGTTTAAAAATTCTGTTTTGCATACCACATGGAGAGAGCTGGGATGCACTGTAAGTCTTCTAACTCAGCATGCATCATTCGGTTCAATGGTGAGATTTCCATCATAGAACCACCTGCATGGCTTTTCCGCTATCTCCCTCTGATTTTGAGCACCTAGGACTTAAACGAAAATCTACCAAAACGTTAGGCGCTGGTATGAAACAGATCCAAAAAAAGTGAAAACCCAAAAATTAAAACTAGGGGACTGCTAAATAAACTTTGACCTTAATTAAAATCCGTAATGGACTATCATTGTACCGGGTTCATAAAGCCCTCATTGTTTTCAGGTACCTTGGAGGGGGACCAAAACCCTACTCCCTTGAGCGAGTGCGACCCCCTAAGGATTAGAGCCAAAAGCCCAGTCTGCAACTGCCTTGTGTATCGCCTGGATTTCCGAAGTAATGGCGCTTCTATCGTACGTAGGCGAGTAGGGCTTGGTCACCAACGATGACTCTCTGTTGTGATGAGCATCGACCCTGTCCGAAGTATCGAGCATAGGCCACGCCTTCACGGGGGTGTCTGTCTCATTGTCCTGCGTCCGAGTAGGTTCTTGTACGCTCACGGGTGATTCCGTTGCGAGCGAGGACCGAAGTAGTGGTTTCGCCTATCGGCTTCCTCTCTCTATTTCTTTGGCTGAGTAGGGATCCAGGAAGGGTTACGAGGACTCCAAAAAGTACAGACTACAGGTTACACAGGAGGAGGACAAGTACGGGATACCCTTCCGGCAGTACTCTCTCCTATAGGGTAGCGTACTAAGGACTTGTTATAAGATATGCCTGAAATAACAACTCTAAAAATGAAAAGATAATAGCCGAACCTTTACGGCTTCACATGGCGTGAGTTGGTGAACCCTATTTTGAATTGTGTTTGTATGGATCTAGATTAAGGTTCAAAGATCAAGTCCCGCGCCTTTGCGCAAAATTTTGTTGTGTCACTCCTCTTTGACCCCCGCTCAGTTTGAGCCTTTCCTACTGTTTTGCACTCCTTTGTAATCCTCGTTGACCATCGTATCTTTCATCCAACATCCTACCTTCTCTTGTACTTCGCGAAGTTGGTCCATGGATGGTTTCCGTCGGGACCATGCCGACACCCACATCGATTCCATGGACTCAACTCCGCCAATAACTTCGAGGCGATTCACGAGAACCTAATCCGGACTTTGCGGATCGATCTCTAGACTCCTCGTTTTCTACCTTTCTCTTGACCACCCAATAAAATGGGATCACCTTTGTCCCACTTTCGCCGTTGTGAAGGGAAGTCGATTACAGTCTACATCCTTTTCCATTCACAACATGCTGGGGTTAACCTGAATTCCAGCATCATCTCGGCAGCTGAACATTGATTACAAGCAGTCTGATCAAGACTATCTCCTCATGCAGATAGAAGCCAGTGCAAGCCCTGGAGACTACTCCGGAGTTCATCTCTTCCGACTCAGACCCTGACATGGCTCCCGGAGGAAAGGGCAAGGGTCAGCAGCCACCCACACCAGAGGGACAGGCGCCAGATCAGAATCAGGTCAATGCACAATTACTGGCATCTATCCAGGCCATCCAGCAGCAGCTGACCGAACAGGCCCTCACTCAGACAGCTTTCCAGGACATGTTGAATGATATGATTAACCGAGATGATGGAGGAGGAGGCAGAGGCAGAGGAGGCAGGAGAGGAGAAGGTGAAGGTGGAGGAGGTGGTGATGACCACAATGATGATCTTGAATTACCACCACCGAAACCTACCCTTAAAGAAACATACAACCCGGGAGACAGCCAGATGACCGAATGGATCCTCATTCCACCGGTACACGCTCACTTTGAGATGAAGCCCCAATTCATTGCTCTTCTTCCTACATTCCATGGAAACACCAGCGAGGAGCCGTACATCCACCTGCAGCAATTCTCCCGCATTTGCCGTACTACTCACTATCCCAATGTCCCTCTAGACATTGTCAAGATGACGGCTTTCCCCTTCAGCCTACAGGACAAGGCCCTTTATTGGGTCAATCATATGGGGAAAGTTGTGACGACCTGGGAGGAGCTAAAGTCCGCCTTCTTGCACAAGTACTACCCTCTGGGTCGGCTCAACCAGATGCGAGCCCGTATCAGTAATTTCTCCCAAGGACCCCATGAGTCGATACATGAAGCATGGGAGAGATTCACTGACCTGCAGGAGAAATGTCCCCATCATGATATTCCGAAGACCAGCTTGGTTCAGCATTTCTTCGGGGGACTGAACATTGAAAGTCAAAGGCTCGTAGACGCAGCATGTGGGGGCTCACACTTCAATAAGGATGAAGACGTCGTCTGGCAGATCTTTGAAGAAATGGCCGAAGGAGAGGCCGCCCTCTCTTCATCCAAGGCTTATCAGAAGCAACCCCAGATCCTTCAAAAACAAGTGCACATGGCAGCGTCTAAGGAATCAGAGAGAGATGAGAGCTCCAACCTCAGCATCATCGGGGGCCATCTCTCTAAAGTTGACATCATCGAGAAGCGATCACAGGATCTCGAAAAACTCACCGTGATCGAGAAGAGGACCCAGAGTTTGGACAAGCTGGATCACATCACCAAGCAGCTGGAACTGCTGGTAGGTACCATCAATTCTGTTCAGTCGGCAGCACCGCTCGAAGCTCCAGCTGAGAGAAAAGACGAGCAACCACCGCTACACCAGCCTCAGCCGAGCCAGCAACCACCGGCAGTTCAGCACGTGTACTACGTGCAGGCACCTGATCAGAGCCAGCCGCAACAGCAGATGGTTGTGTATCAACCAGAGTTTATCTCAGAAACCGATTCAGTGTTCCCACTGATGAATACCCATTCATCACTCTTTATTCTTATATTTTAGCTACAAAAACCTTTGCAAATACATGTAGATATATGTAAATATCAATAATTAGCAAAAGCATGCATTTTGTAAAAATATGTAATTAGCATGTTTTTGTGCAAAAATAAAAGAATAAAGAGGAAAAAGAAAAAGAGGGAAATATTTAGAATGAATATTGAGCAACCTAACCCAAGGGAGGGCTCAGCATGGGCCTGACCGCATAAAAGCCACAAGTAGAGGGAGATAGGGCTCATGTGTATATATATTTATGTAAATAAATAAATAATATTTTCCTCAAACAAAAAAAATATATTTGTACATATTTTGTATATATAGAAACTATGGAAAACAAAACAAAAGTTAAAAATCAAAAATTCAAAAAGAACCCTTCATCATGTACATAGCTCATCATCTCTCTATTTATTTCACCTTGTAAATAAAGCTATTTATTTTCAAAACTTTGTGTAAATATTCCTGTTTGTGTTTTGTAAATAAATAAAATAAAAAGAATTAAACCAAAAATCAAATAAAAATTACAAAATTAAAACACAAAACTACCTTGTATATATACCATGTATATAAGTATAAATAAATAATTATTTGACCTATGTATACAAATAATAAAAATAAAATAAAAATAGCCTTTTATTCCTCATTTTATCCTATAAATAAATAAAATATAAAATGGGAATAAAAATGTATAAAAATAACTAATTAAAAATCAAAAATCAAAATCTACTTAATGTATATATACCTATGTATAGCTAATATGTATATATCTTATTTTAAATTCCAAAAATTAATTAAAAATCACAAAAAAATAGAAAAAATTAAAACAAACATTTTTTATGTTTTAAGTTTTTGGAAATTCGGCCATTTAAGGCCTCAAAAAAATCAAAGAAAATCCCAAATATTGGCGGGCTCTGATTGGTCCACGGGGGATTGTTGACCCCCGGTCAACACCTCCCCCAGGACCACCAGAGCCCGGGTTTGAGTATTCGACCCGCCTTCTCGGATATCTCCTGTGTTGACCCGATTCCCATTCACCCCAAATCCGGGTCCGTTATGACCTCAGCACATCCGAGAAGCTCGCCGGAGCTTCTGCCTCGAGATCCGCGCTTCGGCGCACCCTACCCGCCACCTCCTTTCCGGACCTTCATGCGTATATAATCCGAGCTCCGCCGCTTTCTCGCGCCATCTTTGGCTAGCCATTCTCTTTCCTGTGAGCTCCACTGTGTCCACCGAGGTGACAGCTCGCGCCGGCCTGTGTCGCAGCGAGGAGGAGGTGCGTCTACCATCGATCCGGCCGCTTGTAGCCGCCGCGCTCCGACGACCATCTGGAGCTCGAGCCTCGGGTGTTGACGACCCTTGAGGCAAGGACCAGGAGTTAGCCACACTCCAGCCCAGTCTTCCGCGTCATATAGGTAATCTTCTCGCCTTTCCATTTCGCCTAATTTTCGATTTCGCCCAATTCGACCTCTCGCCGTGTTCCTCTGATTCCGATCAACACGCTTAATCTCTCGATCATCGGAGCACCCTATCATCTTCGCCATCTCCCTGCGCACGTCTTCACCCACGCATTCACCCCAGCTCGCCCCGGAGCTGGGAGTCGAGCCCCACCGTCTCCGCCTCGCCGGAGCTCGTTCGCCCCACCGCACAGACCACCTTCACCCCGCTTCCTTGGGTCGAGGCATTTTGCCCTCGACCCGCGAAGCGTTCTGGTTGCTTTGCAGGTTCAAAGGGAGGCATCTGAGCCCCCCTTACATTCCAGGCCGGAGCTTCGCGCCGCCAGCCTCGCCGGAGCCCCTCCAGGGCTCGGCTGGGCCATCGGCTACCACCATCAGCTGCGGGGCTGCACCAGGAACGTGTTCCGAGCTTTAGCAGCAGCTGAGGAGGACCGGAGTTCACGCAGGAGGCCGGCGAAGTTCGCCGGCGTCGAGTTCTTCCTCCATCATCCAAAGCCGTCCGATGACGCCTCAGCTCCAGTTCTGATCGTGAGCGTCCATCTTTCGAGGAGCAGTAGCCGTCGATCCATCTGAGGAGTGCATCCGGACCGTTGATAGCAGAGGAGAGAAGCACCAGAGTCTCGGACGTTAGATCATCCACGTGGCTTCGTCTCCACCGTCGATCGAGCCCAAGAAGAGAAGAGAAGGAGAGCGCCATCCAATCTCAGTCGTCCGATCACCACGTGGCGCACATCTGGCCGTCGGCGAATAAAGGGGTAAATATCTTAGGGCCCCCTCGTAGTTTGTCATTTTACTTTTAGTCATGTAAATAGTTTTAAAACTTTATTTGCATAGGGTAAATTGCAGTAGGGACCTTGTGCTTGTTGTTAATTGCATGTATGCCCCTGTTTGTGTGTGACCACGTGCTTCGTCACGTGTGTATCTGGGCTTTTTATATTTTTAGTCCTGTAGATCTGGGATGTTATGAATGGAATGAATCTTTTTGAGTAATTGCAGTTATGCCCCTGTGAGTGTTTTTATTACGCATGTGCGGATTTTAGTGGGCTTTTTGCAACCCGACCCTTGGACTTTTTGGTACCCGTTACCAAAAGGTCCTGGAACGTGGTTTTTATTACCATTTGGTCCCTGTGTACCCCAGCCACGCGCCACGCGCGTGACTTGCTGGGTATTTTGCACCAGAGCCCCCAGATTCTCGGGTATTTGCACATTGGTCCTTGTGCACTATGCCCCCTTTGCATTTTTGAATAAAATATCAAACGACCTCCAAATCCAATGAGATTTTGACACATGGCTCCTGCCATGGTGTAGAAATTTTAGGGATTTTTGAGGACATTTTTGCTTCCATTTATTATTTTTAAAAATCCAAAAACATCTATTTCAGCTACTGTTCATCTTTGAAAATCATAAAAAAAATATAAAAACCCCACCAAAATTCTAAAAAAATTAGATACTGTTGTTTGCTTGTGGTTTGATTTTCTAGCCAATTTTGGCTATTTTTCATCACTTAAAAACCTTAAAAATTGCAAAACCCTCAAAAACTCATAAAAATTCTAATAATTAATTTAAAAATCCAAAAACAATAATTAAGGTGTCCAAATTTTCCTTATTCTTCATAGATTATAGGAAAATTACCTCCAGGGCTGAGTGAGACTCTTAGATATTTTATTTTTGAGTCTCAAGCCTTGCTGGACAGTACCCCTCCTGTTTTGCATTGTTTGATTTTTACAAAATAATCTACCCGTCAGAAAAATATCAAAAATTAACCAAAAACGCTTAAAAACATAAAAAACACAAAACAATTTTTCCTTAATTTGTGCATTATTTTTGGTGTGTTTAATAAATTGTTGAAGTTGGCTTGAGTTCACTCTATTCCATTTTCTTTATCTTTTAAAAATCCAAGAAAAAATTTAAAAATTCATAAAAACCACTAAAAATAACTTTTCTTGTATTTTATTCTATTGTGACTACTTCGTAGGCTTTCGAGCCAACCCGTGCTCCTTGTGTTCGACCCTGGGAGCTATACCAGGTTAATCCTTAGCTAGACCGCTCTCTTTTGTGCTTGATTGTTTTTATCTGAGTTGAGTGGTTGATTTTTCTTGATATTCTCCGTTTTTGTGATTGAGGTCGCAACGACCATTTTCCGACCTTTACCTCGATCGTATTTTCGGGATATCAGAATGGCGCCGTTGCCGGGGAGCACGGCTTAGTAGTCTTTTAGATTTTTCCGCGGCTTTCGAGTTTCGCGGCTTTTTGTATAGATTTTTGTAGATATACATTTTTCTGATCTTTTTGAATAATTCTGGACTGACCACACTTCTCTCTATTTTTCTTGCGAGGGCCCGAGGAGCGAGGGCGGCATTCTTAGGAGCGCCGGAGCACCCGAGCGAGGCGGAGGCGGCTTCTTTCTTCACGAAGCCGCAGGAGAGAGCGAGAGAGAGAGAGTTGAGTGGGTGAGGTAGCTTAGGATTTTATTCATTCATCATTGTAATAATACAGGTTTCAGACTTGTGGACTTGGACTGTTTGGACTCCAGGGTCTGTTTCGCCGAGCACCGGTGTGCTCGGGGGACCCTTTAGACTTTAGCGGTTTTTCGCGGCTTTTTCGCGGCTTTTATTTTTTTCCTTTTTTACTGCCTTTCCGGTGTTTACGCGGCTTTTTGATCGAGCCCCTAGCAGTAGGATTTTCTGGTGACTGTGCCGTAATAGTAGGATCCCCACACCTAATTGCTGATCTGTTCCTATAGATCGTTAATTGGACCTACTAAAAATAATTAATAAAAATAACCGATTCATCTTCCTTCGCAGCCTACGTGCCGCGAGCCTGCCCCACAAGCGCTAACTCCTGAACTCGACCTGTCGAGAAGAGGAGGGGTAAGCCAAGACCGGACTTGGTTAGACGGTTCCCCCCCCCCTACCCCGCCCCCCTACGCTAGCACTGCTGTTTAGGACTCGGTTTTTACCGCTTGCATCATTTAGGTAGTTTACTTTCCTGCCTTTAAATTTATGCGCGGATCATATTGCATGTAGAGTGCTGGAGTCAGGTACGCCTTCCTTACTTTGCATGCATCATTGATTTCATCGTGCATCGGCTTTTTCGTCTTCTCCCCCCTGTTTTTGGCTTAAATAATCAGGAGAACCGAAAAATTCGTTAGGCCTTTTTGCTTGCTTTGAAAAATATTAAAAAGAAAAACAATAAAATCGGGACTGCTAATCATACTTGATCATTAAAAACCGCTCACCCTAAAAACTTTGTCTTGGGGAGAGCAACCCCCTCATTGTCTGGTTTGGATGCGCGAGAGAGTGACCCGCACCCTAGGTAGAGCCTCCCGGTGCTAGACCCGACTGATTACCGACTTCTTAGTGCGGGCCAGTCGGTTGGGGCTAGTATCGGATATCCTAACAGGTCACGTAAGCGCTCTGATACTTTGTGTGTTCACCAAAATAAAATAGACAAGATAATTTGACCGAACTTTCACGGTCTTCAGCTCGTGTTGCGTTGGTGAACCGGGGGTTTGTTTTGTGATCATAGTTGATTCCAGATCTCATCCGCCTTACTCGCCCAGATCAAGATGATGGGTAGACGGTCTCTTAGGCAGCCTCTGGCTGCACCGCTTTCGGGCACGTCTACCCGATCATCTAGGTTGGCTCGTGAGAGCCTAGACCAGCTCTCCGAGCCCGAGTACGATTCCGCCCTGTTCCCCCTCGACCCCCTTTCTTCTGGTATTGAGAGACATGAGCCTGAGGAGAGATTATCAGATTTGACAGCACCTGAGTTGGGCTCATTTGATTTTGCAGACGTCGTTATGGCCGCCAGAGCAGACGATTCCCCCAGAGGTCGACAGGGAGACCATCATGTTGTATTTGACCAGGGGGCGATCAACTCCACCCTGATCGCATCACTCGAGACGGTACAGCAGCAGCTTCGTGATCAGGGGGCGTTTATGATTGAGATGAGGCGTGAGTTGGAGAGGCTCAGAGTAGAGCGAGGATCAGAGCAGAGCGAGCCTGAGGAGTTGCTTGATGCAGATGCCGCAGCCGCAGCAGCCGCAGCAGCAGGAGGACCACCACAGCCGATGCGGGCGTTACACAACCCCGGATCCACTCTGATGCATCACTGGGTGGTAGTGCCAGCTATCGTGGGGGACTTCAAGTTCCCCCCGAACACCTTGCAGCTACTACCCCGATTCCACGGGCTAGCCACCGAGGAGCCTCACCTCCACCTCCAGGAGTTTCTTATGATCTGCAGCACTGTCCACGATCGCCACGTGGACCAGGACACTATACGGATGATTGCCTTCCCGTTTTCACTGGCAGACAGAGCAGCCAACTGGCTGAAACACTTAGGGAAGTTTGTGTATACCTGGGAGCAGCTCCGCACCGAGTACTTGAAGAAGTACTATCCACTCGGGCGGACGAATGCAGCGAGGGCCCTGATTAGCAACTTCTCCATGTTCCCCAACGAGCAGTTCCACGAGGCTTGGGAGAGGTTCAGAGAGCTCTTAGACAGATGCCCGCACCATGACATATCGAAGCCGAACCTAGTTCAGAGCTTTTTCAGCGGGTTGACGCCAGAGCTTCAGGGTCTGGTGAACGCTTCCTGTGGCGGGTCCTACTTCGCCAAGGACCACGAGCAGGTCTGGGCCATTTACGAGGAGATGTCAGAGAACTACATGGTGATGTCTCAGACCAGGCTCTACACTCAGAAGACCCAGCCACACCAGCCAGGACCCGTGCAGTACCAGTGGATAGCACGGGTCGATGCAGGTCCATCCAGTTCATCCGCAGTCGCAGCAGCACAGGCAGAGTCGTCCGCTGCGGACATGGGCATCATTAGCGAGAAGTTGGACCGCATGGAGCTGATAGAGAAGAAGCAGTGCCAGAGTATCACGCAGATGGAGCAGATGGCACAGGTCTTGAGCGACATGAAGACACAGCTCATGTGTCTCCAGGAGACACAGACGGCTTCGCAGCCCCGTCTTCTGTCGCGAGGCGATACCGGCGGCAGCAGCAGCTCGTCCCAGCGCTCCAGCTCCTCAGAGCAGCCTAGACAGGTCCACTTTGTACAGGCGGAGCCGTACCAGCAGCCGCAGCCCACCTACCAGTCTCCACCATCTTCAGAGATGCAGATGGTGCTCTACCAGCCGGACCAGCCGTTGGCAGTACTACCCCCAGCCCCCTTGGATGCAGAGCCGTTGATGGATGTCAACGGGATCTGGTACGACCGTCCCCAGCCTGGGATCCGACGAGACCATCCCGGATTCAGGTGGGGGAGTGGTGGTGCCCAGCCCCAGCAGCAGCCGTCAGGTCAGGGAGGGCAGTACTCCCATCAGAGAGACCAGCACCAGTCGCAGCAGCAGCCCCCAGTGTACCAGCAGCAGCCATCCTATGGTCCTCGTCCCTATCAGCAGCAGGGACAGTCTGGGAGACGTGAGCAGCAGGCTCACCCGGGATACCAGCACCAGCAGCACCCTCCGTCCTACCCCTCTCACCCACAGCAGTACCAGCAGCCTCACTCACAGAGAGGCTACCCGTCGGGCTCCCACGAGAGCCCTGCCTTGGACGATATCGCCCGCCTCCTCACGGACCAGCAGGCGACCTTCAGACGGGAGATGGATGAGTTCCGCCAGGAGATGCGGGACTTAGTGAGAGGGAAGGCCGCCATACCTGCACAGATAGAGCCCAATCCGAACAACCTGAAGCGGAAGTCTGAGCAGGTAGTACATACTGAGTTAGCCACTCCTAGCGATCCATTTGATGATACTTCTTCAGATCTGTTTGATGTTGATTTTGCCACGCTTAGGAGCGGTAGGACCCCAGCCGGCGGCGGCGCCTCAGCTGAGCACCATCCAGAGGCGCCCCAGGAGGAGGAGGAGAGCGGTACTGAGGCCGCTCCAGTCGATGACGGTGGTACTGAGGCCACCGATGATGCTGATCCTACTGGCGGTACTGAGGCCGCTCCAGTCGATGACGGTGGTACTGATGCCACCCCAGCAGCAGCCGAGCCAGCGAGCGGTACTGATGCCGCCCGACGTCTACCTTCACCAGCAGCAGCAGAGCAGCCCCTCCGTGGTGGTACTGAGGCCACCGGTGTCTGTAGAGATAGAGTTGTTGTTTTTCCTCATGGTCATGTATCTCAGGATTCTGTGATGAATAAAGGAAAAGGTTTACTTTCTTCTGGTCCCACTGTGTTGCATGATGTATGTGTGGATCTGGTCCTTGAACCGCGTAGATCTTCTCCTAGTCCTTCATCTGAGAAGGACCCAGTGATCCCCTTCCCTAGAGCCCTTCAGATGGGGAAGGGGAAGAAAAAAGAAAATACAAAAAAGAGAGAGTTCGAGGAGTTCAGCCAGAGCATGATAGATCGATTCCACATTCAGCTGACCCTCCAGGAGGCTTTGCAGCACATCCCCCTTCTCCAGAGATCTTTGAGAGAGAGGACTACAGTTAGGAGGAGGAGGAGGAACCATACTTCAGAGATACATGTGCTGACGAAAGCCACGTGCTTCACGATCCAGAACCGACTGCCAGCCAAGAGGCCAGATGCAGGGGCCCCGTATGTCAGTTGCTAGATTAGTGAGCAGAGGTTCGACCGTACTCTTTTAGATAGCGGATCGTCGATTAACCTTCTTCCGGCAGCCCTTCTCGACCGCTTCGAGTTGGGCACTCTTCGACAGAGCAGGACAGTCCTTCAGTTCGCTGATCGATCTGTCAAGAGGCCGAAGGGGTTATTACGAGACGTTATCGTCACGATTCAGGGCCTGAAATTCCCCGTGGACTTCGTAGTGTTGGACATGGAGATCCCTGAGTCAGTGACTGATACCCCCATCATCCTTGGTCGTCCGTTCTTGGCCACAGCCAAGGCGGTGACTGATCATGATAGCGGGAAGGTGTACTTTCGCGTCGAGGGCGAGAGTATACAAATAGAGACGGTCGAGGATTACAGAGCCAGACTCAGAGCCAGCTCAGATGCGAGTACCGATACAGAGCAGCTGACAGACGCAGAGCCAGACATCCACCAGGACTGCGATTTTGTGATTTCAGACGATGAGGCAGCTTGGGCAGACCTGGAGACACAGACCACCCTCTCACTTTTAGATACAGCTGATGCAGAGACGATAGCAGAGGAGAGTCTGGAGAGCACAGACCTGGTTCAGGATACCATAGAGGCAGCAGAGCCGGTCCTCGATCGCAGCACGATGATTAGTGATGGTGGTGTTGATGCCACCTTGTTGTTCGGTGGTACTGATGCCACCGCTTCTGATACAGATCCCTCGGATTCAGAGTCTGATTGGGCCGATTGCTATGATCAGATGCCAGACATGAGTCCATTTGAGCCTACAGTTGAGGAGGAGGTAGAGGCAGAGCAGAGCAGAGACAGTGCAGTTGAGCCGCCTTCTCCCGATCCAGTTTGCGAGAGTACGCTTTCACTTTCCCAGGCAGATTTGGCAGACCTTGCAGCTTTCACGCAGTTCCTTCCGCAGCCAGATTTGCCAGCACCCAGCATTCCAGAGCGAAAGCCGCTCCCTACTTCGCTGAAGTATCGATTCCTTGCGGGCGATCCAGAGATGTACCCAGTCATCATCTCAGCCGAGTTGACTGGAGAGCAAGAATCTCGTCTGATGGGGGTTCTTGAAAAGAAACGCAAGGCGATCGGATGGAGCGTAGCGGATCTCCATGGGATTAGTCCAGCAGTGTGCTCCCACCATATCTATCTTGAGGAAGGGGCGAAGCCGTCGCGTGAGTTCCAGCGGCGACTGAACCCCAACCTGAGAGAGGTCGTTATGAAGGAAATATCCAAATGGTGGAGCGCAGATTTTATTTATCCCATTTCCGACTCCAAGTGGGTCAGCCCCTTGCATGTGGTGCCCAAGAAGACGGGCATCACGACTGTGATCAGTGAGTCGGGAGAGGAGATCGCTACACGAGTACCCACTTCTTGGAGGGTTTGCGTTGACTACAGGAGACTCAACCAAGCCACCAAGAAGGATCATTTCCCCCTACCCTTTATTGATCAGATCATTGAGAGACTGGCAGGGAAGAGCCATTATTGTTTCCTGGATGGGTACTCGGGCTACAACCAGGTGGCCATCGCTCCTGAAGATCAGGAGAAGACCACCTTTACCTGTCCCTTCGGCACATATGCTTTTCGACGCATGCCATTTGGGCTATGCAATGCCCCTGCGACTTTTCAGAGGTGCATGTTGTCGATCTTTTCGGACATGGTAGGGGAGTGTTTGGAGGTCTTCATGGACGATTTCTCGGTCTACGGCGACGGATTCGATTCTTGTCTTGACTGCCTAGACCGGGTACTCCAGCGATGTATTGAGTTCCATTTGGTGCTATCTTGGGAGAAGAGTCACTTCATGGTGACTCAAGGGACGGTGCTTGGCCACATCATCTCCAACAGGGGCATGGAGGTTGATCCGACCAAGGTTGATGTCATTAGAAAACTCACACCGCCGTCCAATTTGAGGCAGTTACGGTCATTCCTGGGGCATGTTGGATTTTATAGGAGGTTCATTCAGGATTTCAGCAAGATTGCCCGACCGTTGACTGACCTCTTGACGAAAGACACCGAGTTCCTTGTAGATGACAAGTGTCTCTCGTCTTTTGCGACTCTCCAGCAGCATGTTATAGAGGCTCCTGTCCTCCAGCCGCCTGATTGGTCTCTCCCATTCGAGATCATGACGGACGCCTCCGATTTTGCCGTGGGGGCAGTGCTGGGACAGAGGAGGGATGGAGTGCCATTTGCCATACACTATGCTAGCCGCACATTGGATTCCGCCCAGAGGAATTATACGGTCACAGAGAAGGAGATGCTAGCAGTAGTGTTTGCCTTAGATAAGTTCAGATCATATATCATTGGATCTAGGGTGACTTTGTTTACAGATCATACCGCTATCAGGTACCTTATGGCAAAGAAGGATTCCAAGGCCAGACTGACTAGATGGATCCTTCTACTCCAGGAGTTCGACATTGAGATTAAGGATAAGCCTGGAGTCAAGAATGTGGTGGCGGATCATCTCTCCCGATTAGAGCAGCCTGAGGATTCTGAGCAGATTGATCCTATTCGTGATACCTTCCCAGATGAGGCGATTCTTGCTATCGCCTCACTCCCGTGGTATGCCGATATTGTGAACTTTCTCGTTGCAGGGAAAGTCCCACAAGATTGGCCCAGGCAGAGGCTTGAGACCTTCCTTGCGAAGGCCAAGTCCTACCACTGGGAGGATCCCATCCTTTACCACGAAGGAGGGGATAGCGTCTGGCGTCGGTGTATTCCTCAGGAGGAACACCATAGCGTCCTCACCTACTGCCACAAGTTTGAGGCAGGAGGACATCATTCTGGGAGGAGAACGGCACAGAAAGTGCTCCAATCCGGCTTGTGGTGGCCTACCCTCTTCAAGGACTCTGATGAGTTCGTGAAGAGGTGTACTGACTGTCAGAGGATGGGCACTTGTGGACAGCGTGATATGATGCCGATGCAGCCCATTCACTTCTGTGAGGTCTTTGACGCATGGGGCATCGATTTCATGGGTCCATTCCCTAAGAGTCAGGGATTTGAGTACATTCTGTTGGCCGTTGATTATGTTAGTCGTTGGGTTGAGGCTATCCCCACCCGAGCCGCTGATGCGAGGACAGTTTGCAGATTTCTGAGGAAGCATATCATCACGCGGTTCGGGGTTCCACGAGTTCTTATTTCTGATGGGGGGTCTCATTTCATCAACGACCAGGTAAAGGCCCTTGCTAGCGAGTTCAGTATAGACCATCGTGTTGCCACACCTTACCATCCACAGACGAATGGTCTAGCTGAGGTGTCGAATAGGGAGATCAAGAATATTTTGCAGAAAGTCGTCCGCCCTGACCGAAAGAATTGGTCACAGCTTTTGGACTCGGTCTTGTGGGCATATCGGACGTCTTTCAAGACTCCATTGGGTACATCTCCCTTTCGCCTCGTTTATGGCAAGCCGTGCCATTTACCTGTTGAGCTGAGGCACAAGTCACTTTGGGCAGTTACTGATATCTTGATGGATCCAGATGGTATAGGAGACCAGAGGAGGGCAGAGTTAGCTGCCCTGGAGGAGCTTAGAGATGCAGCTTTCTCAAGCAGCCTACATTATAAGGAAAAAGTGAAGGAGTGGCATGATTCTCATATCAGCCACAAGCATTTTGAGATTGGACAGAGAGTGTGGCTGTTTGATGCGAGGCTTAGACTATTTCCAGGGAAGCTACAGAGCAAATGGAAGGGACCTTTTCTAGTCAGGAAGGTGCACGACAATGGTAGTATTGATATATCCGAGTTGTCTTCTGAGAGCACCTTTCGAGTGAACGGCCAGCGGCTCAAGCCATTTCTAGATCATGAGCCGCAGGACGTTATCATTTGTGCCCCTATTCATTTTGCGTGAGATGTGGTCTCTTGACTCACATCTTTTGCATCTCACGCCTGATTTTCACTGTTCCTCCGCCTGTATAGATCCAGTTGTCCATATCATTCTATTCTTTAGTCCCACATCCCTTTTCTCATCTTATGATTTTGCTATACTTAGGGTGTACTTTACCCTAAGTATAGGGGGGATGTCGGACCTGCGAGTATTCTCTTCAGTCGTTTTGCCCCTGTTTTGCTGCCTATACTTAGGGATATTTTACCCTAAATATAGGGGGGGCAGATCCTGTATCTTCTTCACTCGGCTTTCCCTTCATGTACAGCTTGCTATACTTGGGATTAGTTAATCCTAAGTATAGGGGGAAACCACCGAGTTCCTCTTATTCTATTCATTTATTCGTTCTTGTACATAACCATTCCTTTTCACTTCCCTGTTACTAAGCACGAGTCATGTCTTCTTCATCGCTCTTGATCACTCTGAGGACATCGTTCGAGCTAAGTATAGGGGGGGTGTGTATATATTTCATATATACTTTAGCCATAACTCGTACTTTGTGTGAGTGTGTTAATAAATAAAATGGCTAAAAATCACAAAAATATAAAAATTTTCATGTACATAAACCTCTTTTATCCTTGCACATACATAGCTAGTGTACAAAGTATTTTTGTAAAAATGATTTCAAAAATCTTTTGTGTAAAGCTTGTGTAAATATGTTGTATCAAAATTATGTATATAGTACAAAATTTTTCCAAAATGTTTTGAAAATCAAAAGTTTGCAAAAATCTTGTGTAAATACTTGTGAATATCTTTTTGCAAAACTGGCACCTCATTCATCATCCATGATTTCAAAACATTTTTCAAAAATTTTGCATGATTGTAAAATACTTGTAAATAGCATCTTGTGTACAGATATGTATATAGTTTTTCCTGGATGAGAGTTGACATTTAAACTAAGCCTGGAATTAAATTGAGAAATGGAGCTTGAATAAGATCTTAATCCACCTAACTTTAAGAGGAACCTTATAGGACTTAGGGCTAAGGCTTTTTCAGGTCCATAAGGACTTAATTCTTTGAGTCCACTAGGCTATGAGCATATGTCATCTTGATGAGCTTAAGTAGAACACTTAACAACACACGCATGACTCTTAGAGACAATGGCTTGACTTGCACCTGCACTTTACACATGGCTCTCCACGGATGAGGTAGTGAGGAGGCAGTTTCCTTTGGCTTGGGGTAGCATATGAGGGTAGTACTTCTAGGCGGAACCTCTCTTCTTCTTCTAGTGAAGGAAGTGCACCTCAACTTGGTCTAGTGGTGATGAAGACTAAAGACAGAAGCCGTGGGTTGCAATAAAGCTTCAAAAGAGGGATAGTCTACTGGCTCAAGGGGAAATTTCTTATATGCTGCACCATGTAGATATGCTGTACAGAAGTCTTTGAAAAAAAAAATGCAAAAATGCAAAAAGAACTCCAAAAAAGTGGTGGGTCGGATTGAAAATTTAATAACCCCACCGGAGTGTACATAGTCAAATAAAGCAAAGCTTATGTTATCCATGTTACATCTCATGAAGCTTGCAGCGGGAGACCTAGCTACACTGGCTAGGCTTCCAAAACTCTATACTTCTACCCCCTCTTCTTGAGCCGGTTGCACTTGAACTTAGAAGGGAATACCCCGCTTCTCGAGGAAAGAGTTGCTAGACCGAGGCATTAGAGTTACCAGGTTGAGGGAGGTTGTCTCTTTGTTGCTTCTGAGGTGGGGAGCCACATATCACTTACACTGCTTGGAAAGATCCATGGTCATTAGAGTTTGTGTATGTAGACTTGTTCTGATCTGGTTTATTGAGGAGTCTTGTCCATAGATTGGTGGAACTTAGAGGCTGTTGAGTTTTAAGCTTAAGTCCAAATAAGGTTCCGACACATTAATAATCCAAAGGTCTGATCGAGCTCCATATTTCAATTTAATGAAGGAAAGTTTAATAAATCAACCTTGATCCATGCACATTCTCTTTTTCTTTTTCTTTCTTTTTCACTTCTTTTTCAAATAAGTGTTTGCTAAGGGACTAGCAAAGTATAGTATAGGGGGGTGATGAATACCCATTCATCACTCTTTATTCTTATATTTTAGCTACAAAAACCTTTGCAAATACATGTAGATATATGTAAATATCAATAATTAGCAAAAGCATGCATTTTGTAAAAATATGTAATTAGCATGTTTTTGTGCAAAAATAAAAGAATAAAGAGGAAAAAGAAAAAGAGGGAAATATTTAGAATGAATATTGAGCAACCTAACCCAAGGGAGGGCTCAGCATGGGCCTGACCGCATAAAAGCCACAAGTAGAGGGAGATAGGGGCTCATGTGTATATATATTTATGTAAATAAATAAATAATATTTTCCTCAAACAAAAAAAAATATATTTGTACATATTTTGTATATATAGAAACTATGGAAAACAAAACAAAAGTTAAAAATCAAAAATTCAAAAAGAACCCTTCATCATGTACATAGCTCATCATCTCTCTATTTATTTCACCTTGTAAATAAAGCTATTTATTTTCAAAACTTTGTGTAAATATTCCTGTTTGTGTTTTGTAAATAAATAAAATAAAAAGAATTAAACCAAAAATCAAATAAAAATTACAAAATTAAAACACAAAACTACCTTGTATATATACCATGTATATAAGTATAAATAAATAATTATTTGACCTATGTATACAAATAATAAAAATAAAATAAAAATAGCCTTTTATTCCTCATTTTATCCTATAAATAAATAAAATATAAAATGGGAATAAAAATGTATAAAAATAACTAATTAAAAATCAAAAATCAAAAATCTACTTAATGTATATATACCTATGTATAGCTAATATGTATATATCTTATTTTAAATTCCAAAAATTAATTAAAAATCACAAAAAATAGAAAAAATTAAAACAAACATTTTTTATGTTTTAAGTTTTTGGAAATTCGGCCATTTAAGGCCTCAAAAAAATCAAAGAAAATCCCAAATATTGGCGGGCTCTGATTGGTCCACGGGGGATTGTTGACCCCCGGTCAACACCTCCCCCAGGACCACCAGAGCCCGGGTTTGAGTATTCGACCCGCCTTCTCGGATATCTCCTGTGTTGACCCGATTCCCATTCACCCCAAATCCGGGTCCGTTATGACCTCGGCACATCCGAGAAGCTCGCCGGAGCTTCTGCCTCGAGATCCGCGCTTCGGCGCACCCTACCCGCCACCTCCTTTCCGGACCTTCATGCGTATATAATCCGAGCTCCGCCGCTTTCTCGCGCCATCTTTGGCTATCCATTCTCTTTCCTGTGAGCTCCACTGTGTCCACCGAGGTGACAGCTCGCGCCGGCCTGTGTCGCAGCGAGGAGGAGGTGCGTCTACCATCGATCCGGCCGCTTGTAGCCGCCGCGCTCCGACGACCATCTGGAGCTCGAGCCTCGGGTGTTGACGACCCTTGAGGCAAGGACCAGGAGTTAGCCACACTCCAGCCCAGTCTTCCGCGTCATATAGGTAATCTTCTCGCCTTTCCATTTCGCCTAATTTTCGATTTCGCCCAATTCGACCTCTCGCCGTGTTCCTCTGATTCCGATCAACACGCTTAATCTCTCGATCATCGGAGCACCCTATCATCTTCGCCATCTCCCTGCGCACGTCTTCACCCACGCATTCACCCCAGCTCGCCCCGGAGCTGGGAGTCGAGCCCCACCGTCTCCGCCTCGCCGGAGCTCGTTCGCCCCACCGCACAGACCACCTTCACCCCGCTTCCTTGGGTCGAGGCATTTTGACCTCGACCCGCGAAGCGTTCTGGTTGCTTTGCAGGTTCAAAGGGAGGCATCTGAGCCCCCCTTACATTCCAGGCCGGAGCTTCGCGCCGCCAGCCTCGCCGGAGCCCCTCCAGGGCTCGGCTGGGCCATCGGCTACCACCATCAGCTGCGGGGCTGCACCAGGAACGTGTTCCGAGCTTTAGCAGCAGCTGAGGAGGACCGGAGTTCACGCAGGAGGCCGGCGATGTTCGCCGGCGTCGAGTTCTTCCTCCATCATCCAGAGCCGTCCGATGACGCCTCAGCTCCAGTTCTGATCGTGAGCGTCCATCTTTCGAGGAGCAGTAGCCGTCGATCCATCTGAGGAGTGCATCCGGACTGTTGATAGCAGAGGAGAGAAGCACCAGAGTCTCGGACGTTAGATCATCCACGTGGCTTCGTCTCCACCGTCGATCGAGCCCAAGAAGAGAAGAGAAGGAGAGCGCCATCCAATCTCAGCCGTCCGATCACCACGTGGCGCACATCGCACATCTGGGCCGTCGGCGAATAAAGGGGTAAATATCTTAGGGCCCCCTCGTAGTTTGTCATTTTACTTTTAGTCCTGTAAATAGTTTTAAAACTTTATTTGCGTAGGGTAAATTGCAGTAAGGACCGTGTGCTTGTTGTTAATTGCATGTATGCCCCTGTTTGTGTGTGACACGTGCTTCGTCACGTGTGTATCTGGGCTTTTTATATTTTTAGTCCTGTAGATCTGGGATGTTATGAATGGAATAAATCTTTTTGAGTAATTGCAATTATGCCCCTGTGAGTGTTTTATTACGCATGTGCGGATTTTAGTGGCTTTTGCAACCCGACCCTTGGACTTTTTGGTACCCGTTACCAAAAGGTCCTGGAACGTGGTTTTTATTACCATTTGGTCCCTGTGTGCCCCAGCCACGCGCCACGCGCGTGACTTGCTGGGTATTTGCACCAGAGCCCCCAGATTCTCGGGTATTTGCACATTGGTCCTTGTGCACTATGCCCCCTTTGCATTTTTGAATAAAATATCAAACGACCTCCAAATCCAATGAGATTTTGACACATGGCTCCTGCCATGGTGTAGAAATTTTAGGATTTTTGAGGACATTTTTGCTTCCATTTATTATTTTTAAAAATCCAAAAACATCTATTTCAGCTACTGTTCATCTTTGAAAATCATAAAAAAATATAAAAAACCCCACCAAAAATTCTAAAAAAATTATTGTGGTTTGATTTTCTAGCCAATTTTGGCTATTTTTCATCACTTAAAAACCTTAAAAATTGCAAAACCCTCAAAAACTCATAAAAATTCTAATAATTAATTTAAAAATCCAAAAACAATAATTAAGGTGCCCAAATTTTTCCTTATTCTTCATAGAATATAGGAAAATTACCTCCAGGGCTGAGTGAGACTCTTAGATATTTTATTTTTGAGTCTCAAGCCTTGCTGGGACAGTACCTCTCCTGTTTTGCATTGTTTGATTTTTACAAAATAATCTACCCGTCAGAAAAATATCAAAAATTAACCAAAAAACACTTAAAAACATAAAAACACAAAAACAATTTTTCCTTAATTTTTGCATTATTTTGGTGTGTTAATAAATTGTTGAAGTTGGCTTGAGTTCACTCTATTCCATTTTCTTTATCTTTTAAAAATCCAAGAAAAAATTAAAATTCATAAAAACCACTAAAAATAACTTTTCTTGTATTTTATTCTATTGTGACTACTTCGTAGGCTTTCGAGCCAACCCGTGCTCCTTGTGTTCGACCCTGGGAGCTATACCAGGTTATCCTTAGCTAGACCGCTCTCTTTTGTGCTTGATTGTTTTTATCTGAGTTGAGTGGTTGATTTTTCTTGATATTCTCCGTTTTTGTGATTGAGGTCGCAACGACCATTTTCCGACCTTTACCTCGATCGTATTTTCGGGATATCACCCACCACCACCCCTGGTCCAGGAAGTTAATGGGGTTTGGACTCATGATGCACAGCCGACCCGTCCTATGGGACAACCACAGGGTCAGCCATTTGCCAACCGGCAATACCACCAACCTCAGGGTGGTCGCTTTGGGCAATCCTCCCAGCAGCACCAATACCAGCAGCCTCCCCAGTTTGGACATCAGTGGAGGCAGAACCATCCATACCAGCAGCAGCCGCAATACCGGCACCCACAGCCGTATCACCAGTACGCGGTTGCTCCGCCTCAGCAATACCAGCAGTATCCACCTCCGTCTTATCAGCAACTTCAACTTCCTGCCCCGCCTCAGCATCACCAGCAACAGTCTCAGCACCAGCAGATGCAACAACAGCGTGGTCTGCACGCTGACACCACCGAGGCACCTCCAGTGAACCCCCCCATGGATTGTCTAGCCCAGCTTGTCAAAGGGCTAGCAGAGATGACCAAGCGGCTTGATGACCTGACTGCCACCCGAACCACCATCCCGGCTCAGGTCGAAGCAAATCCCAATAATTTCAAGAAAAAAGAGCAGGTAGAATGTGATGTGCTGTCCATATCTGGTAATGATACTACTGTTTATTCTAATGTTGTAACTCTTAGGAGCGGTAGGACCTTGCCTCCGCCTGCTACTAAAAGTGGGGAGAATAAAGAAACAGGTGGATCGTCATCTTCCGTATCAGCCGTACCAGCCACAGGGGCGGGTGATGAGGAAGAAGAAGGAGAAGCCAGTCCAGTCGTCGTGCCATGCCAGCAACAACCTCAGCCGAAAATACAAAAAAATCAGCAAAAACAAAAACAACAAAAAGAAGCTCGTAGCAGAAGCGAAGTCGTTCCAGCATCGGAGGAGCCGACAGCAACCGCCGACCCCTCGCCAGCCGATGGAGCAGATGCTACCCTTTTTGATCGCCCAACAACACCAGCATGCCAAGACCCAGCTTGTACCCTTTTTCGTAATTCGGGTGTACAACATTCTGTGGGCGATGATTTTGATGTAAATAAGAACTCTGATTTTCCTGCCAGAAGTGTACATATTCCTTTTCCTCATGCAATACAAAAATCCAAAAAAATTGCAAAACAAAAAAATGCATTGTCCGACCCAGGTGTTGTGGACATCTTGGACAAATTGACTGTTGAGATTCCCTTGCTAAAGGCCGTAGAATACATGCCAGCCGTGAAGAAAGGACTGAAGGAAGTATGTACTACTAAGCGCCGCCCATCAAGAAAGAACAGACGCCAGCAAGTTGAGAAACATGTCCTCTCATTAGCCACGGTCGCAGCTATCAGCAATCTCCCCCAGAAGAAACAAGACACCGGAGCACCTCTGATCAGTTGTGTGATTTTTGACCAAGTCTTCGAGCGCACTCTCTTGGATAGTGGTTCTTCCATCATCCTTCTGCCCTCGACCATAATGCAGGAATTTGGGCTGGGACCGCTCAAGCAGACACGCATGATCCTTCAGTTTGCTGACCGATCCGTCAAGCGGCCCCATGGTCTCTTAGAAGACGTGATAGTTAAAGTGCAGGAAATGAAATTCCCAGCTGACTTTGTAGTCCTTGATATGGACTCACCTGCACCCTTGCTCCAGACCCCTATCATCCTTGGCAGACCATTCCTTCGTACTTCAGGCGCCGTGGTTGATTACGGGTCTGGGAAGATCACTTTCAGCTCGAATTCCCAGCAAATCACGATAAACATGAACAAAGAGCAGAATGCCACAACAGATGAGAGCCAGGCAGCGTCAGATGCGGACTGTGAATTTATTGCAGAGATCAGAGACTCAGCGTTATCATTAGATGATTCATGGACCCGAGAAATCCTCACTCTCGAGGAAGACTTGGAAAGCGCAGTCAGCATATGCTCCGATGATTCTTGGGAGACAGATTCTCAGATGCAGGCGCATCTTTTTGAGCAATCACTCCGAACCGAACATGATCAGCTTAGCGCAGAACCGTTCGGTACACCACCAGGATCTCAACAGAATATTGAGGATGGCAACATCTTCACTGAAGTACTGCCCACCATCAGCATGGTGTCAGAGGTGACAGATAAAGTGGACAGATCAAAACCAGAACTCAAGCCACTTCCGGCAGACCTGAAGTATGCTTTCCTTACGGGTGAAGAACAAATGTATCCGGTCATCATCAGCAGCAGGCTGAGACCAGATCAGGAATCTCGACTTCTCGAGGTTCTAGAGAAGAATCGCAAGGCACTTGGATGGAACGTATCAGATCTCCGAGGGATAAATCCAGCCTTGTGTTCGCACCACATCTATTTAGAAGAAGACGCCAAGCCGTCCCGCGAATTTCAGAGAAGGCTGAACCCTAACCTTCGGGACGTCGTCATGAAAGAAATCACGAAGTGGTGTGATGCAGGCTTCATTTATCCCATCTCCGATTCAAAATGGGTAAGCCCATTGCATATAGTTCCCAAGAAATCAGGGCTTACCGTGGTTACAAATGACAAAGGGGAGGAAATTTCTACTCGGGTACCAACATCCTGGCGGGTTTGTGTTGACTACCGCCGTCTCAATGCAGCAACTAAGAAGGATCACTTTCCCTTGCCATTCATTGATCAAGTGCTGGAAAGATTAGCAGGCAAGGAATTCTTCTGCTTTCTGGATGGGTACTCCGGGTACAACCAAGTGGCGATCGCCCCTGAAGACCAAGAAAAGACCACCTTCACTTGCTCGTTCGGCACCTACGCCTTCAAGAGAATGCCCTTTGGTTTGTGCAATGCACCTGCAACCTTCCAAAGATGCATGTTAGCAGTCTTTGCCGAGATGGTAGGCAGTTTTCTCGAGGTGTTCATGGATGATTTCTCTGTCTATGGTGATAGTTTCGATTCTTGTCTCGAGCATCTAGACAGAGTGCTTCAGAAATGCCGAGAAGTCAATTTAGTGCTCTCATGGGAAAAGAGCCACTTTATGGTCACCGAAGGTATTGTGCTGGGTCATGTCGTTTCCAAGCGTGGCATGGAAGTCGACCCGGCGAAGGTGGACGTCATTTCAAATCTTCAGCCACCTCAGTCAGTTAAGAATGTGAGGTCATTCCTGGGGCATGTGGGATTCTACAGGTGATTCATCAAGGATTTCAGCCGCATTGCCCGACCTCTGACAGAACTCTTGTGCAAGGAGACTGAGTTCATTGTTGATCAGCCGGTTCTCGTTGCTTTCAATCACTTGAAGGAGCTTATCACTCAGGCTCCAATCTTACAGCCGCCCGACTGGACTCTCCCTTTTGAAATAATGACCGATGCGTCAGATTTTGCAGTTGGAGCTGTTCTTGGGCAAAGAAAAGACAAAGTGCCCTATGCCATTCACTATGCCAGCAGAACATTAGATGAAGCACAGAGAAATTACACTGTGACAGAGAAGGAACTGCTGGCTGTGGTTTTCGCCTTAGAGAAGTTCAGATCCTATTTGTTGGGATCAAAAGTCACCATCTTTACAGACCACTCTGCTATCCGCTACTTACAACAGAAGAAGGATGCCAAGCCAAGACTGATTCGTTGGATCCTTCTCCTCCAGGAATTCGATTTGGAAATCAAGGACAAGCCTGGAACCCAGAATGTGGTAGCGGATCATCTCTCCAGAATAGAGTAGCATGAACCTCCCCTGAGCAATGCACCTATCACAGAAACCTTCCCTGACGAAGCCATTTTAGCTGTGGATTCTCTTCCTTGGTATGCTGAGATAGTCAATTACCTCGTCTCTGGGGTAAGACCTTCGGAATGGACGAAGAACCAAAAGAACAAATTCATGTCGACCATCCGTTTCTACCATTGGGAAGATCCTCTTTTATTCAGAGAAGGAGCAGATTGTATTTGGCGCAGGTGCATCCCTCAGACGGAACAATCAAGTGTCCTCGAGCATTGTCACTCGCTCGAATCTGATGGCCACCACTCTGGAGATCGGACGGCAGCCAAAGTACTTCAGTGTGGCTTCTGGTGGCCTACTTTATTCAAGGATGCATCTGAATTTGTTAAACGATGCACTGACTGTCAGAGAATGAAAGGTACACTCACTGCCAAAGATTCAATGCCCCTGAAAATCATTCAGATAGCAGATGTCTTTGATGCATGGGGCATTGATTTCATGGGACCTTTCCCTAACAGTCAAGGATTTGAGCACATCCTTCTCGCCGTCGATTACGTGAGTCGTTGGGTTGAAGCTATCCCTGCTCGAGCTGCCGACAGCAAAACAGTTTGCCAGTTTCTGAAGAAGAACATCATTTCGCGGTTCGGGATACCGAAAATCCTTATCTCAGACGGGGGTAGTCACTTCATTAACAAAGAGGTCAAGAAGTTAACGAAGGAGTACGGCATCGACCATCGGGTTGCTACTCCTTATCATCCTCAGACCAATGGCATGGCAGAGTTATCAAACAGAGAAATCAAGACTATCCTGCAGAAACTTGTTAGGCCAAACAGAAAGGACTGGTCTCAACTCTTGGACTCGGTTCTATGGGCATACCGAACAGCCTACAAATCTCCCTTGGGCATGTCGCCCTATCGTCTTGTATATGGAAAGCCGTGCCATCTGCCCGTGGAATTAATTCACAAGTCTTTATGGGCAATCAACAGCTGTAATTTGGACTCACACCAAAGTGGTCAGAAGAGAAAAGATGATCTGAACAGACTCTTGGAATTCCGAGACTATGCATACGATAACACCTTGATGTACAAGGAGAAGGTGAAACGCTGGCACGACAGGCACATCAGACGAAAGACCTTTGACGTTGGACAGAGAGTATGGTTATTTGATGCAAAGTTGCGGATATTCCCAGGTAAATTAAAGAGTAAGTGGACAGGGCCATTTCGAGTTTGTGAAGTGCGTGACAATGGAAGCATTGCTATATCAGAATTGTCCTCTGACGCACAGCCATTCGTCGTCAACGGCCAACTACTGAAGCCTTATCTCGAACCAGATACATTCTTGGCCGTTGTTGACTCCGTTCAGCTCATGCACCATGATGATACCTCGACAGCACCTGCGGCATCGAAAGATTCAGACTATGCAATCCAGCAACTATTTATCTGATTTTCTTCTTTTCTTCTTTTCCTTTTCTAGCCTCTTTTTGTATCTAAAAGGTGCCGACCTTGTGGACAGTTTTCTGTACTTAGGACGTACTTTGTCCTAAGTATAGGGGGGCGTGCACCCCGAGTATTTCCATTCTTTGATCCTCTCCATTGTCTCCTCTTCTTGTCTATACTTAGGGATATCTTACCCTAAGTATAGGGGGAGACAATCTGAGTACGATCTGTTCATTCCCACCTTGACCCTCCCTGCTTTTTGTACAGTCTGCTATACTTAGGATTACTTGATCCTAAGTATAGGGGGGACGGTCAACTCCTCATTCCTTAATTCCATTTATTTACATTCTTTAGATCTGTCTATACTCAGTACGAGTTATGTCTTTGCTTTTCCTTTTGATCTATGAGGACATAGCTCAAGCTAAGTATAGGGGGGTCGTATATACCATGTATATACTATAAGCCATAACTCATACTGAAAAATAAAATATCACCTTGATATAAAATAGAACATAAAAAGTAGCTTTATAATAATGAAAGATGATTGTGAGTTCCTCAGACTCTTTGTAATTGTACTGATTATTAAGTCAGAAAAATGTTTTGTGCAAAAAGTTCTTTTTAGAAAATCTTGTGAAAATGGTTTGAAAATAGTGTGTACAAGTATTCAACCTTTGAAAAATCAGTTTGGTGTGAAAAATTTACTTTCTTTGAGCGAAATTAAAATGTGTGCAAACTAGTGTGCAAATGATTGTGAAAATTGATTGTCAAATTGTTTTGAAAAATCTATCTATGTTGTGTAAAACCTTTGCAAAAATCAATTTCAAATGCGTGTAAATATTGCAAAATTATTTTGGACTATAGTTCTCAAAATTCTTGTGAAACTGATCCTCGAATAAGTCTGAGGAGTCTGCACAAAAATCTCTCATTTGTAAATAAGGAATAAGTTCAAATAAAGCCTATAAGACCAAAACCATATTATACATAAAATACAGTTTCTCTTCTTTTGTATATACTGACTAATAAATCAGATACCTATATAGTATGATTTGAAAAATAGTGTGACCAGTTTTGAAAGATTTGATGTGAAATGATTTCAAACTGTGTGAAAATTGTTTTTATGGCAAAAATTTTTCTTTGTGTGAAAGAAAGGATTTGAAAGACCTGTGTGCAAATATTTTGAAAAATGTTTGTCAGAATTATTGTGAAAAATGTACATATAGTGTGAAAATTCTTTGCAAAAATAGTTTTCAAATGCGTGTAAATGATTGCAAAAATTATCGTGTACTATAGTTTGCAAAACTATTTTCAAAACTAGAACTGAAGGATAAGATCACTATTACAAATACCTGTAAATAAGAAATAAAGTACATAAAATTCTTTCTCAACAACCTAAATAAACTATTCCATGTAAAGTCTGTATAAATTCATACATTTTGTAAATAAAGCAGTACGCCCGTGTAAATAATGGTATATACTTTTTGTATGTGTCAAGCTCTTATTTTATTTGCAAAAATTCTTTGTGTAAAAATATTCTTTGATTCTTTTTAAATCCTCTGTGAAAATTTGCATCATTCATTGTGCATAGCATAAGCATACCATGCATATTCTTTTTGAGTGAGCTTGATGACTGAATCAGTCTAATAAAGTCTCGAATTGGAGCTTGGTTGGACCCTACTGCACCTAACTGCACTAGAACCTTATGGGAACTAGGTTTAAGGTACTTCAGGTCTAGTCAGACTTAATTCTTTGAGAAAGCAGGGCTGGGTTCAAGTCACCTTAGTGGACTAACTAGAACTTTTCGAAACACACACATGACTCTTGTCGGCCGTGACCTAACTTGGACACCTGCACCTTTCACTTGGCTCAACTCAGTTGGAGTGGTGAGGAGGTTGGATTTGCCAGTCTGAGACGCACACGGGTGGAAACATTCGTCCTCGTCTAGGGAGGGAAGTGCGCCCCAACCTGGTCCTGTTTCAATGAAACCGAATGACGGGAGAGTGTGGGTTGCAATAAAGCTTCAAAAGAGGGATAGTCTACTGGCTCAAGAAGAAATTTCTTGTATATATGATGCACCATGTAGATATGTTGTACAGATGCACTTGAAAAAAAAAACTCCAAAAAAGTGGTGGGTCGGATTGAAAATTTAATAACCCCACCGGAGTGTATATAGTCCAATAAAGCAAAAGCTTATGGTATCACTGTTACATCTCGAGAAGCTTGCAGCGGGAGACTTAGCTACACTGGTTGAGCTCCCAAAAATTCTATACCTCTTATTCCCCCTCTTCTTGAGCTGGTTGCCACTTGAACTTAGAAGGGAATACCCCGCTCCTTGACGGTAGAGGGCTGGATTAGGGAATCATTGGGTTGTCATGCTGAAGAAGCTAGTCTCTTTGTCATTTCAGTTGAGGAGAGCCACTATCACTTACACTGTACAAGTCAGTTTCATAGTCATAAGGGTTTGTGTATGGTGTAGGCTAGTTCTGACCAGGCTATTGAGGTGGGTTGAACAAAGTTCCGTGACTATCAAAGGCTGTTGTATTTTAGAGCTGGTTCCCGATCAGGTTCCACACACATCCACAACCAGGGTCTGACAGGAGCTCCAATCTCGGATTTTGTAAAGACATGCATTGCACTGAAAGCACCCCTATTCACTCTATCTTCCTTTCATTTTCCTTTTTCTTTTCTTTATTCTTTTTGTACTTATTGCATAAGTGTTTGCTAGGGACTAGCAAAGGCAAGTATAGGGGGGTGATGAATCTCAATTTCATCACCTTTATTCTATCATTTTGGCCTCAAAAACCCCAGCAAATGCAGAGAAATAGCATTAATTTGTATAAAATAGCATTCATTATTTATTGTATTTACTGTACATAAAATAAGGTTTTTAATGCCAAAATTGTAGAATAAAGGGAAGAAAAGAAAAAGGAATAAAATATTGCAAATATTTTAAGACCATAACCCCGAGACCAAGGCCAGCATGGAATTGGTCGACAAGGAATAAAGTAGGGGGAGATAAGGGCCAAAATACAATAAATACTTCATTTATTTATTTTTCCATTACTGCATTTTTGACACCTGTTTTGTATATAATTATTTATTCATCAAATAAAGAAACTTTTATCATAAAAGTTGTAGATAATAATGTAAATAAAAAGACAAAATTGAGTTTGTGCAAAAATAATACACAGTGCACTTTTTATACACAAAATAAAAAGCAAAAATCTCAACTTCATAGACTCATATCTTGCAAATAAAAACTCCAAATCACCCAAACTCACCTTTAATTGTATATAGCATTCCATGAACTATTTTATAAAATTGGTTTCATAATTTTTGGAGTCCATATGTAGAAGTTAGATTTTTGGCCCACCTTGTATATAGAACTCTATTTAAATATTCATTTTATTCAATATTCATTAATTTTATAAACTCATATTTTTAGAACCTTGTGAATAATGAATATAATACTTGTACATATTAAAATCAAAAGAAAACCCAAAATAATTTGAGAAATAAAATAAGCCTATATAAGATATAGGCAAAATACCTATGTGAAGCATGTACATAAATAAAAAGGGGAACATTCTTTAAGTATTTTTATTCTTTTATATTTGTATAAATGTACATATTATATACTAGTTATTAAAAATACAAATCTAAAACAAATAAATAAATAAATAAATAAAATACATTAAATATATTTTATAGGTAAAATACCTATAAGTATACTTACCTATACATATACACATTTATTTAAAAATGTAAATAAACTCTTAAAAATAAAATAAAAAAATATTTATACTCACAAAAATAAGTTGTAAATTTATAAAATAAGAAAATAAAACAATAAAATAAAATAAACAAATTAAAAATAAAATACACAAAAATACATGTAAATACATACATATACACATTATTGTAATAAAACTGTAATAAAATAATTCATAAAAATAAATAAAAATCATATTAAAATACTACATACAATAATAAAGATTTTTTATTTTATACTCAAAAAATAATAAAATCATTTATTAACTTAAATAATTCGTTCTTTATTCCTCCAGCCTGTTTTGTCTTCTAGCGGCCTCCGTGGACCAATCGCAGGCCGCCAAGAGTTGACCTCGGGTCAACTCTTCAGACCCCAGGACTGCCCCTCTGACAAGTCACGAGAGGCCCCTTTTCCCCGATTTTTTACGCCAATTGTGTAGCTCGAGGGTGATAAGACCCTTCATGGAAATTGTTCCTTGTACATCCACGAATCACGCCACACCCCATGCTTCCTTGTACAAAGCCCAGATTCACCAGGATTCGCCGGCCAATAAGGGCGCAAACCCTGCTTATAAATAAACCTTCCGACCTCCTCCCCCAGTTTGGCCTCCCTTTCAGTCGTTTTCCACCATCTATTCCAGTCCTTCGAGGTTCCTTGTGACAGGAGGGTCCTCCTGGAAGCTTCAGACGGTCGGAGGAGTCGAAGGAGCGCCCACGGCCGCCGCGTCGCCGGAGGTCCTGCTCCCTGGTCGCAAACCATGTATAAGAGCTGCCCTTTTCTATGTATTTTTAGTTAGTTTTAGGTTCTAGCTTTTCATTCCAGTCATTAGAATAGGTTTTGATTAATGCATGTAGTTTAGAAATCGAAATTCGAAGTTCGCCGGAGCTTCGCTCCGGCGACTTCTCCACTGTGGATCTGACCGTATCCGACCGCCCCGTTCACCCCATCTCGTTCCTCGACGCCTTCTTCATCCATTTCACGCAGTTGTTCAACCCAGGACCCTAGGTCCTGGCGAATCGGGGCTCCCCCTCCGCCGTTCGCCAGAGCCCCTCCGCCCATCTCCATTGTGCATCGTAGCTTCAAAACCCCGGGTCGAGGAGAAAGCTCTCTCGCCCGCGGTTCTTCCTGTGTAGGTACTTCGAAGAATCGAGCCCAACTGGACTCGCACGGACCCAGGAAGAGGTTCCTGGGGGCCCATTTCTTCTCCGACCTCGCTTCATCGACTCGGACCCCCAGGAGCCGTGAAAATGCCATCAATCGTCGCGGGAGGCTTCCAGCTACCTTCAGAATACCTCAGACGCGCCGGAGAACCCTGGAGGAGCCCAAGCTCCTCGATCCAAGCTCGCCAGCCCCGAGCTTCTTCCACGTTCTTCCAGGGGTCTTCAGCGCCGTCGGATCAGGAGGGCCGCCCCAGATTCAACAGGAACCGTCCGATGGAGCGTCGTACCCACCGTCAGATCAGCGGGGCTGATCTAATCTCAGCGCTTCATCGGCGAAGCGTCATCGGGCGTCCAGGAGACGACGCGTGGCAAGTGAGAGGAGCAGATCCGTCGGATGCCACGTTTGTATTAGGGGTAAATTTCACATCCAACCTCTTCGCTTTTTGTATTTATTATTTAATGCCAAGAATAAAGGTCACCGTTGTAAATAAAATGTGTATTTTGCATACGGACCCCCAATGTTTTAGTATTTGCATTCAGGTCCTTCCGCGCCTCACGTGCAGTCCCACGTGAGGCGCGTGAAATTTTGCAGTTATACCCTGGCAGTTTTTGTATATTGTAGAATAGTTCTAAAAATGAAAATAAATGTTTATTTCTGTAGGTATTTTTGCACGGATACCCCTGTCTCTTATTTTATTTGCAAAAATGCCCCTGCCAGGCAGCTTATTTTTGTGTCTTTTATCTATTTATTAAGAATATCTAGGAGGCTTCTAAAAATCCAGAAAAATTATGGTAAGTGCCCCATGCCATGCTCTTCCACGCACATATCATATTTCGCATTTTTGCATTTTTCCTAATTATAAAAAAAAATGAAAAGAATCCAAAAAAATTTCCTATGGTGTATTTTGAACTATGTTAGTGTCAGTCCAAAACTCCCTAAAAATCTCAAAAGAAAAAAAAAGACAAAAAAAACCCACAGCCACACAAGAATGACTGATATGCACAGATAGGCTCCTGCATTTTCGTATTGCTCTCTGTGGTTCGACCTCTACATGCTTGTTCCCTATACATTTTATGGTAGAGTAAATAAAGATTAATTCACACTTCCTTTGAGCTCGATTGTTTTATTCTTTGATTGTGGGTTAATTGTTGATTAAATGCACTTTATTGTGGGTCACCGCATCGACATCGGTTGTCTCCGCCTTGTGTGAGACATACTCTTTAGACCTATGATAACGTGTGTTTATCACCTGTCCAGCTTAGCAATCCCTTACTCCGCCACCGTTATGCTCGCACTCCTGGTTTCTCTGACCTCCCGCTTGAATATGCACAGTCTCTTCCTCAGGTTGATTAACTTCTGCGACACACATAATTTTTTTCCTAACCACCTTAGCTTGTAGTTTGGCTTTTTTGTTCTTGCACCAAAGAAATTTCCTCCTGAGTTTGTCGATCTTATCTAAGATACTCAACAGTATTTAAGACAAGACATCACATGGGTTGCTAACGGAGTACGCGAGGAATTCAAAAGATCTACTGTGATGGGAAGATGCAAGCACTTGGCTTTCCAACCTTGCAACTTGGTAGTGAATTTTGCAGTCAATGGTTCGCGATGTTTAATCTTTAATCTTGTTGGTGAAAAGGTAAATCCCAACTAGTTAAAAGGGAAACTCCCAACAAACCTTCTCAGGATTGAATGGATCTCCTTAAGTTCATTTGGGGTAGGTTTAATCCTAGTATTCGGATTTTGTGGGGCTAATCTCGAGCCCCGACAGTTTGCTATATATATATATATATGAATTGCGACTAAAACCTCTTTGAGATCAAAGCTCCCATATTCTAGAACGATCAGCAAGTCATCTGCAAATTGAATGCCGGTGATCATTATATCCATGCCCTTTTTTATAACCATGGAATTTCCCAGCTTCTCTTAATTTGGCTAACATAGTGTCCAATATCGAGAAGGAGTGAATGAAGAGTAGAGGGAAAATGGGGTCACCTTGTCTTACTCCTCTTTATGGTTTTAGCCAACCATATGAAGCGTCGTTTACTTTGAACGAGACCCTTGCAGTTTCAAGAAGTGCTTTAATCCATGAAATGAAACACTTCAAGAAGTTTGCAGCTTGAAGTGCTCCTATAATGAACGACCGTCTTATTGTGTCGAAGGACTTTCTAAAGTCAATTTTAAGAATAAGGGATTTTTCTGTTCTGGGCCATTCGTTGATAATTGAATATCTAACTACAAATTAATGTGAACACATTGTCACATTAATTAAATTTTAATGTGATAAATCGTCACATGAGTTTTTAAATATAACACACATGATATGTGTATGGTCACACAAGTATGTATACATCTCACATTGATTCGTATCATCTAAAAGGGGCTTATATTGTATCTTCGAAAATTTGTGTAGTTACATAGACATGCATATCAACCTTCTATCATAAGAAAAAAAAATCCCTATTTTAATTTGCTACATTGGGGATCATAGGTAAATATCCCTACTCTAATTTGCTACCAATTAAAGTTGCATCTAACTTGAGTATTTCCTCATCCACGAATATGTTGTGGTCACAACATGTTGTGGCCAGACGTTGTGGCCGTAGCTACGGTAACTGGAGAGTATATGTGCTCTTGTTTTTTTGTGGCGAGCACCTCGAGAGGTGCATGAGAGCATTCGGCGAGGCCCTGCATGCTCGTCAATCCCGTCTTTTCTTGTAGTGATTATCGATGACCATATTGTTCAATAGCTTCACGTAATTGAAAATCTTATCGGAAATAATCATTAGTATACGTAATTGCTACATACATGATTAGGTCAAAGGTTATCATGCATCATTCACAGAGCATTTACATATTCATTACATGCAATGGTAAAATCTGTAACTTCTAATATTATACGTATTTCATTCAATTATATAATCATCATCGTTATATGGTATGTGCATATATAGGATTAAAAACAAGGTTCTTACGTAGTATCTCAACAATGTGCATGAAGGAGCACAACGCCATGATTGGAGTTCTACAAAATGAGGACTTGTTTGAAAATTGGTGTGTTAAATATTAGTCCGTTCATATCTATCAACTATAAAATGTAGCAAATTTTATTTCTAAAGATTTGTATTTTACCAAAAAATTAGTCCGTTCATATCTACCAACACTTGCCATCATTTTCGATCGGCCGAATTCAGAGATAACAAAGGAAAAAATATCGTAGACGAAAGATGTAATTATGATACAATCACATATCCTAAAATAATTTATCATATCTTAAAATCAGAAGCAATGTTTTTAAACCAAAACGGACACCGAACCGGAAACCTTATTAAAATGGTCGGATCGAGTTGAACCGTGTAATCAAACCGGTTTAACTGGATGATGACATCATCATTATTTAAAATCGGATTAAACCGGACCGGTGAGAAAAAAAGTGGTTGAAGCGGTTAATCAAATCGAAATGAAATAAAAAATATATATAATATACACTTAAATATAAATAAAATACATAGACGAATGTATTTATTTCACCCTATACATAAAATATTTTTCATATACACCATCAAATGCCATACATATCATATATATATATATATATTATGTGGACTAGTTGCTCTAGAACATAATAATAGTTTAATAATATTTAAACCCCAATATATGCAAAAAGTTGTGTTAGTGTAGTTGGTTAAGAGTTTGAAATAGGCAATCAAATGTCATGGGTTCAACTCCCACCACTAGGATTATTTTTAAAACATTAAATGCGGTTCAACTTCAGTTGACCCTGGTTAAACCGGGTTAAAAAATAGGTTGAACCGTGCTGGTTAACAAGAATTTGAATGTTTGAACCGAACCGCTATAGACCGGTTAACCGGACCAGTCCAGGCCCGGTTCACCGATCGGACTGGTCGAACCGGCCGGTCCGGTCCGGTTTTCAAAACACTGATCAGAAGACGGTATCTGACAACTTAATAAAATCTCGTAGGTCGGACCATGTATTATTGTTTTTATTATTGAATGCATGGACATCTCTGCCCATCATTACCCGTTGGCCTTTTGGATATATACAAGAGACAGAATGTACACGAGGGGACGTTCACCACGACCACTATCATCATCATCCTAATCATCATCATCATTTGTTGGTTGGATGGACCTTTCAAGAGGTTGATTGACGGGAAACCTCCATTTCTTTCTGCATATATACTCTAACAGGGAATCCATATCTTCCTTTCTTTATTTAGCCCTGTTTGGCGGACGAATAGGTTTTGGAATAAGGGGTCAGTTCTTCTCACGACATGGTTACTAGTGGTATGCCTATTCCTCATTATTTCATCTTATTTCACTCTTATTCATATCTTTATCCCATCTTACCTACCTTTATTTCACCTTATTCTCCTTATTCCTATCCTCCAGTCGAACAAAAATAGACCATTATTCTTCTTATTCCCCATCCTTATTCCTGCTTATTCCCGAACCGAACGCACCCTTAGGTTTTTAGGGAGAACCTTGATTAAATCATAGAAACTCCAACGCATATATTGTTTACCATATGTTGTGGGTTGATGTGTAAGGTGACCATTGGCATCAAGATGACCAGTCATGTGTATATCTATCCGTAGATATTATGATCAAATCTGAAATAATAGCTTGGCCCCACGACTCTAGACTTACTCTCATCAATAGGAAGGAGACAAAAAAATCCCATAACACCAAATGAAGACCACATCATCATGCCAATTTTAATGTGTATAATAAGGCACGATATACCTTCCAAAAGACAAAGGACATCAAAGCAAAGCCCCCTCTAAAAGTAAGAATGGGACCAACATAATGTCACAATGTCCAATTTAGGAGGAATGTATTCCTCGCAAACCTCTGTCATTCCTTTTTCTTAAAGGATTTTTACCCGGCAGATTCTATAATCTTTGTCAATTACCTTCATGATCTTTGAAATAACATAATTTTTCCCTCAACTCCGTAAACTTGCTCTGTCTTACCCCACGAACCCTACTGTTAAATTGACACATCTTGAGTTAACTTGCTTGGGTTTAAAATGAGTTAATCAAACCACGTGAAATATTCCAACGATCGCATTTTATTCCTCTTTTCCTCCCACGCCTCCTCTCTCATATCCCCCTCCCTCCTCCTCGGCTTCGGCGACCTCGCCCCCTACCTCATCCGCGCCCACCTGCTCGCCTGCCCCTCCCTCTGTAGTGTCCTCCTACACTCTCTCCCTCCTCCGTGCCCACCTCCTCGCCCATCCCTCCCTCAGCCGCATCCTCCTCTGGAACCAAGTGCATTCGTCGTCGTGACATAACACTACCACAGAATTTACCTTTATCGATGTTTTGAAACGTCTTCGTAGTGTATTTCTAACGTATGTAGATCACTATTCAGATGTTAACAAACGTCCAAACCAAACGTCCAGCTAGCCTTGTCGGGACAGGTTTTAAAGGACGTTTCAAAAGAACATCCATATATCCATACTTTTGTGGATGTTTAATAACATCTACGAAAAAAAGATGCTTTGTGGACGTTATTATCGAACGTCTGCAAATTAGGCAATTTTACAGATGTTAATGAACGTCTGGGTAGAATCTATTTTGATGTTTATAATTTTTGGTCCAAACTTGTGTTTTATGGTCGTTTTTTAATACCGTCCACACAAAATTTTAAAAGCGGATGTAAATAAACATACTTGTATATTGTATATGGACATCCCTTAATATCAATCCAATGTTAAGGTCTAATAGCTATATAAGGGCATACAAGCAATTAAGGTTTATCAATTTTTTTAAGAAGCCTTACTAACGTGAAAAATAATGGGATCCTATTGATAACGAAATGTTAATAATTTGTATTAGAGTGTAAAAAGACATCAGGGAAAATAATTACTATTGTAAACATAGTAAGATCGTAGTTAGAACTAAATCAAGCATTAAAATATGAGAATAAAGTTGGAATCAATATGATTACAAGAAATTCCAAATTTTCTAGATCCATCAAAAATACAAATCAAAAGTACATTCAAGATGTATAAGGCAAATCAAAATTCTGAATATCTTCATTCTCGGCATCAGATCAATACCACTAGATCTATCTCCCCACACACTGGTGAGGACCCGCCCCAAACACCAGGAAGTTGCGCTTATACGTGTGGTCCTCGTGCCTCTCTTCGGAAAATCGCTCGGGGTCGAAGCGCTCCGCCTCCGTAAAACCCTGCAGCGATGCCTCCAGCGTAGACGGGAACACAATGGTACCCTTGGGCACCGTGTAGTACTCCGTCAGCGGGAAGTCTTGCTGCGCTATGTGTGGAACCATCGTCGTCGGTGGCCGGTAGCGGAGCACCTCCCTCACCATCATCTCCGTGTATTTCATGGAGCGGAGCTTCTCCACTGTGATACTTTCCCCGGAGTCGGGCGTCCAATGAGCGGAAACCTCCTCCCGCACGCAATCGAGCACCTGATGAATACCCATTCATCACTCTTTATTCTTCTATTTTAGCTACAAAAGCCTTTGCAAATACATGTAAATATGTGTAAATACAAATAATTACCAAAAGCATGCATTGTGTAAAAAGATATAATTAGCATGTTTTTGTGCAAAAATAAAAGAATAAAGAGTAAAAAGAAAAAGAGGGAAATATTTAGAATAAATATTGAGCAACCTAACCCAAGGGAGGGCTCAGCGTGGGCCTGACCGCATAAAAGCCAAAGTAGAGGGAGATAGGAGCTCATGTGTACATACTTTTGTAAATAAATAAAATTATATTTTCCTCACCTAAAAATATGCTTGTATACATTTTGTATATATTTAGAAACTATTAAAAACAAAATAAAAATTTAAAAATCAAAATTCCAAAAATGTCCTTTCACCATGTACATAGACCATCATCCTTTATTTATTTAACCCTATAAATAAATGTATTTATTTTCAAAACTTTTCGTGAATATTCTATGGTATATTTTGTAAATAAAGCAAATAAAAAGAAACACAACAAAAATCAAATAAAAAGAACAAAAATTAAAAATACAAAAATACAGTGTATATATACTATGTATATAAATATATATAACTATTTATTCCACCCATGTATATAAGTGATAAAAATAAAATAAAAATATCCTTTTATTCCTCATTTTATTCTATAAATAAATAAGATGTAAAATAGGAATAAAATTGTATAAAAATAACAATAAAAAAATCAAAAATAAAAAGCCTACATAGTGTATATATTCCTATATCATGTACATACATTATTTTTATTTCCAAAAATTAATTAAAAATCACCAAAAAATAGAAAAAAATAAAAGAAAAATATTTCATGTTTTAAGTTTTTCTTAATTCGACCATTTTCTACCTTAAAATAAATAAACAAAGAAATCAATAATTGGCAACTCCTGATTGGTCCACGGGGGATTGTTGACCCCGGTCAACTCCCCCGCGGACTCTTTCCTTTTGGGGAGACCCGCGCCCGACCCGACTTCGCCGATTTCTCCACGCGTCTCCAGCCTGTCACCTCCGCAAACCCCGTGCCCGGATCCTTCGCCAATCATCCGACATCCTCGCCAGATCCTTCGCCGAAGGATCCACGCCTTCCATAGCCGTCTCCACCCAACCCTAATCGGCCCTGCCTCCATATATATCTCGACCTCCGCCGCCTCTGAGCCTCATCTTTGGACCTTCCCCTTCTTCCCAGTGAACTCCAGAAGCACCGCGAGAGTGACAGCAAGCGATCGCCCCTGTTGCAGCGAGGCGAGGAGGTGAAACCACTGATCCGGCGTTCTTCGCCGCCGTTGCTCCGCCACCAGCGTGAGCACCGAGCCTCGGGCCGAGACGACCCTTGAGGCTACGACCAGGAGCACCCCCTGCTCTTCCCCAGTCTCTCCGACCACCCAGGTAGATCACTTAGGCCGTAGATTAGCGTAGGTTTCGATTTTTAGCTTACTGGTAGCGTAGCTCCCCGGCAACGGCGCCATTCTGATAACCGTCCGACTGACTAAGGTAAAGGTAAAGAAATGGTCGTTGCGACCTCAATCAATCAGACTAGGTATATCAAGAAAAATCAACCACTCAGAACATGTAAAACTAATCGAGCACAAAAGAGAGCGGTCCTGCTATAAGATTAACCTGGTATAGCACCCAGGGTCGAACACAAGGAGCACGGGTTGGCCAAGAGACCTACGATGTAGTCAGAAATCCAAGAGAATACTTTTTAGTGATTTTTAATTGTTTTCAAATTTCTTTGGATTTTTAATATGTAGAGAAAATAAGGAAACACGAAAACAAGAACACTTTCAACAATTTATTTAATGCATGAAAAATCAATCAAAAATTCAGACAAAAATGTTTTTATGTTTTTTAGGTTTTTTAATGTTTTCGGTGAATTTTTGAGATTTCCCTGATATTTATTCTAATTGCTAAAAATCAAACAGTGAGAAAAAGACAAGGTACTGTCCAGCCAGGCCCAAAACCCAAAGATAAAATATCTAAGGATCTCAAAGGGACCTGGAGGTAATTTTCCTGTATACTAGCGAAAACAAGGAAAATTTGAGCACCAAAATTATTGTTTTTGGGTTTTTAAATTATTTATTATGATTTTTATGAGTTTTGAGGTGTTTTTAGATTTTTAGGGTTTTTACTCAATGAAAAATAGCCAAAATTGGCTAGAAAATCAAGCAACACAAGATAAACAGTAACTAATTTTTATAGAATTTTTGGGGGTGTTTTTATATTTTTTGTGATTTTTCAAGTAAAACAGTGCCAAAAATAGCTATTTTTGAATTTTTAAAAATAATAAATCAACTCAGAAATGTCCTCAAAAATCTACAAAAATCCTACACCATGGCAGGAGCCATGTGTCAAATTTTCGTTGGATTTGATGCGGGACTGATGAGAGGGAAGGCCGCCATCCCTGCACAGATCGAGCCTAATCCGAATTGCTTGAAGAGGAAGTCTGAGCAGGTAGTTCACACTGAGCCTACCACTCCTAGTGACTCATTTGATGATATGTCGTCGGATCTATTTGATGCTGATTTTGTTACACTTAGGAGCGGTAGAAGACCAGCAGGCGGCGCCTCATCTGAGCGACAACGCGAGGATACATCTATAGCGCCAGATGAGGAAGAGGAGAGCGGTACTGAAGCCGCACATGATGATGACGGTGGTACTGATGCCACCCGAGATGCTGATTCCACCAGCGGTACTGAGGCCGCCGCTTCACCATATCGAGGAGGTGGTACTGACGCCACCAGCAGAGCCGAGCCAGCCCGCGGTACTGAGGCCGCAAGACGTCTAGTCGTAAAGCCAGCTAGAGGTGGTACTAAGGCCACCAATATTCATTCTGATAGAGATGTTGTCTTTCCTCGTGTGGATGTATCTCAGAACTCTATTTTTAATAAAGGAAAAGGTTTAGTTTCTTCTGATCCCACTGTGGTGAATGATGTATGTGAGGATCCGGTCATCGAACCGTCTAGGCCTATTCCTAGTCCTTCATCTGAGAAGGACCCTGTGATCCCCTTTCCTAGAGACCTTGAGTTGGGGAAGGGGAAGAAAAGAGAAAAAGACCCAAAAAAGAGAGAGCAGGAGGAGTTCAGCCAGAGCATGATAGACCGATTTCACATCCAGCTGACCCTCCATGAGGCTTTGCAGCACATCCCTCTTCTTCAGCGATCCTTGAGAGACAGGACTACAGTCAGGAGGAAGAAGAGGAACAACACCGCAGAAATTCATGTGTTGACAAAAACCACGTGTTACGCGATCCAGAACCATCTGCCGACCAAGAGGCCAGATTTAGGAGCCCCGTATGTCAGATGTCATATTAGTGAGCAGAGGTTCGACCGTACTCTATTAGATAGCGGATCGTCGATCAACCTTCTTCCGGCAGCCCTTCTCGACCACTTAGAGTTGGGCACTCTTAGACAGAGCAGGACATACCTTCAGTTTGCTGATCGGTCTGTCAAGAGGCCAAAGGGGTTGTTGCGAGACGTTGTCGTCACGATTCAGGGTTTGCAATTCCCCGTGGACTTCGTAGTGCTGGACATGGAGACCCCTGACTCGTTGACCGATTCCCCCATCATCCTCGGTCGCCCGTTCTTGGCCACAGCCAAGGCGGTGACTGACCATGACAGTGGGAAGGTATTCTTTCGCGTCCAGGGCGAGAGTATACAAATAGAGACGGTTAAGGACCACAGAGCCAGAGATAGATCCCGCTCAGAGGGCAGTACAGATTCAGAACAGCTGACAGATACAGAGCCAGACATACACCAGGACTGTGATTTTGTGATCACAGACGATGAGGCAGCTTGGGCAGATCCTGCAGCACAGACCATCCTCTCATATTCAGATACAGCTGATGCAGAGATGATAGCAGAGGATAGTCCGGAGAGCACAGCCCTGGTTCAGGATACTATTGAGTCAGCAGAGTCGGACCTTGATCGCGACACGATTTTCAGTGATGGTGGTACTAAGGCCACCCTGCTCTACGGTGGTACTGATGCCACCGCAGTTGATACAGATCCCTCGGATTCAGAATCTGATTGGGCAGATTGTGATGATCAGATGCCAGACCTGGATCCACCTGAGCCTATAGATGAGGAGGAGGTAGAGGTAGAGCAGATCAGAGACAATGCAGAGGATCCGCCTTCTCCAGATCCAGCTTGTGAGAGTTCTTTATCATTTTCCCAGGCAGATCTGGCAGAATTGTCAGCATACACACATCTTCTTCAGAAGCCAGATTTGCCAGCACCCAGCTGTCCAGAGCTAAAGCCGCTCCCTACTTCGCTGAAGTATCGATTCCTTGCGGGAGAGTCTGAGATGTACCCAGTCATCATCTCTGCCGATCTGACTGGAGAACAAGAATCCCGTCTGATGGGGGTTCTTGAAAAGAACCGCAAGGCAATTGGATGGAGCATAGCAGATCTCCATGGGATTAGTCCCTCGTTGTGCTCCCACCATATCTATCTCGAGGAAGGGGCAAAGCCGTCGCGTGAGTTCCAGCGGCGACTGAACCCCAACCTACGAGAGGTTGTCATGAAGGAAATATCAAAATGGTGGAGTGCAGATTTTATTTATCCCATTTCCGACTCCAAGTGGGTTAGCCCCTTGCATGTGGTGCCCAAGAAGACGGGCATCACGACTGTGATCAGTGAGTCGGGAGAGGAGATTGCTACACGAGTACCCACCTCTTGGCGGGTCTGCGTTGACTACAGGAGACTCAACCAGGCCACCAAGAAGGACCATTTCCCCCTGCCTTTTATTGATCAGATCATAGAGAGACTGGCAGGGAAGAGCCATTATTGCTTCCTGGATGGGTACTCGGGCTACAATCAGGTGGCCATCGCTCCTGAGGATCAGGAGAAGACCACCTTTACCTGTCCCTTCGGTACATACGCCTTTCGACGCATGCCATTTGGGCTATGCAACGCCCCTGCGACTTTTCAGAGATGCATGCTGTCAATCTTTTCGGACATGGTAGGGGAGTGTTTGGAGGTCTTCATGGACGACTTCTCGGTTTACGGCGACGGATTCGATTCCTGTCTTGACTGCCTAGACCGAGTGCTCCAGCGATGTATTGCTACCCGCTTGGTTCTGTCTTGGGAGAAGAGTCACTTCATGGTGACTCAAGGGACGGTGCTTGGCCACATCATCTCCAACAGGGGCATGGAGGTTGATCCGGCCAAGGTTGACGTCATTAGAAAACTCGCACCGCCGTCCAATTTGAAGCAGCTACGGTCATTTCTGGGGCACGTTGGTTTTTATAGGAGATTCATTCATGATTTCAGCAAGATAGCCCGACCGTTGACTGACCTCTTAACGAAAGACACCGAGTTCCTTGTCGATGACAAGTGTCTTTCGTCCTTTGAGACTCTCCAGCAGTGTGTTATTGAGGCTCCTGTCCTTCAGCCATCCGATTGGTCTCTCCCATTCGAGATCATGACGGACGCCTCTGATTTTGCCGTAGGGGCCGTGCTAGGACAGAGGAGGGACGGAGTTCCGTTTGCCATACACTATGCTAGCCGCACATTGGATTCCGCCCAGCGGAATTATACGGTCACAGAGAAGGAGATGCTAGCAGTAGTGTTCGCCCTAGATAAGTTCAGATCATATATCATTGGATCTAGAGTGACTTTGTATACTGACCACACCGCCATCAGGTACCTCATGTCAAAGAAGGATGCCAAGGCCAGACTTACTAGATGGATCCTTCTACTCCAGGAGTTCGACATTGAGATCAAGGATAAGCCTGGAGTCAAGAATGTGGTGGCGGATCATCTTTCCCGACTAGAGCAGCCTGAGGATTCTGAGCAGATTGATCCTATTCGAGATACCTTCCCAGATGAGGCGATCCTTGCTATCACCTCACTCCCGTGGTATGCCGATATTGTGAACTTTCTCGTTGCTGGGAAAGTCCCACAAGATTGGCCCAGGCAGAGGCGTGAGACCTTCCTTGCGAAGGCCAAGTCCTACCACTGGGAGGATCCCATCCTTTACCACGAAGGAGGGGATAGCGTCTGGCGTCGGTGTATTCCTCAGGAGGAGCATCATAGTGTCCTCACTTACTGCCACAAGCTTGAGGCAGGAGGACATCATTCTGGGAGGAGAACGGCACAGAAAGTGCTCCAATCCGGCTTGTGGTGGCCTAAACTCTTCAAGGACTCTGATGAGTTCGTGAAGAGGTGTACTGACTGTCAGAGGATGGGCACTTGTGGACAGCGTGATATGATGCCGATGCAGCCCATTCACTTCTGTGAGGTTTTTGACGCATGGGGCATCGATTTCATGGGTCCATTCCCTAAGAGTCAGGGATTTGAGTACATTCTGTTGGCCGTAGATTATGTTAGTCGTTGGGTTGAGGCTATCCCCGCCCGAGCCGCTGATGCGAGGACAGTTTGCAGATTTTTGAGGAAGCACATCATCATGCGGTTCGGGGTTCCACGAGTTCTGATTTCTGATGGGGGGTCTCATTTCGTAAACGACCAGGTGAAGGCCCTTGCTAGCGAGTTCAGTATAGACCATCGTGTTGCCACACCTTACCACCCACAGACGAATGGTCTAGCTGAGGTGTCGAATAGGGAGATCAAGAATATTTTGCAGAAAGTCGTCCGCCCTGACCGAAAGAATTGGTCAGAGCTTTTGGACTCGGTCTTGTGGGCATATCGGACATCTTTCAAGACTCCATTGGGCACATCTCCCTTTCGTCTCGTTTATGGCAAGCCATGCCATCTACCTGTTGAGCTGAGGCACAAGTCACTTTGGGCAGTTACAGATATTCTTATGGATCCAGATGGTATAGGAGACCAAAGGAGGGCAGAGTTAGCCGCCTTGGAAGAGCTTAGAGATACAGCTTTCTCAAACAGCCTACATTATAAGGAGAAAGTGAAGGAGTGGCATGATTCTCATATCAGCCACAAGCATTTTGAGATTGGACAGAGAGTATGGTTGTTTGATGCAAGGCTACGTTTATTTCCAGGGAAGCTACAAAGCAAATGGAAGGGACCTTACTTGGTCAGAAAGGTACACGATAACGGTAGCATTGATATATCTGAGTTATCTTCTGAGAGTACCTTCCGAGTGAACGGCCAGCGGCTCAAGCCATTTCTAGATCATGAGCCGCGGGATGTTATTGTTGCCCCGATTCATTTTGCGTGAGATGTGGTCTCTTGACTCACATCTTTTGCATCTCACGCCTGATTTTCACTGTTCCTCCGCCCGTATAGATCCAGTTGTCCATATCATTCTATTCTTTAGTCCCACACCCCTTTTCTCATCCTGTGATTATGCTATACTTAGGGTGTACTTTACCCTAAGTATAGGGGGGATTGTCGGACCTGCGAGTATTCTTTTCATTCTTTCTGCTCCTGTTTTTGCTGCCTATACTTAGGGATATTTTACCCTAAGTATAGGGGGGGCAGACTATGTATATTCTTCACTCGGATTTCCCTTCATGTACAGCTTGCTATACTTAGGATTAGTTAATCCTAAGTATAGGGGGAAACCACCGAGTCCCTCTTATTCTATTCATTTATTCATTTCTGTACTTAGCCATTCATTTTCACTCCCTTTTTACTAAGCACGAGTTATGTCTTCTTCATCGCTCTTGATCACTCTGAGGACATCGTTCGAGCTAAGTATAGGGGGGGTGTGTATATATTTCATATATACTTTAGCCATAACTCGTACTTTGTGTGAGTGTGTTAATAAATAAAATGGCTAAAAATCACAAAAATTTAAAATTTTTTCATGTACATAAACCTCTCTTATCTTGCACATACATAGCTAGTGTACAAAGTATTTTTGTAAAAATGATTTCAAAATCTTTTGTGTAAAGATTGTGTAAATATTTTTGTATCAAAATTATGTATATAGTACAAAATTTTTCCAAAATGTTTTGAAAATCAAAAGTTTGCAAAAATCTTATGTAAATGTTTGTAAATGTTTGTAAATATCTTTTTGCAAAACTTGCACCTCATGCATCATTCATTCATGATTTCAAAACATTTTTTCAAAAATTTTGCATGATTGTAAAACATTTGTAAATAGCATCTTGTGTACATATATGTATATAGTTTTTCCTGGATAAGAGTTGACATTTAAACTAAGCCTGGAATTAAATTGAGAAATGGAGCTTGAAAAAGATCTTAATCCACTTAACTTTAACAGGAACCTTGTAGGACTTCGGGTTAAGGCTTTTCAGGTCCATAAGGACTTAATTCTTTGAGTCCACTAGGCTATGAGCATATGTCATCTTGATGAGCCTAAGTAGAGCACTTAACAACACACGCATGACTCTTAGAGACAATGGCTTGACTTGCACCTGCACTTACACATGGCTCTCCACGGATGAGGTGGTGAGGAGGCAGTTTCCTTTGGCTTGGGGTAGCATATGAGGGTAGTACTTCTAGGCGGAACCTCTCTTCTTCTTATAGTGAAGGAAGTGCACCTCAACTTGGTCTAGTGGTGATGAAGGCTAAAGACAGAAGCCGTGGGTTGCAATAAAGCTTCAAAAGAGGGATAGTCTACTGGCTCAAGAGGAAATTTCTTATATGTTGCACCATGTAGATATGTTGTACAGAAGTTCTTGAAAAAAAATGCAAAAATGCAAAAAGAACTCCAAAAAAAAGTGGTGGGTCGGATTGAAAATTTAATAACCCCACCGGAGTGTACATAGTCAAGTAAAGCAAAAGCTTATGGTATCAATGTTACATCTCATGAAGCTTGCAGCGGAAGACTTAGCTACACTGGCTAAGCTTCCAAAACTCTATACTTCTACCCCCTCTTCTTGAGCTGGTTGCACTTGAACTTAGAAGGGAATACCCCGCTTCTCGAGGAAAGAGTTGCTAGACTGAGGCATTAGAGTTACCAGGTTGAGGGAGGTTGTTTCTTTGTTACTGCTGAGGTGGGGAGCCACATATCACTTACACCGCATGGAAAGATTCATGGTCATTAGAGTTTGTGTATGTAGACTTGTTCTGATCTGGTTTATTAAGGAGTCTTGCCCATAGATTGGTGGAACTTGGAGACTGTTGAGTTTTAAGCTTAAGTCCAAATAAGGTTCCGACACATTAATAATCCAAAGATCTGATCGAGCTCCATATTTCAAGTTAATAAAGGAAAGTTTAATAATTCAACCTTGATCCATGTACATCCTCTTTTTCTTTTTCTTTTTCTTTCTTTTTCACTTCTTTTTCAAATAAGTGTTTGCTAAGGGACTAGCAAAGTTAAGCATAGGGGGGTGATGAATACCCATTCATCACTCTTTATTCTTCTATTTTAGCTACAAAAACCTTTGCAAATACATGTAAATATGTGTAAATACAAATAATTACCAAAAGCATGCATTGTGTAAAAAGATATAATTAGCATGTTTTTGTGCAAAAATAAAAGAATAAAGAGTAAAAAGAAAAAGAGGGAAATATTTAGAATAAATATTGAGCAACCTAACCCAAGGGAGGGCTCAGCGTGGGCCTGACCGCATAAAAGCCAAAGTAGAGGGAGATAGGAGCTCATGTGTACATACTTTTGTAAATAAATAAAATTATATTTTCCTCACCCAAAAATATGCTTGTATACATTTTGTATATATTTAGAAACTATTAAAAACAAAATAAAAATTTAAAAATCAAAATTCCAAAAATGCCCTTTCACCATGTACATAGACCATCATCCTTTATTTATTTAACCCTATAAATAAATGTATTTATTTTCAAAACTTTTCGTGAATATTCTATGGTATATTTTGTAAATAAAGCAAATAAAAAGAAACACAACAAAAATCAAATAAAAAGAACAAAAATTAAAAATACAAAAATACAGTGTATATATACTATGTATATAAATATATATAACTATTTATTCCACCCATGTATATAAGTGATAAAAATAAAATAAAAATATCCTTTTATTCCTCATTTTATTCTATAAATAAATAAGATGTAAAATAGGAATAAAATTGTATAAAAATAACAATAAAAAAATCAAAAATAAAAAGCCTACATAGTGTATATATTCCTATATCATGTACATACATTATTTTTATTTCCAAAAATTAATTAAAAATCACCAAAACATAGAAAAAAATAAAAGAAAAATATTTCATGTTTTAAGTTTTTCTTAATTCGGCCATTTTCTACCTTAAAATAAATAAACAAAGAAATCAATAATTGGCAGCTCCTGATTGGTCCACGGGGGATTGTTGACCCCGGTCAACTCCCCCGCGGACTCTTTCCTTTTGGGGAGACCCGCGCCCGACCCGACTTCGCCGATTTCTCCACGCGTCTCCAGCCTGTCACCTCCGCAAACCCCGTGCCCGGATCCTTCGCCAATCATCCGACATCCTCGCCAGATCCTTCGTCGAAGGATCCACGCCTTCCATAGCCGTCTCCACCCAACCCTAATCGGCCCTGCCTCCATATATATCTCGACCTCCGCCGCCTCTGCGCCTCATCTTTGGACCTTCCCCTTCTTCCCAGTGAACTCCAGAAGCACCGCGAGAGTGACAGCAAGCGATCGCCCCTGTTGCAGCGAGGCGAGGAGGTGAAACCACTGATCCGGCGTTCTTCGCCGCCGTTGCTCCGCCACCAGCGTGAGCACCGAGCCTCGGGCCGAGACAACCCTTGAGGCTACGACCAGGAGCACCCCCTGCTCTTCCCCAGTCTCTCCGACCACCCAGGTAGATCACTTAGGCCGTAGATTAGCGTAGGTTTCGATTTTTAGCTTACTGGTAGCGTAGCTCCGCCGCCGTCGCCAGCCACCTCCGATCTCCCATCTGCCATTCCGACCCGACCATCATCTTCGCCAGACCTCTCCGCATCTTCTTCACCCATTCACCCAACCCAGATCGCACAGGATCTGGGAATCGAGCTCCTCCGCCGACCACCTCCGCCGGAGCTCTCCATTCCGACGCACCATGCGCCCTCACGCCGCCTAACCGGGTCGAGGCAATTTGCCCTCGACCCGTGAGTCTTCTGGTTCGCTTTTCAGGTCAAGACAAGGGTCATCTGAGACCCTTCGCCATCCAACCAGGAGACCCGGCTCCGCCGCCTTCGCTCGAGCTCCTCGGAGCTCGGTGTGCTCGTCGGAGACCACCAGCAGACGCGGGAGCCTTCCGCGATTCTTCTCCGACCTCCAGAAGGCTCTCCAGAGGACCCTAGCGCACGCACGAGCCCAGCGAATCTCGCCGGCGATCAGTTCTTCCAGGATTCTCCAGAACCGTCAGATCATCCTCCTCGCTCCAGATCTGATCTGAACCATTCATCTGCGGAGCACTGCCACCGTCCGATCACCCCGAGGGTCGATCTTGACCGCTCGCGCAGAGAGAGAGGCACCAGCTAGCCTCAACCGTCAGATTCGCCACGCGTCCTCCTCTCAGCCGTCGATTCACCAAGAGTATCTCCACCACGCTTCGTCACCGTCAGATCTGCCACGTGGAATACTTTCCACCGTTCGATCAGGCCAGCCCTTCCAGAGTTAAAGTCGCACCCGTTCTCCACCGTCCGATCAGCCACGTGGCGCACATCAGGCCGTCGATAATAATAAGGGTAAATTCATCTTAGGCCCCTCTGTTTGTTTTATTTCATTTTAGTCCTGTAATTTTTAAATTAAGTTGTTTATTTTCTGGGATATTTGCATTAAGGACCTCGTACTTACTTTATTTGCACTTATACCCCTGTCTACGTGGACCACGTGCTTCGTCACGTGAACTTTATTGGGTTATTTGCAATATAAACCCTGTAGTTCTGGATGTTACGGATTAGATAAAAAGTTTTCTTTATTTGCATTTATGCCCCTGTGCGTGATTTAATTCCCCATGTGCGATATTTTTTTGGGTTATTTGCAGATAAGCCCCTGGACTTTTGGTACTTGTTACCAATAAGCCCTCGGAACTTATTTTTCTTACATTTGGGTCCCTGAGTGCCCCAGACACGCGCCTCGCGCGTGATTTCTTGGGTATTTTGCACCAGGACCCTCAGAACTTTGGGTATTTGCACTTTGGTCCCTGTGCACAGTGCCCCCTTTTGATTTTTGAATAAAATATCAAATCACCTCCAAATCCAACGAAAATTTGACACATGGCTCCTGCCATGGTGTAGGATTTTTGTAGATTTTTGAGGACATTTCTGAGTTGATTTATTATTTTTAAAAATTCAAAAACAGCTATTTTTGGCACTGTTTCACTTGAAAAATCACAAAAAATATAAAAACATCCCAAAAATTCTATAAAAATTAGTTACTGTTTATCTTGTGTTGCTTGATTTTCTAGCCAATTTTGGCTATTTTTCATTGAGTAAAAACCCTAAAAATCTAAAAACACCTCAAAACTCATAAAAATCATAATAAATAATTTAAAAACCCAAAAACAATAATTTTGGTGCTCAAATTTTCCTTGTTTTCGCTAGTATACAGGAAAATTACCTCCAGGTCTCTTTGAGATCCTTAGATATTTTATCTTTGGGTTTTGGGCCTGGCTGGACAGTACCTTGTCTTTTTCTCACAGTTTGATTTTTAGCAATTAGAATAAATATCAGAGAAATCTCAAAAATTCACCAAAAACATTAAAAAACCTAAAAAAACATAAAAACATTTTTGTCTGAATTTTTGATTGATTTTTCATGCATTAAATAAATTGTTGAAAGTGTTCTTGTTTTCGTGTTTCCTTATTTTCTCTACATATTAAAAATCCAAAGAAATTTGAAAACAATTAAAAATCACTAAAAAGTATTCTCTTGGATTTCTGACTACATCGTAGGTCTCTTGGCCAACCCGTGCTCCTTGTGTTCGACCCTGGGTGCTATACCAGGTTAATCTTATAGCAGGACCGCTCTCTTTTGTGCTCGATCAGTTTTACATGTTCTGAGTGGTTGATTTTTCTTGATATACCTAGTCTGATTGATTGAGGTCGCAACGACCATTTCTTTACCTTTACCTTAGTCAGTCGGACGGTTATCAGCACCTCCGGATGGGACTCCAGAGCGGAGATAGCCCAGAGGAGAGATGAGGTCGAAGCGTCCTGCGCGGCGAAGAGGAAATCAAAGAGATGGCCTCCGACTTCGTCATCGCCGGTCTCGGGCATGAGAGTGGTAGACCCGGTCTCGGCCATCTCCCGGAGGATCTCCTACATCCAGTAGTCGACGAGGCAAGAGGGCTCCTCGAGGCCGGAGGCCATCCTGGCCCTATTCTGGGAAGCGCATACGGCGAGGGTCTGCCCGAGCCGCGAGACGGCAAGGCGCGCCTTGCGGAAGGCGAACCCGGGGAGTCAAACGGCAGCGCCATGAGGCCGACGTTGAAGAGATTGTAATCGTAATTGAAGCGCTCCCGAGCATCCGGGGTGAGGTAGGGCCCCGCGAAGACCGTCTGGGAGGTCTCAAGGTTCATCTCCCGGCAGAGGTTGCGAAGAGCGAGGGGCTTGTTGTCCCCGGCGGATAAGGAGAGCCACCGGGAGATATGGCCGGCGATGATGCGCTGCTGGATGGAGAGGTAGGTGGAGAGCGCCCGCGGGGTGAAGTTGGGAGCGATGCGGCCGCGGAGGTCCCTGTGATACTGCCCGAACATGTAGATGAGGTTGTGCTCCCCGAAGAGGCGCTTCCCAAAGGGATGGCCGATGACCATGAAGGCGTCTGGACGAACGTTGGAGAGAAACACAACGACGTGAAACTGGAGCCCAATAATGAGATCAACAACCGTGTTCTTTGCATCATATGCAACTAGTAAAATAAGCCCCACACAAAAAAAAATCTTACCTCCTTCGACGTCTTGCATATTGATGTCCCAAAGGGCCTGACTTTTGTTTCCTCCGAAGAGGAGCAACTCGGAGGAAGAAAGAAGAGAGGGAGGAGGAGCAACCCTCTTTGGAAGGCTAGGGATTTCAAAAGGTCCAAGACGAGTTTGGTGGGAATCCGAAAAGGTGGGATGGCGGGAAACGAAATTTTTGATAACATACCCGACGATTCTTCAAAAAACGTCCACATGTGTTTAACATATATGGATGTTTTAAGTGTAATGTCGTGAGAGATTTTTATTTTGGACGTTATAATTAATGTCCAGTAAAAATATTTCTAGCCCGACGTTCCTGGTGGTTGAATGTCAGCATAAGCTGACATTCTTGTAGTGTAATCACGTCTGTTTTGTCGGTTTCCTCTGAAGAAAGATATGATCAGGAGATTCCACAGCTGAAGCAATGGATCTCTGGCGATCGGTTGAATGCATGTGGCAGTATTCGATGGAAAGCCGAGGTGATCATTAATTTGTAGCAAATAGGGAACGGAAGAGGGATTTGACGGGATCGTTGCTCAATGATTTCATCGAGATGATTCGTGCAGGAACCCTAAACTACCGTGTAGATTCCAGGTGTCCTGAAGAAGGGAACAATGGTAAGGTTGTTCGTTGACTGCGATACCGCGGTGGTGGAGGCCGGGGAGATGGTCGGGGTTATGGCGAGGGGAGCGATCAACTGGGTGGAGGGGCTGCTTGGGATAGGAGGACATCTTCTATAAATTTGGTAAAGAAATAGGGTAATATACAACTATTATAAACAACATCTGATTACATTTAACGGACAAATAGATGGAGGTTAACCGTAGAGTCTGTACAAGTTTACCAGATCAAAGAAGACATACGTGTCTGGAGTGGGTCGAATAAGAACTTACAGAGATATCTCTTGTGGTCATGAGTCCTTCGTAACAATATTTCTCACTGGACATCTGATAAGGAATGGATCTAAGGAGAACGTACAACTCTAACTATTTGATCTGTCAATGTCTTTCTTTCCTTTTTTTATGTGGCTGTTCTGATGTGCGTATCATCATCTCCATCGATCTTGACGTGAGTGTGTGCACGTGTACGTATTTATAATAGGCAAAGACGTGATCAAGAATGTTTCACGTAAGCATATCCATATATATGTCATGAAAGATGAAGGATAACCTAATGCGAAAGTGCAAAGAAAAAAAATATCAATGGCTACGTAACACCCGATGGGTACTTGATGATTATTCTGTTAGTGGCCCTTCGAGAACGGGAGTGGTCGTAATTTTATCAATTTCAGAATCCTCAAGTGCCTATTAAAAAAATAGAAAGTTGAAGAACACAATGATCAAACAGTAAGGAGAGAGCCAAAAAGAACCCATTCAGCAACAGGGAGAATGTAAACATCTACGACTGCTGCTCGTGCGGTGAATTGATAATAAATAGGTATCTATCTATATATATCCACATCCATGATGACCACCTCCTATATAAGTCCTACCCATCCATGCACATGCACATGCACAGGGCACACGTGTGACTCAATGTGCAGCACTAACTTTCTTATAAAGATGAGGAGAAGAAGCAAAGGCTGTGCCGAAAATGGTCACATGGGATACAATTCAGACCTTCATGTTGATTGGTGCAGAGAGAGAGATCCTCTTTCCTCCACCTTTTTCTCCTTATTTGCTTTCTCTCTCTCTCTCTCTCTCTCTCTCTCTCTCTCTCTTATAGTATGAGAGTGAGGCATCCTCCACACCCACCGCATCATGTAACTCGGGAGGACCCCCATTCTGATGTGGCTTCTTCCTTGTACCACAAAGATTGGAATGGAGTTGATGGGAGAATGGTATGAATACGAGCATGTATGCATGTCTGTACATACGTGTACAAACTGTCGTTTCTTCTTCCTCCTCGTGTAGTCGTTGGATGGAACAGGGCTTCCACACTCATAATAGTGGTGTGCTTTTGTCCTAATTAGTGGTTGGAGTGGAGAGATGTACGGCAACGAAAATCTTATCTTCAATGGTCCAGAGATTAGCTGGAGAAATGGCGAAATGAAGGTACATGAATGTGTGTGTATAATATACGACTAGTCTTATCTGTCGATATTTACCAACTATTTTTTTAAACAAAAAGGGTGACATCCTTAGTTGGGACTCACCCGCACTTCAGCTTTATATATTAAAATGAATAAGTGAGATACATTATCTTGTGGGCCAAAAAGTGATAGAGGGAAAGACAAGAAGCGACAACATTTTCTGAATAGAACCTTTGATTTCTAAAAATTAAGTCATCCCCCCCCCCCCATATGGATCATAGAGCTGCAAATGGTAGAGCACAATCGTCTGTCGAGTTACCTCCAGCAGTCCTCAGAGATCTCCAGAATTCCACCAAGCCACCATGTCTGACCCACAATGCTTCTAATGCCTTCCAAACCTATTCTGATAAAGGACGCGTGAAGATCAAATGTTTTGCATCCACCGTCTGTGTGTCACATCTGTCACATCTTGTGTCCGAAATACCAAAAAGCTTGCCCCTTCTGGCCTTGTCACAGATCCTACCCTTTCTAAGACACCAAAGGAATACTTTCACTCTGCATGGGATCTTGCTTGACCAACTAGGGCATTCACTCCTCTCCTTGTGTTCTTGTAATTTTTTCTCTCATGAATCTGCTTGTCGAGATCAGATCTGTACAGTGGAGCCAGTTGTAGCCGAGCAGATTTGTTCGATCATGATCGAGCGGTTTACACGCATTCAAAAGACCACAAAAATCCGGATTTTGTGCGAACCGGTCAAACCGCTCGAACATGATCGAGCAGCTTTGCCCATGCAGTAGACTCTGTTGTACAACAGAAGATCCACTCTACTGCTTGTCAACTCCTCTTTGTTCGTGCAATGTTTAGTATGCGCCATTTTTTATATAAAAAGCCCGTTGATGGCCACCATTAGCCTCCACAGCCACCAAACTTAGTTATTAATTAACAAATAGTTAAAAATAGATGCAATAATAAGAAGCAAAAAAAGTAGCAAAAATGTTTTGGTTGATTTCCAACCCATGTTAATGCTAAGATATATGCATTCGGCCAAACCCATGACTAATAGTAAATCGATGAGAAAAACAAAAGATACTATTCCAAAAAGGATGCAAAGAGTTTGCTCTTGTTTCGTGAAGAAATATCCCAAATTATCGGCGAACTGACCATAAAGATCAATGCTAAATAATCGTCCATAGTAGCTAGCTACATGATCAATTGGGATTTATGAAAGAGTTTACTCTTGTTTCGTGATGAATTTATAAAATCAAATGACTAATGAATAAAAGAAAATTCATAGCAATGACCCATATTTATAATCGATAAAAATAATGGTCCCTTAAAGGATTGCACTGATACAACAACACTACAAGAAAAATGACTTGTGACCACAGAATGTGGCTATGGAAATTTGTGACCACTATAACTGGGTGGCCACTAGTTTTCGTATCTACAATTCTGTGGCCAAAGTCTTCAAAGATGTAAATGTCATAATTGTGGTCACAATAATTTCTGTGGCTACTTGTAGTGGCTATGACATATTTGTGGTCAAAGAACTCTCGTGACGAGACTTGTAGCTACAGCTACATGTCATGAAGTGTTGTACCCAGAGTCCAATTCCGTGGCCAGAAGCTCCACATCCGTGGGCATAGTTCTGTGACCACAACTTATTTTCCTTGAAGTGCAAGCATCGATAGAATCTTGCCACCCGATTCATATGTGATTCGATCTAATGATACGAGATTTCAAAATATTAGTAGATGATGAACGCGCAGTTCCATCTACCTAAGATCGGAAAATTGAGAAGAATATCTTAACAATTACACTCATGCATACATTAATAAGCATTTTTTAAGTCGTGCATGTAATATAAGATGCATTTTTTATCACTTATAAATCACTAAAAGTACGCAAAAGACAAGGACAAAAACAAATAAGGAAGAAGATAGGATGCATGAACTCTCATGAATGCACATTCCAAGAAACCAAAAGGAAATAGACATGAAAGGTCTAGATCTAATCGTCACCTAAAGAATTTCGTCTCGATTGACACCAAGAACCTCATCATCCCTTCATCAAAAGAAATGAGGTGCAAATTGTCGAGTCTAGCCATCCATCATCATAGGGAGCCGATCCTCTGTTGTAGCCCCTGCTACAGCAGATTCTGCAGTAGAAGCTGGAGCCGCTCGATCTTGATCGAGCGGTTTACAGCGATTTGCACGCTAAATCCCTACAAAAAGTGCAAATCGTTGCGAACCGCTCAATGAAGATCGAACGGTTCCAACGCCTACTGCAGAGTATGCCGCAGCAGAGGATCCTCTCGCCGTCATCATATACCGTCGAATTAATACTCCCAAGGTACCTTAATTCCTCAAGTATTTCGCTTCAGTTGTAGTCGAGGAGGATGCTATTGTTGTGTTGATAGATTCCAAGTAAATGCGACGAGGAGAGGAGAGAGCATCACCCATTTAAAGAAGTGGAGAAGAATCCCGAGCTATGACTATCTTTGACACCATCCTTCCACAGCATCGCAGTATCATCCAAATCATCTCAAATGTCAAGGTGAGCTCCATACGAAGCGATTAGACCCATTGTTTGAGCGAGAAGAGCATCAGCAACATCAGGAGGAGGTGGTAGAGTAAGCTCGACATCATTAAAGATCCGGCATTGCCTCACCATCCATCGTTGCATCAGAGGAGGAATCGCAGCTGCAAGACGTGGGTGCACACCAGCTCTCGAATAGGGGGTTTATCAAAAAGGGGAGAGAGAAAAAAATACTTAAAATGGGGACGGCTTGAAAAATAAATTTTAGAGTAGGCATATATCGACAAACCGTTTGCCGCTTTGTGTTTCGCGTGCGGCAAACGTTTTGTCGTGCCATATAGACGTACGGGAGGGGGGCGGTGAATCCAGATTTTGTCGTCCATGTGGCACAGCAAACCGTTTACCGCGCACGGAACACGAAGCGACAAACAATTTATCGATATATGCCTACTCTAATAATTATTTTCAAGCCATCCTTATTTTGAAGAATATTTTTCAAAGTTAATACCCAATGGGGATTAACTCCGCTGGAATCTAAATCGGCCTCACTTGTGCCCCTGCATGTGAGGGCATTTTACGGTATACCACCTCTTGTTCCCCATTTTGCATCATTTTGCATCTGCGTACATGTAGGGGCCGCCTATAAGAGACAAAAATACAATTTTAAGATTATATCTAGGCCAATGGAAGGATTTTTGAGAATTTAAATTATTACAAAAATCACTATAAATGTATTTCTAAGTGCTTTTAGGTGATTTCAATTTTGATGAGTTTGTAATTGAATAGTCCAAATTTTAGCATAGTTTATATGAACTTTTATTTTTTAAAATTCTATGCTTCTCAATCAAAATTTATTTTATGCTTCTAGGTTGAATTACTCGAGTTGGAAAAGATCAACATACAAAACCATATCATAGTTTCACAAAAATTCAACTTATGTGAAGTTTAAAATATACCTTTAGGTTTTTGCTTTTCCACATGTTCATTTTGTAATATCTTACAAAATTTTTTGGGCATTATATTCCACTTTTATCACTCTATCATACCAACTTTGGCTTTCAAAAATATTATAGTTGGATATGTACTAAAAAACAAAAAATATCTATTTTTTCATGGAAAAAACATTTTTATTTTCATTATTCTCAAAAAAATCTGAAGAAAAATCAGGATATGTATATCTCCGATAGATGAACAAATTTTCCTAAGATTTTAAAAACTAATTATATTTCTCTCAAAAAGCTAATAGCATTGGAAAAAATGGCATAATTTCTAGAAAAACTTATAAACATCAAAGTAAAAAATACAAGTGACCATTTTGTATCAATTTAAGTCATCCATTTAAAAATACCTTAGATATTTATAATGTTATTTCATATTTTAAATCATATTTTCTAGTCGCTCCATATCCACTTAGATAGATTTTTCTTTTTTTCTCATCATATAAATAATCACTAAAAACTAAAAATACTTCAAACTATCCAAAAACATTTTTTGAAAATTCAAAACATCAAAAATATTTCCCATTTGTTTTTCTACCTATATATTTATATTTTACCTTGTTTAAAACCCATAAAAACACAAAAAGAAAATCTTGATAAAAATATAATCCCCACTTAAAATTAACTTAAAATCCAAAAATTTAAAAATATGAAATAAAAATTAATAATTAAATAAAATGCTCAAAAGCACAAAGGTTGTAAAATAACATTTTAGGAACCTTGTGTTGCACGAATATGCCGAATACTAAGCCACTTCATTATATACACCTTGGGAATCTCATTTAAGTCCCTCGAGTTCAACTTTGAGCTTGCCTGAGTAAATCGACATACCTATATTTGTATCTTTAGTTTTGATATGTTGTCCTTGCTAATCTATTTAATAACTTGTGATTAATCAAAGTAAAGATTAATTAATTGTAATTTATTACATAATTAATACAAAGTTATATCTTATTGTTTCCGATTATCTTTAATATTTTCCAATAACTTTAGAAATTTTACTAGTATGATCAGTAGGTGTTGGATCATAGGTGTAGATAATATTAAAAAATCTTCCGCTTTAACTTCCAAATCGATGTCATTTATTGATTTTTTTCTTTGAAAATCAACAAGGTTGATGATTCATTCTTGATTTGGAAGCATGCTAGCTTCCGCAACTTTCCTATACTTTATCCAAACTTGTCATATATTTGAATTCAATATTCCTATTACTTTGTTCTTTCGTAATAGTATGATTATCTCAAAAAGTTTTTTTTCCCAATTTATTTATTAAGAATTTATTCTGTACAAATTGATTTGATTTTTTTGTGATTTAAAGTTATTCTCAATTTTTAAATCTTTGATCTTCTTCGACTTTTAAATTATTTTCTCAATACCATTCTTAATCTCCTCATCGAACTCAATATCAATATTTCATCAAAATTTTCTTCTATTTTTTCAATAAATTATCTTCTTTGATATCTGAATTTGTGCTTCTTCATATTTTATGATTTCTTCACAAAGTCAATATTTATATCAATGGGGTTGCCCTACGGGGGAGCTAACTTGGCTACCCTCGCCTCATTTTGTCTGATTTTTTTTTTTGAAAATTTCTTCCGTGAAATTTCATCACTATATCCTTATATTATGTCATTCAAATTTCTTGCGAAACAGAGACCCTATGACCTCCATCCAGACAGTCATTTTTTAATGATAAAAGAATTGCTAAAATGACTCCATCTAGATGGAGGCCGTAAGAATCTCTGTTTCGCACAAAATTTGAATGACATAATATAGGGATATATTGATGAAAATCCACGGAAGAAATTTTGAAAAAAAAAACCGCGCAAAATGAGGCGGGGGAGCCAAGTTAGCTCCCCCTTAAAGGGCATCTCCATTTTACCCACATATATATATATATATATATATATATAGGGGGCCTTTCATATGAGATGTGGTCCTTCCATCTCAATGGAAGGCCAACGATCTGGGCCATCGGATTCAAATCCAACGGTAACTTCAATTTTGTTGCCCAAAAGGGCATTTTGGTCATCAACTTTCGCATTAATTATGCATGCCAATAAATATTCCGAAATTTTAAATTTAGCTATTTTTATTTTTGGTATTTTTCGCATTACCATGTTTAAAATATATCCAGTTTTATTCTGGGCGACATTACGTAGGGCAATGTTTGTATCTTAATGTCTTTTTTTGTAGAATCTGTTGTTCTTTTTGTAACGAGTGTATGTTTTTTTGTATTTACTGTGTTTCTTTCAAAATTAATCAGCCATTTGTAAATTATGTGTGGTTATTTGTAGAATACAATTCATATTAGCAATTAATGCATAGTTATTTGTATCGATTGTATGTTTCTTTGTATAATAGAATTTTTATAGTTATTTGTAAAAATTCAATAGTCATTCACGTTCAATGGATGAGTAAAATATCACCGAAATATGTATAACACGCATTCAAAATGTACAATGCATATCCAAAATGTGTAACACACATAAAATATACAATATGCATAAAAAACAACAACTGTCATTTTGCACTCAATTGATACGTACAAATACATATCGAATATCTCTAATACACTCGAAAATTGTATAATACACATAAAAAAGCGTATAATGCACGTCAATATTGTATTTTCGTGTCGACGAGACCTCGTCACGCTGCGTCCATTCCTCCTCTCGTGTTTCCCCGTGCTCCTGTCCAATGCTGCCGCGTGCATCGTACGATCCGACGTACGATCTCGCTCGATCCCGCCAATAAGATGTCCATCGCACGATCCAACGCAATACCCGTCCTCGTCTTTGCTCTGTCATCGTCTGTATCATCGTCGACGACGTCCTCCTCGTTGCAATCGTCTGTGTCATCCAGCCCTTGCGCAAGCCGCGTCGTCGAAGAAGCTTCACCGTCGACGTCCATACTTCTCCTGAAATAAAACGCGAGCAACAGAAGACGAAAATGGAGAAACGGATTAAGAAGCTTCACCCTCTCGACGACCACCAGCCGCCTGCGCATCCGCTGCTCACCCGTCCGCACGTCGTCGCCGCCTGCCCATTGGAGAGGAAGGGGCGGCGTCTCCTCTAATTTCAAATAATCCTATTTTGGAGGGATCAACCCTAGCCCTCAATTAATGTGACGTTAATTACATGCTATATTTAGATAATGCATAAAGACCAAAATGAGTTTTTGCTTAATTTATAAAAAAAATTAACATGTCATTAATGACAACCACACGATTTAAGACGGATGGCTGAGATTGTTGGCCTTCCATATGGATGGAAGGACCATGTCTCATTTGAAAGATATCCTATATATATATAAGAAATTTCAACATTTTTTCCATATTTTTGGTTTAAGATTGAGAAATTTCTTATAGAGTGTATCAAGATATTTTTTATCACCCATATTTACCTAGAATTAAATTCCTTCAAGTAATATCTTATAAAAAAATTGTTTTTTATTGGATCGTAAAATATACGATATTAAAATCAATTCCACTAAAGTTGAACTCTTTACAATCAGATTCTAAATGTTTCTAATTTGTGTATGTAATTTGACTCATTTGATGTTACTGATTTTCACTATCACTTATGGAACTCCCCGGAATTTTGACTCTTATTAAAAGTTTCAGAAGCACTTCAACATCATGCACAAAAGAAGCATATCATTCATAGATTTCCAACGAGATTAAGAATGTGTGGCTCTCAGATTAGGTAAGAGGAATTATGAACATATTTAGTGAAGTATGGTCATGTATATTTAAACAAAATGAAGGTTATAGAAATTGAAAATATCCCAAAAGGGAGATATTTTCAGGGATTTCCACCTCGGTACTAATGCTCACTTTCCATTTTTTACCAATTTGAATGCTCATTTAACACTTCATTTACTCCTTACAACATAACCCTGTGTAGAGAGGATCCTCTACTATAGGGCCGTTGCAGTAGACATTGCAGTAGAGACGTGGGTTGCTCCATCTTGATCGAGTGGTTCCCACGAATTCGCAATTTTGTGGGCCTTTCTCATGCGAATTCGTGAGAACCGCTCGATCAAGATCGAGCGGCCCACGTCCCTACTACAGCGTCTGTTGCAGCAGACTGTGCAACAGAGGATCGGGTTCCTAGCCTCTGTTCCCTCTCTCCCCGTCCACCTTCACATTCCTTCTTCTTCAAGAGAAAGACAAAAGAAGGACTCCATTGGTGGACTGCGGAGCATGGAGCTTTGTATCAACATTAATGTCGATGCACTAGTACTCCTCTATTAGGAAATATAATGCGGTATTTAGCTCAACTTTCTTAATTTAGATAGATGAAACATGTGGTCTTCACCCTCATGATATCTACCATGGTTGTTCGCGGGACCTCGAACAATAATTCCACGAGATTCTTTCCTACCATCTCAAACTCAAGGTCTCTTTGTTATGGGTGGAAGAGCCCGTAAACCTTTCCCGAAAGCTTGATCTTAATCAATTTAAAACATAAGGGAAAAAAATTCATGTATAGAGAGAGATGTTCTCCGTCTTCAAGGAACCATTACAATGATGAGGATTGGAGGAGCACATTAGATGTAAGAGAGAGTCATTATAGAACTCTATAAAGCAATTAAAATAGCCCATAGAAGACCCGTACATAGTGAATTTGCACGGCCTACCAACCTATATATGGCATCAGGGTCTTAAATGTCGGTTTCTGTCACCATTTCGGTGACCGATCGAAATAAAATTTCGATTGAAATTCGACAGATTCGTACTATGGCTCCTATATTTCAGTCATTTTGGCCATTTCGGCTGACTTCCGTTAACCTGTCAAAATCGAAATTCAATCAAAATTCGGCCGAATTTCACCAAAATTTGAGGCCATGTATGGCACCACATAACAAGATCAAGACGATTGAAACTATCCTGGAACAAAACAATCCTCAAAGTATTGATTATGCATTCGATCATCTCGTACTGTGTGGGTCCCATTTTATTTCTTTTTTAAAAATTAAATAAATCAATTCTCAATAATTAATTCCATCAAAAAATAATGTATTATACCATCATATCATATAAAAATGATAAACTACTCAACTTCTACTCAATTTTCCAAACTTCAATAAAATCACCTTACAATAACTACTTACTTTTTCAAACTCCAAGACAATCATATCACCACAAACCCACTTCTAACCTACCCTTAGTTTAACCTTCTATCCAAACACCGAAACACAAAAATGTGTTACCCTCTACCAGTTTAACCCACCATAACCCGCGTACAAACGTACCCTAAGAAAAGCAAAGAGTGGATTAGGTATTGATAGGGGTGGGCATATGATGAAGAAGGGGATTGATGGAGAACCTTTGACTGATTACAATACTAATGAGGTGTCAGGCAGCACCGAACCAACCAACACTGTGATTGCAGTAGACTTGAGGGACCCCCACCCTTTGTTTCCTTTTATTTATTTATACCAACCATGCACTGGGCATGGTTAGTGTCCCAATCTTAAGATTCCACATCCACAGCTCATTACCATCATTTCTTAATTATAAATCACAATGATAGTTAATTAAAGGTCACCCCCTTCATGATTGAAATCACATTTTCTATCCATGCACGTCAAGACAAACTGCACCCAATAAAGGGGAGGTAAAAAGAGCAATATTTCCATCACGTTGGGCAGTTGTTAAATTCCCACTTGGTCTTGGAGGGTAGAGCCACAATATTTCAAAAGTTTGTATGTAGAGATTAGCTGTGATTAGAACTAGAATTGAATCTTTCCAGCGACAGCATCGCAATCACGATAGCTGGATCAATTAACACGGTAACAATCCATATCATCTACTCGAGTACATCGAAAACTAGGACTGTCAAGAAAGCTCGAGCTCGATGAGCTTAACTCGGGCTCGGCTCATTAAAAGCTCACGAACCAAACTCGAAACTTTAACAAGCCCGAGCCCGAGTTAGGATTTATAGCTCGTTAGCTTATCGAGTCGAGTCCGAGTTGAGCGTTGTTTAACTCGGACACTCAACTCGATAACTTGTTTCCCCTCTTAATAAAAGGTTGAAAACATATATACCGAAACTTCCACATTGAGTTCGATAAGGATGCTCATTAATATATAAAATGGAACAATGGCTCGTTAAGAAAGTCATAAGCCTGCTCATTGAGGCTCGTGAGCCAGCTCAGAAACACATGACTCGATAAGAGGCTCTTGAGCCAGCTCATTTTGAAGCTCGTGAACCAGCTCGGAAACTCGTGGCTCGATAAGACTCGTGAGTGATCTCGAACTCGACGAGTTCGAGTAGGTGATCCAAGACTCGACCCTTATTGAGCCCGAGTTCGAGGCTTAGGTTTCTTATCGAGTTGGAGTCCGAGTTGAAGCCAACTCATTGAACTCGATAGACATCCCTATCAAAAATGAAGCAGGACAGTCGCTCCAAGTTTGGATTCACATCATGATGGAAGTGCGAGAAATATCACAAAGCAATTGCATCAAGACGACTCTCATGCAGTTCTGAGACGTGAGATATGAACAATTCTAACGATCAACTCCCTCATCTCAGCTTGAATTTGGAATAAGAACTATTCTAATTATCAAAAATATGAGATTGGGAAAAGATGATGACGTACGTGTTTGGTATATACACAATGACACCTCCGATCGACGAGAATACACAATAACAGCATACAGAAATCATATGAGAGTATAATACATCAAGGTAATCCAGCTTAAGTGGAAGAAAGTTCCTTACCGACCGATCGTAATGGCGATCACAGGCGGGAAAATCTTTCGAATCCTTGATCGCCGCGTGTTTGATGTTCGGATAGCCGATCCGCAATCCGGGTAGCCAGGTAAAGAATCGACACCGTCATTCCCTCTCTTCTTTGCATTCCTGGAGTGACATCTCAACCATCCCGAACCCGCCATCCACCGATCCCGTCGCAGCCGAGGCTGTGGAATCGACGGTGGAACCAGCTTGAATCTCCTTGAACATAGCCATGACCTTGAGCATGTTCGGACGCCGCAGCGGCCGATCATCCAGGCAGGCGCAAGCGATCTTGAGATGCTCAAGAAGCTCCAACTCCAAAGTGGGATCCTCTTTCAAGAGATCCTTGTCGAAAACATCACTGATCCTCAGCTTGCTGTGCTGCTTCACCCAACCAACCAGGTTGTTGTCTCCGAAATCAGCGGAGTCCGTGGGACGCCGCCCCGTGAGGAGCTCCAGCAGCACGACGCCGTAGCTGTAGACATCACCCTTCGTGGAGCACCGAAAGCTCTGGTAGTACTCTGGTGGGACATAGCCGGGTGTCCCAGCGAGCGTGGACACACTGAGGTGAGTGTCCATCGCACTCATCATCCTCGCCATCCCGAAGTCGGAGACCCTCGCCTCGAGGCTGTCATCAAGGAGGACGTTGCTGGACTTCATGTCCCTGTGGATGATGTGCGGGATGCAGTTATGGTGGAGGAACGCAAGACCACGAGCAGCGCCCACCGCGATCTTCCGTCTCGTGGCCCAATTGAGCTTCACCGTGGCCTTCTTCTTGCTGTGGAGGACGTCCTCCAAGCTCCCATACTTCATGTACTCGTACACTAGCAGGCGCTCCTCCTGGACCTTGCAGTATCCGAGCAGTGGCACGAGGTTGCGGTGTTTGATCTTGCCAATGGTTTCCATCTCTGCCGTGAATTCACGGTCACCCTGACCGCTGACATGAATGAGCTTCTTGACGGCGACAACTGACCCATCTTTGAGTTCGGCTTTATAGACGTCGCCGAAGCCGCCTGAACCAACGAGGCAGTCACTGTGGAAGCCATTGGTGGCTTCTAAGAGGTCTGCCAGAGTGAGCTTGCGCAGGGGATTCTCGAAGGTGAGGAGGTTGATGCTGAAGGCCTCGCGGGTGGCAGTGAGCTGCTTCCATGTCGAGTTCCCCACGGTGCCAGAGTACGACCTGCTATCGACATACAGGTCACGGGTACCATTGGCGCTGCCGTTTTCCTTCCACTTCTGTTTCCTCTTCTTGCTCTCGATGGCAATGATTATCAAACCAAAGATGCAGAAGAGGGAGAATAGCAAGCCCATTGCAATGCTCCCCGCAAGGGATGCTTGTCTCCGGCGGGACTTCCGGCTCTGATCTCCATCCAAGCTTGAATTCGAACCGCACGGTGGGAGCGGCAAACCGCAGAGACCGGGATTGTTCTCGTATCGATAAGCCGGGAAGGTTGCAAGCTGGCCCACTTCCGGAATCGATCCATTGAGATTATTGTAAGAGAGATCGAGCTCAGATAGCATGGCAAGGTGGGAGAAGCTCTGTGGTATAGGACCCTCGAGCGCATTGTGCGAGAGATCGAGTATACCGATGCTGCGAAGGTTCCCCAGCTCAGGTGGGATCAACCCCGAGAGCTTGTTGTGACCCAAATTGACTACCATGACATAGAACATATCCCCCAGCTCCTTCGGGATCTCCCCTTCAAGATTGTTATACGACAGGTCGAGGAAGATGATGGAGCCATTGTTGTTGAAGGTGTATTGTGTTGCACCCGCATACACCCTAGTGAAATTGCACGATCGACGGGTGGGCACCCGGTCGAGCTGCTCAGGCCTGATTCCCGCAAACTCAAGCAAGTTCCCAGCACCATGGCACTCCCTGCTCCCATCATTTCTCAAATACACATACTTCTTCCCTGTCACCAATCCGACCGCAATGTATCCCGACTGCTTTGAAATCGTTGGCGGGATAGACCCATTCAGCTGATTGCTATTGAGGTCCAACCAAATCAAGCTCTTGCAGTTGCCGATCTCTGGTGGTATCGGCCCGGATAGCGAGTTGTTCCCTAGCTTAAGGATTGCAAGTTTCTCGAAATGTCCGATCCACGAGGGGATGCTCCCGGTAAGGTGATTGCTGGAGAGGGATATCCAATTGAGATTGGTGCAGTTGCTGAGCCCATCCGGGATAGACCCCGTGAGACCATTGTTATCCAGGATAAGATTCTCGAGCTTCGTCATGTACATAAGCTCGCCGGGGATCTCCCCCTCCAGCAAGTTCTCCCACATATGGAGGTCCTGAAGCTCCACGAGCGACCCGATCGACGTCGGTATCCTCCCGGAGAGGAAATTGAAGCTCAGATCCAAAGAAACCAACTTAGAACAGTTACTTATCGATGGAGGAATCATCCCGGTAAGCAAATTGTTCTGCAAATACAGCTCCTTGAGCTCAACTCCTCCGGGGCTCTGGCAGAGACCTTCCGGTATCGCACCCGTAAGCAAATTGGAGCTGAAGTCTAGCACCTCTAAACCCGAAATCTTTGCAAGCAAATCCGGAAGCTTCCCGGAGAACGAATTGAACCCAAACTGAAGCTTCTTGAGGCTGTACATAGAGTTGAGAATATCTACCGGGAGCTCACCGGAGAAGTTGTTGTTAGAGAGATTGATCGCCTCGAGCACAGTGCAATATGCGAAACCGGCGGGAAGGGGGCCGGAGAGGTTGTTGAAGGAGAGGTCGAGCTGGAGGAGGTTCCGGCAGCTCCCGAAGATGTCGTCCGGAACAGTGCCGGAAATCGCATTGCCGGAGACGTTGAGGAACTGGAGGTTTCCGCATGAGGAGAACGAGGAGAGGCCGGTGAGGTTATTGTTGGAGAGGTCGAGGTGGCGGAGGGCGGAGCAGTTGGAGGGGAGAGGGATGCCGCCGGTGAGGTAGTTGCCGGAGAGGTAGAGGAGCTGTACAGAGCCGGTGGAGAGGAGCCATTGGAGAGGGGAGGGCTCGGAGATCTTGTTGAGGGAGAGATCGAGGACCTCTAGGCGGAATGGAAGAGGAGAGGAGGCAGCGACGGAGGCGGAGGCGGAGGAGAGGGAGTTGCCGGAGAGGTTGACGGAGAGGAGGGAAGGACAGGAGGCGGTGAGCACAGCGAGGTCGGTGAAGGGACCGCGAAGGGAGTTGGACGAGAGGTCGAGGTCGGCGAGGACGGTGGAGCAGCGGGATACGGACACCGCGGAGAGAAGGCCGGTGAGGTTAGTGTCGCGGAGGGAGAGAGAGTTGAGGGAGGGGAGGGGGAAGAGGTGGGAGGCCACGTGGCGGATGTCGGTGGCGAGGGGGAGGGAGTCGAGGCGGAGGGAGGTGACGGCACGTGCGGAGGAGGAGCAGGAGACGCCCTGGAAGGAGGAGCAGGGATCGGCGGAGGGTTGCCACGTGTGGAGCGCGTCGGGGTTGGGGAGGGAGGCCTTGAAGGAGAGGAGCAGCTTGAGGTCCTCCGAGCTCGAAGCGGAGGGGAGGAGCAGGAAGAGGAGGAGGAGAGCACTCGCCATTGTAGGAGGGGAGGTGGTGGTGGTGGTGGTGGTCGTGATGGTGAGAGTTAGGGACGAGTGACCGCCATGGAGGGGGGGGGAGAGGACAACAGCTGGGTGTGTATGTGGAGGGGGAGGGGGGTCAGAACGGGCATGTGACCGACGAGGTGCGAGATTTAAAGATACCTCTCCATCCATTATTGTAGGGGCAGCGCTGCTGTACGCCGCGGTAAGATTAGGAGGAGCTGGGTAATTTGCGTCAGTACCCCCGTTGTTCTGAAGTATCGATGGACGGTCGTATCCTGATATATCGACGATATATCGGCAATACATCGGTATCGATAGGTCAGCGACATATCATCGATATGATCGATATCGATATCGACAAGTTATTTTATTCACAATCTTGATTCGATGTCGACGATATGGTGTTGATATATCATATCGACATGCTATCGATATCGATACTGATATCGATATGTTCAGATAGAAGGCCGTATCGATACGATATTTCGACGATATATCATTAAAATATCATCCATATTGACGAGCTTTTATGAAAAAAATACTTAAAAATCTGGATATATCACCCTCTCGATCCCATATCGATATTGATATATCGTTGTTCCGAGTAGTGGTGGTGGTACTATTTTCTACTACTGCCACGTATTGCTGCTCCTCGTGGGGAGAGCTGTTGCGTTGCATGGATATACGCGCCGTCGACTTGTCTTTAATACCCCTCGGTGAGTGAAATGACCGTGTTAGCCCTCCGGGTATGATAATGATAGTGCTTCGTTTGTGATTTAAATGAGATGTTTTTTACTTGAATACCCTCGAAACTTAAGTCATTACGTGTAAAGTCCTTCGGATGGGATAAGATAGGGACTTTACGTAGGAAAACAAGATGATCATATAAGCGTTAATCTCTGTATAGAATATTTATTTCCTTCTTATTCCTCAAAACAATTCAACAAAAAATTAAGAGAAAATCCTCTTATTTCTTATCCTTCGTAGCAATAGATATGCTCTTTTGGGGAATAAAGCAGAAAAGGAATAGGTTTTTTTCCCGCAAAAAGGTTTCTTTAGAAGATGTTTTGATGAGATAAAGGTAGGACAAACACGAGGTATTCTTATTCTTTATTTCCTTGTCGTTCGTGACGATGTAACCATTTTTTATATATAATATACTGATAAAAATTACTCATAAAAAATATATATAGTGATCGCTATTTCCAAGGCTGAGGGCTTTATGAGAAGGAAGAAATATTTATTCTGAAATAAAGAAAATTCCAAAAACGAGAAGAAATACCATTGTTCGAATAGCAGGTCCTTGTTATATTTACAAAAAGTTGGAATAGTTATTATATTTACAAAAAAGTTGGAATAATATATTATTCTATATGCTAAAAGTTATAATATATGTACCGGGATAGTATGGTAGTTTAGTAGTTAGGAACATCAGGGTACGCATAAGTTGACGTTACGGATGCGTAGTGGCACAAATTGCAAAAGGCATGCAAGGAAAGATATCAGCTAATATAAAGGGGAAAATGCGCTATCTTTGCGATGTTTTTCCGCAAAAAAATGTTTATTTTCTTTTACAAAATATCACCATTTATATTCATTTATATATAATCCTCTAATATATCATTTGAATTTCATCAGAAACAGAAATATATATAACCTTCATCTAGAACAAATAATTTTAACGGTCTAGATATTGATGTAATCAACCTGTTCTATATGGAGGACATAGAAATCTCCGTTTCTAATAAAATTCAAATGGCATATTGAAGGATATATAGATAAATATATGCAGTGATATTTAAAAAAATATAAAAAATTAATTATCAAAAAATAATGCGCGGGCAATCCGTTGGCTTCTCGGGGGCAGCTCATCAAACCCTAATATAAATGACGTGATTATCGCATGCAGACAAAATACCATTTGTAGTTTTTTTTGCCTAATTTGTGCGCATGTCCCTAAACCTAATATGGTCTTGGGAAAAGCAGAGGTTATCATTGCATTTGAGATTGTTTGTTATAGTGAGGATGCTTTGTTCAAATTCCTTTTTATCCAACCATATAAAACATATCAACAACATTTAGGCCATGTTTGGTTGGAGAATAAGTTCTCCAATAAGAGTCAATTCTCCTTCCGATACGATTCTCAGTGGTACGATTATTCCCCATTATTTCATCTTATTTTACTCTTGTTCTTATCTTTATCCCATCTTACCTACCTTTATTTCACCTTATTCTCCTTATTCCTATCCTCCAGCCGAACAGAGAATAGACCATTATTCCCCTTATTCTCCATCCTTATTCCTACTTATTCTCCTACCGAACGGGCCCTTAGACATGGCGAAACTAACAGGGTTGAACGAGCCGAAGCTGCAAAATTCCATATCTAAGTTCTGAGAAAAACTTGAAATATATTATATGTTATATAATTTTTAATATGTATTTTTATGTTTGCGAGTTGAACTGGGATGAGCTGAGTTTTTTACGTAAGTCCATAGCTTGTCTATTTGACGATGCGTGTGTTGGGTCGACCCCATTCATCAAATTAAGCGGAGGTTCGATCATTTTTATTTAAAAAAATAGCATTTTCTTCTTACATTATGGAAGTAGCTTTTTAAATCCTTGCATTTTCCATGCTTACATGATATTTCTTGAAAAGATATCATCATTCCTCTTCTAAAATCGATAAAAACCCTTTGGGTGTGTTTGGTTCCGGAATAAGCATGAATAAGAATGGGGAATAAGGAGAATAAAGGTCTATTCTTTGTTCGGCTGAAGGATAGGAATAAGAAGAATAAGGTGAAATAAATGTATGTAAGGTGGGATAAAGATAAGAATAAGAGTGAAATAAGATGGAATAATGAGAAATAGTCGTACCACAGATAACTGTGTCGGGAGGAGAATTGACCCCTTAATTCCAGGGACTATTCTCTAACCGAACACGCCCTATGTCGCTTGCAAGCAAGACATTGTTGAGGAATTATATTCCAGGGACTATTCTCCAACCGAACACGAGAAATGGAGAATTATATTGAATTTGACGGGTCTTCAATTTGATCAAAAGAATCGGATCAAATTGCAATCTAATCTTGACATTGTTGAGGAATTCAATGTTGCAATAGTTTTAGACGTGGAACTTAGTCACATTTCATAGAGCATATATACTACATCTAAGGCCAAGTTCATTTGGATAATACGCACTGAAACAATTGGTCAACTCCCCATCCAGCACGGCTCCTTAAAGTATAGCTGTTCACATCCACATCCCATTATTTCACCTTATTCCACCACTATTTCTATCTTTATTTCACATTGCCTGTCATTATTCCATCTTATTCTCCTTATTCCTATCTTTCAAACTGAATAGAGAATAAACCCTTATTTTCCTTATTCCCGCTTATTCCCGAACGAAACGCAACCCTACGGATCTTATGTGATGTGTTGCAATCTAACAAATTGGGATTACTGTTGGAAAAACACATACATACATGTCCGACGAACAAAGCAAAAATAGCTAAGCAAGATAAAGAGGTTCATGCTCAAACACAAGGAGTTAAAGCTAAGATGTTCAAGATCAAGACGATGGATTTCACGGTATTTTTGCCTAGAATACAATATTTGGATTTGCTCATGAGTTTTCCCAAGAAATTGTTCAAAATGTTATTATTCCATATTTGCCTCAATCCAATAGAGTTGTTGAAAGAAAATTAGAAATTTCGCTGAAATGGTCAATGCTCATATAAAGCTTTTTTTTACCGCTAGTCTATCTGTGAACAGAATTTCTGATTATGATTTGTCATAACAGAGTACTTTACAAACATGAAAATGTATTATTTTTAAATTTTATAGTACAATGATCAATTGAAAGTATCTAAGAATGCAGGATCGCCTTACAAAGTTATTATTCCATAATACAAGAGAAAGAAACTTGATTCTAAAACTATTCATATGATTTTCTTATGTTATTTTTCGCTTGTCTCCTATTTCGATGTAAAGGGGTCTTAATATAAATATTAGTTTTTTAACGAAATGAACCATGATATGCGGTCTTCATTATAGTTAATACAGGACAATTTTATAAGGATATAGAGATGCAAGATGCATAGGTCAAAAGCAAGGGTGTTATAAGATATGTATATGCTCATAGAGGCCAGGTGAAGTAAAAAGGCACTCTAGTGTCGTCATCTAGCTTAGCTTAAGAGAGAGAGAGAACAAGAGAGAGGGGTTTGGGTCAGGGGAGGGCTCCCTATGTGTGGTAACTCGCTCCATTGAGTTGTGTTTCTCCTTCTCAAAGAAAGTTGATAAATATATGATGCGTATAACCTCTCGTGTAGTCTGCCCTCGCCTCTCAATGCCTCAAGAGACCCGGTTCATGCAAGCATCAGCGTTGGTTTTGAACGCGAGATCCTGCCATTTGATTTGTTCAAATATCTTCCACTTGACCTAAGTGGTCAGAACTTCTACACTCCCACTCATCATGTAATGTGTGCATGGAGATCTCCTTGGTGAGGTTCAATATTCATGAAAACTTCTTCTTTAAGTCATGTATTCCTAAGTCTCATTAAACCAACATGTGTTAATGTAAGTGCTTGTTATTAATATTGCCTTGGTTAGAGATGCAGCTAACATGTCCTTTGTAAGTATACAAGTTATCGTGATTTCTTGTTTTGCAAATATATCTTGTATATAGTGATGATATTGGTTCTCAATATTTTTCTTTAGAATTATTAGTCCAAATAGTAAGTTTATCAAAATGAAAAAAAATATCTTTTCAATATATTAACTCTATTTGAAATATTACTAAAAATATATAAAATTTTCCATTTTGAGCATACACGATAGTTGTATACTTGGCCCTGCTTGATAAAACTCCCAACATCATTAAATAAAACCACTTATGTGAATTTATTTATAATGTCAAAAGTATGGAAATAATGCCCCCCTGACATTAATCATGAACCAAGACTAGATGTAATGTTACTAATAGCATCACGATCACAACATTATCATCGTGGCATTAGTTTGTTCTTATCACTATATGTCATACAACTCCAGCCTGAAATTTAGGACTTATTAGGAGCATGAAAGGCTGTATCGATATCGATATCGTTTCGATAGAGTATACGATATTTCGACGATATATCGTCGAAATATCGCCCATATCGACGAGCCTTTGTGAAGAAAATATCTGGAAATCAGGATATCATCACCATATCGGTACCCATATCGGTCTCATGTCGATGTCGATATCTCGGCGATATATCGCTGATATATACCGATATTTCCTTCCATGGATCCATTATTATAAAGACATATAACTCAAAATCAAGGATGTTGAGACTCTAATGTTTTGTTCTTGTTCTCTCGTATCGACAAGTTTCAACATTGATCACATCAATCTAACAGTGGAAGATTTAAAAGTTCAATTGATACTTTTAAAAGTTTAGGTACCACGTTCAAATTGAATGTACGGGGTAAAATTTAAAAGAAATGAAAAATCCGGACCATCCAAGGAGGGAATCCATGAACGGACGGCGGATGGAGATGGACCCAAGTCCAACAAAAAGGTGAAAGCACTTACCCAAAGTCGTAGGAAAACGAGGAGGGGAATGCAATTGTGACGTAACGATGCAAATCTCCGCAGTGAGATTACCCAAACAAGCAAAGCCCATGGGCTGTTTGGGGACGTGGTGTGTCACGTGCGGGCCCCCTTCAATCGCATTGCATCATCTCATCTCTTTCCCGAGAGACTGTGGGTCCCCTTCTCCCTTAATTATAGGATGGGCAAAAGCTTCAAAAGGGGTTAGGCTTAGATTGGGCTCGAACTATGTGGTGGCACCTGACCTGAGAGCCTCGACACGTGCCCACTGAGGGGAGCGGCACTCGTGTGCGTATTGATTGTATCCCGACGTTCACGTGTTTAGTTAGCTACCTTTGATACGACTTAAAGACCTGTGATTAGATCCAATTAAGAGCTTACCTTGGAAATTTATTTGCAGATGAGCCCTAAAATTTTCTGCTCTGTTTAGTTGCAGAGTACAAGGGCTGATGTGTAATTACAAAAATTATAGGGGCTACGATACAAGGAAACAAGATATTATGGTCCATGGTGTAACAATCCCTTTTAATAATAACCTAGCCATCAAATCCTCTGGATTAAGTGGGGTGAATTTATATGAAATGCTTAAAAAGAAAAGGGGAGGGGGAGAAGAGCAAAAAGACAAAGGGTTGGGGTCACCGGGCGTGGGTGCACACGTGCAACAGTAAGCTGCCATTATCTTTAAGGAGCAGGAAGAGAAAGGAGTGGTGGCCCATTTCCCGTTTCTCTCAAAACCCTAATCCCACGCTCTTGTTCCAACACAAAAAAAAGATATAGGATAAATTACATGAAAGTCTCCGAACTAAACACCTTATTTCTTATAGAGACTTCAAAAGTAACAATATTTTGTCATATTGGTTTTGAACTAATGTGATTTAAGTTTAGAAAGATAAAACTGTAACACATATACCCCAAAACAGTGTCACATCTAAAATTCATGAAACGTGGGTGCGGTTTATAAGTGGTGGGGATCTTTACTTGACAGCTTGAGCTTAAGCATTTTGGGTGGTTGTTAACGGGTCCATTTGGTCTCGAATCCAAGAAGTTGTCGGTGTCAGTTTTCCTCAATAACGGACCGAAGAGCTAAACCCAGGATGTTACAAATGGTATCAGAGCCAATTTCCCTCTGATAGTGGAAAGGATTACCCGAGAGGTGGAGCAACCCCTACAAAGAGATAGGAGGAAATGGTTACCCGGAACGTGCAACTGTCACTTTCACTAGGAATAAGTAATAGGCAATGTTGCAACGAGGACGTTGCGAATATAAGTGGAGGAGGTTGTAACACCCAAAACCCAAAACATAGTGCCACATCTAAAACTTACGAAATGTGGGTGTGGTTTATAAGCGGTGGGGATTACTACTTGACAACTTGAGCTCAAGCATTTTGGGTGGTTGTTAACAGTTCCATTTGATCTCGAATCCAATAAGTTGTTAGGGACAGTTTTCCTCAATAACAGACCGGGGACCTAAGCTCGGGACATTACAAAAACAAACAACTAAAATTTTGTAGTTAGGAATCATATTGGAACAAATCTCAATAATTGGTACCACATTGATACGTTTTAAATATGGAGCGTGGATTACAGACGATTGAATCAGACCACAAAGAAGGATTACTTCTCAATACCATTCATTGATTTGATTATTGAGAGATTAGATGGGAAGAGTCGTTATTGTTTCCTTGACGTGTACTCGGGATATAATTAGGTGGCCATACCACCCAAAGATCAGGAGAAAATGACATTCACCTTTCCGTTTGAAATGTATGCTTTTTAATTGGATGTCCTTTGGATTATGTAATGTCCGACTACATTTCAAAGATGCATACCTTTTATTTTCTTTTATTTTGTGGTTATTTTGGGGTTGCAAGATTTTTATGCAATTTACTCTTGTGAGTTTGAAGTTTTAAACGACTATGATGTCCTCTTTTCTAATTAAGTATGAGAACGAATCTTAGAAAAATTATGTTAAAACCATTCTACCTTTCAGTTAATCTAGATAGTACGTATATCTGACCGATATATACGACAAAATTCAGCCTACTGTAACGAATAACTTAATATGAATTCTATGATGTTAAATCTATAAAAATAGATATTATTCGTTGCATATTATCTTTCATATTTTAAATTCCAAACGAATGTTGTGTTTGTTTTTATATAGAACAATGCAAAATGTGCAACTAGTAGTTTATTGTTATGTAAATAATTAACAACTAATATGAAATTTGTTTCAAAATTATTACACAAGTAAAACATAATTTTTGAAACGAATAATATTTGTAGGTATAATACATGGGATTGGGTAGCTACATCCATGTGTAGGTAACTTTCCTACATCCATCCCTTTCTTCTTTATTTTATTGATTTTTTAAAATGAATCTTAGTGGATTTACTTAAAATATTAAGTAAAGCATGCGTTTCAAATTTCGTGGAAAACTGATATTCCTAATATGTCGAGGTCGATTTCGACAAATCTGGGACCGTTAAAATTTGACTTTCTCGATGGATAAGTTAGATGTCTCGAATTAAGTTGAAATATTAATGAAGTCACGGTGATATATTGTGATCTAAATCTCCATGGCTTCATTTAAAAAAAATCAAAAAATAGAAAGGAAATTAAAGAAACAAATGTAGGAAAGTTACTTCAAATTATTGATTATCCTAAGCCAATTCTGTTATCATTGACATGATCTATACATGCGGTTAAGTCATTATGGAAGTTTCTTACTACAAGGAATTGACAATTGACAGAGGCAATGTTCAGGAAGACGGTATACAGTATCCAGTCGGAGAGGTCACTGTATAGAGAGTATGCGGTATGCGGGAAAGTATATGGAGTATACGGTTTTATGCATTTTGATATTTTTTATTATTAAAAATATAAATAATGTTTTAATATCATGTTAATATCATCTAAATATTATATCTCTTGACAATAATAGTAAAGAACTGGGGGTATAAGGAACAAAAATATTGGAATAAAAAGTAATATAGAGTAAAATGAGCAAAATCATCAATTGAAAGAACGTTAAGTCGAGTGTCTGAGTTTAGGTTAGGGTTTTAAAAAATATTTATTTGAAAATCGACCGCATACTCGGCCACATATACGGTATACTCGGTCGAGTATGCAGCCTGACCCGTCTAGATGTTCATTTGGTCATACTCGGAACGCCAAGGCTTCCGAGTATGAGTATACATCTGAGTATACATTATATTCAGCCAATTTCCTGAACACTGAACAGAGGATATACATATGACTTGATTTATCCAATACACCATGGATGACCAACTGTGAAGAAGATGACCCATTCATTAACATCTTAATGCTGAAACTTTAAAAGGGACAAATTACGATTAGATAATGTTGATTATGTCCTTTATGTTTCAGCTGAATGTTAACCCCACATTTGCAGTTGATGTGTTTCCTTAACGGAGAGGATATCACTACACCATTGAGTTGTCGCCATCGTTCTCGTCCTTTCGACATACAACCAAACACATTTGACCTCTCTGTACTGTTTTCCTTTTACTCGTTTCCTGGTCTTTTTACTATCAATTGATGGAAATCTTTGATTGCTGTCCATGTTAATCCATTTGTTAATTTAAACTCGAGATTTATGAAATTAACTGAAGACTTATAAATACATAATAACAAATGTGCATATTGCATCGGGGCTCCACCTCACCTTCTCCATCGTAGAGAGGATCGTCTGCTGCATGTCCAAATGCAGCAGATTCTGCAGTAGGCGTGTGCATCGCTCGATCATGATTGAGCAGTTCGCATGATTTTGTACCTTTTGTGGGCTCATATCGTGCAAAATCATCTGAATCGCTCGATCAAGATCGAGCGACTCACACCATCACAGCAAAAACAGCACCACAACTCAACCACGACAGCCACCTCCTTCGCTTCCATTGTTGAACCTCCTCCTCCATCACCTCGCTCCTCTATGGAGGCGATCCCTTGGTGCTGATTGTTCGTGATGTGCATCATCTCCACTCGCGGTACCTCACACGTACTTCTCATGGTGGCAGCGACTCCTTCGCAAGCATGAGAGAACATGTTCCATTATGTTTACGATCGGCAAATTGTGTTATGGATGTTCTGGTCTCTTTTTATCTATTTTCTTACCATATGCTTTCAGATTTCTTCTCAAAAAAGGTTGTTTGTTCTTTGATTTGTTGATGCGTTATGTCCATCTTTGAAGATACAGTTTGGTTCTATCTTGCGAAGACTTGTTGGTAATATAGCGCCATCCAATTATTTCACTAACTTTGATGTAACCCTAAAGTTACCCAATAACTGTATAAGAAAGATGCGGGAAAGAATCCAATGAATGGTCTAGTAAAGCAGTGTGCTTTCGCTTTAAAAGACTCGGATTTGAATCCCAATGGGATGATCCAAACCTCTGAAATTATCGGACCTACAGTTAAAAAGAAAGAAAGATGCAGAAAATGGACAATAATCAGATCGTTTCAAATTAAAAATGAATTATCGTAATTCTGAGAAAAAACGATTAGGCATAAGTTGATCGGATCCTCGGACGTACCTAGTGGAGTCTAATCAAATTTCGGCAGCTGCAACTAATTAGGGCAACAATAGAATACTTGCAGCCATTTTTATTGGAAGACTGCACAAAACACTACTGAATCAAATATGATATGATGTATGGTTTAAAATTAAATCATGAAATTAATCCACAGAAGCTAAGATCTATAATGGCGACCCCATTATTTACGTGTGCATGCGCGAGTGCGTGTGAGGGAAGAAGGAGGCGACAACTGTAACGTCCCGAGCTTAGGTCCCCGGTCCGTTATCGAGGAAAACTGGCCCCGACAACTTGTTGGGTTCGAGCCCAAATGGACCCGTTGACAACCACCCAAAATGCTTAAGCTCAACTTGTCAAGTAGTAATCCCCACCACTTATATACCACACCCACACTTTGTGAGTTTTCCACGTGGTACCGAGGACGTTGCGAATATAAGTGGGGGAGGTTGTAACACCCCAAAAAATGAAAAAGTCCCACACCGTGGAACAAGAAGTTTCCGGGTGGGATAAATAGTGACGAGATTACTACTTGACAACCCGGCTTAAGCATTTTGGGGGTGGTTAATCGGGTCCGTATGAGTCCGATCTCAAGAGGTTGTCAGGATCAGTAATGCTCTAATAACAGACCGGGGACCTAAGCCCGGGACGTTACAAAAGCTGTGGGGGAGACGGATGGAGGTGCCGTATGAAGACATAAATGCTTGTTGCTTGTGGACACATCCATCTATTATTAGGCCCCCACATGAAACTGTGTGGGCTACTTGTCTGATCCCTCTCCTGTGGATTTCTGTCACTTGCCAATCATCTACATTTATTTATTTTATTTTTTATATCACTCCAACTAATCCAGATTCATGCTTTCTTACCATTTCCCCATTCCTGAGTAATATTACATATCTGAGATATTTTCAAAAGAAATATCTCAGATACGTATAGGAGAACCAAGTTGGTAAAGAGAAGATTTGTCAGATTATCAAGTCCTGTTACATCAAAGGGCACTATTGCAGCTTTGACTTTGGTTAGGTAAATAAATAGGTCTTCTCATGGGATCTGTACGTAATTGGATAAATATACGTATATGTCGATTTGATTTTATGTGAGAAAGATAAAGAACAACAAAGAACACGTATTATATGTGTTAGGATTTCTTATGTGAAGATTGATTGGTTAAGTATATGCATGAATCAACTTTGCTGATGAGGCCACATCGGGCAATGCCACATTGTCGAGGGCTGTAAAGTAGTGTCCTCGGCACATTTTTCATGTACTAGGGTATATTGGTAATTTATTGGTAATTTTACGCGACCCTCCTTGCAACTTTTATCTGAACATTGCAATACAAGTAGGGATGAGCATTAGGTTGGGCAGGCCCGGCTCAGGTTCAAATGAATATCGGATCGGGATTGGGCCCAATATTTAGGTCCAAATTTTTTGGGGTCGTGCTCAGTCCAACACGGCCCGATCCGAAGAGGGTCCGAACCCTTTCTCACATCCTATATGTACTAGGGTATATTGGTCATTTATTGGTAATTTTAAGCGACCCTCCTTGCAACTCTTATCCGAGCATTCCAATACAACTAGGGATGAACATTGGGTTGAGCAGGCCCGAGCTAGGCCAAATGAATATCGGGTCGGGTTTGGGCCCAATATTTAGGTCCAATTTTTTTTGAATCGGAGTCCGCCCAACACGGCCTGATCTGAAGAGGGTCCGAACACTTTCCCACATCGTTATGTATGAAAACTCCCACCTATTTCATGTGTGTTCTTCTTGTATCATGTATTCATACAATGTTTATAAATCAAGAAAATCAAGCGTGTGACATGAGTTGATGATCATTGTATTTCAAATAAGATTTAATTTTCCTTAATTAGTCTTTGGTTTAGTTTCTGCTGGTTATTCTTGAATTTGTTAGTATTTATTTTTTCAATCAGAATATTTTTTATTATAGTACCTTTACTCAATATGGGCATTATGCTCATTTTTTAACATGTAGGATCTGGTGCACTTGTTGTTAACGGGGTAAGTTTATTTCACCCTTTCAATTTCTATACATGAGAGTCATTCATGGTATCTAGCATTGAGTGCTCGTGTGTAAAATGAGAAAATTTCGTATTTGGCAGAATTGAGTTTTGGTTGTTTCACAAGTATTATGGACACATTTTAAATAATTTTTGGCTTGTGTAACTTGAGTTGAGATTAACTTGAAACAAAAGACTCAAAGTTAATAATCTCTAATTGATGGAGATGGGTCGGGCATGGGTTTGGACCGAACAAAAAATTTTGCGGGCCTAAATTTAACCCAAATCCAGAATTTTTTAAACGAGCTTGAGCCTGGACCCTTCAAAGCCTGGCTTAGCACGACCTATGCTCATCCCTAAATACAATTATCCTTGAATACAACATCTAATTATACTCCACAAAGAAATCTTGACGGTTGATAGTCAAGTTTCCTACGGTTTATCCGTCACTTATGTTAGGCTGATTTAAAATATATAAGAAATGAAAAAATACCATAAATAGACATAATATATAATCTGGTCACTTATTGAGATCAAATCTCTTTTCAAGATAAACGATCAATGTTGCAAAAAGGTGAAATTCGATATTCAGTCAAAAAGGTCATTGAATAAAGAGCATACCGATCGGAAATATTTTGCAAAGCATTTACAATTAATTTAAATATAAAAATTACGGCTAATGCTTTTATTTCCATATCTTTATACATATTGGGTCGTGATAAAAGTACACATTTAATTGCAATTCAACTGTACACATCTAATTTTTATTTTTTATTAAATAAAAATACAGAAAAATAACAATGAAAGACTGATTCTTCACTAATCGACGTTGATCAGCCAGCTAGAGTATTCTATCACCCCACCGAATAGAGTAGTCGCATAGACCAATTTAAAACTTAAAGGACCTTATCAAAGTCAAACTCCGAATATGCAGATTGCTTGGAAATGAAACCCTAAAGCTTAATCATGTGGAAACTAATCGGTATCGTGGATTACATCCGAATGAATAACGACAACATATGTAACACTAATCGGTATCGTGGATTACATTCAAATGAACAACGACAACATATGTAACACCCTAACCCCAAACATAGTACTACATGGAAAACTCACAAAAGTGTGGGCGTGGTATATAAGTGGTGGGGATTACTACTTGACAACTTGGGCTTAAGCATTTTGGGTGGTTGTCAACGGATCCATTTGAGCCCGAACCCAATAAGTTGTCAGGTCCAGTTTTCCTCAATAACGGACCGAGGACTTAAGTCCGGGACGTTACAACATAACTACGTGGAAAATAATTCCCTTTCCAGTTTCCACACAATCTCATTAAATCATACTGCAATAGTAATGCAAAAGGATTTCAGATTTAACTCCTCGAGATAACCACATATTCTGACAGAAATACCTGATATTTATATCCAGACTAGATGTTCAGCCTAGATAGCTTTTATTTGTCAAATTAAAAACAGCGTCCTTCTTCACTGTAAGTAGGGTCGGCTACATGGATTCTTACTTTTATTTGTCAAACTAATAACAAAAACAAGGATGAAAAGCATATAATGATTGAAATTACACTGTCAGGTTCGCTGAGTTCTTCACAGATAAATACCATGATATTGGAAGGCTATAAAGATAGTGAACTGTGTATCCAGTTGCAATGAGAGATGGCAGAAAGGACCCAACAGAAATAATCATAGTGAGTGTAACATCCTAACCTCAAAAATAGTACCACATGGAAAACTCACAAAGTGTGGGTGTGGTTTATAAGTGGTGGGCATTACAGTTGACAACTCGGGCTTAAGCATTTTGGGTGATTGTTAACGGGTCCATTTGGACCCGAACCCAACAAGTTGTCAGAGTCAGTTTTCCTCAGTAACGGACCGGGGACCTAAGTCCGGGACGTTACAAATGGTATCAGAGTCAAATTTCCCTCTGATAGTGGAAAGGGCTACCCGAGAGGTGGAGCCGCCCCTACAAAGAGGTTGGAGGAAAATGCCCGGAGCGTGCAACCGCCACTGTCACTGGGAATAAAGTTATGGGTCATGTCGTAACGAGGACGTTGCGAATATAAGTGGGAGAGTTTGTAACATCCTAACCCCAAAACATAGTGTCACATCTAAAACTCACAAAGTGTGGGTGTGGTTTATAAGTGGTGGGGATTACTATTTGACAACTTGAGCTTAAGCATTTTGGGTGGTTGTCAACGGGTCCATTTGGACCCGAACTCAACAAGTTGTCAGGCTCAGTTTTCCTCAATAACGGACCGGAGAACTAAGCCCGGGACGTTACGGTGAGAGGCAATACCAAACACTTCAGCACATCACATATGCATATATACTGCATTTGGACTATGTAGGGATGGAAGAAAGGATCACTATCTGGAAAGGCATGACAACTATCGTCATAGAATGATCACTTACTATACCTTCGTAACCACACAACAGTAATATCATTCTTATCGACAGTAATACATAAGAAAGATTCTTATCGACAGTAATACATAAGAAAGATGAAGGTCGAGGTGATTTGCATCATCACCTTCAAACAGTAATGACAGTTATTCTATACACACATCATTTTTGACTCAAGACTAAAGGTGATAAGAACATCAAATTGAAGGATATCAAGCCAATATGATCATTGAAAGCTTGTTAGAAACTTAGAACGTGTGAAAGATTTAAATAACAAACTTCTGCATAATGGTATGAACCGAAAGGGTTTGTTTGATCAGGCACAAATGTAGAATTCAACAACTGTACATCTGGTTATCTGTGAGAATTAGCAGCGAATTTCTATGACTGAGTGGGTCTTGGGAAAGAATCGAACGCATCCGGTACTCACCTCTCCAATATGACACAAGTAGTCAAGTAGCAGACAAGCAACTCCTAGGCCAAGCAGGGCATTTGGAACCTGCCCATTATGGCGGCCACCTGACATGCCAAATGAGTTTTGCGAGCATCATAAAGAAGGCTGTGCGTAAAAAATAGTCGAATCTTTCAACATGGATTAGAGCAAGAATCCATGTAGCTGATCCTACTTATAGTGGGAGAAGGCTTAGTATTAGGATTGGAGTCATATTGAGATTGGGAATTCTGATGGAATTGGACTCCTAATCCTAATAGTTGTTGAGTTGTATTCTATTTATAGTCCTATTGGGAATAGGACTATAGGGTTGTATTGGAGCTATATAAAGAGGGGGGGTGGAGACATTGCCTCTACATCAATACCACCACAACAACAACCATGTAGCCCCTAGAGAAAGAGGGGAGAGAGAGAGAGAGAAGAGAGGAATTGAGCGAGGGAACAGAGAGTGTTGTACTCGTTCTTCTTTTAATGATCTTTCTTCTCTGGTGGTCGCGAGAGGTGACCGACCGCCGTTATATCTGGTTTTTCTTGTTTTCATGTGCTTCTGAGTTAGTGAATGATTGCGCATCCGCATCCGCATCTGTATCTGCTTCCGTATCTAGGAGTCTGGTATCTGAGAGGAGACGATCCGACGGGTCGTGTTCCCATCAACTGGTATCGGAGCAGAGTTAGAACCGCTTCCGTGCCCAACACTACGTACATTTAGTAGTACATAAAGAAGGCTGTGCATCCATGGCTGAGTCGTTAAAACCAACGGAGTTGTTATGTCATTGGCTGGATGAACTTACTTCAGAACTATGGCTTCCGTTTCCTGTCAGGACCAAAAGATAGGGATGCAAACGGTCGGGTACGGATACAGATATAGGTATTTATCATATCCGTATCTATTTTTTAATACGAATACGGATGCGGATACGGACATTGACGAATATTAAAACTATCTTACCATATCCTTAAAAACGGATACGGATGTAAAACGGATACTGATCGTACACGAGTAATGTTAGAAATACTATATAGAATCGACTTGAATATACAATAATTGGATGGAAAACACAGGATGTTAATTTACTAAACGTGTTTGTATCATAAATATTATATAAATATGGTACAAAGATGTAGAGAATTATGTTATATAGGGTTCAAAATAAATATATAACTATATTTATATACGAAAATGGATATACGGATATGGATACAGATGTTTGCGGATATTAAAACGATATCCATATGCATTTTAAAATAGATACGGATGTCAAAATCTTTATAAAACGGATACAGTAACGGATCGAATACGGATATATCCGTTTCCGTGTGCATCCCTACCAAAAAGAGCACTCTTGAGCTAACTGATAAGGCCGCATACCATGCCTTGTTGGACTAGACAGGCCATTTGTGAAGACGGGGTTCTTTGTTTGGTCCATGTGTCCAGATCTAGGAATAGGCTCATTTGTCTCCTTCCCAAATATATTGTATGATGTTTGGTTGCTTATATTTTTTTTGCTGGGTAATTTTTTATGTATATATTAAATCAAAAATTATAATGATTAGTTACAGTGGGCCTCACTACCCAGTATAGCTGTTACAACCAACACTGTCAAAAATGATAAAAGTTGGTAAAATTTGCAGTTTAAAGAACATGCCATTTGCTGCGACGAATTGCTTCAAAGGCGGCATTGACTAAGTTGATAATTCGTTTGGCTGTGTCAATGGTTGTAGTGGACCTCTGGGTGGTCCACCTACTGTTTCTTTCATTCCAGATCTCCCAAATAGATGCAGCGATGCCAAATCTTGCTTTAGTTCTCGAAGAACCTTTTTTCATGTTGGCGCAGATCTTCACAACTGATTTCATTTCAATTCCTGGTATAGCAGTGAGCCCGAGGCCATCACAGACCTCCCCCCAAACCGCATAGGAGAAGTTACATTTGAAGGAAATATGGTCGCAGGTTTCAGGCGAGAGCCCACAGAGGTAGCAAATCGCATTCTACATGAAGCCATGCTTCGAGAGACGGTTGAGTGTTGGGAGCCTGTTAAGAAGAGCGCGATGGAGCGTGCATGCATGCTTTGGAACAATGCAATTGTTCCACAGTACTTTTGACCAAGCCACTGCCTCCCCCTTCTTCCTCGCATATTCATAGGCTTCTCAGAATGAAAAGGGTCGTTGGGAAGCCGTCCGGGATATACCTTGGTCCGTCGATGTTGTGGCATTTTCAAGTTGTCTATGAACATCTAGCATAGATTTCCAGATTGGGGAATCCCCTTTCCTTTTGGGACATTGGAAGAAGTTAAGTCCCTTAAGTTACATGTTACACATAAACCCTGCCCAAATTGACTTAACACTGCTCAAGACATTTCATGCCCAGGTCAGACACATTGCGTCATGCGTTGAGATGAGTGAGCGAAGTCCCATGCCCTCCTCAGCTTTAGGCATGCAAACCAACTCCCACTTGACATGGTGGGTGCCATATGCCCAAAGGAAGTTTGCGCAGGCGCTTCAATTTTCCTAATTGTCCTGATGGGGATGAGTGGTAATGTTTATATTTGTAAAGTGAATTAATGACACAAGATCAGAGCGGTAATGTTGTTGAGCTCGCAAGGAAATAGGAAAACCCTCTCCATTATCAAGTTCGTTCTACAATACTACAAAGAAACTGTTGGGAGACAGGCAACAAGCTGCGCCGCCAATCCTTTTTGGATGGCAAATATTCCTACAAAACGCTAAAAATATGATATCCTTCGGAACAAATTAAAATCTCTGCCAAACAGTTAAGCTTCGTAAAGTTTTCATGAAACCACTAACATCTAAACAACTTAACATCTTAAACATCATTATTGAAGCGAAAATGATAGGATAATCCATTTTTAAGATCATAAAGCTACTGTTGCAAGTAGTTGGTCCAGTTTGAAGGAGGATGTGACTACTGTAAATCTGAAGCACTCATCTAGACATAAACATAAAATGATTAGCGCAATCATGGTTCTTTCCTGAATGAAAGAAAGCCCCCACGGCATCAAGGTCGGATGAGCGTGGTCAGAGAAGACAGGGGTATGAATTTAAAAAAGAAATGGAGCATGCATTATGTTTTGAAGCAAAAGAAATGGAGCTGATAGAGAAGGCTCAGGGGTATGAATTAAAAAAAAAGGAAAACCCAATTATTAGAACTTATTAATCTAGCATTAAATTATAACTTATTAGAAAACCGGTCCATCTCTCTCATCATGTCAACTAGTTGTCTAAGGTGAAGTTTTAACCTTACTGTAATATCTACTTGCTGAACTGGGACCAATAAATTCCAATTGGTTTCTGCTGAGAATAGTCCTGGATTAAGTTAATCGGGTAACTGGATCTTGTGGGAAGATCCACACTTTGTACAGAAGAAGGTGGTGTATTAAGTTGTGAGGTGGACACATTTGTATTCAATCACCTTACCGAAGCGCATATGCCTTATGCAGTAATATACGGTCCAGACACATAATCAGACTGACTAAACCGCACATGTGGTATCTGAATAGGGAATTCGTAGATGGGATCCATGTAATATCACCCCTCTAAACCCAAAAGTAAACTCTCAAATCCATCAAATCTCCACATATCCGCTTTATTGCTTTAGACCACATGATTAAATGAAAACCGCATACTGCATTCCTGAACCTTAAAAGCCCACCCCGACCTCCAGACAAAGAAGAAATCGTGAGTACCCTAAAGAAGGTAAAAAAAGGCAGTGGAGACTGATTTCCTTTGATACTCCAATGGATCCCTACATTCATCGATCATTCTTCTTTCTGAAAGCAACAAGGATCGCAAGCAGCAAAGGTGAGACATGATGGCATATGCGCACAAGCAACAATGAGGCAACACGAGAGCGCTGCATGCAAAGCTTAAACAACATGCGAGTCGTGTAAAACCTATGCGAGGGATTGCGCTTGAAGGCGACATAAACTACGAATCACCTATGTGCACAAAAGGCTTAGAGACAGTGACCATTGAATATCCAAATAGATATGGTTTCCCATATAAATAGGAAAGGTTTACATTGAAACAGAAGACAAGCGGGCAACAAGCTGCGCTGCTAGTCCTTTTTGTATTGCTTAGAGAGAATCTCAAGGTGGCAACCAGGTCTCAATGGTTGGATTGTGGGAAGGTGTAGGACTTATTTTTTTTATTTTTAATTATTTGTTTTCGATTTAGTTCCAGAGACAAAAAGTAAATGAGATAAATAGTTGAGAAAGATTATTCAAAATGAGATGAAAAAAATTGTAAAAGATGAAAAGGAAATCAGAAAGGAGAAAATGTTTTCTTTAAAGCACATTGCTGTGAGAGAATCAATGTTAGTATGCCATTACACATAAGGCTTTATACCGAACACATTTAATTGGTTGCTTCTCTTGTAGAGTAGGATAATCATCTTGATTGTTTCAAGCCACGTCAATCAATTTTTTTGGTTGGCCTTTTATAGTGTTTAACAATTTCAAATACAACTAAGATAATTCTCATCTTCAACGAAGTACAAGATCCATGTAGATGAGATCAACTTTTTAACATATCCCCTTTGGAGATTTCCTCAAAAAATTAATAGGAATTTCTTATAATTTTGTTTATATTAAAAGGAAAAAAACTAAATTGAATTATTATAATTCAAATTTATTCATTGTTTTCCCTTGTTGATTTTGCCATTGCTTTGTTTATCATCTCCAAGTTTTTTTTAAAGATGACACGCATATATCGCACTAACTCGCTCGTATACTCGTTTACAAGCTGCAGAACAAATCAATAATTACGAACTAGAGACTACAGATTGTCAGATTGCAAAGCTCAAAAGTTCACTTGTTGGATCAAAGTTGTATTATTATATTTTATATGATATTTGTTATAGGTGTAACGTCAAGCTATACTATCAGAACTTTCCAAATCAAAACAGATCAAAGAACACTCAGATGTTCGACCATCCTACTTCATCGATCGATCATACTTGATCGGCCATCCGTTTTGCTTGATCGACCAGCTTGTTTACATGATCGATCATATTTTGCATCGAAGAACCCTAATGGCTCTCAGATGATTGGTCACCTTGACCGAATGATCTCACCTTGAGATGATCAATTACTCCATTTGCATGATCGATCGTTGCTATCGAATCTTATTGATTTCTTTCTTATTTTATTACCGATGCGATCGCTTCCATGTCTTGTAGTTCTTCTGACATTAGTCAGAACACTTTTGCTAGGATACAACTCTGGTAATCCCACAAGCTGAACTTTCGTATATTGTGGTGATTGCAAATTTCTTCCAAAAGAAAGCTTTGCATCCATCATAGATTTCATTTGCTCGGAAGACAATACCCATCCAGAACAAAAATATATAGATTTCAATGCAGTGTTCAATGTAGACAGGTTCTTAAAATTTTGTGTTATTTTTTTGGGTTTCTTCCTCTGTTTCTCCACATGGTTTGGAACTCATTACGCTTCTTTTGATGACATATTCAATACTATTTGAGATGTTTGCAGAGATCCAAGCTGCTTGTTTATCTTTGGATGATGGTTGTTTTCCTGGGGCCGGATTGTCTGTTGTAGTATCTCCTCCTGTAACGCACGAGATGCGACCCCGGCCGCTCATCTGGACCGTCCATTCCCCATCCATCGCATCCCCTGCGTTGCAGCAGGGGATGCTACAGCATACGATCCTCTATGTATTTTCCTGTGTCAGAATGGAGAATGATCTGTCATCACTCCTTACGTTTGCACCTGTTGCGAATCGCAGAAGAAAACATGCACAAACACGATCAAACAAGCAAGATGCAAACACAAGAATTTACAAGGTTCGCCCGTAAATGGGCTACGTCCTTCGGCGACGGCGATCGGTTTCACTATATGGAGAAAAATGTAATACAGAGGGTACTGAGAAGGTACAGATATGGGATGTGAAACCTGATCAGAATGAGGATTGCAGTATCTGATGGCTCTAGGGTCCTTTTTATACTGCAACAGAAGAATACCATTTGTATTCAGCAATCCATCTCAACAGCTCCCAGCCAATCAGAAGGCAGGACACAGATCAGACATGTTAGCAATTCTAACCCAACAGCTCTCAGATAATCAGAAGGAGGACACAGATCAGACATGTCAGCAATCCTGACCCAAGAGCTCTCAGCCAATCAGAAGACAGGACACAGATCAGACTTGTCAGCAATCCTGGCCCAACAGCTCTCAACCAATCAGAAGGTAGGATACAGATCAGATATGTCTGCAATCCTGACCTAACACCTCTCAGCCAATCAGAAGTCAGGATACAGATCAGCCACATCAGTAACACAACAAGTGATTAGGATTCAAGTCAAATTAACAACACCCATTATTCTGGAAGGAACTGTGGCCAAGCAGTAGAAATATGAATATCATTATGGCTGCCAAAGATTTTTCAATTTTGACATTTGTTCGGGTTTGATTTCTCAATGTTCAATGAGGAAATAAATAAACTAAACTAGCGCACAACTCTGGATCTTTACATAAATAAATGGGATATGTATAATGTAAGTTTGCTCAGGTTTGGGTTTTGATTATATCTAATAAATACATGTACATATGTTTGCACGCAAGTACGAATGGGAGTTGCAATGTTTTAGTTTTTACCATTGCTGAAATCCTGTTGCATGACGATAACATGACTCACTTAGCTATTCGTTAGCATATAAAGCTGATGCCTTATCCATCATGTCTTTATGATATTCATGTAAGGAAATATTGACGATGTATCTCCGATATATCAATATCGACATGGGATCGATATGGGCACCGATATGACGATATATCCCGATTTTCAAGCATTTTCTTCACAAAGGCTCGTCGACATGAACGATATTTCGACGTACTCCCACACATGCACGCAGAACACACGCACACACATGCGCGTGCGCAGAGATACCCAACCATGCACACACACACACACCCATACACTTGCGCGCGCACAAACACCAACTCATGCACACCCGTGCACATACGGTACCCATGCGCACACACTTATCGGGCACACACACACTTGCAAGCGCGCACACCCACACACACACGTGAGCAACACATGAAGGTGCAAGGAAATTTATAGAAACCCCCATCGATTTTTGTATATTGCACATAAGAGTTTTTCGACCTCATTTCAATTTCAATCTTTATTAGAATTTTTACAAAAATATCCATATGTTTATATCTTGCAAAGTATAGTTCGAAATTTGATGATTTCAATTTTCTTTTGAAACGTTCCCTTGAATTCGAGATATTGTAAAGTGAAACTGGAGCTTAATTGAATTATCTATAAATTCTTAAGTGAAAATAAACATTATTGGCTTTTTAGACATATTGTGCAGGAATAATGGAAAGTTATTGAGATATGTTCCATTAAGATGTAATTTGTGAATTGCTTGGAGGATTTTTGTAGGGTCCATTTTGCAATTGCTCTTAACACTAAAAATACCCTTTGACAGCTCCACAGTTGTTCCACACTTTGGTGCATTTTTGCAGATTTTTTGGACTTAATTGAATTGTCCAACAAACTATCAAATATAAACACAAGAATCAATATTTCCAACATTTTTTGACCTTAACTTTGACCACACGGCATAAAAGGAGGAAACCAGAGGCTCAACTAGGGCTGCTAATTGAACTGAACATGTTCGTATTCGATTAGAGTTCGTTCGATAATAGTTCGAAAAATGTTCGTTCATTTCTAAACGAACTGAACATGAACCTCAAATTTTAGTTCGATAGCTTAATGAACCAAACATGAACGTAACATATGTTCGTTCGATAAATGTTCGAGTTCGATATATGTATATGTGTATGTATTTGTATATGTAACTTAGTATATATACACTTAGTAAATGTCGAGGTTAAAGAAATTGTGGTGTTATGTTGGGCTTTGTACCGCTTTAATTTGAAAATTTTCTTATTTTTACTGCTTATCGAACCTTGTTATCGAACTCCAGTTTTGAACTTGTTCATATAGACAAGTTTTAGTTAAGTTAAATTGTTAACGAACTGTTATCGAACTGAACTCGAACTCGAACATATCCTATCGAACATTTATCGAACCGAACTCGAACTTTCGAACTTCTTATCGAACCGAACTCGAACATAGGTCCGTTCGTTACAGTTCGGTTCGATTAGCAGCCCTAGGCCCAACTATATCCACCTGGAGAGGATCGTCTGCTGCAGGTCGAGGTCGAAATGCAGCAGATTCTGGCATCTGCAGTAGTCATATATGTTGCTCGATCATGATTGAACAGTTCGCACAATTTTGTAATTTTTGTGAACTGTGCAAAATCACGTGAACCGCTTGATCGAGATCAACGCCTCCGCTATCCACAGCACCGAGGAGAAGATCCGCCTCCATATCCTCCACGCCTCAGCTCCACAGTCCAGTAGTGCTGGAAAACTTGGCAACATCCCCTCCACACCCTCTTCTCTATCTCACCATCTTCCACTTGAGAGGCTCCTCCAACTCTCACCCACGCAGACAGAGCCCACAGAGAGCAGCGGCAGAGTTACCCATCAGCCATGTCGATGGCCTATCCCCTACCCCCCATCAGAATCCGAATCTCCCACCAGAGGCCCACAACCACCACCACCCTCATCCGGAGCTCCAAGGCCGACGGCCCCCTCAGGAGACCTGTGGCATCCCCTTCCCCTCCTCCCCTCTCCCCACCTCCTTCCCTCTCCCCACCCCCCTCCACCACCACCGCAGCAAAGCCTTCGCAGCCCAAGCCGGTGGCCGCCAAGGCTGCTGTGGTGACGCTGGAGTACCAGAGGAAGGTCGCCAAGGACCTTCAGGACTACTTTCGGCAGAAGAAGCTCGAGGAGGCCAATCAGGGACCTTTCTTTGGGTTCTTGGCGAAGAACGAGATCGCAAACGGAAGGTAAAGTCAAGATGAATCTTGTTACTTAGTAGGTTGCTTCGATTTCTTCCTTCTTCTTGCTTTTTTTTATGATTAGTGTCGGTTTTGTGAGTGTGGCTGTCATCAAAATCTGATCTTGATGCGTGTGGTTTGCGAGGTCGGTTTTGATGAATACAGCAAATGTCGAATGGACGGGCTTTTTGAGTTCGGACAGATTTAAATCAATGTTATTCGATTGGTTTTTTGGGGGGTTGGATTATGGAATGCTTATGCTGCGTAGGGATTCCGTTAGGATATGCATGATAAGGAAACAAGGGAATACTGCTTTTTCCTTTTGTTCCCGATGAGTTCAAGATATAAATGCTTTGTTACCTTTATTAATGTTCATCATGTTTCAAAAATTTTGATGAAGCAAAAAATGATCCGAAATGGATTAATGTTATGAAGGAAGAAATGGATGCATTTGTTAAAATAATACTTGGGATATTGTTGATGCTCCTAAGGAGATTCACCTTGTTGGCTCTAAATGGATCTCTACAATCAAATATGATGCGGATGGGAATGTCGACAGATTCAAAGCTCGGCTTGTGGCTAGAGGATATAGCCAGAAATATGGGATTGACTACTTGGAAACATTTGCTCTTATTGCCAAGATGAATACGATCAGGGTTGTTATTTGTCTAGCAATACATTTTTCTTGAAAAATATATCAGTTAAATGTGAATGCTTTCTTGAATGGTGATCTTAAAGAAAAAGTGTATATGAAAATGCTGCATGGGTTTGAGAAGGACAACAGTGCTGCAAACTAAAAAGGTCTTTTATGGATTAAATCAGTTACTAAGAGCTTAGTTTGAATGTCTCTGTGTGGTTATGATTAGGAATTGATATACCAAGTGAATGGAGACCACACCTTGTTTATAAGGAGGAATGACGAAAAAAGATCTATTCTTTTAATTTATGTCGATGACATAATCCTTACAGGTGATGATGAAGAAAAAATTTCCAGGATAAAGAAAATACTTACAGCTGAATTTGAATCGAAAGACTTGGGAAAGTTAAAATACTTCTTAGGCATTGAGATGGCTCGATCTCTAGGATGTATGTGTCTAAGTCAACGAAAATATGCTTTGGGCTTATTGAAAGATTATGACATGTTGGAATGCAAGTCTACTACTAATCCTATTGTGGCATGTTGGGATGCAAGTCTACTACTAATCCTATTGAGACAAACCATAAACTGAATAAAGAGGATGGTGACCTTCTTGATGATGCAGGAAAGGGCAGGTATCAAAGATTGGTGGGAAAGTTGATCTATCTTACCCTTACTAACTAGATATTACACATGTTGTAAATGTGATGAGTCAATTGATGCATGCTCCTACTACCTCTCATGCTAATGCGGTAAATAAATTCTATGATACATAAAAGGATCAGCGGGAAAAGGTCTTATCTTCACGAAGAATCATGAGGTCACTATTGAAGGATGCACTGATGTTGATTGGTCTGGCTCCATTGATGACAGAAGATCCACCTCTGGTTATGCGGTATATTTGTGTGAAAATTTGGTTATTTGGAGAAGTAAGAAGTCGAATGTGGTTTCAAGATCAAGTGCTGAAGCGGAATACCAAGCTCTTGCCAATGGCGTTACAGAAATTCTATGGCTAAAAATTTTACTCCATGACTTGGGAATCAAAGTTAGTATGTCAATGCAGATGTTTTGTGACAATAAGACTGCAATAAATTTGGCCAACAATCCCGTAATGCATGACAGAACGAAGCATTTGGAGATTAATAGACACTTCATCCGTGAGAAGATTGATGATGGACTGTTGTGTTTGCCTTACCTGAAATCTACTGATCAGGTCGCTGATCTCTTCACAAAGGAGCTGCATCGGTACAATTTGAGTTGAATGTAGTCAAGTTGGGCGTGATGGACATGTTTGCCCAACTTGAAGGGGGGTGTTGAATTATTATACTTATATGGGTAAAGGGATCTTTAGATGAGAGACCGTTTACCCATCCTTCTATATATATTGTACTCATCCCTCCTCATTTGAAAATAATTTCTAGTGAAGAGACCTCTAATCTCTAGTGAGGGAGATTAGGGATTGAGAGCCCCCGTGATTTTTCCCTCTCCGTAGGGTTTTCCACGTAAATTCTTGTCTTCATCCTTGTTTGTGCTTTGTGTGTTTGATTCTAACATCAAGGAACCAGCGATGGTGCCCTTGGCATGATCGGATGGAAGCATCAAAGGTGGTGGTAGCCCATTGCCGATGGGTACCTATGGACAACCCTAAATACCAAACATGGAAGGGTATGTTTTCTTTACAAGAAGAAAGAAGCTCTAGTGGGCTTCCTGCTTGTTCCTTTTTGTTTTCTCATTTGATGAGGCCCAAAGGGTGTGACTGGATATTAAGAAAAGGGTGTGGAGCCTGAGAAAATGAGATGGGCCCTAGTTATGGTTCTGTTGAGAAAATCTGTAAAGAAAAACAGTCCATGAGAAAAATGATGGAACAAGAATGAAAATCCTGCAAAAATGAAAATAGATGGACTGAAACAAAAAAAAGATTGAAAAAATGGTGAGAAAAAGGAGAGATGAAAAAGAAGAAAAAAGAAGATGATGAAATTCTTGTTGATTATTCATTGTTCTCCCAACTTGATCGTTTTCAACAAGTTTGGAAGAAAGGAGGAGTGATAAGTAGAGCATTTCATGCTCTATTATTGTTGGGTAGTGGTGTTGTAACACCCTAACCCCAAACATAGTACCACATGGAAAACTCACAAAGTGTGGTTGTGGTTTATAAGTGGTGGGGATTACTACTTGTAAACTTGGGGTTAAGCATTTTAGGTGGTTGTCAACGGATCCATTTGGGCCCGTATCCAACAAGTTGTCCGAGCCAGTTTTCCTCGATAACGGACCGGGGACTTAAGCCCGGGATGTTACAGGTGTCTTGTCCTACCATTATTTGATTTATTGGGTAGTGGTTATTGAGCCCTACCATTAGTTGAGGTACTCTGTTTGTATGACATATTTTTCATGGAGTTCTCTAATGGAACTCATTGTTGATTCCATCCTCTAGCGACCGTGAACTCTACTATGTATGGATATTCACACGACATGTTTTCATGGCCGTGAACTCTACTATGTATGGATATTCCCACAATGCTCTTAGAGATGGAGCAATCTTCGGTGAAGACACGTTGCGAGCAGGAGTACTCCATGAGGGAGACTCATTTTGTTTATCAGATATCTCTGCAGATCACTTTTCACACTCCAGTCTCTAGTTCCTCCTCACCAACATGACATGAGAAGCGGCGTCCTCGACAACAACCGACAACATGCGTTGAGTTGATATTGTATGTAGTGTCATGTACTTTGTATGTGAGTCAGTGCATTCTTTTTGTTTATCCAAGCTCGGCACTTCATGCTTAGTTTGAGGGGGAGTGCTAAAGAATGATCTGTGTGGGTTGTGTTTAGTCCCACATCATGGAGTGGTGACTTTTGGTCACATTGGTGGGGCTATATAAAGAGCTCGGCACCCATTGTAACCTTTGAGAAAGTAAATAGAAATCAGCCCTTTGAGGCAGTTCCCCTTTGGTTTCATCCCACTCCTTAGGGAATATGGTTCCACGTAAAATCAAAGTCTCCATTTTATCTTGTTCTTGCTTTGATTCGCTTCTGCAGTTCATATTTCAACAAACTGCATGCCAATGGTCACCTGATCATTCGATTAAGGTATGAACTTAAAGGAGTTTTGAAAGCGGTCGATGACAAGGCATGGAGAAAATAGAAAGATGACACACAGAGATGTGGGTCAGTTAGACGACATTGAGAATTAATTGATGGCTAGAAAGGGAGGAAATGGAGCAAAGATTTGAGCAACGAAAGATCAATAGGAAGGGGGATTATAAGCATGAAAAGGAATGATGACGGTGGTCGGGCAATTATCGATGAAGGATGTGATCACAAATAATACTTTCTTTCATATGGGGGCCAGTAGCAGGCGAATAAAGGACTTCATGCATGCCATTGAGGTGGCATGGAAGATGACTTGCGGGGGGAGTTTATGTGGGAACGACAATTGTGGATCAGTTCAAGAACTTTACTAAGTGAATAGTGACTTGGGTGAGAGTAGTCAGGTAGGGTAGCCAATAGGCTATGATCATTTCCAATCTGAATACGGGGGTTTTCAGTTCTAGACAGGTTGTCGATTTGTCAAGGTTTTGGGCAGAGGTGCAATAAGATGTTATTGAGTTGATTGATGAGTTTTGGCAGGGGAATTCTGGTTTTGATAGGGCTAACCATGCTCCGATGGTCTCTTATTCCAAACAGGAGGTGGCGATGCAGATTGAAGACTAACACCCCATTGCTTTGTCCAATACAATTTACTTGATTATGGCCTATTCTTCGCTAACAAACTTAGAGGAAACATGGATTCCCTCATTAGTCTAGTGCAGGTGACTTTTATCCCTGACAAAAAGATGGTATTTACAGTCGTCATGGCCTTAGAGATGACAACTAAGTAGAGGAGAAAGGGGTTCTAAGAGCTAATGCGAAAGGTTTACTTTTCCAAGGTGTATGATTGTACGGAGTGGCATTTTCTATTGATCTCATAACGCAAGAGAGGTTTCCCAGAAACCTATATTACATGGATGAAGCATTGCGTGATCACTTCTTCCTTTGTTGTGCATTATTAATGGGCATATGAGTGAGGGAATCTTTCATTCTTGACCTGGGGTATGGCAGGGTTGCCACATTAAGCATTTGCTCCTTGTCTTGGCTATTGACTATTGTCGAGCGATGGGTAGTTTTGGGTGTGGGTTCGACAGGTTTTTTGCATCTGTGATGTCTATCATGGCCCAACAATATTCTAATGGCACCATGTTCTTCATGAAGAGTGGCATTGATGAGGTTAGACACCTCGGCATTGTGGATTAATTGGGAGAAGTCAGCCTTGTTCCTTTCTATTTGAGTGAGTGAGTAATTGGTGGAGGCTTGTGGTCGGATGTTGGTGTTGCCAAGATCTAGGCTCCCCTCGTAATACATTGGACTGCTTACAGATGGTAGGTAGAGGTCCTCGGATCAAGAACCTTTGCTGATGAGGATGGACAAGGACACAGAATAAGGAGAATGAAAGTCTATTCTCTGTTCGGTTAGAAAGATAGAAATAAGGATAATAAGATGGAATAAGGGTAGGTAAGGTGGAATAAAGATAAGAATAAAGGTAAAATACGGTGAAATGATGGGACATGGATGGGAATAGTCGTACGCTTGAGAACCGCGACGGCGGAAAATTGACCCCTTATTCCAGTGCTTATTCTCCAAACGAAGAGGGCCTAAGATTTATGCGTTAGTATAGAACATGAGTGCCATGGTTGTAGAGTGCTTGGCAGGCACTGGCATGGTGCCCCGCCTTCTTTGGGGTTTTCTATCAAAGGTTGCGGGACTTTATAGAGTTTTTGGATTGTCAGGGCCAGAATATGACCAAAACCATTAAATTATCTGGTGATCTCTCTTTCCAGAGATGTATCCTCAAGCCAATGTGAAAAGGAGAGGAAACTGAATGCATATGCTAAATTGTAAAAAAAGAAGAATTCTATGTCCTATGATAAAGAAAGACAAAATTTTCCAATGGGAAGAATTCTATGTCCTATGATAAAGAAAGACAAAATTATCCTCAAGCCAGTGTTGGAAAGAGACTATACGAAGGGATCTTAGTTTTTTGGATATAAGCCCGGGATTGACCCAAGATAGATCTGAATGGAGGCGAAGAATCCATGTAGCGGACCCTACTTAATTGTAGGAAAATGCTTTATTGTTGTTGTTGTGGGAAGGATTACGACGTCAAACTTGTGTACTTTCTGACTACTCGGATATGACTCAGGAAGCATCTTTTCGAGGTAAATGATCCAAACAGCTAGCCCCAATTAAACGTGTGCGTTGGTTTTGGTGTTTATATTTACTTTATGTTCCCTTCCAATTAGAAATATGTTCCCTTCCAACTAGAAATCTCGTATTCGAATATGTAGACTCCGTAACCACGAGAGTATATTCAGTAGAGGGACTACTGAAGGGAAAGTCTACCATATTAGAAGTTGCAACCAATGATCAGTCTTTAAAAGTAATTTAATTAATGTATCGATTCTCACTTAATGGTCTGGTGGTATTACAGTGTGTCCACCACACAAAAGACCGAGGTTCAAATCCCACTCTTGCAGGGGTTGCATTAGGTAGTCGACGGCCAGCGTAAAAAACAGTCGAATCTTTTAACATGAATTGGGCAAGAATCCATGTCGAGCCGACCCTACTTATAGTGGGAGAAGGCTTAGTACCTTTTATTTAACGTATCGATTCTCACTTATATAGTTATGGAATGATCTTCCCCTTGCCTGTACAGGTGGGCGATGTTCGGCTTTGCTGTTGGGTTGCTCACTGAATACGCAACGGGCTCGGATTTCGTTCAGCAGGTCAAGATACTATTTTCGAACTTCGGGATCATAGATTTGGATTGATATCACCTTTGGATATTCAGGTTTTTTAATGTTAGGCATGTTAGCTGAATCATGCAAATCCAGTGTCTCTTTCTTTTAGATTCATTGTATATGAGTGATTCTACCCGTCTCCTATCTGTTGAAGGCCACATATATAATCACACCTTGTTCAAGATTAAAATCGAATCCTTTCCGTCTGTGTTTGTTTTCTTCTGTGAAGTTTTTCCTTCTGTTGGTAGTTCAGTCGAAAGTCGTCGAATTGTTGATACATGCTTCCTTTTCGCATTGTCGTAAACAAGTTTGCAAGACATTTCCTACCAATATCGCTAACATTGATGCATTTTTCAGAAGGAAATAGTCTGTTTTTCAAAAATGTGTTTTTAGGATCTATCTCGCAGATGATGATCGGGTTGTAGATTGTTTTATATGATTAAATTTGATTGAAGCTTGGATCTGGAAAGGTAAGATCTGTAACGACGTTAGGCGAGACTGATGCTATCTATGAGATTGCATTAATCTTCTGAATGTCTATGGCAACAGATGCAATCCTAATTAAGAAAACTTTCTATATAGCGAGTAACTAGAGAATGGATACTGGCCCAAAGCAGATTCCTCCCAGTTCTTCACCGCAATTCCTGCCCTATGGCTGCGTCGAAATCGTTAAAAAAACCCAGAAACCAAACGAGTTGCCGCATGTCCTGATGGCAATGTGAGGTTGCAGCCTTGCAGGATTGAAGTGTGAAGGCAACTGATGTAAGTTATGGTTTATGGATTTGGTGGTAAAGGATTATAGTATGAATAAGAAATAGGGAGGCATTGCAGTGCAACTTCACCATTTTTGTAGAGATGGAACTGTGGAAAAAAAGTCCTCTGTTATAGTGGACAGAGAAAGAAATTCAGTTCTGTAACGTCTCGGGCTTAGGTCTCCTGTCCGTTATTGAGGAAAACTGACACTGATAACTTATTATGTACGAACCCAGATGGACCCGTTGACAACCACCCAAAATGTTTAAGCCTAAGTTGTCAAGTAGTAATCCCCATCACTTGTATACCACACCCACACTTCGTGAGTTTTAGGTATGACACTATGTTGGGGTTGGGGTGTTACAAGTTCTGTGTCTTTTTTAAAAAGCAACTTTAATTTTATTTCAAGAATAATTACAACTTATAAAGAACAGAAGTGCTCGCTTAATTTATATTTTTGTAGGAAGAACTATTGATATCCTAACATTTATTTTTTCAAGTTTATATTTTTAAAAATGACAAGATATGATTAAGAATAACCTTGACAAGATATGATTGAGAATAACCTTTGATGAAAGAGTAAATTATAAAAAAAGTCCCTGAACTATACACCTGATTTCAATGCCATACGTGAACTTTAAAAAGTAACGATGTGGTACCTGAACTTTCAAATTTGTCTCAATGTGATTCCTGACTATTGAAATTTAAGGTTAAAATTACGAAATAATCAACTAAATTTCTATGGTGAAGGACCACATTGAGACAAATTTGAAAGTTGAGGTACCACATCGTTACTTTTTAAAGTTCATGTATGACATTGAAATCAGATGTACAGTTCAGAGATTTTTTTTGTAATTTATTCTTTTTAATATTTCAAAATATAGAAAAAATAATTTTGGGATATTTGCAGAAAGAACGCTTTCTAACCATCTTCTTTTAACTTCGAGTAAATTATAAAAAAAAGTCCCTTAACTATTACTTTTGAAGGTATTTTTTAATAGATAAGACAAGCCATAAAGCATTTAAATACTTTTTCGTTGCAATATTTGACATCTATCACATCTTATCATTAATAAAGCTTCCATAATATGCACGATAGACATGAAAGCGAAGGAAGTTAATTCTTTATATGCTTCATCGGCTTCTGAACTTTGATAATTGTCACTGTCATCTATATTGGTTAAGAATGCCTTGCAATTTTAATTATGCAGTTTGATAAAAACACAAATAAATTTATAATAATAATAATCCATTGGACCTAGTAGTTTCCAATTTGATTATATTAGGTACTCGATTGAACTTCACTAATTTATCATGTCGCACAGATGATGATTGATAATACTAATAATAGAATTCAACTTGTTATAAAGTTTATGAATGGAAATCACCTACAAGAATTTATAAGAGACAGTTAGAACTTAGAAGAGTATGAGCAAAAGAAAGAATATAATAATCATATTAATTTTCTTTAATAATCAAGCCTCTCATGTATATTACTCGATTTATCATATCCTTGATATTTGATTCTTTTATAATCACGATTCTTTTGTAAAATACACTTTCTTAATTATCTTTTAAATACACTTTCTCAATATTTATTTTCAATCTCTATGATTTTTTTCTTTAATATTTTTTCTTTGTATTTATTATACAGTTTATCTTTCATACTATAATTTCTGGTAACATCAGTGTTATACGTGCAAAACACATGGTATGCACTAGTATTTATTGACTATAGAAAGATGGGACTTTCAAGTCTCAACAAATTTTGATTCGAATCGCTTCGGCTTTTAGAATTTAAGATCTTTTCAACGTCATACATATGTTCACATATCGATATTCTTCAAATATGAACGAACCAGTGTTTTTGAAACCGGACCGGATGGACCGGTCCGACCGGTGAATCGGGTTTGGACTGGTCCGGTTAACCGGGTTATGCCGGTTCAGTTTGATTAATCAAATTTTAATTTACCCGGCCAGTTCAACCTATTTTTTTGATCCGATTTCAGTTGAACCACATTTAATTTTTAAATTATTTAAAAAATTGTTAATAGTAGGAATTGAACCCATGTCCTTTGGTTACCTATTTCACACTTCTAACCAACCACACGAACACAACTTTTTGCAAGTATTGGATTTTAAATATAAATAAACTATTATCATATTATAGAGCATCTAGTCTAAGAGGAGTGATCCTATGAGAGCACAAAATGTGAGAGCACGCACTCTGGACCACATGATCCCACCAGGAGAGAGAAGACCATGAGAGAGAAAACAGAATCATGTGGTCAAGAATGAATACTTTCATGCTCTCACATTTTTTTGCTCTCATAGGATCACTCCTCTCTAGTCCAAATAATATATATATATATATATCATATGCATGATATTTGATGGTGTACAAGAAAAATACTTTATGTATAGTGTGAAATATATACATTATCTATGTATTTTATATATATTTCAAGTATATTAAGTGTATATTATAGATATGTTATTTCATTTCGGTTTGATTAGCCGATTCAACTACTTTTTTTTTCATCGGTCCAATTTAATCTGATTTTAGATAATAATGATATCATCATCATCCGATTGAATCGATTTTATTATTCGCCATTATTACATCGACCAAATCCGACCATTTCAACAATCCTGTTAAAAAATTGGAAACAACCGCGATGGTCTTTATATATTGAAATTTCCGAACACGAGCAAATATGATATGACCGGTCTTCGCTGTCGATGTTTGTTAAAAGTCACATCGTGATGAATGGAAATACCATTTTTTGCGTTTCCAACTATTGAGCAATTATAGCCTTTAATTGTTGCTCACATTAGGACGGCAATTGTATTCCTGCTGACTTTCGGACTCCACTTATCGACAACTATAGCATTTGTTTATCTCATTGGGATTTCTCAAATGCCTCAATGTCAACCATATGCGATATTTTCATGCATTGATTATTCTTCGAACTCACGTAAATGATTGACCGAGGACAGAGAACGCGAATGGAAAGAAATTATTATATGTTGCAATCAATGTAGTAGATAAGTACCGTCGGATACCCTCCAACTTATATATTCTTAATTAAGATTAAGACTTGATTGACAATGGTATGCTTTGCATATCCTGGAGTTTGCATGATATTATAGTTACTAATCTACTTTTTGCTATCCTTCACTACAAGGAAAATAACTTGTGGCTACGGAACTATGCTCACGGATGCGGGACTTGATCACGGAATTGGGATTTGACTACAACACATTGTGGCCAATAGCGTAATTACAAGTCTCGTCGCAAGAATTCTTTAACCACGAATATGTCGTGGCCACTACAAATGATCACAGAACTTGTCGTGATCACAACTCTTGTATGAAGAATTTGGCTATGGATTGTAGCTACGAGAAACTAGTGGCCACGGAATTATCGTGGCCACAAGTTTCCGTAACCACATTCCGTGGTCACAACTTATTTTTCTTGTAGTGGATCTCTATTGTTCAACAATAGATGTCACATTAAACGATGACCCGATCGACGTCGAAAAGACCGACTCCATAGTAAGTACCTAGCATCGGTTAAATGTCATTGAGATCGATTTTAAAAAGTGTTGTCGATAATGTCGTGGTCAACAATTATCAATATATGTTAAGATTTCCAGCGTTGGTCAAGAGCACCGCGCGCAGAAGTGCTGAGCTTGCCTGATCTGATGGAACCGGTATTAACTGATGAATATGACCTAATTTCTATCGGAGGATCTCTATCTACCAATCGAAGTGAATAAGAATGAAGTGTTAAAGGAAGATAAGCGCAAGATCCAGATCAGAGGCTTTAGCAACGGTGAGACCTACCCTTTCGCCATCAGTGATAGTGATGAGCAGGGAGTTGAAATCGGCGCTGAGCTACGTGGGGAGAAGAAGAAGAAGCAGATTAGGTTAAGAAGAACATATGAAATTAGATATAGTATCATATTTTTAGTTGGCAATTGAGACGATTTTCGTAACACCAAAAAATATGTTATTAATTAAGACAACATCTTAGACAATGTCGCAGCTACTGCAGAAATATATTCTAACGATTACAAAGAAACTGTTGGGAGACGGGCAAAAACTGCGCCGTCAATCCCTTTTGGATGGCTAATCTAATTCTTCGGAACACAACATCTATAGATCTGGGAACCATAACATTATTATGCATAATTTTCTGGACCCTCTTAAGGAGCTCTACAACTTCAGATGCCAAGAACCCAAAGGTATCAAACCCGAAAGGGATGAAGACATGTTGAATGTCATACAAGCCTTCTCATGTTTAGCAAATTTGGCTGAGGCAGATTTCTGTGCAGCGTATCCCGCGAGGAAGAGGAATGATCGTTGACAAAAGCTTATTTTTCTAGTAATCGATACGCTCAATCAACCTATGGGCATCGTAATATATTGTCGCGCTCGTCTCATCGACGATGATAGAGAGATTAAGGACTTGGAGATAATCCTTTAATAATAATCATCAAAAGGAACTAGCGATGCATTTTGTTACTCGCTTGTTTCCTATTTCGATGTAATCCCTCTGTTTATATATAATAATCATCACGTTTCAATTCGATCACGACCTAGTGTCTAATATCCATGATTTAAACTCTTGAGCTGTGACTAGAAATCAGCAGCTTGAGATATTGTCACGGAATCCACATAATCAAATGACATGTAATCGATACAAGTTTGTTATCACTATAACCAAATTTCTTCGGGGGTTAGACATATAAAAACATATATTATTCGTATTAAACTATCTTCCATTCTTTAATTACTACGCGAAGAATACATTATTTGGTGACAACCAATGATATAACAATGATTATCCGCGTACTTTTTATTCTAGTAGGTGCTATTGGAAGGAGTATATATAGGGATGCAAATGGATGGATACAAACACGAATACTGGTATATGTATTATTGTATCCTTGTATATTTTTGAATACAAATACATTTGCAGATACGGGTGCAGATACAGATATTGATGGATATTAAATTCCTTAAAAACAAATAAGGATGTAAAACAGATACGGATCGCATACAAGTAATGTTAAAAATACTATATAGTATCGGCTTAAATATATACGAATTGGATGGAAACACATGATATAAGTTTACTAAATGTGTCTGTATCTTAAAAACTATACAAATATCGTAAAAGAAGAAAAAGAATTATGTATATAGGGTTAAAAATAAATCTATGACTATATTTATATATGAAAACGGATATACTGATACATATACGGATGTTATCGGATATCAAAACGATATCCGTATCCGTATTCCTTTTAAAACGGATACGAATATGGATATCAAAATCCGTATAAGATAGATACAATGATGGATCGGATACGGATATATATATCTGTAACCATGTGCATGCCTAAGTATACATGATGCTAACCGGAGATAGTGACCTTGCAACGTCTGCGGTACAGTGAGGACCAAATTTCAGCCCGTAATTGTGAAATATAAATATATAATTCAGAAAGAATTAAGAAAAGTATAAAGTCAATGCCAACATAAACGTGTCGACAAGTATAGTTGAACTGACGGGCATATTTAGATTTAATTAGGACCAAAGTCAAATTTCTTACCAATCTCACATCTCATAATTCCGCTAAAACTTGAGGGCGTTGGAGCAAACTTTCACGGAGGATTTCGTTTACTGATTTAGTTTCGATGAATAATTTCAATGATTACACTAGAATTATTATAATATTTGCATTTTGTAATTATAAATGTATATTTCTCCAACGATGATGGTACAAGAGTTGGAAAGATTACGATGATCATGATAAAACTAATAAGGGTCTCTCTCTCTCTCCTTATATATATAGAGAGAGGAGTGATCCTATGAGAGCAAAAAATAATGAGAGCATGAGAGGGATGATTTTGGACCACATGATTCTGTTTTCTCTCTCTTGATCTTCTCTCTCCTGGGTGAATCATGTGGTACAGAATCAATCCTCTCATGCTCTCACAACTTTTTGCTCTCATAGGATCATTCCTATATATATATAGGGGTTGATGGGGCGCCCCGACCCATTTTGGAGCAAATTTTTTTATTTTTTTGAAAAATATCGTCATATATATTCATCCCTATATCCCTCATATATGCCATTCGAATTTCGTCAGAAACAGAGACTCCTACGACCTCCATCCAGACAGGGTCGATTTAAAAAATCCTGCGACCGTTAAAAAAATGACGTATGGATGGAGGCCGTAGAAGTCTCTGTTTCTGACGAAATTTGAATGACATATAGGAGGGATATAGGGATGAATATACATGGTGATATTTCCCCAAAATAATAAAAAAATTTTGCGAAAAATAGGGTGGGGGCAGCCATGTTGGCTACCCCTAGGGGGCAGCCCCATTTTTCCCATATATATATATATATATATATATATATATATATATATATATGATTCATCGTGTGAGTTAAAAACTGTAAAATCATGAGAGCCGTAAATCTGGACTAATAGATTTTTCTTCTTCTCTCTCCTACTGCAATCACTGAGGAGAGAAACGACATAATTTAGTGGTCCAGAATTATTGGTCTCATGCTCTCATAGATTTTGACTCTCACATGATCAACCTATCCTCCCCCCTATATATGAGGAAAGGGAGCCTATTTTTTTTAGAGTTAAAAGGGTGGCCTCCTAGTAGCATTTTTTTGAAAGATACCATTGTGAATTTTCATAACTATATCCCTCTAAAATGTCATTCAAATTTCCTCATAAACAGGGACTCCTATGTCCTCCACCCACAACAAGTAATTTTAACGGTGTTAGATTTGATGTAATCGACTTGTTCTGGATGAAGAGATATAGTTACCTGCTTCACAAAGTATGCTCCCTTTCCCCTCTCTCTATAGAAAATATATGCAATAAGGTGCATCTTTCTTATGTGCAAGGAAAACCAACCATCTCATCCATATGTAATTAATTCGATGGTTATGACTAATTCTTTTTAGTCTTATTTTTTTAATATTGAAAACTCATTTCATTTTTTTTATCTCATTCTAAAAATAGAATGTGACAACCCACATTTTATTCTTGACGTTGGGAATCCCTTGCTAGGATTTTCCACTCACACAATAAACGAGGCAGCTTGATTTCCACGAGGTGGAGCACGACGACGACAGAGTTGGTGGTGGCATACGTCGCGGAGCACGACGACGGTGGAGGAGCTGTGGTGCACGACAGAACATGGAATGGGGTGTTTTTTATTTGCATTTTTATTTATGTTTTTTATTAACATTTTTGTGTTTTTATTTCATTTTTTATTTGTATTTTTTGCCTTTTTTATTTATGATTTTGATTTTAAATATATCACTGATTTCTTTTATAAATTATCAAATAATATAAGACTTTATAATCTTAGGTATTTTTTTTACAAAATCAGATCATTTTTTACAAATCTCAAATGTTGTTTCCAATATCATATATTTTTTTAAATGTACAACTTTTTATTAATCTCAAATCATTTTTTGCAAATCCAGATCATTTTTACAATTTCGAGTCATTTTTTACATATCTCTAGTCATTTCTTACACACATATTATTTTTTTACAATACTATTGTCAAAATTGTAACTATGCCAACAAAAAATATTACTAACTGTGATTTTATTTTACAATACATGATACATGTTTACAATGTCAATACGAATTTAAGAAAGAGTTTTGATATTGTGCGTAACGTGGAAAGGGGATTTTTTTTAAAATAATTACTAAAATGATCATAATTAATTAAATAAGCATCAAATTTGAATATTTAAAAAAATAGTCATCAATCGGCACTTGAGGTGCCGATTTGGGAAGTCAATTCCAAATCGGCACCTCAAGTGCCGATTTGGGTTTCAGCCATTCAGATAATTTACATTCATATCCTCCCTCTTTCTATTATTATCCAAATCACCCAAAATGCTTCTTTTTGCAAAGGAGGACATGCATGCAAATGTCCCAAAAGGGAGCAAGCCCAAATCGGCACTTAAGGTGCCGACTTGGGTTTGCTTCCTTTTGAGACATTTGCATGCATGCCCTCATTTGGAGAAACAATCATTTTGGATGATTTTTTTTCTCCACCAATTTGAGTAAGAAACATGTGAGATAAGAACAAATAACCCAACATGATGCATTATAATAACTATAGTATTATAATATAATGAATTGAAATAATTTGTAATATTAACATTTATGTATTAATATTGTGGATTGATTTCTCACAATGTAAACTATATTTGTTTTGAATGACTTGGAAAATATTAAGATTTTTTGAATGATGCATTGCCCATTTTCATAAAACAAAATTATTCTTATATTTTAGTTCATTCATTAATCATGTGGATCGATCCCCCACAATATAAATTATATTTATTTTGAATGTCAATTAAACTCTTAATGTAAAAAAATCTTAATATTTACCACGTTATTCAAAACAAATATAGTTTATATTGTGAGAAATCAATCCACAATATTAATACATAAATTTTAATATTACGAATTATTTCAATTCACAATATTATAATAATATAGTTATTATAATGCATCATGTTGGGTTATTTGTTCTTATCTCACATGTTTCTTACTCAAATTGGTGGAGAAAAAAATCATCCAAAATGATTGTTTCTCCAAATGAGGGCATGCATGCAAATGTCTCAAAAGGAAGCAAACCCAAGTCGGCACCTTAAGTGCCGATTTGGGTGCTCCCTTTTGGGACATTTGCAGGCATGTCCTCCTTTGTAAAAAGAAGCATTTTGGGTGATTTGGATAGTAATAGAAGGAGGGAGGATATGAATGTAAATTATCTGAATGGCTGAAACCCAAATCGGCACTTGAGGTGCCGATTTGGAATTGACTTCCCAAATCGGCACCTCAAGTGCCGATTGATGACTATTTTTAAATATTAAAATTTGATGCTTATTTGATTAATTATGATTATTTTAGTAATTATTTTAAAAAAAAATCCCACGTGGAAATGCTACCACGTTGGCGAATCCTCGTTGAATAAATAGCAACCAAAAATATCAAATCAGAAGAGCTAAAAATGGAAAAATAAACATATTAAATGAAATTCACATAAAAAAGGAAATTCAAATTCAAAACGAAAATATATGGACTAAAATACCCTTTTGGATGAATAATCATTAGACTGGGATCTAACAAATCTCGTGACAAGCATTCCGTTGATGCAGGAAAGATGCACCTCATTGGAAGGGTCATACACACACACACAAACATACACACACACACATATTCAACGGGACCGCTCCCTTAGGACCGCCAACATGGCTGCACCTGTCTCATTTTGGATGCATTTTTTATTTTTTTTGAAAAATATCACCATATACATCCTCCTATATGGCATTCGAAATTCGTCAGAAATAGAGACTCCTATGCCCTCCATATAGAATAGATCGATTAAATCAATATTTAGACCCTTAAAATGACCAGTTCTAGATGGAGGGCATAAGAGTCTCTGTTTCTAACGAAATTCGAATGATATATAGATGAATATACATGATGATATTTTTAAAAAATAAAAAAATTGCAGAAAAATAGGTGTGGACAATCCCATATATATATATATATGAGGTTGGGGAGCTTGCATCAAGGTGTGTGTAACCTTACATGCACCGGTGTCATAAAACCCATTTTTTGAAATGAAACCTTGAGAATATACTTAGAACTATTAGTGGAATATATGTGTTTCAAATTTCGTGTAAAATAAATATTCCTAACATGTTCATCTAAATGACCAAATTTCAGGTATTCTAAGACCATTAAAATTTCACAGTCTTGATGGATGGCTTAAGAATCTCTAATTAAGTTGTTTTTTTAATGACAATGTGGTGATATAAGGTGATCTAAAGGCCACATGATTTCATTTCAAAAAAAAAATACGAGCGTTTATGATACTAGTGCATGTAAGGTTACATGCATCTTAGTGCAAGCTCCCCAACCTCTCTTTCTTTCTTTCTTTCTCTCTCTCTCTCTCTCTCTATATATATATATATATACATATATATATAGAGAGAGAGAGATGATAGGGAGTATGCAACCTGGTGCATGTAATTTTTCATGTACCAGACTTATATCTCTCACATTTTTTATTTTTTGAGAAAATATCATCGTGTATATTCATCTATATATCCCTCCAATATGGCATTCGAATTTCGTTAGAAATAGAAACTCCTATGCCCTCCATCTTTAACAGGTCGATAAGCAGCAATTCTAAGACAGTTAAAATTATTTATTTTTGATGGAGGGTATATGAGTCTCTGTTTCCGACGAAATTCAAACAGTAAATTGGAGGGATATATAGATGGATATACATGATGATATTTTCCCAAAAAATAAAAAAATGTGAGATATAAGCCCTTGTGCATGTAAAATTACATGCGTCATGGTGCATACTCTATTTTCTCATATGTGTGTGTACGTATGTAGGTATATGTATAGGGATGCTTCTGTGAGAGTCAAAAATTGCGAGAGCATGAGAACAATGAATCAGGACCACTAAATTTTGCCAATAAATGATGAGAGATATGATAGAATTTAATGGTCTAGAATCATATATCTCATACTCTTACAGCTTTGGCTCTCACAAGTAGGGGTGTAAACGGACCGAACCTGAGCGAACCTATATTTTTTAGGTTCGGTTTTTTATTTAATCGAGCCTAAACTTGTGTTCGGGTTCGGTTCATTTATTTTCGAACCGAATCCGAATCGAACCTCTTTTTAAACGAATCAAACCTAAACGAATATCGAACTTAAGAATTCTCTAATAAGAGGGAGTGAAAAAAAGAGAAATGGAAGTATATATATGTATTTACAGTTAGAATAAATATTCATTTAGTTTTTTCTTTATCTAACTCATCTTCATATATATATAAGGATTCGTCTCTTTGAAAAAAGTATAATTATAATATATTTTATATCTATTCAGATGGGGATAAGGAATAAGAATAATACGGAGATATTCGATAAGTAATGTTTGTACTTGTTCTGTTGATTTGAAAATAAATAAGGGAAAAGTACTAGACCATAGATGATAGATGTTGTAAATACGATGTGCCTATTTATTTTTGGATAGTTTATACCGAGATAAAACCCAGTTATCCCGTAAATATCAGGTTATCTACAGACAAAAATCACTTACCTTGGGATAAAAACCACTCATCTCAAAATAAGTCCACTTCTACGGATAAGGATTTGTAAATATGATATGTGTATGTTTATCGAGCTTTTAACGGATCGAACCTGAGCGAACCTATGTTTTTTAGGTTCGGTTCGTTTATTTAATCGAGCCTAAACTTGTGTCCAGGTTCGGTTCGTTTATTTCCGAACCGAATCTGAATCGAACTTTTAGCGAGCCGAACCTGAGCGAATATCGAACTTAAGAATTTTCTTTCACCCCTACTCACTAGATCAATCCTATATATATATATATATATATATATATATATATATATATAAAGAGAGAGAGAGAGTTGATCCTGTAAGAGCCAAAACATTGAAAGTACGAGAGCAGTGAATCTAAACCCTATATACGTACATTCATGCATGCATACATATAGAGGGACTAATCACATGCGCTCCATGGATTGTGTGTTCTATATGCTTCTCAACATCTAGTGAGAGAAACAAATCTTTCTCCATTTTTTCCTTCTCATCCCATGGGCCCCACACGTACCCAACCAATCTCCCATAATCATGCAGTCTGCAACCCAACTCTCGAAAACCACAAATCTGAATATATCTCGCTACTTAATGTTCTCCTCTCTCTCCTACAATAATCCAAAATGAAATATGACTCAACTAGGGGTGTCAGAAAATTCTCAAGTTCGATATTCGCTCAGGTTCGGCTCGCTAAAAGTTCGATTCAGATTCGGTTCGGAAATAAACGAACCGAATCTGAACATAAGTTTAGGTTCGATTAAATAAACGAACCGAACCTAAAAATCACAGGTTCGCTCAGGTTCGATTCGTTAAAAGCTCGATAAACATACACATATACATATTTACAAATCATTATCAGTAGAAGTGGACCTTATTTTAAGATAAGTGTATTTTGTCTAAGGATAAGTGACATTTGTCTAGAGATAATTAAATATTTACGTGATAAATAGGTTTTATTTCAGTAAAAACTATTCAAAAGTAAATAGTCACATCGTGGTTACAACATCCATCATCTATGTGTCTAGTACTTTTCCTTTTTTATCTTCAAATCAACAAAACAAGTATAAACATTACTTGTCGGATATCTCCACATTATTCTTATTCCTTATCCCCATCTGAACATATATAAACATATATTATAATTATATTATTTTTCAAAGAGACGAATCCTTATTATTCTATTTTTTTAAAAGATGAAGATGAGTTAGATAAAGAAAAACTAAATGAATATTTATTGTAATTGCAGACACACATATATTTCAATTTCTCTTCTCTTCACCCCCTCTTACTAGAGAATTCTTAAGTTCGATATTCGCTTAAGTTCGATTCGTTTAAAAAGAGGTTCGATTCGGATTCGGTTCGAAAATAAACGAACCGAACCTGAACACAAGTTTAGGCTCGATTAAATAAACGAACCGAACCTAAAAAATATAGGTTCGCTCAAGTTCGGTCCGTTTACACCCCTAGACTCAACACTCCTCGGTTTTCTTCTCTCTCCTATATTAATTATCAACAAAATAAACTCTCTTTAACTTAATAAATACATTCTCTCATTTCATTGTCAATCATCTGTGTCCTCTGCATTCTTTTTCAACGACACAATTCCTTGATTAATCCTCTCTATTGATGTGCACTGCATCTCATGGTTCCTATCATCGTTTCGTTCTCTCTCAACCAAGTAAGTTTTTATTCTCTTCTATACAATTGTTATTATGTATTTTACCATTTCTTTTATTTTTGACAAAATTTATATTAATAACTCAATCATAGTTACTTTAAAAATAATACGCTTATGATTTAGATAATATTATGTCATGATCTCACACTCTATCGGGCTCATCTTGGTCGACTTCCCACACTGGATAGGCTCAGATCCTTTGGCATGAATCTCCCTGACACATGTTCGCTCTGATCCATGGAAATTGAATCACATGATCACCTGTTGTTCTCCTGCCCCTACTCCTCTGCTGTCTGGCATGGCTCCTGCTCTGCCCTGGCCTTGTCGTCACCTCCTGCGAGCCATCTCGCCGACGTGATCGTCCGGTCTCTCACTTTGGGCACCCCCAGTGCCCGCTCTTCTACTGCTACACTCTTTGCGTTGGCGGTGTGGCATGAACGAAATCGACTTTGGAGTTCTTCGCGCTGTCAGCCTCCACAATGCACCATTGAGGACATTGTCAACACTTATATTCAGTTAAAAATTTAGGATGGAACCTGAGATTTTGTTCCCCTCAGTGTCCCTCTTGTTTTTTGCTCTCATAGAGCCTTTGTGCAATGCTGGCTAGGACTGTTAGCCATCATTTTTGTATGTACTTGGTTTTCTTTCTTGGAAATATATAGCTTACATTTAACAAAAAAAATTCTGTGAGAAACAGAGACTTCTACGAACTCTATTTAGATAATTATTTAAAAAATGGTCGCCAAACTGTTGAAATCAATCCCGTCAGGATTTCAACATCTAGAAAAGCATGTGTTTAAATGACGACAATCATTATTTCAATTGGAATTGTACATGCATCGCTAGATCAAGCAAAGATCAACCGCCGAATCAAGTCCCGTTTGGACAGTTATGTCTGTCTTAACCACACTACGGTTTGAAAAATTATGGTTAAGTTCAACTATTGACAACTAAACAAACAGAAGGGTACAAGTGATAGACCGGTAATAAGGGGGGTGTAATTGATAGTTTTCAAAAAAAAGAAGAGGCATAAGCCTAGCTGTAGCATGTGTCCACTCTCATTATTCAAGAAGCTCCCGGGACAAGACAAAGCTTCGCTAACGCGATGGACTTCGATTATTTCAGAATACTTTGTTGCCAATAATTTGAGGGTTTTTTTTGGGTTTCTTTGATCCGTTAGAAAAGGTCTTTGCGCAAGAGGCGGCTGTTTTAGGGGGATATTTAGATAGAAATCCCTATATTCCAACATATTTGGAGAGGTGACGTGTGAGGACATCAAGAGGAGAAGAATAGTCCACACCTCCATATTTATAGATAGAAAGGGAAAGGCCTTCTTCCCCCCTCATCCAAAGAGCACCACCACTCCATAACCCCATTAAAGAAGCAGCAGAGGGAAGAGTGGCATCAGAGACAGAAGAGGTTCTCTTTCCCCTTCCCAACCTCCTCCTCTCTACCTCTCCCGTGTGTGTCCGTGCTGTGTGCGTGTACGTGTGCGTGTGCGCGTAAACATCCTCTCCCGATGGCAGGTGGTGTAAATGGAAGCACCACCGCGATCGAGTTCACCAAGCTCTTCATCAACGGGCAGTTCGTCGATGCTGTGTCGGGTAAGTACCACGATCAAAGTCTCCTTGTTTCATCCTTCCTCGGTGCTTACGGAGGTCTGGGAAATGATCCTCACCGTACCACCGTCTCGTTTCTGTTTGAAGCTAAGTCCTATAAATCTAGTTATGAATCCAATTCAAAAGATGGTTTTTTTAGAGGTAAGTGTAACTATAATATATCTGCACAATAACGACTGGCTGCTATTACCCACAAGTTTCGGTCGCCGTCTGTTGAAGATGTCGAAAACAAAGCTGTCGCCCATTCACGTTTTCCTCCTTTTGAACTTTTCCTCCTCAATAATTTCCCTGCAGCTTCGTAGGCGTGTCTGTCAAGTTCAACGAGTCGAGTTAGTTTCAACTCGGAATCGAACTCGATAAGAAATCTAAGATTCAAATTCGGGCTCGATAAGAGTCGAGCCCTAGAGTTTGAGCTGACTTACGAGCCTCTTATTGAGTCACGAGTTTCTGAGCTGGTTCACGAGTCTCAAAAGAAGCTGATTCACGAGCCTCTTATCGAGTCATGAGTTTCTGAGCTGACTCACGAGCCTCAAAATGAGCAGGCTCATGAACCTCTTAACGAGACATTGTTCCATTTTATACATTAAATTATGCAAATGTCATTTGTAACTTTGATTTTTTTATACTCTTTTCTGTACCTTTTTGGGCAAACAAAATGTTAACCTCTATTTTATATCAAACTCAATGTGAAAGTTTCGGTATATATGTTTTCATCTTTTTATTAAGAGGGAAAATGGGTTATCGAGACGAGTTTTCGAGTTGAACAACCTCCAACTCGGACTAGACTCGATAAGCTAACGAGTCATAAAACTCAACTCGAGCTCGGGCTCGTTAAGGTTTCGAGTCCGGCTCGTGAGCTCTTAATGAGTCGAGCCCGAGTTGAGCTCATCGAGCTCGAGCTTTCCTGACAGTCCTAACTTTGCAATTGGATTTTTAAGAAATCTCTCAACAGTCACTACAAGGAAAACAAGTTGTAACTACAGAACTATGACCACGGATATGGGATTTGTGGCCACAGAATTGGGCTCTGGTTACGACACGTTGTGGCCAGTAGCCGTAACTACAAGTCTCGTCGTGAGAGTTCTCTAGCCACGAATATGCCGTGGGCACTACAAGTGGCACAAAACTTATCGTGGTCACAACTCTTATATGAAGACTTTGACCACGGATTCTAGCCACGAGAAACTATTGGTCACGGAATTATCATGGCCACAAGTTTCCATACCCATATTCCGTGGCCACAACTCATTTTTCTTATAGTGAATCGTGTCCATCCGTTTAAATAAAAATAATACGAAATGAACCGGAAACCCGGAAGTTATTATTGAGAAATCCGAGACTCTTGGAGTAATCTGCCCAACATCGATAAAGACCGATAAGCATGTGTGTGGATGCCCTTTTTTTCTTAAAAAAATAATGTGTGATCATCAAATATACATTTCAAGGTCGATTATGTATGTAGTAAACTCTTAACGAAAGTTAAGAATATCCTAAATTAGTGCTGATTTTTTCGTAATGAAATTAGTGCTTGATTTTGGATTACAATTCGATCAGGAAAGACGTTCGAGACCATAGACCCAAGGAACGGGAAGGTGCTCGCAAGGGTTGCGGAGGGCGACAAGGAGGATGTCGACTTGGCCGTGAAGGCCGCGAGGGAGGCCTTCGACAACGGCAAATGGCCTCGCATGTCCGGCTACGTAAGATTTAAGCTGTGATGCAGTTGCAAAAATTACAAGGGTTCTGACGCAATTGGACAAACTTTACAAATCATGGTGTAAAAATCCCATGTACAAAAGATCTTCGATATAGACGATATTTCGATGATATATCGACGAAATATCGTATCGATACGATATCAAAACGATATCAAATATTTTATTTTGGGAGTTTACTGTTTATAGCAAGAGTAGCATTCGAAGGAATTGGGTTTACGTTTGATAAAGAAAGGTCTTAATATGTCTTCAATAATTTGTATTGTGTACCTATGAAATAACTCATTCACATTTGCGTCATGTTTCGACAGGAGAGGGGAAGGATCCTGTCGAAGTTCGCGGACCTGATCGACGAGCACGCGGAGGAGCTGGCTCGGCTAGACGCGCTCGACGGCGGTAAGCTCTTCGCGATGGGGAAGCTGATGGACATCCCTGCGGCCGCGGAGACTATCCGGTACTATGCGGGAGCTGCCGACAAGATCCACGGGGAGACCTTGAAGATGTCAAGGGCTATGCAAGCCTACACATTGCTCGAGCCGATCGGAGTTGCCGGTCTCATTACACCATGGAACTTCCCTTCGATCATGTTCGCGATGAAAGCCGGTCCTGCGCTCGCTGCTGGGTGCACCGTCGTGATGAAGCCTGCGGAGCAGACGCCGCTCTCCGCCCTCTACTACGCCCACCTAGCCAAGAAGGTATTGATCATCATCTCTTAACAATGCACTATGTATTAACCTTGTTGAAGTAGTTCATGAAAACTTTGGAGGTTTATGGTTATAATTTTCCTTTTCTTAAGGGTAGGAATGCAAGAATGCAATCTCAGTCCCTCTGACTATATTTATTTGGGACATATAATAACCAGACAGTATTTAATTGGAGGGGTTGACTTCAGGGTACACTAGTTGCGGTCTTAAATAGCAAGGTTTTAAATATCGGACCGGACATTAAATTGGTCATCCTTTGGTTTGATCCAATCGGGTCGAACCGACGGTCCAAATCGGTCGGACCGGTGATGACGTCTATCGATTCAGAAAAAATCGGATCGGGCTTAATTTACTGCTCAAATCGGTCGAACCGGTTTTTTGAACCAATAAAACCGGATACATATATGTAATTATGTATTTATATCTCAATGGAATAATCGTTAGAAATTTCAAATCTTTAAATAGAATAACATGATTGCCTATTTCAAGTAAAACTCTACAAATTTAGTCACATTTTCTAGAAGTATATATAAATATAATATAGTAATCATTTATTTATAGTTGCTTCTAGAAATTTACTTTAAGAAAGTATTGGCACAATATATATTCTAAAAAAGAAATTTGAAAATTACTGAACCATCAAAACTGGGTCAATTCGGGTCAACTCGGTCAGACCATCCGGTTCAACCCCATCCGACCACTGGTCAGATACGATTTTTATTTTTTATTTGAAATTAATAACAAAAAATCGACCGAACCGACCGGGTCGGGGTCGATTCCCGATCCAACCGGTCCGACCGACCGATCTGCTCTGGTTTTTTAAACCATGTAAAATAGTTTTAGTAACCGTAAAAAAATAATGATATAATTAGGGATTTTTAGGTTTGCATCTTTTGAATTTTCATTAACACTTATACTCTTGTTATTTTGGCAATTACAGTTGAGGAAGGGCATTAGTGTAAATGTATTATAATAATCAAGGGGCTTTTTCTAATCAGCATTTCTTTTTATTTTTATGGGAAAATTAGGCAGGTATACCGGATGGAGTGCTAAATGTAGTGCCAGGCTTTGGCTCAACAGCAGGTGCTGCCATCGCATCTCACATGGATGTTGACAAGGACCTCAAAACTTAAACTTATTTCCGTTTGCCCCCCATTGTGACATATTTTGAGAGAACTATACGAATTAATCTCTACTCTTCTTCCCATCATATGAATCCAGGTGAGTTTCACAGGTTCTACTGCAGTAGGGAGGCTGGTCATGGAGGCCGCGGCGCGGAGCAACCTCAAGCCCGTGTCCCTTGAACTGGGCGGCAAGTCACCTCTTGTAATCTTCGATGATGCGGACATCGATATGGCGGTCGACCTCGCTTGCTTGGCCATATTCTACAATAAGGTAATCAATCCCCTACTTCAACCTCGTTTCCATACGCATGAGATGGATCCTCTGCTGCACCAAAGGATGCGGGAGACTCTGTTGTGGTCTTTGGAGCCGCTCAATCACAATCACGATCGAGCGATTCACAAAATGTGGGAATTCATGAGAACCGCTCGATCATGATCGAGCGGTATCCTTGGGTGCAGCCGAGGATCCATTTCCCCATACGCAAAGATATTTGAATCTGAAGCGGAATCGGCAACCCAAACATCCAGGGAGAGGTCTGTGTCGCGGGATCGAGGGTGCTAGTGCAAGAAGGGATCTACGACGAGTTCGTGAAGAGGTCGGCCGAGAAGGCGAAGGGATGGAAGGTTGGGGATCCCTTTGATCCCGTTGCTAATTACGGTCCTCAGGTAGATTGTTTTTGATAATTTTTGTTCATGTTGTCATTACATTACGGATGTAATACTGGTGGTCTATATATTGGATGCAGGTGAGCAAGGCTCAATTTGAGAGGGTTTTGTCATATATAAGAAAAGGGGAGGAGGAAGGTGCAACTTTGCTGACTGGTGGCAAGTCCTGTGGGGAGGAAGGATATTACATTGAACCCACGATTTTTGTCGACGTCAAGGTACGGTTTTAGTATACGTTGGGGGTGAAAATACAAATTTCCATTTCGCAATTTCGTTTTTACCATGAATAAGATTAGGATTGGCTACCGAGTCCAATGAGTAGACTTAGTCCCTGGCTCAGGTTTGATAAGGCTCGGGCTAAGTTCCTTATTGAGTCCGAGCTCCTTATCGAGCCTGATCTGAACTCGAGTTTAAGTCAGGCTCATTAAGGAAAATGAGTACTATTTGGTAGGAAAAGTATTTTGCACAAATTCGAACCCACAATGTATAAAGATAGTGTTCCTTACCAGTAGACCGGTATTCAAGTTGTGTGCAAAAGCTTAATTATAATAAATAGATTGTAACATTCTATTTACATATATAGAAAAGAAAAATTACTATTTTTTTAATGTGTGGGCATGGGGTAAATGCGTGGGCGAGAATTAGATTTTGAGAATTGGGTCGTGACTCCTGACTCGTGGGAGGGGCAAAGTTAGTGAAGGAAAAATTGTAAAGGTTTACTTTTATTTTATTTTATTTGTATTATATATAAATACATAAGGGAGCAAGGAGCCTATGCCCGGGGGTAGGGATGCAAACGGACGGATATGGATACGGATATAGGTATTACCGTATCCTTACCCGTTTTTGAATACGAATACGGATGCGGATATGGATATTGACGGATATTCAAAATGTCTTACCATATCCTTAAAAAAGTGGATACGGATGTAAAACGGATATTTGATCGCATACAAGTAATGTTAGAAATACTCTATAGAATCGACTTAAATATATACGAATTGGATGGAAAATACATGATATAAATTTACTAAATGTGTTTGTATCATAAAAATTACACTAATATGGTAAAAGAAGACGTAGAATTATCTTATATATGATTAAAAACAAATCTATGACTATATTTATATAAGAAAACGGATATACGGATACGGATGTTTGCGGATATCAAAATGATATCCATATCCGTATCCATTTTAAAACGGATACGGATACGGATGTTAAAATCTGCATAAAACGGATATGGTGCCGGATCGGATACGGATATATCCGTAACCGTTTGCATCCCTACCCGGGGGTGTAGGTAATTACCTACACCCGACTTTTTTTCTCATTAATTTTACATTTTTTTAAAGCAAACCTTAGGGGGATGTTCATAATATATTGAGGGAAATATGTGTTTCAAGTTTCATGTAAAACAAATATTCCTAACACGTTCATCTAGAATGGGTTGATTTCAGGAATTCTGATACCGTTAAAATTTGGTTGTCTTGATGGAGATGATAGAAGTCTTGAATTAAGTTGATTTTGTAATAACACCATGGTGATATATAATGATCTAATTCTTCAAAATTTTCATTTCAAAAACTCAAAAAATATTGAAAAAAAGAGCCGCTCTCAATTAAATAATAGAAATCTTCTTGGAAATTTTGCATTGATACGATTTTATTTTTTGTTTAATATGCAGAATGAGATGACGATCGCTCAGGAAGAGATATTTGGGCCGGTGCTGTCCCTCGTTAAATTTAAGTAAGCACTCTAGTGATGCAAAATAACCCACAGATGCTTTAATTAATATCAACTTATACATTACATGGTTAAATATTTGAGTATAAATGCTAAAAAAATAAATCCAATAATTCTAAAATTTCTTTTTTCCAACAAGATTTTGGAAGTTCAAACCTATGTTGTTTTTGTGGCAGGACGGTAGAGCAAGCAATAGAGATAGCAAATAAGACGAGGTATGGTCTCGCGGCGGGGATCGTTACCAAAGACATCAACCTAGCCAACAGGGTATCGAGGTCGATAAGGGCGGGGAGCATATGGATCAATTGCTACTTCGCCTTCGACAAGGATTGCCCCTTTGGGGGCTACAAGATGAGCGGGTTTGGCAAGGACAATGGGCTCGACGCGCTCTACGGTTACATGCAGAAGAAGGCCGTCGTCACCCCCCTCTACAACTCACCATGGCTCTAGTGTAGAAGCTATAGATAAAATCGTCATTATACAGGCTGATCGTGCCATAGGAAATACAAACAAACGACGATTTTTGTTCGTGGATTAATAAATATGGTTATATATTTATGAAAGAGGTTTCTGATATTAGAGTTGATATTGTTTTGGCTCTTGCTACTACTTAATTAATTAAATTGGAGATTTCGTTGATTTGGTAAACCACTCCCTTGTTATTCAATGAAACCTGTACGAACTTTCCACAATACGTCGTGGCCATTTGAAGACCTTAATGAATAGCTGAAAGTTCAGCTTCTTTGACTGAGATATCCTCTGTTGAGAAAGTAACAGTCTTGAGAAAATCACTGTTTGATTTGAAAGCAATGCACTGCTATTAGGGTTGGCTATCGAGCCTAACGAGCTGAGCCAACCCCTGGCTTGGGCTCGATAAACCCAGCTGGGTTCGGGCTCGACTCGAGAAGGCTCGAGCCGAGCCCCTTATCGAGCCTGGTCTGGGCTCGAGCTCAAGTCGAGCTCGTGAAGGAAAATGGGTACTTTTTGGTGGAAAAGTGTTTTGTGCGGGTTCAAGCTCAAGACCTGCTCTATTAAAAACTGTGTTCCTTATCAGTAGGCCACTATCCAAGTTGTGTATAAAATCTTAATTATAATATAGATTGTAACATTATATTTATTTATAAAAAAATTACTAATTTTCTAATGCGTGAGCGGGAGGCAAATGTGTGGGCGGGAATAGGATTGATTTGAAAATTGGGTCATGACTCATGACTCGTGGGAGGGTCAAAGTTAGTGAAAGGAAATTTGCAAAGGGGTAATTTTATTTTGTGTGTATTATATATAAATATATAAATAATATATGTATATATATTCCTTATCAAGCCCCTTATTGAGTTATCGAGTCAAGCGAGACTTGGCTCGAGCTCGGCTCGTTAATCTATCGAGCCTAAAATTCTGGTTCGGGCTCGGCTCAATAGCCTAACGAGCCTGGCTCATGAGCTCTTATCGAACTAAGCTCGAACCTGACTCATCAAGCTGTGACTCAATAGCCAGGCCTAACAGACTACTATGACAATAGTTGGTGGAAAGGTTGCATCTACCTTGATGAAGATCTCGAAATGGTCCTCGGTTCGATCCAATAAATTTAGTTTACTCGTCGAGGGATTATATGAGCATAATAGCCTTGGATGAGCTGATTAGCAATCTGCATCGGGCTGAAAGGCTGATTCATGGATTTCATGTTACATCTTGCAATCCTTATTTGATATTAGGTAGTAAACACTCCTTGGTAAAGAGATTAGGGGAGGAATTGTCCTTCTTATCGAAAGCGAACATTGAGCTAATGATTCGTGTTGATAACTCATCTGTTTAAATGCCTAATATGAGCCATGTAGCTCTCGTAGATGGGTACAATACAAATAAATGCTCTAGATCTTTGATGGCATTGCTACATAGGCAACAACTTGCATCATAGTCTAGAATTCTCCGAGCTAAAGAGGAGCCTATTGGCAGCGAGGAGGCAATCATCCTCTACATGAACATCTTGACTACAGGCTTGTTGTCTTGCATGTGCTAGATGCGATTGCAATAAGCTAGGAAATTGGAATCAAAGGTCCTATACGTAGAGACTAATCACTGATAAGTTGATTTGCTGTGACTTCCATATAAATTCATCGCCAGCGACATGATTAGTCTGAATGGAAATTATCTATCGCCTTATAGACAAGGGGATAGATTTGAAATTAGGATCAATCGCCATTCCCCCCTCTCATTCATGATCTCTGCAACGCGTGTTGGGACCTTGATATCGAACAATAATGGGTGGAAGATGATAGATTGATAGTGAAATCGTCAAGCCAATTATCCTGCAAGATGTGGGTTTTTTCTGTTTCTAACAGTCTACTTAGAATTACAAAAGAATAAGTCTCTAAGATTTAGTAGGGATGTCCAAAGTTGAGATTATCCACTACACTTTTGAACTCCTCAAACATATTCTTTTCTACAATACTTTGCTCTGAGTATCTGGCATGAAAGATCTTCAAATAAGTTTCAGGAGAAGTGCCTGATTGATATAAAGTGTTGATCTGACCCCCAATAGCTCCCATATGTTTTCGCAGTGCAATATCTTTCCATGCCTTCGTGTAATTGTATTTCCCCTCTTGTTGGAAACCCCACTAGAAATCTCGAGCAATTCTATCAAGCTCTTTGCATGTTCTGGACTGAAATTGGATTGAATCGATGTCAAAGTTGACGCAGGAAGAACTGTTCTACCTGCTTGAGAAAGCACACGGGATTTCCAATCTGCAAGTTTGGAAAGGGAAACCTTAATGGTCTTATGATGGACCTTACTGTCGGACCTTGGTTTCAATAAGAAGCAACCCGAATATAAGTCCTTTGAGAACTGGTTATGAGTCCTCCGAGAGATGGTTATGAATATTCAACATATCCTTAATGAGCTAGGATACTCCCATGAGGGTATGCTTGTTGAAAAAAATCTTTGATTTGTTGTAATTTGCTAACTGACCTGAGAACTCATTCATACCATTGGATGATAAGTTTAATTCTTTGTGCTTCAGTATTAGTTGTTGGGTTATTTGCTATTCCAGCCCCAACTTGAGCTCCTTTGGGGCTGCAGTCTTTGGCCCTTTTGTAGGGGCATCTTTGAAGTTTTTCCAGCAAGTGGGAGTCCCCACCCCATTCCAAGAAAACGACGTCAGAAGCAACAGGTTTTGGAACCCCATCTTCTACGTCTTCCTCCACGCGAGCAGGAGAGCGAGAGTGAGAGGCCGGGTCAGTGCTTGAGGAAAGCAGAAGCTTGAGCTTGGGAGCAACGGCTAGGGCTTTGGAGTTGGGCTTGGGAGCATCGTTCGGGGTGCTCGAGAGGATCGACAACGGGAGGTCGTTGGGAATGACCTCAAGAAGCCGAAGCCATCGTGTTTGAGTCTCCATCCGGGAGCCCACAAGGAAAGCCACTTATCTTCTTGGATTTGAGCATGTTGTTTGGTATTTTAGATACCTAGGGTAGTTAGCTACTAGTAGAAGAACTACCTATTGTGCTTGTGGCTTGAACCTGGGTTTTGTGGGCAATAAAACCGGGAAGAATATTGGCTCCATTTGACCGTAGTGGATTCGTTGCCGGTCTTGCCCCGTAGTTTTTCCCTTACTCACATTGAGTAAGGGTTTCCATGTAAAAATCTTTGTCTCGTGTGGTTGCTTGTTGTGCTTGCTTGTGCATGTCATATTGTTGCCATTGAGTTCCCATGTGGGGAACATATATTCTTGTGTGTGCCATCTTTGCTGCAGGACAGTTCTAGGGGATACTCCTTGGTTGTACATATCCCCAACATTAGTGACCTTGTCAAATATTAGGGTATCGTCTGCATACATCAAATGCATGATAGGGGCTAACTGCCTTGCTATTTTGTAGCCTAAAATGATGTTAGACTATATGGAGAGAGCAAGCTTTCTTGACAAGAATTCCGAAGCCAAAATAAACAGGAAGGGCGAAAGAGGGCATCCTTGGCGAATTCTACTCTTTGGCTTGAAATAAGGTGAAGCAGATCCATTAATGAAAATCGATAAGGAGGACATGGAGATGCATGAGTAAATGAGTTCCACTAGGTTTATGGGTATGTTAAGCTACATAATCGGTTGAGAACAAACCTCCACTCTAACTGATCAAAAGCTTTTTCCAAACCCAACTTATGGGTCATATAATTTTGCTTGCTCTTCCTTGTAGCAATAGAATGCATATTTCTTTAGCCTCCACTATATTATCCATAATTTGCCTCCCTTTTAGAAATGCACATTGGTTTGGTGATATAATCCTTTGCAGAATAGGCTTGAGTCTCACTACTATGACTTTAGTAATAAGTTTATAAATTGTATCGGTGAGGCTTATTAAGCGGTTTATAAATTGTATGCAAACCTCCTTGAGCGGTTTTCTCGCATCTTATCCTCCATCGGAGCTATACTGACTTCCCTTATGATTGTATCATTTCGAATCCGATCTTTATGTATATGTCAACCCATCCACCTTAGTATTTTTACTTCCGCTTATTGTCATTCTTTACACATGACTATGATTCACAAGATAACATGGTCTAGTGGTGAGGACATTTACATAAACTAGTACTATAATCTAAATAATAAATTAAACCAATATAATGGTCCCATGGTCTAGTGGTGAGGACATTGGACTCTGAATCCAGTAACCCGAGTTCAAATCTCGGTGGGACCTTTTTCTTTACTTTTACTAATTGGGTTCCTTTTGCCATTTGAGACAGACCAATTGAGAATGTTTCGATGATAATAAACCTTTATTCAAGTTTTCAAACTATAGTATGAAACTTCCTACGGGGATTTCGTCTCGATTGGCTGAGACCAGGAAAATATATAACGTATTGCAGCATTTGTTTATGCTATGTTCAAAAATCTATGATCTAGTTTCAATGAAGCTAAACTAAAACCTAAAATGTGTTTTCATCTTCAGACTGAACAGAACACAAACCTTTAGATACGTAAACAAACCGAAGCAAACCTTGATAGTTTCACTATAGGTTTTTTTAATTATACCCCTGATTTTTTGGAAAAAGATTGAGGTGCCGAGTTCGGGCAATAGATAGGGGTTTTTTGGGAAATTGCCACTCCCAAAAATTAGAAGTATTTGGGCCTTAACTTCTACGAGCCCAACCCATTGGCTGCGATTACAGTGGACTGTAAAGCCCAATTAACTCTAGAAATAAAAAGGATTTCGGACGAACAAACTTTTTTTCTTGGACCTAATAAATTAATACTACTGGATTGGGTCTGACCTACGAGTTTGGGCGGAGCCTAATCGGGCCTTAAGGGCCCGTTTGGTTGTCAGGGTATACCGGTTATCCTAGCATACTCCTAGCTTAAATCTTGTATTCCTGAGTTGGGACTGGTTGTATTAACCCTACAATTTCTTTAATATAATATTTTTTTAGGAAAGAGAGTCTACTTCGTGAAGTGGGTAACCTTACCTACTTCACATCCATTTTTAGAAAATTTTTTTATTTTTTTAAAAATACCACCATGGATTTTCATAACTATATCCATCAAATATGTCATTCAAATTTCGTTAGAAACAGAGAATCCTATGACCTCTATCCATACAGTCATTTTTTAACGGTCATAAATTTGTTGTATTTTACATGTTCTGGATGTAGGCCATAGGAGTCTCTGTTTCTGACGAAATTTGAATGATATATTAGAGGGATATAATTATGAAAATTCGCTGTGGTATTTTTCAAAAAAAAATTGCGAAAAATGGACGAGTAGGTAAGCTTACTTACTTCACAAAGTAGGCTCCCTTTCCTCATATTTTTTAATCATGTTCAAATAAACTTATTAATATAAAAAATATATTGTAATCATTAAAAAAGTTACTATAACACAAAAATGGTCACATCACGTCACAATTATCATCCAACCCTCCAAACAGATATTAGGTTCACGTCACAATTATCATCCAACCCTCCAACACAGCTCAACCCGACAATCAAACAGTTAGGGCCTGTTTGGTTGCAGGGTTGGGCAGGGTTGGGTTGGGCTGGGTTGGGATGGGTAAATAGTAATCTGTGAGGAGGAATACTATTCAATGGACTCTTCACCAGAAAAGATTGGGCCTAATAAGCTCATACCATGTAGTGTGTACGGTACTCATGCATATTGTATAGACATATATCTCTACGTGTCATTACTAAAATTTTCGAACGTTCTTGATACCAATATATAAAGTAAAATTTTCTACCATACGAACGAAAAAAACTGCAAGTAGTTATAATGAGAAGAGAGTACTATTTTTAATTTAGTCTGCTTTAGGATTAAAAGTTAGTTAGTTGGCTTATGCTCATTTAATAATGTAAAAAAATCGACGAAACCTTCACCTACTTTAAGTAAGATCGGTTACACGTAGGGTTGAGCATTGGGCCGGACCGGCTCGAATCCGACCCTGACCCAACCCGCAAAAGCTCGAGCTCGGTCCGAACCCGATGTAGTACAAGTGGGCCGGATCCGGGTCTTCATTTTTGAAAAATATTATGCTCAGGTCGGGCCGGGCCCGAACCCGAAGTACAAATGGGTCGGGCCCGGGCCTTCATATTTCAAATAATCATATTAGAATTAAATTAGTGGACGCGGATTTATAGTCATAATACATCTAATATTTCCTTCATCCATCAATAGTAATATTATATAGTAACAATACATCCAATATTCATGTGTTATGGATGAAGTATATCCATAAAAATAAATTGGAATCAAAGTACAACTTCATGGAATCAAAATAAGTGCGGGTTGAGCCCTCCTGAGCCCGAGCTCGATCTCACGGGTCTTGGGCCGGGTTCGGGTCCTCAGTTTGCTGAAAAAAGCGAACCTCGACCCAACCCAAGACCCACGGAAAATTGATGGGCTAGGGTCGGGCTTTCCCGTGTTGGGTCGGGTCGAGCCCAATGCTCCACCCTAGTTAGATGAATTCTTTTCTCAAATCTATGTCGAAAGATCCGAATATTTTTTTACGTTGGTTGTTAACTACCAAATGTAAACCCAAAAAAAAATTTAAATCCTGATCTTTTGAGTAGTAGAAACATTTGCACTACCACCAAACCACCCACTCATTTAATATTATATTCTTAAAAAAATAGTAGGTTAATTGGTTATTTATGTTAGCTAATGGGTCATTGCCTTCACAATTAAGTTTTACAATCACGTGCAAGAAGCTTTTTCACGATATTTTATTGAATAAGATTAACTATATGTATCTTCTTCTACATGTTTAATTAATTAAAAAATCTATCCTTTTAATTATTTTTCAACCCGAAAACTTCGGTTATCATTACGCTTAGGTTCTTGTCATAAGATTTATTGTTTTATTCACATAAATTGCAAACACAGGTTCCCTAGAAGCTTAGAATATTTGTAAGTTGGTATTTTTTATTTACAAATAAATTTCTAAATTTATTATATTCCTCTTTGTAAGATTAAATTCCTTAAATATAATTTAGGATAACATTTCAAACAAGTTTCCAACACGATCATAATTAACTTTTGTTTTTCTCTTTTTCTTATATTTTAAAATCCTTAAAATGGCTGAAAACAAAGGAAAAGACCACAAAAACTCAGAAAATTGACATAGAATTTAGGGGGAAAACAGCATATGTTTTTTTTACATCAATGGAAATCCCTTCCTTGTCGGACCAAAATAAGTACTTAATAGCTTCGATGTCCCGTACAGTTATTAGACCTTCGATGTTCGGTTGATTTTTAAAACCTTGCTTGTCCATATTCAAAACAACTCGACTATCTAAGCTTATATTATAGATCTAGATCATAAGAATCAATGAATAAAATTACTATGAAATCGAAAACTGTCCTCCTAAATATTACTCTAATTACCATCCTTGTCTGCAACTTCACCACAGGATAAAAAAACTGATCATCGAATCTTTACAAATCGTGTCAATATAAAACAAACATGTTGCCTCTACTTTGTTTCACCAGATCAAACCCGAACTCTCACTGCGACCATTTGAGCAGTTCGTCTTTTTTCTGATATTGTTAAAAGAGAGACGCACCAAGAAATTTTTTAGGATAAATACTGGAAGCTATATAGATCGTTATTCCTTTAAAGTGCTCTTTTTGTAATTTTTTTGTACTAAACTTCTCGGGATTTTTTGCTGTCCTTCTGAAATAACCCATGCCCTGTAAAAAAATTAAACAGCATGTCAATTTGCTCAGAAAAAAAAAGCACCATTATCGAAATGTTGAGGTTCTAAGGGACTGAAAATCTACCAAGTTGCTTAAATGAAGAAAATATCAGAGAAAACCGATCAGCAAACCCTAATAATATGCTCATATGACTGAGAAAAATATTTTCTTGTCGTAAAAGATACAAGTATTAGGAGTTGGATGGTCTGCTGTAGTAAGGGTTGCAGCAGACTTTGTGTAATACCCTAACCCCAAAAATAGTGTCACATCTAAAATTCACGAAGTGTGGGTGTGGTTTATAAGCGATGAGAACTACTACTTAACAACTTGGGCTTAAGCATTTTGGGTGGTTGTCAACGAGTCCATTTGGACCCGAACCCAACAAGTTGTAAGGGCCAGTTTTTCTCGATAACGGATTGGGGCCTAAGCCTGGACGTTACAACTCCAACCCCAAACATAGTGCCACATCTAAAACTCACGAAGTATGGGTGTGGTTTATAAGTGATGGGAACTACTACTTGATAACTTTGGCTTAAGCATTTTGGGTGGTTATCAACGGGTACATTTGGGTCCGAACCCAACAAGTTTTGAGGGCCAGTTTTCCTCGATAACGGACCGAAGACCTAAGCCTGTGACGTTACACTCTGCTATAGGATCGGGAGTCGTTCGATCTTTGATCGAATGGTTTCCACGAATTCACATGATTCGGGCCCACCCAAAGTGCGAATTCGTGGAAACCGTTTCATCAAGATTGAACAGACTCCCGACCTTACAACAGGGTCTGCTGCAGCCCTCGTTACAGAAAATTAAACTTCTCATATGATCAGCGAACTGCGGGTTCGAGGCAGCTCCATTCACCTACGTACAGTCGAGACTGCTCGATCAGACAAGCTGACAGACTTCGCAGTCGCATCGCATTCGTCGTGCTAAGTTTCGCAAATTATTCCACAAGCATGCCCGTGATCTGTCGTAAGAAAGACCCACATTCTGTTGAACGTACTTAGCAATTTTCGATGGAACATAACCCTTTTGTTTCTAACTTTGCTGACCTGATCCAGGGTTAAAAACTCGGAATGATCTGGACAACTCACAGGTCAACAAGCAATGGATCTGTCTTCCAAGGATCTATGGCTGTTGGTCGATCGATTTCGATATGATAAGGCATCTGATTCAAACCAACCATTTTCTTTCCATAAAAACGTACAGAAATACCATAATTGAGACAGGTACAGAAATGTTGGTCACTGTTCCGAGTAATGGATGGAGACAAAGTTCGCCAATGGGCAATGGATCTGTCTTCTTCCCGGAAATCTCAGGAAATGGAGTCAACTCTTCTGTGTGGATCTGTGAAACACATGGGTATAAAGTATTTAAGGATTGCTATTACTACGGTTGATTTTTCCCACCTTATTTATAAAGTATTTCAGGATTGTTATTAAGAAATATTAGTCTGTTCAAAAATAAAATGTCAGGAATATGTTTGTGAAATATTTATAACGGTGTTATTATTATGGGTAAAATGGAGCTGCCCCTTTGAGGGGGAGCTAACTTCGCTCCCCCGCCTTATTTTCTCCATTTTTTATTTTTTTTGAAAATTTTTTCCGTAAATTTTCATCAATACCCCCTATATTATGCTATTAAAATTTCATGTGAAACAGAGACTCCTACGACCTCCATCCAGACGGCATCGTTTTTATCAATTCTGCTACCGTTAAAAAATAACTGTCTGGATGGAGGCCGTATGAGTTTCTGTTTCGCACAAAATTTTAACATCATAATATAGACATATATTGATGAATATTCACGGATGAAATTTTCAAAAAAAATTAAAAAAATGAAAAAAATGAGGTGGGGGGGCCAAGTTAGCTCCCCCTTAAGGGAAGCCACATTAAACCCTATTATTATTGATAATGCTACTTATACCACCGATATTTCTTTATTATTTTTCATCGTAACGACAACAAAACAAAATGGATCTATACTAACATTGTTTTAAAATCCATCACTATATCAACCGGTGTTATATAAAATATATAAATACGATATTTTTCGTTGAGAAATTAGTTTTTATTCTTGAAATTGATGACAAATATTATATCTGTTGTGTTATGTTATTAGAGAAGGTTCATATAGCAACGTTTATATATCCACTAGTATTTTTCAAACTTTTAATTAATCATCACTATTTTCAAGTGTAGAACTTTGAAAAGTGGCAATGGATAAACGCTGCTATAAGAATCGTCTCACATAAGATTGCAATAGATATGATGTTAATCGCTAATTTCAATTATAAAAAATTATTTGGTAACCATTTATATCCTCATTATATATTTAACAATACATGATATAGGGATGGATTTTATATAACTAACATCGTATATTCATTCTGTTGTAATATTTTTTTTTGTTTTCCAATGTTATATATGGATTTAGCTTTATTTAGACTGTAAGTATATCAACATTTTAAATACGTTGTGAAGTAATAGTTTTATTAAAATTACTTATGAATTCGATCAGTTATAGTTATAATAGGAAGATGTTGGAAATTAAGAAGATACCTCTTTATCCATAGGTAAAGTGTAAATCATAATTTTCATGGCATTTTCGTACCCCTTCTCATTTTCTTGATAATTCATCTATATGCATGTGCATATGGATTTAATCATATTTAGGCTAATGTTAACATTTGAAAGTCATCATTTGAAAACATAACTCTATTTATACTGAATTTTATGAATGTAGTTACATATACATATACTTTAGCACTGGTGCCACAAGCGCTTATTTTTTTTTGAAACAAAACTTTGGGGGATTTACTTAGAATTATTAGTGGAACATGTGTTTCAAACTTCTTGTGAAACAGACATCCTTAACATGCCCATCAAAAAGGGCTAAATTTTAGATATTCTGAGCCAGTTAAAATTTCACAGTCTTGGTGGATGATTTAGAAGTTTCGAATTATGTTGAATTTTGAATGACAACATTGTGATATATGACGATTTAAATCCCACATGATTTCAATACAAAAAAAACACGGATGTTTATGTCATCAGTGAATGTAAAGTTACATGCGCTTTGATGCAAGATCCATATATAGTAGGGGATGCCCCGTACTATTTTCCGGTATTTTTTTTATTTTTTTGAAAAATATCACCACGTATATTCATCTATATATCCCTCCAAATATCATTCATTTCATCAGAAACGGACTCTTATATCCTCCATCAAGAACAAGTAATATCAACGGTTTAAGCATTGTTGTAATCGACCTATTATAGATGGAGAGCATAGGAGTCTCCGTTTCTGACGAAATTTGAATGGCATATTGGAGGGATATATACATGAATATACATGGTGATATTTTTCAAAAAAAAGTACTGAAAAAATGGGGTGACCTCTAGAGGACAGCCCCATATAACCCTCGTATGTATATATGTATGTATGTATACACACATACATACACAATATGATGTATCCGGAAATTAAGAACAATATACATCCATGAGATTGAAACTATCAAAAATCATGTATCCTTTGTCATTTCTTAGTTACCAATCATGTTTATGATAATCCAACCTTAGTGATGCATCTAATTAATTATTGGATTTCTACGCCAAAATTGAACTATAATGATGCTTTTGATAAATGTGTCACTTTAAATATATAACAGCAATATTATCTGTTGCTAAATAATTTTTATACTTAAACTTTAAATATATAACAGCAATATTATCTGCTGCTAAATAATTTTTATACTTAAAATTGGCAACAAATATCTTATTTGTCGCTATAATATTAGTAACATAACATATAACATCGCTTACATGTTGCAATTTTCTAACAAGAATATAATCGACGCTATTTTTTGTTCGAATTTAGTGATGATTATCCAAAATTTTGAAAAATAATAATAGATAAGCATTGCTATATGTATTGTCACTAATGATACAGATAGGAGTGTGATATTCGTTGTTAATTTCAAATTAAAAAATTATTTGTTAAATAATAATATTGTCTCTATGTATAACAATGGCTGATTTAATGACGGATTTTGAAAAGAAAAATGTCACTATAACCTAAATTTATTGCAGTGACTAACAACCTCAAAGTCACCATACAATACTAACTCTTATACTACTGTCCTCGTAGTTATTCACATCTATATATGTGACCATTAAAGTTAATGGCATCTGTAAAAAATATGCGATAATTATGCTTCATGTTGAATCATATTTATAAAGCATACCCTCACCCCTAACATTGTATTATATAACGATGTATTCTAAAATGTATAATTTTTCATTTGAAAATAAAAATTATATTTTAAGCCCAAATTTATATATTTATCAAAAAATATTTTTTAATAGAGGTAGTTATTGATAAAGAGCCATACATCTGCTAAGATTAGATCTAATCAATTGTAAATTACAATGATTTTGCATCACTTATTGTGCTTTTAACAACTCAATCTTATGATTGCATTTAATTATTTTTACCAATGAATTTATTAAAATTTTGTTATAAATGCGTCAAAATAAAATAATTATTGCATGCAAAATATCTATAAATAGTAAAGTTCAACCTTACATATGTTTTTAGAAATATTTATAATACCACTAGGAAAATAACAAAGACCGAAAATTTCTTATAATTAGATATCATTTTTTCTCAAATTGCATCACTAATCATATTTTTAGTAATCTAACCTTAAGAATACGTCAAAATTTGAATATAGTCATACCAAAGTAATAAATCTATTCAAAAATCGAACCTTAAATATGTGTCCACGTATATTAAAATATCATATATTGAGAAATTATGATGATTGAATACCTGAAATATTGATTTCAAGTAAAGTTTTTTTGTTTGTTAGCATTAGTAATTATGTTTTTAGTAATCCAACTTTACAGATTGATCTCATCACTTAAACCGGAAATTAAAATCCAAAAATTGTTATTAGAAAGAAATAGGTTTGTTTCAAAAATCTCAATTTTTTTGCGGATGTGTTCAACAAATTATTAATGAGTTATATATAAAAAATTAATCGTAAAATCCGATGTAAATCATACTTTCGTCAGTCTTTAATAAAAAAAGATGTACAGTACATAACTATATCAAGATGATGGTTAAACATAAATTTTGGCATACTTAAAAGGTCTTTGTAGATTAAAAGTCCATGTTTGCAGTAAGTTAAAGTTATAGTGATATCTATGTAAATGCACACATTTTGTAGTATCGGAAAATGATCAGCACTTAGTGACTTTTATGAGTATGTATGTGAGTAAAGATATAAAAAAACGTATTGGAATATACATATGATTTGGATAAGGATAATTATTGAGATAATAAAAATATAAATTAGCTTAAATATTTATGTATTAAATGGCTTGCACTTGAAACGAAAATACTAAATTAAAGAGGGTCAATCCTATGAGATGAGATTTTGGTGAGATGGTGAGATGAGAGATTCTGGACCACTAGTTTCAACCAGGAGAGAGACAACCAGGAGAGAGAAGACAGAACCTAGTGGTTCAGAATCTCTCATCTCACCATCTCACAAAATCCCATCTCATAGGATCATTCCTCCTATTTTAAAATAACTATAGATATCGATATCAAATTCTATATAAGATGGATACGATAGCAAAAAGCGTCAATTTCACATATGTTGGGATTAGATCAAATCAACAACAAACAATCACAGAAGGGATAACAAAACATAAATGAACATACAACGTAATATTATAGCGGGTCGATGATAACATACTATTTTTCACTTATTCAATGATAATAAAACCTTTTCCCACTTTAAATACGCTGGTATGCCTCTTATATACTAGAAAATTAATCACAGTTAAATTGATTAGGGATTTTAATCGAACCGAACTGTAACAAACGAACTTATGTTCGAGTTCGGTTCGATAAGGAAGTTCGAAAGTTTGAGTTCGAGTTCGGTTCTGCAAATGTTCGATAGGATATGTTCGAGTTCGAGTTCGTTTAGAAAACGAACGTTCGAGTTCGGTGCGATAATAGTTCGTTAACAACTTAGCTTAACTAAAACTAGTTTATTTGAATAAGTTTGAAACTAGACTTTGATAATAAGGTTTGATAAGTAATAAAAATAAGAAATTATTCAAATTAAAGTGGTACAAAGCCCAATAAATATCACAATTTATTCAACCTCAAAATTTATCATGTGAATAAATATGAAGTAATACGAAGTTACACATACAAATACAAATACATGTGCATATATCGAACTCGGACTTTTATTGAACGAGCATATGTTATGTTTATCTTCGGTTCGTTAAGATATCGAACTAAAATTTGAAGTTCATGTTGAGTTCTTTAGAAACGAACGAACATTTTTTCGAACTATTATCAAACGAACTCTAATCGAATACGAACATGTTCAGTTCGATTATCATCCCTAAGGGTCTGTTTGGTTGCTGGGTTGGACTGGGTTGGGTTGGGCTGGGTTGGGATGGGTGAATAGTAATTTGTGAGGAGAAAGTACCCTTGTGAATAGTAACCAGGTTTGGGACAACCCTGCCCAACCCTGCAACCAAACAGGCCCTAAAACTGATGCAGTCTAATAAAATCCATTAATTTTAATTTAATTTTAAATATTGTAAATTACAAAAAGGTCCTTAGATATATGACAATTTTCAGTTAGAAAACGTATTTTCCAACAGTAATAAAGAGAGGCCGCAACTTTCAACTTTAAAGTTTAATGGCGACATAAAAAGATAAGATTAAACTCTTCTTTGTTACATTTGAAAAATGATACCCTTAATTGGAATCGTAGCTAAGCTCGTTTTTCTAATTTACACATGTAAATAAATATGAGGATAACTTGTAAATGAAAGCTTCTTCAAGTTATCCCAACCAGGTTAAGATATGCACTAACTTTCTAGAAAACCTAATTAACAAACAAAGTAATATAAACGTTAATAAATTCTATTTAGATAAACAAAATGGATTGCTTCCCATTTGAAGAGAGAATCCTCAACAAACCTCTGCCCAACTCCTCTTGTGATTGCTATAATTACCTTCCAATTCTCCAATTAGCTGGACGGTTCAACCTTCGTCCTTTAATTACCAACCGAGGATGGCAAGGGAGACGACAGCCGTCGGAACTAGATCCGACGGCTGGGACTCGCTTGCTTGCTCTCCATAATTACCATCACGGCCAACCTAACTAGTGGGCCCAGTTAATTACTAAGCCCACGATCCGGAGTCCACCAACCGCCCCATGTTCACCCAGACACGTGTGGGCCTCACGGGTGCCCATTTAAAGCTCCCCTCGGATCCGTCCTTCCGATTACGATTGGACGGTGGATGGATCTTGCGATTTAAATGTGTTCGAGGCTAACGGTGGATAATAAAAAAACCAGTTGGGTTCGTACGAATTATATTCAAATCAAGGTTTTTAAATCGAACCGGACTGATCAAATCGATGTAAAAAAACCAGTTGCAGTCTAATATTCGAATCGATGTAATCAAATCGATTGAATAGGATGATGACATCATTATTATTTAAAATTGGATTAAATTAGATCGGTGAAAAAATGATTGAACTGACTAATCAAATCGAAATTATATATATATATATATATAGTTCAATGAGCTGCCTCTTGGGGGAGCTAACTTGGCTCCTCCCGCGTAATTTCGTCCATTTTTTTTTAAAATTTCTTCCGTGAATATTCATCATTATATCCGTATATTATTTATTCAAATTTTGTGTGAAACAGAGACTCCTACAGTCTTCATCCAGACAATCATTTTTTAATGGTAACAGAATTGCTAAAAACGACCGTTCTGGATGGAGGTCGTAGGAGTCTCTGTTTCGTGCGAAATTTGAATGACATAATTTAGGGATATATTGATGAAAATCCACATAATAAATTTCAAAAAAAAAGTAAAACAATGGGTGAAATAATGCGGAGGGAACCAAGTTAGCTACCTCAAAGGAGCAGCCCCATTTTATCTATATATGTATAATATACACTTAAATATACATGAAATATATATATATATATATATAATACATAGATAATGTATATTCACACTGTACATAAAAGTATTTTTCTTATACACCATCAAATATCTCATATATATATATATATATATTATTTGGATTAGATACTCTATAATGTGATATCGAGTCAAAAGACTAAGTTGAATCGAACGGATTAATTAAAATTTGAATAATCGGATCAAACTGGCATAAACATGTTAACTGAATCGATCCAGGCCCGATTCACCGATCGGACGGGTGCAACGGACTGATTCAAAACACTGATTCAAATTCTACTCTCAAGGTGTACCTGTATCGTGAAAATTGAAGACACGCATACACTAATTCCTACGAATCCCACAGAAATCCACGCATATTAATTTCCAGGGGGACGTGTGTAAGACTCGAGTCCTCAAAATCAACGAAAAATCCATCCATTTATTTAAAAATCGATATACCTGAAAATCCTAATTTCTCCGATCCCATCATAAAGACCGTCCGATCGGATCAGGACGGCTGCCGTCATTGCCGCAGTACCAATAGATCTCATCAAAGTTAACGGAAGCGGACTTCGATTAATGACACGGATGAGATCAGGCCTGTTGCCCCGGGTACCTTGGCATACTCCTGGTTCCAATCTTACATTTCTGGATTGAAATTACTTGTATTGACTATATAATTTCTTTGATATAATAGTTTTTAACTTTGTTGAATACACTTATTAACATAAAAACATATTATAAACATTAAAAAAGTTAATATAATACATAATCAATGTCACATTATAACACAATTATCATTCCAACCATTCCAACCCTCCAAACAGCTACTATTCACATGAGGATACCCTAAACCCAGTCTAATTCGGTAACCAAATAGGCTCATATGAATTCAATACGAGCTGTCAAGTTTAGGGGTCGACCGAAATCCACAAAAAAAAGGCATGCTCCCCTCATGTAACAGTGCATTTAATCCAAACCGAGACCATTAAGATCAGAGATCTTGGACCATCGATTCCGAGATTTATGAGCCAGCAATCTTTGCGTGAATCTTTTTTCTTGAAAAAAAATATCCTCCCAATCCAAACCATTAGATCACGATCGAACGGAGTAGATTTTCTTTTGACACAATATATTACCTCAAATAAATATGGTGTATATATATGATATGATTATGGCAATCACCTGATTCCCATCTCGCTTCCATTTAAACACGGAGAAGCAGCACACCACACCGCACCACCACACCACCACACCTCGAGCTGAGCTGTGAGAGAAGAGAAGAGGAAGATGGGGAAGGGGATCCAGAAGTCCATTCAGGACTATCTATCTAAGATCAAGAAGCAGAGCCAGACTCCGTCGAGCCCAATTGGCGCCACCAGTTGGCTCCTCTCGGCCTGCAAGCACCCCAAGACCCCCTCCTTCGCCGGCGACCGCGATCGCCATGATGGCGCCGCCGCCACGCTCTCCGACGTCGACCGTTTCCTCTTCGAGAATTTCAACTCCCTCTACGTCGACGACCCTCAATCGCTCGACTACGAGGAGATCGCGCCCGAGATCAAGGCCTCGAACCGGTTCTTCATATCGCCGGGCACGTCGGGCTCGCTCATGGACGAGGCCCGGCCGAGCACGGCATCTTCAAGCGCGGGTGACAGCGTATCCGTCCCCGACGAGAGCGTAGCCGTGACGACATTCTCCAAGGACCCTTACGACGACTTCCGACGGTCAATGCAGGAGATGATGGAGGCTCGGCAGGCATCCTCCGGCGAGACGTGGCCGCCGTTGGATTGGGAATTCATGGAGGATCTGCTCTTCTGCTACCTCGAGCTCAACGACAGGAGCGTGCACAAGTACGTCCTCGCTGCCTTTGCCGACATGACGGTAAGCCTGCGGCGGCGGCACCGGAAAGCCTCCGACGAGAAGAAGGGCGTGATGGTCACGTGATCCGCCGGGAACGGCGCCGGAGGAAAAGGTGAACGTTAATTGAGCTCCGGTTGCTTTAGTGGTAGTTTTTGCCGTTTGTAATTTTGCGACGTTTGAATTTTCTTTTTTTTCGAGGGGTATATAGGAAAGTTGACGGCGTGATTTTTTTCCCTCCCGTGCAAATATAAATATGATTTGGGTTGTTACACAAATATAACAAAATTAATAATATTCACATGTACCTTTAGCATTGATTGTGATTTGGAGCATATGGATTGTCATGTCTACCGTATCTATCTATTTCTTTTACAAGAGTATAGTTTGATGTCTACTACTCTGCCACTGGATTTTTAAATGATACTACAAATAAATCATATATTTTTATTATCCTGATAAACTCGTCATATCTTTAGTACCCTACGAATTATTTTGTCTTTAAAATTCAACAAATATGTGTCCACTACATTGCACACCTCATTTTATCTAAAGATTTTTACACCGTGGCCCCTGGAATCTTGCCCATTTACCTTATAATATTTTTAATTACACCACGATTTAATTACAAAAATTACTCGCATCGTTATGTCTTTGGGCAAAATTTAGATATCATGACGTAAAAATCGTTTTTTATTAAAATGCAATTTTTGAAATTCTTCCAAACATCACATTTGCATAATGCACTACAAGAAAAATGAGTTGTGGCAACGGAATGTAGTTACGGAAACTTGTGGCCACGATAATTCCGTGGCCACTAGTTTCTCATTGCCACAGTCCGTGGCCAAAGTTTTCATATAAGAGTTGCGGCCACGATAAGTTCTGTAGCCACTTCTAGTGGCCACGGCATATTCGTGACTAGAGAACTCTCGCGACGAGACTTGTAACTACGGAGCTCAATTCTGTGGCCACAAATCTCATATCCGTGGCCATAGTTCTGTAGCCACAACTTGTTTTCCCTATAGTGATGGTTCAGAAAAAACATGTCGATTTTTCAGCACGAGCGTGTATATGGCGAGAATATGGTGTTCCATGAGAAATCACTTGTTGAGGGGTGGAATGTGTAAATGTCTTCTAATCACGTCTGGTCTAATTTAGGCATGTAATCCTTTGAGGTGTTAAATAAATAAGTTTTGGACACACACCTATACGGCTTTAAAAAAATATAAAAATCATGTTGCCCTAATTAGTAATATTTCTAAATTACTATGACTACAAGTAACCTACAGTTGCATCATTCTTTTTCGTCTAATTAAAAATACAGCATTTAATATATTGAATTATAAAGGCGCTTAATTGAAATAATGTTTATGGGCATTTAAACACACACACACATGTAATTATCCCAATTGAATGTGCATCAATTTGACTAAAAGATAGGGAACGCATGCCGACGAAAATAAATGTCGATGGTGAGTGCTTGCGTCAATCTAATCAATCATCAACCATACATATCACGTCGCTTAGGGACCGTTCGGTAGGAAAATAAGCAGGAATAAAGATGGAGAATAAAGGGAATAAGGGTCTATTCTCCGTTCGGCGGGAGAATAGGAATAATGAGAATAAGGTGAAATAAAGGTAGGTAAGGTAGGATAAAGATAGAATAAGAGTAAAATAAAATGGAATAATAGAGAATAGTCATACCACTGGGAACCGTGTCGGAAGGAGAATTGGCCCCTTATTTCAAAGCCTATTCTCCAATCAATCAGGGCCTTAGAAAAAAAAAGGAGAATAATCAACCACTGTCAATTTCCCCAAATTAAAGGAAAAACAGCAGCATCTGTTTCAACTGTTCATGGGAGTTTGAAGAGCTGTGAATTTAGGATGACAGCTATGTTAATTAAGATGGCACATGAAATGCCTGACCATGTCGCTATAGGTGGCATGTACTCTCGCTGTGATCGATGTTTGATTAATGCTGCTGTTGTGTTGGATCTAGAGCTCACATGGCCTTGAGGGGAAGCCCAAATCATACGTACCATGTGGCCTTAATTAGGATTAGGCTTTGACTCTATGATCAAGTCTTTCGCTAATAAGATGTGATTAGTAATGAATGAACCCGATATCAAACATGCTCGGAGCCGCTGGATCATCATCTGACTGTTCACAGTCGTGTGCTGCATCAGTTTAGCATCTCGAATATAATCTCATATCTAAAACTTACGATCTTGGAGGATGGGTTACACGAGTGGAGATTACTTAAGATATTCGGGGCTCGCTGGAGGCAAGAAGACTGTGGTTCGAATCCCCACTGTGGAGTGGCGTACGAGAAGTTTTACCTTTGTTAGCTTCGATAATGCATCCGAAGGTTGGAGATGGGTATGGTTTTAAGTTCTGTAAGGATGATTGGACGGAGGATGGGCCGCTAAGCAGTAGGTTCCCGAGGTTTTTTGCGTTGGCAGCATCGAAGGATTGTACGTTAGTGCATGTTAGTTTATTGGGGTCTTGGGACCCTCAGTTCGTGTCGGTCCTCTCTAAAACATTCAGATGAGTTAGTCAGGTTGAAGTCGGAGTTGTCATCTCCGGATTACATTACACAGGGCAGGGATCATTTTGAGTGGGTTGGTGGCAGATTCTCGACGAAGAAGGCGTACATGGATTTTAAGGCTACCACAACGACTCTAGATGCAATGCAGATCTATGCAAGGATATGAAGATTGTCTGGGCTAGCGAGATCTCGTGCAGGATTAAGATTTTTCTATGGTCCTTGAGAAAGGGAAGGTTATGCGATAAAGCAAGGAGGGGAAGGTTATTTGGTATTCTAGACACTCAATGCGACAGATGCGGAGAGCAGGTTGAAGATGCGGATCATTTGTTCTTCACATGTCTGACGTCTAAGCGGGGTTGGACTGTCGTGGATCTCGACAGGTAGCGTCGTTGACTTCTGGAGGTCAGTGAGGTCAGTAGGGGGCAACTCTTATGATGACTGCGCATTGCCTTTTGCGGTCCTTTGGGCCATTTGGGGAAGGAATGATCTCATTTTCAAAAATCAAAAGTTTTATCCAGAGAATGTTCTCGCCCACTGTAACTCTTTATATCATTTTTGGGAATCCGATTGATGTACTCCACCTATATTTTATCTTAATGAAATTCCTGTAAGACGTTGAATCCCATCTCGAGATGTCACCCTCGCTTTATTAAAAAAAAGTGGAGATTACCCGTTGATTATTTGAGCTTAAGCATTAATATGCTTGTAAGCATCAGTTTTCCTTCGTAACAATCCGGAGATTTAAGCTTGGGAAATTAAAATCGGATTCAGCTTCGGTAAAGCTCTCGCTCAGCTCGTTTTTTTCCGATGCATGAGACCTGATGGATGATGGATTTCAAGCATGGTAAATCCTACGGAGGGTAGGCCATATCGTGATATATCGGTGATATATTGTTATCCTTCACAAAATCAGGTCGTTTTGGGCAATATGGCGACGATATATCGTATCGACAAGTGACTAATGCCAATACTGATACCTATATTACCTACCTTGATCCTACAAGTACTTGAGATGTAATTTCGACAGCGAATTAATTCGAGGATAATCACAACCTGGGGAGCAACTAATTATGCTTCAACCTCAATCCAGATTGGTGTCGGATTTTCTTTATTCATTGGTAAACGATCTGCTTCAGGACGAAGAAACTTGAGCACAAAGCAATCAAAAGGCAGGAATCTTGACTGCTTATTAATGGTTAAGCTTTATCGATCTTTAAATCCTCTGAGAATTGCAAAGGAAGCAAATATGGAGTCTTTAACAATGAGGTCAACTAGATATATCATATATGTATCCATCTCATGTCTGTTTCGCATTTAATATCGCCCACAGGAAATGTTGAAGTGAACAATATGAGGGACTACATTAATATGTAAAAAAAATTAATTGCAACTGGTTTTTGGCGATAAAGATGCGTTCGGATATAAATTAGCAGATATTTGATATTTGATATCAGATCTTTTTCGTCTTGGTTTAGTTGCGTGTACTCTAATAAGAAAAATGGCTTATCGAGGCCAAGTTGATGCAGAAAAATATTAGATTTTTAATCAGATTTGCAGAAATGAGATTAGTCCATTTTGCCATTTGATTGGTGTATCAGGTTTTAATTTTATTTCAACTCAGATTCATATTTTTATCGAGTTAGTGTCAATAAGGTACAGTTTTAATCATAGATGATTCACGTCCAACCTGTTCAATCATATATATTTCCAACTTTCTGACATCGTTGAAATCATAGAACCAGTGAAGGAAATCACTCCAGACACACTACAAGAAAAATGAGTTGTGCTACGGAATGTGGCTATGGAAACTTTTGGTCACGATAGTTTCGTGGCCACTAGTTTCTTGTAGCCACAATCCGTGGCCAAAGTCTTCATATAAGAGTTGTGGTCACAATAAGTTCCGTGATCACTTGTTGTGGCGATGGCATATTCGTGGCTAGAGAACTCTCGCGACGAGACTTGCGGCTACGGGCCTACGGCTACTGACTACGACGTGTCGTAACCAGAGCCCAATTTTGTGATCACAAACCCCATATCTGTGGCCATAGTTCTGTACCACAACTTATTTTTCTTTTAATGACAGGATCCTAAACCCGTGGTAACACTACAAGGAAAACAAGCTATTGCTACAAAATTATGCCCACGGATGTGGAGTTTGTGGTCACAGAATTGGACTTTGGTCATGACACGTTGTGGTCAGTAGTTGTAGCCATAAGTCTCGTCGCGAGAGTTTTCTAATCACGAATATGCCGTGGCTACTACAAGTGGCCACAGAATTTGTCGTGACCACAACTCTCGTTTGAATACTTTGGCTATAGAATGTACCTACAAGAAACTAGTGGCCACGAAATCATCGTGACCACAAGTTTCCGTAATTACATTCCGTAGTCACAACTCATTTTTCTTCTAGCGTTAAAATCTGCCCGAGAATATATCGCCAAAACACGCAACACATCCACGGAATTACCACCAAATTTTAAAACTGCTCACATTCAGACATAATTTTAAAAAAAGACTCCAAAATGTTTGATAAATAAAATCATATCAAACAGTCACTCAAGCCGTCATGTCTCTCATTGATGTGAGCGTCGGTAGGCTATCTTTCAATGCAAACATCCAAAATGCAAAATTAAATACGAAGTTTATGGATCCAAGAATCTGATACCTCTATTATGCACACGATACCATTTTAAAACTTTCTGAAGACCAAAACCTAGATATCAGGAGACATCAAGCATCATGTTCCAGTGGTTTTCCCTCTCGTGGAGGTAGACCTGGCCAAATTACGAGTCGGGTCGGCCCGTGGGCAGGACGGAACGGGTCGAGGTTAAAAAACAACTGTCCAAAGCCCGCCCATGGTCCATTTTGGTCCCTTTTTATTGATTTTTTAATGGTATTTAATACATATAGATGATTTTATTAATACAACGATACTTTATATAACTAATATACGTAGTTTACATGTTACTTGACATGTAAATTATTGAATTTTTATTTAAAACTAGTGTCACAAATGAAAAACTTAAAGCATATCATATTAATACATGTATAATTTCACATATATTTATATATTTTTTTTATTTTTTGTGGGCCGGACCGAGCCGGCCTATGCTTAAATCTTGAAGCCCAAGCCCGACCCATGAGCGGGCTGCGAGGGCGGGCCCCCAGCCCGTTGGCCAAGTCTACATGGAGGACAACAACATCACTTGCTCGAGAGAAGTTGCAAGTAATGTTTACAGTAGTAGCGGCTTAGTTACAAAGACGATGCTGCAAATTCAAATGGAATACTCGTGCATGGATGGATATTGAGATTCAGGATTTGCGACAGCAAATGGTAATTTTAGTACATTCGTGCAAGAACATCAAGGTGCAACATCGACTAGCCACCCAACATAAGAGGATAATCTAGTTGCGAGGTTAGGCGACGATGATGAAGGAGAAGAAGAAGAAGAAGAAGAAGAAGATGATGATGATGATGATGATGATGATGATGATGATGACGACGACGACGACGACAATGCGGATGAGGACGACGATTAGGATTACCATAGATATTTTGTTTAGTTTGTAGGATATAGTTTAGTATATTGTATAATTATTTTGAACAATTACTTTGCAAAGTAGGTTACTTTGTTTGAATAGTTTATACTAGAGTACTTTTATTTGAATCTTGTAGCGTATTCGTCATTTCAAACATTTAGTCTAGATATGAATGTGGAATGAATGTTATTTTCTGTGTTGATCTTACTATTTATGACGAAGATACAATCAATTGTTACAGGTACTCAATGTTTAGTATCACTCTTTGCAGGGTAAAATGAAGAGCAAATCAGGGGTAATGGAAATTTTTTTTCTTAGAAGAGGAACAAAGGGGACGGTCATCGTAACCATTCCCTTACTTATCGTACGAGACGATCATGACCGTCTCCGCTTCTCAAACTTTTTGGGACGGTTACGAAGCTGACCGTCCCCATTGCTCTCACTAAGAGGGACGGTCATGACCGTCCCCTCGAACTGACCTTAAGGGACGGTCACGACCGTCCCCTCTAATTGACTTTAAGGGACGGTCACGACCATCCCCTATATATGATTATTGGGGACGGTGTCAACTACCATCGCTTATACCAAATGAGACGCGGGCTATGGAGACGGTTGTTTGACGGTCCTCTCTGATCAGATGGGACGGTCAATCTGTCAATGACGACGAATAATGACCATCGCATGTTCTAAACTTTCTTGTAGCCGGATATACGCACGACAAGTGTATACCGACTCGATCATTCCGGTGACTCGGTTCCACTTCCATTTGATCTGATGAGTTGCACTCGATTTCTGCCATAAAGGTCTGCAACTTTATTTATTCCTTGAGACGGTCATTCCACTTGTACTTGGACCCATATGTAACCATGTCAGCAGGCCGACAGCAATGATCGAAGTAGAGATCGATACAGACCGACCCCATGTCTGCATGCAAAACGAGGACAAAATCAAGCTTTGTTAGCGTAAATCCACAAGTAATGTGCACACATCAAGTTGAGGAGGAGAGTGGAGTGCGTGAGGTGTCAGGAATCCAATAGAAACACGACAGTGAGGATGTGCGAGCAAACATGAGACGCCCTCCCAATGGGCGTCAAAGGTAAAGAGGGTGGGGACGTCCACGCATGTAGGTGTTGTGTAGGAACAAGAGCCAAAACCTGTAGCTTCTAGTGACCGGAATTAAGGGAAGCTGCTAAGGTAGGCACCCACCTTTTACTCATGCACATCGTCTCAGCAAAATTTTACTCCATCTTCTACGTAATACGATCGAGTCGAGGGGAATGGATCGTCTGCTGCAATGGGGAGCCAGTAGACTCTGCAGTACCTGTTAGAAATTAAATAGAGAATGCGGAAGCGAATGATAAACAGAGCATAGAAAGAAAGATAAATAAGAAAGAACACAAAAGATTTTTACATGTAACTCTATTCCCTAAAAAGCGTGATGAAACTACAGGAGAATGCCTCAAAGGGTTATATGTTTCATTGCTTTTTATCCAATGGATACAGGAGGTTTGGGACTCCTTGTATAGCCTCTACAGAGCCTCCAAATCTCAATACTGATAGATGCGAAACTAAACATTGTGATGGGGTCACTACAAGAAAATTGACCTAAGGCAACGAAAAATTTACTATTCGTTGTCATATCTTCCGTAGTTAAATACAGATTAACAAATATTATTCGTTGCTTGCTTCTTTAAATTGGCAACGAATAATGGTATTTGTTGCTATATTTCTCGCAATGAATCACATAATAACGACTATTCGTATAATTCTTCTCATAATCGTTGCTAAATCTGGCAACGATTAGTGTGAATTTTAACGAATAATTCAACGAAAAAGTCGTTGTTATATGGACCTTTAAACGAATATGACATTCATTGTTAAATACTAGTATAAAATATGATTTGATAATGAATAATATTCGTTGTTAAATCTTTAACATCGAAAGATATTACAATGAATATTCAAATTATTCGTTGCCTTAGGTCCAGTTTCTTATAGTGGGTAAATGGATCATGGAAAGATCCATTTGCCCATCTCTCTCATAAGTGTCGCATACAACGAATATTCCAACAGTACCCATTTGAACCGCTTGATCCTGATCGAGCGGTTCACGTGATTTTGTATGGTACAGACCCACAAAAAATGCAAAATCACGTGAACAGCTCGTTCAAGATCGAACGGCTCAAATGGGTATTGCAAAGTCTGTTGGGCTCCCCATTGCAGCAGACGATCCTTAATACAACGCTAGGAACCGTGCGATCAGCATCATCATCCGTTACGGATGGAGGTGGGTACGGGTGATTGGGATTTAAACTAGAGCGAGAGCAAGTGGAGAGTTGGCAATCCTTTTGGGTTGGGTTGATGGGCAAATGGAGAAAGCAGGTGCCTCGTTTTCCAGGGCACTGAGGTTCCTCTTTTTCCCTGTGACTTTAAGGGCGTGAGGAGGAGCACACAAGTTTGCCCGTGCTAAAAAGCTTTGCCGGTGTGCCTTTCGGTTGGGGGCCAATGATTCCCCGTTTGATATTTCTGTCTTACCTGTTGGTTCGTGTCAACGGAGGCAATCGATCGATGCCCATGCACTATGCGCATCCCGTCTGCTACTAGTTTGATATTGAACTCCTGAAAGCTAGCTGTTCGATTTGGAGTCCATTCGCTTCTGCTGAAAACAGTGCAGAACGACAATAGGGAAATGGATTCTCTGTTGCACCGAAGGATGCAGACTCTGCTGTGGCCTTTGAAGCCGCTCGATCGTGATCGAGCGGCTTTAAGCTGTTGCATCCTTTGGTACAGCATAAGATCCATTTCCTGAGAATAGTTTGATATTTGAACTCCCGTAAAGCTAGCTGTTCGATTTGGAGTCAATTCGCTTCTGCTGAAACAGTGCAGCACGAGAATAGGGACAGCAGAGGAAATGGATCCTCTGCTGCACCAAAGAATGCAGACTTTGCTCTAGCCTTTGAAGCCGCTCTATCGTGATCGAGCGGTTTCAATCTGCTGCATCCTTTGGTACAGCATATGATCCATTTCCCGAGAATAATTTGATATTTGAACTCCCGTAAAGCTAGCTGTTCGATTTGGAGTCCATTCCCTTCTGCTGAAAACAGTGCAGCACAAGAATAGGGAAATGGATCCTATGCTGCACCAAAGGATGCAGACTCTGCTGTGGCCTTTGAAGCCGCTCGTTCGTGATCGAGCGGCTTCAATCTGCTGCATCCTTTGGTGCAGCATAGGATCCATTTCCCGAGAATAGATACAGGAACAAGGAAGGATGTATTTAAGTAGCTACCGGAATCAGATCAGAAGAGCCAAATGGCGTCGTCCATTTCAAGAAATATCCATTTCGTTTTTTCGTTAGATTATCAACTCAACTCCATGACCATCTTCCTGTTTATTTTTTCTGACAAGTTGGGTCTTTGGATTCTAACAGAATCCGTTTGCTGTGAATGTTGACAAGTTGAGTTTAGTTCCACCTTATCTACGTTTTAAACCTGCACCTGAGTCGTGTGAATGTTGTTTAGCGAGAGCGGAAGAATTCATATAACCCTAATTTTTTTTAACAAATGCTTCCGTGGATTGTTATTATTGTATCACAATATTGTGTCATTCAAATTTCGTGTAACACATAGACTTTTACGACCTCCATTCGTACGGGTTGATTTCAACAATTAAAAAACCGTCAAAAATAACTATCTAGATGGAGGTTGTGAAACTCTATGTTCCTGACAAAGCTTTAATTGCATAATATAAGGATATGATCATGAATTTTCATGGATTCATTTTTAAAAAAATAAAATATAGGAAGAAGGGACAATCGCATTTTCCCCATATATAGAGAAAGAAAGAGAGAGAGAGAGAGAGAGAGAGGGGAAAGGGATCCTACTCTATGGAGTATTTAACCTACCTACTTCATTTTCATTTTTTCCAAATTTTTTTATTTTTTTTCAAAAAATACTTCCATGGATTTTCATAATTATATCCATGTAATATGATGTTCGAATTTCGTCAGATAGAGAGACTCCTATGCCCTCCATCCAGAACAAGTAAATTGCGGCAAATCTATGACCGTTAAAAAATGACCATCTGGATAGAAGCTGTAAGAGTCTATGTTTCTAACAAAATTTGAATGACATATTAGAATGTGTAGTTATGAAAATTCATGGAAGTATTTTTCAAAAAAAGTTAAAAAAATTTGAGAAAATTATAGCGGAGTAGGTAAGTTACCTACTCCATGTAGTAGAATATTTATCTTACTTTACTCATTCATTAAAAAATGGAGCCCAAAAATTATCAAACTCAAATAATTTATAACCAATAAAGGAAATCAATATCTTAATTACATTAAACAGACAGCTCTTGATCGAATCCAAAAAAAAAGAAAAAAAAAAGAGCGAAGACTTCAGCCACGTTAATACAATTTCAGGCCCAAATCCATACTTCCGAATGGGCTTCATCTATGAGGCCCAAGTTCACTTTCAAAATAGGTTCCATACAATCTCAGATCTTCGGAGGCTTTGATCGCGTATTTCTGTTTCGTGCATTGCTGTGCATGTGAGGTAAGGTGGGTATTCGATCGGTTTTGGTGGATTTCGATCGGTTTTGGTGGACTCGGATTATTGTGTTCGGATTGAATTCTTTTTGGGTTGGAAAAATGAAACCCATCATGCAGTCAAATTACTTCGAATTGAAATGTTCGGGTCATTGGTTTGGGTCGATTGGATCGGGTTAAAACTAAATTAATCAAATTGACTAAAGATAAAAGTTGCACTTAATAATCATGCAAATCACTTTTTCTAAATTTGCTTCATGCTAGAAATGCCCATTGGTTTTACGTAGTTTAAGGTGGATTTATGTTCCGTTTATTGCTGTGCATGTGAGATAAGGTGGGTATTCGATCGATTTTGGTGGATTCGGATTATTCTGTTCGGATTGAATTCGGTTTGGGAAGGAAAAATGGGACCCATCATCCAGTCGGATTACTTCGAATTGAGCTATTCAACTCATTGGTTTGGATCGATTGGATCGGGTTAAATCAAATTGACTAAGGGTGTGTTTGGTTCGTGGGTTATCCAGAGGTGGATAACCCGGTTTTGTGTTTGTGTGTTTGGTTGGTGGGTTAAGGGTTGGGAGGGTTTGTGTGATGTGATTGTATTGGAATTTGAAAAAGTTGGTAGTTATTATGGTATGATTGTATTGAAATTTGAAAAAGTGGGTGGTTGTTGTGATGTGATTGTATTGAAGTTTGGAATAGTGAGTAGAAGTTGAGTATTTTATGATTTTTAGATGATATGATGGTATAATATATATTTTTTTTGGTTGGAAAGAGAGTGGACCCCACTAGTGGGTTGGGAATATGGGTTTTGGGGGGTAACCCACCCAAAGTGGGGGTAACCCCCCAACCAAACACACCCTAAAGGTAAAAATTGCCACTTAATAATCATGCAAAACACTTTTTCTAAATTAGCTTCAAGCTAGAAATGCACATGGTTTTAATGAGGGTTTTGATGAACAATTTATTTATTAATAAGAATCAATATCCAATGACATGTAAGTCTTCAACATGTAAATCATTAATTATTTAAAAAACTCATTATAAACAAGTATACTTGTAAGTTATTAATTAATTCTTCATAGTAAATAATTAGATGTTACCATAAAACTGTACAAAGTAAAATTTTTACCATATGATCCATCTAAGCCTCGCCCAGAGTCCAGATACATTTCGTGTTGCAAATTTGCTTAATTAGAGTTTCAAATTTCAATCTCATTACGGTTCACATTCTTCAATTGGATTCTACTTTCAACATGGTAACATGCATTCAATTCACATATGCCATCAAATCCTGACGTTATCATTTATTAATAAGTAAAAAATCATATATTGTGTAAATATGTGTGTATGTGAGTGTAAATATATTCGTATGATTTTTTTATCGGGGTGGGTGGGTCTAAACCACTGGTCACCCATATTAATTATTTGATTTGATTGGGTGGATCAGGTGGACACTATCAAATCCATCGACTGATCCAATATCCATGTAAAAATGATTTTGGTCTAACCCGATCCAAAAATCCAAATAACCCAAATCATTAACCCATATCAAACGATTCGATTGAGTTATTTAGTTTGAACCAAACAACGCCCACTACTATCAGGTAATACACATAACCCATCTGGAAAGAGAAAACTAATTATAACATCAGACCTGATATCCATTGTACTCGTGAGCAAGGACCTAAATATCGGTTTCGGTCACCATTTCGGTGAACGACCGAAATGGAATTTCGATGGAATTTCGGTTGAATTCGATCGAAATTTCGGTTTTTTTTGTACTAGAGTCCCATATTTCGATCATTTCGATCGAATTTCGATTTCGACATGATATCGATATTCGACAGAAATTCGATCAAATTTCACTGAAATTTGAAGTCATGCTCGTGAGTACCAGACTTAAATGGGTCGAGTATGGGTAGAATTTTAGGACTTTCATCTATTTAGATTCGGTTAAGTCCGACCCGCTATTAAATGGACTTGAACGTGGGTACTAATCGGTCTGATCGAGCTCGATATAGATTATTATTTTAATAAACAATTGACTTAAGGTTATCTATGAACAATCTATGTTACTTCAAAATTTACAAGATTAATAGCCCTTTATCGCCATCTATCGTACTTAATTGATTATTAATTATTATTATATCATCCTTTTAAATTAAAAGATTCTAATTTTAAGCAATAGAATACCTTATTTTAACATTGTTGTTTTTACCAGCAATATCACTCCTGTGCATCGTTTCTGATTTACTTGTTATATATTTTTAAGCATATACATAGGAAAGTGGAGGTAAAATATAAGAGTTGGACTCTACAGGAGAATGATTGGTGAGTAAGGATCAAAACGGTCAGATACTGATACGAATATAGGTATAATCATATATCAATAATTTATTTTAAAATATGAATATTGACGGATGTGAAAAATATGTTAACATATCTTTAAAAACAAATACGAATGTAAAACGAATACGAATCGGATACGAATAACTAAGATATACATGTTTAGGATGGTTTACACATAAAATAGATATAGCATATATAATAGTTTCATAACAACTATATCAACAACAGTGAATGCAATCATAAAATATTGTTACACATATTTATAAATAAATTTATCACTATACTCATGTACGAAAACAAATATATAAATACGAATGAGAATATTAACGAATGTCAAAGTGATATCCATATCCGCATCCATTTTAAAACGAATATGAATAAGAATGTCAAATTATATATAATACAAATACGATAGCGGATCGAATACGAATATATTCACATTCGTTTTCATCCCTGTTTGTGAGCGGGCTTGGACTTCCCATTAAAACCTAGTCTGATACGTAGTGGGCAAGCCCGGGCGACGGGGGGGGTAGCGGCATCATCAGCTGAGGCCATCGACGGGGGAAGCAGGTGGGGGATCCATCAGCGACGGTGCGGGGGGGGGGGGGGGGGGGGGAGGGGGAGGGGGGCTCCATCAGCGGCGAGCAGTAGCAGCGGGAGGTCGGGACCATCTCGTCTTGGACGATGGAATGGCACTCAATGTAAATTTGATAAACAGAATGGGCATGATATAAAAGAACATAACAGAATCCGGTTACTTTTAACGGATAAATGAACGGGGATTAACCACAGGATCTGTAAATTAAAGATTAGCAAGTTTACGGGGTCGGGGGAGGAATTAGGATGTTTCAAAGGTCGTAGAGGTAATTGCAAAAGATTATAGGATCTGCCGGGTAAAAATACCTACATTATATGTGGCTAAGTAAATCGACCCGATTTGATGCCCACACCTGATTATTCTTAGATTGAAGAGGTCAAAGGAAGTGTAGTATTGTCTGCACTAACAAAAGTTTGTTACCGATAAAACATCGTATTAGCGAGTATGCATTTAACCGAGCAAACATGAATAATCATCTGCATTGTTTGACATGTAATCTCAATATACAATCAATTTAATTTTCTTTAGGCAAAGGAGTTGCTATGTAACGTTCTGGGTTAGGTCTTTCGTTCGTTATCGAGGAAAATTGGTCCTGACAACTTGTTCGGTTCGGACCAAAACGAATCCGTTGACAACCACTCAAAATGTTTAAGCTCAAATTGTCAAGTAATAATCTCCACGACTTATAACCCACTCTCACACTTTGTGAGTTTTAGATGTGGGACTATCTTTGGATGTATGGGTGTTACAACCTCCTCCACTTATATTCGCAACGTCTTCATTGCGACATAGTTCATCACTTATTCCCAATGACAGGAGGCGGATGTACTCTCCCAGCTTAGGTCCCTTTGAGTAACCCTTTCTACCATCAAAGGGAACCCGCTTTGATACTATTTGTAACGTCTCAAGCTTAGGTCTCCGATCCCTTATCGAGGAAAACTAACCTTAACAACTTGTTAGATCGGACATGATAATTTTAATCATAATTCAAGGTGCAATCAACGTTGAATTATTTCGATATCTGAGTAGGCAACTAATTTAAAAAAATTTTGAAATTTTGTTCAACTCTACGCTAACAAAAGTTTTCGTGATATATACTCTGCACCTCATATGGTTAGATTTCCTAAGTTTAATTCCAGTTTCTTTTATTCTCGCAACTCTTTTGCTCCAATAGTTACTCCTTTCCTTCTACGATATGAGCCCTCGACCTTCTATTTTTTTCTAATAAAATATATACATAATAATAATAATCTTGCACAAAAATTCTTCAGTTCTATATGAAAGTTCCATTTTTTAACATTTTATTTAAAATGAGGAATATGTACATGATGGAAAAACCCAATCAACCATCACTACAAAACCTAAAACTTAGATTTATAGCTATTCACATTGGCCTTACTTATTGAAAATACTTTTGTCGTGGTGCAATAAGGATTAGGATACTTAATATTTGTCATATCAGGTGGTTGGTCAGTGGTGTCAAAGAGGGAGAGAGAACATAAAGGGTTGTATTCGTTCTACTTTTTAGTGATCTTTCTTCTTTGGTGGTCACGAAAGATGACCGGCTACTATCATATCTTGTTGTCTTTTCTTCACATGATTTTTAAGCGGTGGTCGATTGTGCATTCACATATGTATCCAATATTGATCTCCAAGAACCAATATCTAAATCACACGCGATACCGGTTCATCATTCGTGTCCCAACAACGGGTATCAAAGTCAGGTTCAACGTTGTTGGAGGGACACGACGTGACGGATCAAAGATAATTTTAAGATGTACAAGTGGATGCTATGCATAATATGCACAATCCTCGAAAGCCATGATACAATGATCTCTTAGAAAATCAACCAAAGACGTTGAAGATTCTGCTAATGATGATTGCCGGGAGATTGTACAATAGGGCACAATGAGGGCATCCAACGATAGGTGCGACATCACTGGTGACGAGTTCCTACTTACGGGACTTTAAATGAAGAGGATATTGCGATGCATGCTTGAGACGACGTGGAGACGATGATGGAATTTAATTCAATGGGGGAGATTATTAGAAATAAGAGACATATTAGGACTAGACATTCCAAATGATGGGACTTCTAATCCTAATAATTATTGAGTTATACTCTTTATATAGTCCTTATAGGAGTATAACTATGAGTTTGTAATTTGGTTAATATAAATGGGGTCAGGGATATTGCCTCCACACAATCAGAACAATATAACTGCTATCGAGAAGGATGGGAAGAAAGAGAAGAAATTGATAGAGTGTGGGAAGAGAAGAAAGTTGTACTCGTTCTTCTTTTTACTGATCTTTCTTCTTTAGAGTCGTAAGAGGTGAGCAACCATCATCATTTACGGTTGTCTCTTCTTCGTATGTTTTGTAGTGGTGGTTGATTATGCATTCACATATATCTCCAATATTGATCCTTAACAACCGGTGTCTCGTAACGATCCACATTCTGTGCACTTTCTTTGTTATTTTCCTTTAGTCTACATTCACCTCCATTATAAAATTAAAATAGTTTAATAAATAAGCAACAATACCATGTTGGTAAACTATGTATTGTCTAAAGTATTAAAAAAATATTATGATGGGCGCATATGCATTTAGCTAACTAACATGTTAGACTTTGAGACATCTTAAAAAAATCTCACCCTTTGAATCCTATGATTAACGTATGTAAAGTGTCACCACCAAATCATATTTAACTATTTCTCATTTATCGTCATTTTGTGGATTTAAATGATGTTGAGCTTAAACATTTTGAGTGGTAGTCGAATTGTACTTGACCCCAATTAGTGGCATTCTTTTTTTTTGTGTAAATGTAAACTATATATTCCAAAAATGAAGCTAAGGAAGACTTACAAAAATATGGAGGCCATTAGAACTAGCATGAATAGTAAAATGGACAAACTTAGAGACCAAAAACTAAGCTGAACCTGAGAGAAAAACAAAAACTAAGCATCCAGGCTTCAAATTTAATGTGTCTGAAGGTAGCATGAACATCAGCGACAAGGCACTCGGAAGACCAGCGACACGAGCCAGACCAGCGCCGATTTCGTTCCCGCCAAATGTGCCAGACCACAATCGTGAGGAGGGTGACGAATGAGGAACGATCGGTCAACAAGCCTATTGAGCTACAAGAACCCAACCAAATCGAGGAAGAGATGGGGCACCAGAACAGCAAGTGCTCATGCGATTCCGCCTCCAAGGAGCATAGCCCACAAATGCTAGGGAAGGCAAGCTCAAATGCGTTAAATCTGTCCATAGTAGGTAGCCTTCCGAAGAATGCACGGTATAGAGTGAAAGCATAACAAGGTGGGGTGTGGCGGTCCCAAATAACCGTATGCCAGGAGACCTGCACAGCCCGCGGCCGAAGATGATCGTATGCACTTGCAAATGAGAAACCAGAGAGCGAGGGGATCCAACCGAATGGCCTCCCGCAAAACAGGTCTGGAAGCATCTTCCTTGTTAACTGTCCTAATTTAATCTAAAGTAGTTATCGTATCTTATAGGTCTCGAACCGGATAAGTTATCAAAGTCAATATTCCCGTTCTCTCTGCTACTAGACATTAGAAATTTAAAACCGCGTCAACGGTGTGCCCGGCACCCAAAAAAAACCCGTTCTCTCTTACGGCCTAACCGGTCAAAAACCGTGATCTCATGACTCATCCCCGTTCGATTTCCAAAAACAAAGCTTCACCACTTCCCACACCAACACCCATCCCCTCCTCGGAAACCAACGACCTCTCCACTTTCCTACAAACAACCACTCCACGTCCTCGCACTCGGGATCAGCCCCCCTCAACTCTAGTAAAAAAAAGCCAAGGAAGGTAACCAACGTGCTCCCCACGAGCCAATGGCCCACCAACCCCTTCACCTTCCCCTCCCCGACGACTTCCCGCCAAACCACACCACACCTCCCCATCGACCTCCACCGCACCAACATGAGCGTGGTGGGCATCGACCTCGGCAACGAGAACTGCGTCGTCGCCGTCGCGCGGCAGCGCGGCATCGACGTGGTGCTCAACCAGGAGTCCAAGCGCGAGTCCCCCTCCGTCGTCACCTTCGGCGACAAGCAGCGCCTCATCGGCTCCGCCGCCTCCTCCTCCGCCCTCATGAACCCCACCAACACCATCTCCCAGATCAAGCGCCTCCTCGCCCGCTCCTTCGCCGACCTCCGCCCTGACCTCCCCTCCCTCCCCTTCAAGGTCTCCCCTGCCCCCGACGGCTTCCCCCTCCTCCACGTCCGCCACCTCGGCGTCGACCGCGCATTCACCCCCACGCAGGTCCTCGCCATGCTTCTCTCCGACCTCAAGTCCCTCGCCGAGATCCACCTCCGCTCCGCCGTCGTTGACTGTTGCATCGGCATCCCCTCCCACTTCACCGATCCCCAGCGGCGTGCCGTCCTCGACGCCGCGAAGATCGCCGGCCTCAATCCTCTCCGTCTCATCCACGAGACCACCGCCGTGGCTCTCGAGTACGGGATCTACAAGTCGGATCTCAGCGAGACGGAGATGAGGAACGTCGTCTTCGTCGACGTCGGGCACGCGAGTATGCAGGTGTGCGTCGCCGGGTACCGGAAGGGGGAGCTGAAGATCCTCTCCCACGCCTTCGACCGGTCCCTCGGTGGCAGGGACTTCGACGAGGCGCTGTTCCGGCATTTTGCCGCGAAATTCCGCGAGGAGACCGGGATCGATGTGTCGTCGAACCCGCGCGCCTGCGTCCGGTTGCGGGCGGCTTGCGATAAGCTAAAGAAGACGCTGAGCGCGAACCCGGAGGCGCCTCTGAACGTGGAATGCCTTGTGAATGATATGGATTTCAGGGGGTTCATCAAGAGGGAGGAGTTTGAGAGGATCAGTGAGCCTGTGTTGCAGAGGATCAAGGCGCCATTGGAGAAGGCGCTTGCCGATGCTGGTATCAGCGTTAACGACGTTCACGTGATCGAGGTCGTCGGGTCGGGATCGCGAGTCCCGGCCATCACTAAGATCCTGACCGGCTTCTTCGGTAAGGAGCCCAGACACACGATGAACGCGAGCGAGTGTGTTGCTCGCGGATGTGCTCTCCAGTGTGCGATGCTTAGTCCTACTTTCAAGGTCAAGGAATTCAAGGTAATCAGTAAGCTGTTATTTTGTTTCTTCGTCACTTCATTGCCTTTTTTCTTTTAAAGCGGAGATTGATACATGATTGCGGTTGTTGGGGGAGGCAGGAGGGCAGCTTGTAGGCATGTGCGTAGTTCGATCTTGATCGAGCGATTCGCATGATTTTACACTTCTTATAGGCCCGTACCGTGCAAAATCATGTGAATCGCTCGATCACGATCGAGCGGCTCACGCAAATACAGCAGGCACAACACCACAGCATAGGATCCTCTCGGTCATCTGCGTTTATCGTGTGTGTATTGTTGTCATGTCATATGCATGCATTTTACCTCTTTGTATCCCAATCTAATGCAATGTATTGTTTTAGTCGTTGTGTTAATACTTAAAAAGATGGGAATCTAACATGATAATAAAAAGGGTCTGCAGCATTTGCAATTGGATCCTTAAATATCTTGGCTATGAATGTGAATTGAAGTCAATTTATCATGAAATGAGTATTAATTGGTAACTTGGTTAATGGTCTATACCAACATTAGGGAGTGCATGTAACTACATGGGAATCAATTAATTTCACAACAGAGGTTGTGATTGATTCAGACAGATCATTTTATTACGTTCGATGTTTAGGTAGGATTTGCTACATGCAGGACTTGATTGTGATGGTGCAGATACATGATCTAGTTGTGTCTTGTCCTTTTGATTTCATTTATGCCCAGTAAAATTTCTAGTCTCTGCTCTTAAAAGGGTGTGCCATATGATAGCAATAATGTGCACACCATGACGAATTTTGTGGGTGTTGTACATGTAGTTTTATCAATTACCATGTAGCCTTTTTCCACTATTGCTCTTGGCCCGACTTCTCAATTCTGACCAGAATACAATAAATTATATAATTGTCGGACTTCCTGCACTCATGGAGGCACTCATATCATGTTCATTTGATATGGTGAAACTGTATGTAGATAAATGCAAGACGCCTCATAAGCAACTGAGTTACAACAATGCTCAGCTACTTTGTTTGAGATGGTTACTATGCATCTGTTAAAATTAGATGTTTATTTAATTGTATTGTCCTTTGATTAGAAACAAAACACTTTGCATTATGTTGCTTATAAAAGCATCTATGCTCTAAAAGGACTTGGAACTACAGCATTAGTTCCTTTCAAATAAAAAAGAAATATGACAGTTGTTAGATTACGTTGCTTACTGAAGTTGTGTCAAAGTTGTGGTCCGTGATATTGGGACTCTCAGTGTTTCTTTTGCTTAACATCTAATAATAGCCAATGCATTGCTGTCATATTACGATACTTAATTAAACCTTTTTGGGTCATTGTAATTTTCTTTGGAAGATTCGACAAATGCATGCATTGCTCCTCACCATTATATGACAAGGTCTGTATCTTAATACACGTGGAAACTTCCCAAAGTCAATGCATTGCTCGAAAAGCTTTAAAAAGAAATGCATGTCTCAAGTATTGCTTTATTGGGCTTGTGATACAAAGGTATTGATATTGTGTTTTACTGCACAGATAAAATCAAGTTTAATATAATCATCCCTCGATCTAAAGCTACATGCCATTATATTTTTCTTGCTATTTTTAATTACGACACATATCTTTAAGCAACTCTTGGTTTTGTTCTTGGTAAAGGTAGTAGAAAATTTCCCCTTCAATGTTGATTTAGTCTGCGGAGTACCTTCCTCTGAACCGGCAAAGCCCGCTGCAGAAGCGACAACGTTGATCCGTGCATTTTCTAAAGGAGACTTACTCCCTACTACGAAGACTTTGCTTCTATCTAATGAGAGCTTGCTTTCAGTTGATCTGGTTTATGCAGATGCAAGTGAATTGGGTGTACCCGAAATAATAAGCCAGTACAAGGTAGTAGTCAATCTCCTCCCGATCTTGTTTTGTGACTATTGATGTCAACACTATTTCCCATTTAAACCAAATACCGATTGTTGGATATGCATGACAGATTAGTCCCAGCCAGTTGCTCAAAGGTGAAAGAGCTTCCTTAGAAATTGGGGTGTCTCTGAATCACCATGGGATTTTGTTTTTGGATTCAGCAACTGTAAGTGTAAATACGAAAGTATAAATGTTATATCATCTGAGGTATGGGCCTTATTGTTCCCATATGCTGATGTAGGTGGTTGAGGAAATCGAAGATCCAAAATCTACAACAGCTCCTGCAACAGAACCTTTGAAGACGGGGGCTAATAATGAATCAGATTTGTTTGCATCCAAAGAAAGTTTAGATATGAAAGTCGAAGTTCCTATGCCTAATCCAGACTCTGAAGTTGAACCTGTAAAGGTAGAGACTAATGATGCTCGGGTTCAGCCTGAAGAGACGACTGATACTTCAAATGCCGAGGTTAAGAATGATGCCCAAAATGATGAGCCTCGTTCTGAAAACAAGCCCGCCGGGATGGAAACTAACAAAAAGGTTTGGCATTCCCATTCATAATCTGCTTATACATACCCAAGTTTCCACCTTCTATGGAATATATAGTATGTGTTTCCACTTCTAAAGGAAATGGGCCTAAGGTTTTCGAATCAATTGCTGGACATTAAATGGTTCATTTGGTTGGGCCAATAACATATATTTACTAAAGATGCTGGTGAATATTTTTCATATTTAAATTTTCAATTGAATATTTTTTATATCCTAACTTTCAGTTGAATAGAGATGCAGACTTTCTCTCTCTAGGAAAAGAGAGGAGCACCTGATCACATAGAATAAAGATTTGGCAAGAACCCATATTGGGTACTTCGCTTGGAGGAATAAAGACTATTTGTGTCATATGGGTGTTGCAAGGTTGGTCTGCATGAGAGCTAGGACAACATTATTTATACATATTGGAAAAGAAATTAGTAAAGTTTAACAATAACCAAGCGGTTCATAAGAAAAATATCAGAACTAAATAGTAGAATCTTACAAAGGAGAGTGTTTCAACTCCAAAATTATACTTCAAGAAGCGAATTGGGATCGAAAAGTTCAATGAGATGTCGGAAACAGCAACAACATGAGTCGGGAAAACAATGGAAGTGGCTGTATATGTGTTGAAGGGAGGTTCTCTGATAGGAAAGGAAATTAGAGCGTTAGAAGAGAATTTTAGGGAATACTTGAATTTAAAAGGGCTTGTTGCAAATCATTTCCATAGAAAGCACGTGAAAATTTAGTTAATTGAGAAGGAAAAAAAAGAGAGAGCAAAAAAAGCACTTAGAGAATTAAACACGAGAACTTAATGGCTTTTGTGTGTGAAAATTGATTTTGACGGTGAAAATGATATCTGTAAACTAAGACAAGAGAACGAAGAAAGAAAGGTGCATCAATGACAAAAAAATGAGACGGAAAAAAAAGGAAAAGGTTTGTTTCTTATTACTACTGCTAATGGTCTAAATTGGTAAAAACTCTAAATATCAGCAACATTAATATCTTCTACCTTCTCCGAAGGACGACTAGAAAGTTGACTATGAAGTGGGATCAAGCCATGGAATGTCCAAACCTCCTTAGAATATTTTTATAAAATAATAGTTGAAAAAGCATGTTATTGGTTATGTCTTGGAGTATAATTGATTACACCTAGCACTTGTTGTACAACAACAACAAAGCCTTTTCCACATTAAGTATGGTCGGTTATATGGATTCTTTACCTCAATTCAGATTTATCTTGGGTCATTCTCGGGTTTAGATCCAAAAAACTAAGACCCTTCATATAGTCTCATTCCAACACTTCTTGGGCCTTCCTCGCCCTCTTTTAGCTAGGTCAACATTCCAAAACTCACACCTCCTCATCGGTGCATCAACTGACCTCCTTTGCAAATGATCAAACCACCTTAAATGATTTTCTTGCATCTTATCCTCGATCGGAGCTATACCAACTTTCCTTCTGATGGCATCATTCCGAACGCGATCTTTACGTGCGTGTCCACACATCCACCTTAGCATTTTCATTTATGCTAATGTCATTCTCTGCACATGTCTATGGTTCACATGCCTACATTCAAATCCATAGAGTATAGCAGGTCTCACAGCTGCTTTGTAAAACTTTTCTTTGATTTTCTAAGGAATTTTCTTATCACAGAGAATAGTAGAGGCTCCTCTCCACTTTAGCCAACCTGCATTTATTCTATTTTTAACATCTCCATCGATTTCCCCATCATGTTGCAAAATAGATCCCAAGTATCTAAAAGATTCTCTTTTCTGAATGTTATCATCACTATCTTAACCTAAATTCCTTTATCATTGCTTCCATCAAAAGTACACTCCATATATTCAATTTTAGTCCTACTTATACAAAATCCTTTAGGGTGCGTTTGGTTGAGGGGTTACCCCCCACTTTGGGTGGGTAACCCCCCAAAACCCTCACTTTTAACCCACTAGTTGGGCCCACTCCCTTCCCATCAAAAAAATTATGTATTATACCATCATATCATCTAAAAATCATAAAATACTCAACTTCTACTCACCATTCCAAACTTCAATACAATCACATCACAACAACCACACACTTTTTCAAATTTCAATACAATCATATCATAATAACTGTCAACTTTTTCAAATTCCAATACAATCACATCACACAAACCCTCTCAACCCTTAACCCACCAACCAAACACACAAACACAAAACCGGGTTATCCACCCCTGGATAACCCACGAACCAAACGCACCCTTAGTCTCTAATGCATTTCTCCAGACCTCAAGCTTCTCATTTACTCCATCTTTAGTCTCATCAATCAACACAATATCATCAGCGAATAACATACACCAAGGTATCTCATCTTGAATGTGACTTGTCTAGTCAAAGTAAAAAAGGAATAGACTCAAAGTTGAACTTGATACAGACTGTTAGAAAATAGAGAATGCGGAAGCTAAACGCTAAACAGATTATAAATCAAGAAATATAAACATGGAATAAAGAATTTTTTACGTGGAACCCTACTCCCTAAGGAACGGGATATAACCACGGGAGAAGCCCTCAAAGAGACGGATATTGCATTCCTTTTACTCTCATCTGACTACAGGGGTGTGGGGGTCTATATATAGCCCCCGTTGAGTCTCTACATCTCCAAACTGGTAGATGTGGGACTAAAGATTGAATGTGATAAATGGATCCTGGAGGTATCCATTTACCCATTTACAACACAACAGGCGCACAATCAAATACTCCAACACTCCCCCTCAAGCTGGAGCATGCAATGCTCAGCTTGGACAAACAGAAAGAAACTCAACTCACGCTACATGACACTACAAACAATATCAACTCAACGCCTGGAATTTTTTCTGGATTGTCTGAAGATGATTTCCAATGTGAGGTTTGTGAATTTGCAAAGCATGCACGAACTGCATTTTCTGCATATATTGGTAAATATATTTATGTGTTCGAATTAGTGCATTCTGATGTTTAGGGTCTATCAAGTGTGATATGTACTGTATCACTTTCATTGACGATTTTTCACGGAGTACTTATATATACCTTTTAAAACATAGAAGTGAAGTTCATGCCACATTAAAGAACTTTACAAATATGATAAACACTTAGTATGCAACAAAAGTAAGAACGCTCGGGACTGATATTGCCAAGGAGTACTTGAAAAGTTTCCTACGTGCTTTTCTTGATGAGAAGGGTATCATTTATGAAATCTCGTATAGTTACACTCCACAACAAAATGGGATTGCTGAAAGAAAAAAACGTCATTTATTGAATGTCATCTGCGCACTCCTAACAACAACAACAAAACCTTTTCCCACAATTAAGTAGGGTCGGCTACATGGATTCTTCGCCTCCATTCAGATCTATCTTGAGTCAATCCCGGGCTTATATCCACAAAATTAAGATCTCTTCGTATGGTCTCTTTCCAACACTTCTTGGGCCGTCCTCGCCCTCTCTTAGCCGGCTCAACATTCCTACACTCCCATCTCCGAATTGGTGCATCAGCTGATCTTCTTTGCAAATGTCCAAACCATCTTAAGCGATTTTCTCGCATCTTATCCTCGATCGGAGCTACACCAACTTTCTTTCTGATTACATCATTCCGAATCCGATCTTTACATGTGTGTCCATACATCCACCTTAACATTTTCATTTCTGCTACATTCTTTCCTTGCACATGTTTATGGTTCACAGGCCAACATTCGGGTCCATAAAGCATAGCAGGTCTCACGGTTGCTTTGTAAAACTTCCTTTAATTTTTAAAGAAATTTTCTTATCACAGAGAACAGCAAAGGCTCCTCTCCACTTTAGCCAGCCGGCATTTATTCTATTAGTAACATCTCCATCAATTCCCCCATCATGTTGCATAATAGATCCCAGATATCTAAAGGAATCTCTCTTCTGAATGTTATCGTCACCAATCTTCACCTCGATTCCTTCACCATTGCTTCCATCAAAAGTGCACTCCATATATTCCGTCTTATCCCTACTTATACGAAATCCTTTAGTCTCCAACTCATGTCTCCAGACCTCAAGCTTCTCATTTACTCCATCTCTAGTCTCGTCAATTAACACAATATCATCAGCAAATAACATACACCAAGGTAACTCATCCTGAATGTGACTTGTCAACTCGTCCATAATCAAAGTAAAAAGAAATGGACTCAAAGTAGAACCTTGATGTAAACCAATGTTGATGTCAAAATATCCAGTCTTCCCAGACGGGGTCCTTACACAAGATAAAGCCCTATCATACATGTCCTTTATGAGGTTAATGTATAGGACATGTACTTGTCTCTTCTCTAACACTCTCCACAATATCTCTCGTGGGACAGAATTATAAGCCTTCTCCAAATCAATAAAGATCATGTGGAGGTTCTTCCTTTTAGCTCCTATAAATCTCCATCTGAGCACTCCTACTCCAACAAAATGTATCAAAGAAATTTTGTGGAGAAGTTGTCTTGATTGTTGCTTATCTAATCAATATGACACCTTCTGTCATAATTGGGAAGATTGCTCCTTTCTCTGTCATCCATCCGTATACCTCTCCCTTTAGTTTGGACCCATGAGTTTTTGAATGTGTCTGCTTTCTTTACAATTCTGGGCTATGTTGGCGTAAGTTGGATCCAAGAGCCATGAAATGCATCTTTCTTAGATATTCTGGAACCCAAAAATGATTCAAATATTATGGCCCCATGGCACGTCGTCTCCATATGAATATGGATGTTACTTTCCTTGAGAGGGAGTCCTACTTCTCTAAGAGCTTTCCTCAAAGGGAGTCTGTGAGTACATATGTTGAGAAAAATGAGAATGAGATTTATTTTCTTGGTGACATACAAGTGACTATCCATGTAGGGGAGGGCAATGTGCAAGATCAGGACAAAGATAGTGAAAATATAGGCCGATTTGGATGGACTTATAGCAGACAGAAATGATTAGATAAAGTAGAAACCGGAGAAAAGATGATACCGAACCATGATGTCAATATTTCCTCTGACCATGATGTCAACCTTTCCACGCGTGATTTTGGCCATGAAAACTCTGCAGGTGTTCCTCTCTCTCTCTCTCTTGATATTCATACTGACAACGCCAACCCTTTATTGGATGATCATCTCATTGCTATGAGAAAATCTATTAGAACGGTTCGAGCCTCTACTTGTTATCCACTGGAGGTCTTTATTGCTTACATCAATATGAGTTCGAGATATAAATGCTTTGTTGCCTCTCTTGTTGCTCATAATGTTTCCAAAAATATTGATGAAATCAAAAGGGATTCGAAATGGATTAATGCTATGGAAGGAAGAAATGGAAGCCTCCGTTAAAAATAATAATTGGGATATTGTTGATTCTCCTAAAAGTGCTCACCTTGTTGGCTCTAAATGGATTTACGCAATCAAATTTGATGTTGATGGGACCCAAGGGCTAAAGTGGTTGACCCAAGGGCTACAGTGGCAAAGAGTCGGGTTGGTGTACCTGAGGAGGAGATAGTTGGATCCCCATTTTCACACCCCACTTTCAGACCATTGCTTTTTAGTAGCTGAGGTGGTGGAAGGAGGTAATCCAGATGACTATGGACGAAGTTTATTCCAGGAGTGGGTGGATGGGATTTTCTCTTAATCTTGTGTATGCAGATTCAGGATGAGTTACCTTGGTGTTCGTTATTTGCTGATGATATTGTGTTGATTAACGAGACTAGAGATGGAGTAAATGAGAAGCTTAAGGTCTGGAGACATGAGTTGGAGAGTAAAGGATTTCGTATAAGTAGGGCTAAGACAGAATATATAGAGTGCACCTTTGATGGAAGCAATGGTGAAGGAATTGAGACGAAGATTGGTGATGATAACATTCAGAAGAGAGATTCTTTTAGATACCTGGGATCTATTTTGCAACATGATGGGGAAATTGATGGAGATGTTACTAATAGAATAAATGCATGCTGGCTAAAGTGGAGAGGAGCCTCTGTTGTTCTCTGTGATAAGGAAATTCCTTTAAAAATTAAAGGAAAGTTTTACAAAGCAGACGTGAGACCTGCTATGCTCTATGGATCTGAATGTCGGCCTGTGAACCATAGACATGTGCAGAGAATGGTTGTAGCGGAAATGAAAATGCTAAGTTGGATGTGTGGACACACACGTAAAGATCGGATTCGGAATGATGCAATCAGAAAGAAAGTTGGTGTTGCTCCGATCAAGGATAAGATGCGAGAAAACCGCTTAAGATGGGTTAGTCATTTGCAAAGAAGATCAACTGATGCACCAATTAGGAGATGCGAGCGTTGGGATGTTGAGCCGGCTAAGAGATGGCGGGGATGGCCCAATTGGAAAGAGACCATACGAAGGGATCTTTGTTTTGGATATAAGCTCAGGAATGACCTAAGATAGATCTGAATGGAAGCGAAGAATCCATATAGCCGACCCTACTTAATTGTGGAAAAAGGCTTTGTTGTTGTTGCTGTTGCTTGTGTATACAGATCTTTGTGGCATCCGATCCAACCCAATGATCCACTCTTGATTAGAGATTATCGGCTTATATAGAAGTTCAAAGCTTCCTTCAATGTCAAAATATCCATTTGACTTCTCAGACGATGACGGCTTTTAACTAGAGTTTACATGGTTTCCAGATGCAGATTGGAGCTGTTCTCTTTGCGCATTTTAGGTGGAATACATTGAGCACCTCCTTTTTTTTGAGAAAAGAGCACCTCATCTTTGTTTACCTGTTGTTGACAGAGAGATTATTCCTCTTGACAAGCCTTTTAGATCATCAGGGATTGAACACTGTTACCCACCTGTGGCATTTTGGCCTTATGTAACTATTTATTCGTCCTTCAGGTCCAAACGGAGGCTTCTACCATGTAGATTCCTGACGAGACTCTCAAATAAGAACTGATGCTTCATATACCACTTATTAATTTCCTAATCTGAAATTCAATATGATAGATTTTTAACTAAATGATGCTTTATTTGTTGGCAGGTACATAATGACTTGCATATAGGCCAAGGGGGTTTAGTAATCTGCTTGCAATTTGCTAGATGATATATTTGACTTATTGGTCCTGAAGTTCTTTTGATTTCCAATTTAATTTAATAATTTATGATATGATTCGAGCAGGTTGGGTATGCAAAGGAGAAAAGGAGGACATGTGTTCCTGTTTCTGAGTGCAACCATGGTGTGATCTCTCCAACAAATTTGCAAAAGCTAATTGATGAGGAACGCCAAATGGCTCTCCAGGACAAGATTATGGAAGAGACCAAGGATAAGAAAAATGCTGTAGAAACCTATATTTATGACATGAGAAATAAGGTTTGTAGCTTAAAATATCTATGCAAAATCCGACAATATTGCACCTTCTGATATTGGACTTTGGCTCCGGCAGATCTATGACAAATACAAAGACTTCGTCTCAGACCAGGAAAGAGAAACATTTTCCAAAAAGCTTCAGGAAACTGAGGATTGGTTGTATGAAGAAGGCGATGATGCCACAAAAGATGTCTACATCAGCAAGCTTGGGGAGCTCAAAATGGTGGGCGTTTTGAGTAACTCGTTCATGTTTACAATCTGTGTTTATTCTTGAGCTTTTTACGGACTTGCAGTTTGGGGATCCAATTGAAATGCGCTTCAAAGAGGATTCTGAAAGGGGACGTACTGCGAACGAGCTTTATCACTGCATCTGTAGCTTCCGCAATGGTGTTCAGTCTAATGACCCTCGGCTTGATCACATCGACATTGCGGAAAAACAGAAGGTCCATGTCATATTTCAAAAGTATTTTCTCATTTTTCAAAATACTTGCCTTCTGACGGGCCATTTTTTCATTGTAATGACAGGTCTTGGAGGCATGCAACAGAGCTAACAATTGGTTTAATGAAAAATGGCAGCAACAGTCCGTGCTCCCTAAGCATGCCAATCCGGTAGTTTCATCTTCAGAGATCACGAGATGGGCCAAGGAACTCGACAGGTAGGACTTTCTTCCATCTACGAAGTATCCAAAGTGTGGTTTTTCCCCAAGAATTTTTTTTGGTTCGAAGTCGATTTCTTTCTCGTATATAGAGGGATTACATCGAAATAGGAGACAAGCGGGCAACAAGCTGCGCTGCTAGTCCTTTTTGAATTGCAAAATCAATCCTTTTGAACACTACATCCATAAATCTAGGAACCATCACATTACTACTTATGACTTTTTGGATCCTCTTCAAAAGCTCAATGGCTTCTAGTGCTAAGAAACCAAAAGTATCAAAGCAAAAAGGATGAAGGTATGATGATTCTCATTCCATGCTTTCTCATGCTTCATCAATTTCCTGAAGCGCAGCTTTAAGGGCAGCTTGTCCTGCTGTGAAAGTCCCACTTTTCAACCTCACCGGTGGAGAAACTCCTGTCAAATCTACACAAGCATGTTTCCCTTCCAAGAATTAATGCTCTAGTTGTTCCAACTTTCAAATTCCTTAGAAAGTTGAATTGCCCAAAGAGACCGGATTTTCACACCCGCCATTTGTTTCTCCTTTTTGAAGTCGGAAATTTAAGTTGGTCTATGCATTTGCATTCACAGTTACTGCAAGAAGATCCTTTTTAAGCCCAAACCAGACCCGCCTAAGACGCAGAAAGTTCCTAAAGACGCTCCAAAGCCTGAGACTGCTGCTGGTGGACAGAATCATCCAAATGCTAATGGCAATGCCCCGAAAGAACTATCCGCGAAGGAGAACACTGAAACCCCTCGAGAACCCGCGACTCCCGGTAGCTCGGAAGGTGCTCCAGAACCGTCAGCTGCATAAGGTTGGTGAATCGAATTTTTTTCACCTTAGATGGTTCGTTCCGCATGCTACATGTTCTGCGTTTCTCGACATCACAATATGTAGATTACTGGGGAGCTCTGTGGCAATTCAGTAGGTGAATACAAATTTATCTTTTACTAGATGCTTCAAGTTTGTCAGATTTTGTAGAGCTCAATTTTTTTTTGCTTCACTGATATCAGTCACAAATGTTTTGTATTAAGAGTTTGCATTTTGTATTAAGAGTGTGCAGACAGTATGTATATTTTGTTTTTTTTCTTATATAGACCGTCTGAATTATACTATTTTACTTCTGTGGTAATTATTGGATGGTTGTATGATTCCTCACTCACTGTTCATAGGCGATGATATGATAATATTGATCCTTTCTCATGTTTAATTGAAAGTTTCAGGGCAGTGGTGTATGTATTCTATGAATATTCCCGTAAGAGGGAGCCTACATCCTGATGTAGGTAACTTGCCTACATCATGCTTGTGTTTTTCTCAATTTTTTTATTTTTTTGAAAAATGCTTCCATAGATTTTCATAATTATATCCCTCTAATATGTCATTCAAATTTTGTTAGAAATAGACTCTTATGCCCTTCATCCAGAACAGGTAATTTTAACGGTCTTAGATTTGTTGTAAATTACATGTTCTGGATAGAGAGCATAGGAGTCTCTGTTTCTGACGAAATTTGAATGACATTAGAGGGATATAGTTATGAAAATCCACTGAAGCATTTTTCAAAAAAAATAAAAAAAATTGAGAAAAAAAAGAAACATGATGTAGGTAAGTTACCTACATCAAGATGTAGGCTCCCTTTCCTCTTCCCGTAATATATTCTTACTCATATGGTTTGGATTCAGATACTTATGTCTAATTTGACTGATAATATATTTGCTTCCATACTTTGGTTATTGTGGTTGTACCATATAAAGCTCGGATTCCATTGCAAGATAGAGTTGCAGAATCGATGAAAGAGGAGATTCTCGTTAAAGAGTTGATATTGTTGCGGATCGTGGAACCAAACACACACAAACACGATCAAACAAACAAGACACGAATACATGGATATACAAGGTTCCCTCGTAACTGTGTTACATCCTTGGGCGGTGGCGATCGGCTTTCACTATGTGTCTCACCTGCTTCGTATTCGCATGTCAGCTCCTTGACGAGTAATCCAATGTCGGCTCAGCACTCACTTCTAATGTCTCTTCGCCTGTCGGCCTCGTCATATATAACTCCCTCATCCGGGGCCTCGAGTCGTACGGGAAGGTGAGGTCTTAACTATTGCTTCAAGCTGAGGCTCGGGCAATGAATGCAAGAATGTCCCAAAGGTCACAGTCAAGTGGGTCTGTCGAGTGTCCCTGACTGTGTCGAAGCTGTCGAGGTCGGATTTGATCGACCAAATTCTCAAATGCAATACAGTAGTAAATCACCCTGTTTGGTGATCCGAAACTGCAGAGGATCAGGACCAAGGTGCAGGGTCACGTGATTTCACTCTAGTAGATGATGCCCTTCGGTTTCGGGGTCGATTGAAAAGGAAAGTAATATATATGATTCTGAGAGCCCTAATCTTAGGGAGTTTATATAGTACTCATGTATAGATGAATCCATGAAAAGCAAACAAATCTAAATACTCGAATACAAATAGAACCGCTCTTAAAAATTCTCGTTGGGCCGTTGTCCACCACACGCCGCCACGGGGGAGGAGGGAGCGCACCATCAAGTAAGCAAATGTTTATACAACTAACTTTAATTTAAAGATTTCGAGGTGTCCTATGCCCCATCCATGGTTTGGTTCTTGTGGAAAAAATTTTTCTCCCATAATACAACATGCTTAATTTGAAGATTTCGATTTTCCATTCCAAGAGAAATTAACACATATCATGCTATAATATCTTTGGTGCTGATGATATGAAGCAAGGTTTTAGAAATCGAATCATGCATCAAATTATTTAGGTATTGATTTTGGGTTTTCATGGTCGGACCAATAGAAGCGGCTGGTCGATCTGGTGATGACATCAGTAGTTCATAAAAATCACAAGAAATTGAACAATGATATTGTTGGTTAGGTTTGTATTTAATCTAGGGCATTGGGCTGGGTACTAGGGATGAAAATGGTCGGATACGGATACGAATAATGGTATAATCATATCCTTATCCATTTTAAATATGAATACGAATGCAGATACGAATATTGATGGATGTAAAAAATGCTTTACCACATCCTTAAAAACGAATACGAATGTAAAACGAATATAAATCGGATACGGATAATAACATTAATTTTTAATAGATTAACTAAAATATACAAATTTAGGATGGTTTACGCATAAAATAGATATACTGTATTTAGTAATTTCATAACAATTATATTAACAATGGTGAATGTGATCGTAAAATGTTGTTACACACAATTAGAAATAAATATCTTACTATACTTATGTATGAAAGCGAATATACGAATACGAATATTAGTGAATATCAAAGTAACATCCATATCCGCATCAATTTTAAACGAATGTGAATACGAATGCCAAAATATGTATAAAACGAATACGATAACGATCAGATACGAATGTGTTCGCATCTGTTTTCATCTCTACTGGGTACCCATTGCGCTCTTGGGTGCCCAACATAAATAGGTCTGGCTTGGCTAGGATTTTAGGACTTCGGCCCATTCAGAACTGGGCTAAGCTTGACCCATTATTAAATGGGCTTGGGCTAAGTTACCCATTTTTAAATTTCAAACCCGAATATGCCCAATTGAGACCGATATAGATTAGTAATTTAATATTAATAGATTGATTATTTGTCTTTAAACAATCTCTAATAACTCAAAAAAAATAAGGATAATAACCTTTTATTATTGAGTATCAATTGTTTATCTATCTTCCATATAAAATAAATGATTCTGATTGAAAATGATAGAAGAACTTATTTTAGCATTCCTATTTTCACAGTGAAACTACTCCTAAATATCGATTCAAATTTACTTGTTATATATTATTGTGTAGGAAATAGAAGAATTTGGAGTAAAATATATGGGTTGGACTCTATTGGATAGTTTGTGTGCTTGGAGAGAGAGATTTCTATGTGCCATCAAAAACTTGGGATGGGATAGATAGAGGCATTTCTATTCGGACTCCCTTACGAAAGAGTAGAATGAACGAGAAATGTAACGAATTCTGAACCACCGATGAAATATGAGGAAAAAGTTACGGGTATCTAACATATTCATATCTAATGATAGAAGAACTTATTTTAGCATTCCTATTTTCACAGTGAAACTACTCCTAAATATCGATTCAAATTTACTTGTTATATATTATTGTGTAGGAAATAGAAGAATTTGGAGTAAAATATATGGGTTGGACTCTATTGGATAGTTTGTGTGCTTGGAGAGAGAGATTTCTATGTGCCATCAAAAACTTGGGATGGGATAGACAGAGGCATTTCTATTCGGACTCCCTTACGAAAGAGTAGAATGAACGAGAAATGTAACGAATTCTGAACCACCGATGAAATATGAGGAAAAAGTTACGGGTATCTAACATATTCATATCTAACGGTTTTCCACAAAGTGGTGACGGAACGTATAACTTGTACAAATCTTTACATTTTCCAATTCAATTCGATCCATATGTTCGTAGGGCTTTTACTCAATCGCATACATTTCTGAAACATCTCTAACAGAGGAATAAATAGTTAATACGGAAAGAACTTATTGTCAACCTTTTTTCGATGAATCTATCTGATTTGGAAGGGAAGAATAAGCATCAGTATCTTAGTTTCAATTCAAACATGGGTTTGATTCACACTCCATATTCGGAGAAATATTTACCATCCTAAAGAGGAAAAATGAAGTTTTTTGTCTAAAGAAATGCATTGAGAAGTGAAGGATGTATAGAACCTTTTAAGGAGATAGTGCTTTTACAAATTTCAATATAGTAGGATTTCAATCTTTATGAATGGGCTCAAGTGATAATATTAAAAAAACCACTTTTTCTCTAATCTCTTAGATTTAGTGACAGACTATAGACCAATGATGAACTAGAGTTGTGTCGAATTTAACCGTTCTTCTCTTATCCTCTAGATTTAGTGACAGAAGCATGTGAACCTCTATTCTTTTATTCGTATTGGATATTATAAGTGAAGTGTTTGTATGTGAAGTGTTACAAGTTGGTAGCATAGTGTTACTATCACATGTTTATGCTTATTGTTTACAATGACTATAGATGGGAAAGTACGATTGGATAGATTAGTTGAAGACTTCTAGTGTTTACAAGGTTGCGAGCGATGAATTGATGATATATGTACACGAGATCAATGGTGGAGTATCACTATATGATGTCCATGCAAGAATTGTTTGAAATATTATATGCATTCGCATAACGTGGTTAAAGCTCACTTATTATTGGATGCAATTAGACTTTCGATTAATGCCTCATATATTGTAACGTCCCGGGCTTAGGTCTTCTGTCCGTTATCGAGGAAAACTGGCCCTGACAACTTTGTTGGGTTCGAGTTTAATTGGACTTGTTAACAACCACCCAAAATGCTTAAGCTCAAGTTGTGAAGTAGTAATCCCCACCACTTATATACCACACCCACACTTTGTGAATTTTTCATGTGGTACTATGTTTGGGGTTGGGGTGTTACACATATTCTATAGGTAAAGTATCCATATGTACATTTTGGTTTCCTACGATTACTATTTTCTTGCTCTCACCAGTCCTCTATTTAAATCTTTTCTCGTCTTCTGTCCCTTCGAGATGAGAAGCTCCGTTCCCCATCACTCTCAGGAAGCGATTAAGGGGATAGTGCACACGAGTCTATATGTGAAGTATCCATTGGCAGAAATTTGGTTTTGGGTTACTTCCATTGCCTCTGATTACAACAAAAAGCTCTGTTTTCCGTCACTCTCAAGAAGCTATTACGAGAATAGTGCTCTGGAATGGAACCTGTAAGAACAATGCATCTGATTGCATCTTGTGTTGGAAGCTTTTACTTTCTTCTGATTGCCTCTTGTCTTGCTCTCAGCAGTCCTCTATTTACAACTTGTATCAAGTTGTTGTTTTCCTTCACGACGTGAAGAGCTCTGTTTTCCATCACTCTTGCAGAGCTACAAGGGGAGTAGTGCAGCTCTGTGACCTCAAGTCAAAGCTCACACCTCGTTGCATTCTGCCTCTGTCCAGGTGAAGGAGAATGCAAACCTTCGCTTCAGCAATCACACTAGCAGTCTAAATTGGCCCTTTGATCTGACATGATGTTTGCAGGTTCACCTGCGCGAGGATCTTGGGCCCCTCCAGCCGAAGAGGTTACAAGGTTTAATGATTTGTAGACATGGGTTAACAACTGCAATGGTGAACTCGTTGATCGTGAATATCGATTACTCTATGGTACAGTCAGAAGAATCATCCCTGGAAACCAGATTGTGATCCCTCTGATCTTGATCAAGAGTATATTAGGTGTCACCCTTTCGTAATTGGTTGGATATTGTAGTTGGGTGCTATTTGCTTATTGATTACACTAGTCTTCTGCAGATCTTCCGAACGAACAGCAGATTTTTGGGACACTTCAGAGTTCATAATGTCCGCACACACAGAGGAAAATCATGTTGTGTGGCTTGTGCCTCCCAACCCCTATGTCCGGTTGTGGGTGCTTGTGCCGGTGCTGCTGCTGATGCTCGGTTTCTAATTCGTGATCTTGTTCTATCTGATTCCTTGGCGGCTGAGGCAGATCGCCGTCCGGGAAGCACTCAAGGCGCACACCGCCTTCCGGCTGAGCCACAGAGCCGACGAAACAACAGCATGCTCCTTCTGCCTGCGGAAGTACAGGAGCGGAGAACGCATCTCCACGCTTCCCTGCGGGCACGAGTTCCACTCGGAGTGCCTGGTCCTCTGGATCAAGATGATCGTGGAGCCTCCCTGCCCTTGGTGCGTTCCAGAGCACCTCCTTTGATCGTAGGTAGTTTACGTCTCTATCTATCATGCATGTAATAAATTGTTTGTAGATACAACGTATGTACGTATCCTGATACTCAGTATATCAGAGGTTCTCTTATTAATACGTGCATGGTAATGTAAAAGGTTTTGCATACGTATAACTTATACGAGGATTTTCCAATGAACACCCACAGCATCTTGTCTTACTATGTATGGCATTGTAGAGGAAACAAATGGTATTTAATTTGACTAGATCTAAGCATGAACTATATGTACATGCAATGTAATTAATGTTTTTGACCTAATCTATCAAGCAAGCAATTCTTAATGCTAGGGCTCAATCCCACAAATCAAATAAAAAGAAAGTCGAAAAACTTTGAACCTGTGAAACAAAGAAAAATAAAAGCGATAAAATGTGAAAAATCCGATGAGCCCCCTAGGTGAACAATCACCTGGGCACTGGACCTCGTGAGATGGGGCAGTGTTCAATGTCCAAACTTATTACAAATTAGTTTTACAAAAATAAAAGAAAACTCTCGCTCACAAAATAAAACAAAAAATGCTAAAGTGTATGCTCTTCTTCTTTTCTCTCTGCCACTCTCTCCTACACGCTCCTAGCCGGCTCGGGTGCGTCAACCTCCTAAAAAGTCGTCGCTGCCAATCAGTTCCTCGTAAGAAATATCAACAAAGAAAAAGATGGTCAGAAACAGACAAATAAATATAAAAATAAATAGCAAAAATAAAATAGAGGAATGATGTACGTACAAAAATGAATGCTACACTCTGTTGCTCCCCAACAACGATGCCATGTGATTAAGGTAGTTTTTCCGCACAGATTTGCTTATCAAACACGATCAGTAATCGCTGCTCCACCAGTGTGTCTCTAATCAACAATCAATGCACATAAAATTCAAGCGATCAATGTGTGTGAGCTAAAATTTATTATAACTCTACTAGAAATATGTATATGCGTAAGGATGGTAGAGTATCGTACACATGGAGCAAAATGTGATAGTAATTTTTATTAATTACAAATAACGAATAATTTAAGGAGTATTTGTACAATATGTCTAATTAACCAATGAATTAATTTATATGTTTGTGGATTTTTTATTTTTATTTTCTTATATATAATTTTAATTTTTAAATGATTTATTTTCTTTTTATAATTTTCTGATTTTTTATATTCTTTTTTTAATATATAATATTGATATATATATATATAATTATATATAGACATATAATACAATATAGGATATTACAATTATAAATACACTAAAAATAACCAAAATTTGCATAATAAATTGTTTTTTTTATGTTTTTCTACTATTTTTTGGAATTTTATCTCATTTTCTAGACTTTTAAAAATGAAAAATAAAAAACAATGACCTTTTAAATGGGTCAAATGTTTTAAGGTTTTAAAAATATAAATAAGTCCAAAATTACTTAAAATTATTTTTAATAGATAACATATAATATAAAGAAAATACAATGATATAAATAAATATTTTTGGATTTTTAAGAACTTTTGCATTTTTATAAAGATTTTAGAGATTTTATTTTTTTCGTGATTTTTTCTATTTTTAAGGATTTTTGATGTGAGGATATAACATACAATAACAAACCAATACTATTTTTTGGAATTTTTAAAGTTGATTATGTATTTTTAGGATTTTTTTAAAGTAAAGAGGGAAACATGTTATTTGGATTTTTAATAAATATGAAATATACCTAAAATGCAAAACTAATTGTATGACGTGGGAGAGCATGCAAAGAGGCACAAAACTCTATTTTTTTCATAATTTTTAAAGCACATTTGATATTTTAAAAAATAAAAAACAAACACACAGATTATTGAACTAGCAAGGGCATATTTGCAATTAAAAATAAATATGAGGTATATTCTGCAAAATACCAAACATTTATAGCTGATATTCAAACTTTAAATATTAAACAACAATTAAAAAAAGCGCAAGGTCTTCTTTGCAACCCAACTCAGATGGGACGACACGTGAGCTGAGCTGGACTGGACCCAAATGTAGTATGATAAAAGTACGAGGGTCTCCTTGCAAATACTACAAAAACTATAAAGCATACTCAATCAATTATAGAATTAAAATGTAAATAAGATAAAGGTAAGGGTATATATGTGATTACCCCTGAAACATGCGCTCGATCCTGAAGAATATGGGAAGATCCTTAAACGCATCACAGAAGCGTGAGGATTGCATCGTACGTGATCGGGAGCGACTAGTCGTACTAGTAGCTCGAGGCATCGGAATTTAAAATCTTCCATGTGTTGAAACCACATGATCCAAGAACACTTCTCAGATCGTTTCATCTAAACCACAATCAAGTATTAGGTTTACCTCTTGAAGCGTGGTTGTGATCGAGTCTCCAAACGAAGAGACCTCCTATCTCAAGTCTGATCAAACGGAGGAGATGCTAGCGAGCGCATTAATGAGATGTGTGCTTCTCGCAATCCATGTTGATGATCCAAGCGGTGAATCCCATGATCTCATCATGCGATATTCGACGTCTTCTTCACGAGCGAGGCGCACCGAAGGAGACTGAGATCCACGAGTAAACAATTCGGCAGCATAACAGCTATGTTGCGGTGATGGTGACTCTCTCTAGGGCTCCATGGTGGATAACCACAATGAGAGAGAGGGAGAGAGAGAGAGAGAGACTTGACGTGTAGAGAGAGAGAGAGAGAATTAGTTGATTGTATCACGAAGGGCAAGGTATGCCTCTTCTTATATAGGATTTTGGGAGTCCATAGATCTAAATCCATGGAGAACACAAAATCAATGGATGATTGATTTATGTTTCTTTCAATGGCCATGATGTTATTGTAAAACACAACAATTATTAATTTAATTCAAATTAATATATATTAATAAATTATTATAAATTAATTTCAAATCAAATCAATTGACTAGTCTTGAAGATAATGAGAAGATTGATCACATCCCCTAAAAAGGGGGAATGTCCACTCTTTTGAGATGAAATGTGTCGATCTCCTCAACATCTCATGAGATCTCATTATATCATGAGTTTATCTCATGATATCTTCGAGATTTACAACAACATTTGTTGTAAATTATTTCACAAAATAAAATGTGAATTATATTTTCAAATAATTATCCAATGTGAATCCAATTCACATCAATAATTAATCAACAAATATAAATCACAATAGGCTCTCTCTAATATTATAAATTACATTTATAATATATCTGATTAATATGGATAGTGTTATCCACATTATTCATATCCATGATAATTAAATCACATTTAATCATCTTGAATCTCTATTCTCATGTGCCCAAATAATCTGGATCACATTCACATTATTCACATCTTTGATAATTAAATCACATTTAATTATCTCAAATAATCTCTCCTTATAATATGAATCAAATTCATATTATTCATGATAATTTAATCACATTTTAGTGACTTGAATATTATTCATATTATTCATATTATTCATGATAATTAAGTCACATTTTAGTGACTTGGATATTGAGATCACATCTCAAATACAGATTTTGCAAACCTCCCGAAGATGCTTGATTGAATCAAGATCGCAAATCTAATCTTATCAATGCATCCAATATTTGGACCAAAGATCAGATCATTTCTCTACTGAGAGGGGTCACTAAAATCCAGACCTGTTTCATCACTCCCTCAGAATGGAAACGTCATGGTTATACAATCATTTATGATCACATCACCCTCAGGTATTCCTAATACATGTACATCCTGCATACTGGAAGACCTAAAATAAACCCAAAGTTTTAGATCAATTTTACACTATCTGCTTCAGAGATTTATCATTAAATTTCTCATTTGACTATTGGGAGTTGGTATCAACTATATACTTTCCAAAAGCATATATCATACCCAGGTGTTGATCATATACTTTCCAAAAGAATATATCAAACCTACAAATTCAGTCAAGCTTTCAAAGCGAGGCATCCGTACACGGAATTTGATTCTTTCCAATATCTCTTGAGTGAGCTCATGTCTTCCGGTTCGGTAATGAACCTGTATGATCCCTTTGAGAGATTGTATTACTCACATGCCCTTACATGCACACCAGTGTGTCGGTGTATAGACCTTGGTTAGGTAATTAACCTATTGGTCTGCCAAATGTACATACTCATACAAATAGTAACACATCTGTCTCTGATCAGAGGATGCATGCCTATATCGTGACAGCATACGACACAAGACTTTGGTTATCTCGATCTCGTTAAGTCAACTCTTTGACCTAACTTATATAACACCTTCGAATCTATATTCCCATGCAGAGGACCTGCATCAAGAGGTCAGTTAGATATCAACCTAAATGAGAAAGGATTGCCATCTCTGTCACGACCCCGTTTCCTGGGCCGTCGGATCCTCCCATATCCTGATCTGGTTACTCAGCAATAATTTATTCAGCAATCACAACTAACATTCAGAAATATACTGCAAATAAAAATACTCGGAAGAAAGTATTTCAACACTTTTCCATTCACAAAATAAAGTTTAGAGGATACATTGTCCCACTATAACCATTACATGTACATCAGCTTAAAAGGAAAATATACAAAAGATTACTAACTACCTTAAAGAGTAAAGCTACTGTGGCTGGCTGGATGTCTAGTATGTAAGCCGGATGAATTTTTAAAGTCCTTGCTATGGCTCACCGATACCTGTTGGGTTTTCCATAAATCATAGGATAAAAATTAGCGAATGCTAAGTAACGAAGAAGAGAAAAGCAAATAAATTGTGTAATTTTTTTCAAAACTTGATATCACAAAATTTCATTCCTTTTTATTAATTTAAGTCCTATTCCTTTCTATTCCACATCAGGGATTAGTCCAGGGGAACCCCACCATTCTTGGACTCCGAAGCTGTGGACGCTTCGGGATTGGAGATTGTGTTGATCTTGGTAAGCTTATGCCGCCGCACGTCGCCTCAACCAATCCTCCAATACTACCCTGACAATTTCCTTTTCTTTTATTAAACAGGGTCTCAACCCTCAGCCTGGAAAATCAAATGAGCACACCGTCCTCGAGGACTCGGTTGCTTAAAACCTCAGGCTAACATTTAATCATATAACCTAGCGGCTTTAAATACATGTTATCGTGACCCAACCGCTATTGAACCACTCGTGCCTCCACATGACACGACCACATCTTCCGTCGTTCCAACCCGAATATATTGGCTCCCGGTACCACGCGTTGCAAAACATTCAATTTGTGCGCACTTATCATAACAGGGCAACCGTGTACCACCTATGTAGGGAAATGCCAATACGGGTTCCTTCCGACAACCTACAGGTTGCATGCCCGACCTGTAGTACTACTCCCGGTCATCCTTATCGTGACACATGATCCTTTTCAGGATCCAACTCAAATCACACCAATTCACATGATGTAATTCTTTCCTTAAGTCTTTGATTTGCATAAACCGCAATACTTGGTATCGACTCACATATATATTATTCATAACCATATGTATACTCCTATTTATGCCTATTTTAACTCCCAAACCCTAACTTTCAGAGCCAACGCATCAATTTGATGTGTAAATCTTATTTTAGTGGGAATTAAAAAGCAATTCTTCAGACTTTTTCAAAAATAGCCAAAATTAGGGTTCTTCGTAGCAAAGAACACAAAACCAAGAATTTCAATAATTTCGTATGAAAACCCAACAGCAAAAAGAAGGATTTCATTACCTAATCGAGCTCTCTCTCGTGTATGCAAGGCTTTATCGAGTTTCGTTTTTAGAAAGGCTAATTTAAGGCTCCTGAAAAGATCGAATTTCATTTTTCGTATCAAAAAGCTAAGAACATGTTAAGAACGCGAAGAACGAACGAAGAACGCGAAGAACGCGAAGAACACGAAGAACGTCAAGAACATATTTTCTCTTAGAAATTCGGCAGAGTTTCCCCTTATATCGGGATATATTTCTCGGAAAATTTCGGCAGAGTTTTCCCTTATATCGGGACATATTTCAAAATAAAAACGAAAAGAGTTTCCTCTATAAAATCAATCGAGAGGAAAATAACAATGAAACTGAAAGAATATACTCAACAACAAGAGATGAAGAATCAGTAAACACCACACATCTTAGGTGAGTGAACGTGTGACGAATCACAGGGTCACTGACGTGCACAGCCGCCCGCACCTAAGTAGGGTATTACACAGATTTCTCCATCGAAATAACTATAAAAGCATAATACGAAGAATAGAAACATAATCGATGGAGAATCGGTAGACACCACGCGTCTTAGATGAGTGAACGTGTGACGAATCACAGGGTCACTGACGTGCATAGCCGCCCGCACCTAAGTAGGGTGTTACACAGATTTCTCCTCGAACCACAACAGGAAAACGAATCGGAAAGAAATATGAATCAAAAACAAAACTTGGAAGAACAAGTGTATGAATTGAAAGCCTAGCTTACGAAGAAACTAAGAGAGGATCATACCTTTCTTCTCCTCGTTCTTCCGGCAGCGCTTCGCTAGCGCTCCTCCCTCGCCTCCCACTCCTCCTCCCAACCTCTCGACCCTAGCCCTTGGGGTGGTGATAGTGTAAGTTGTAGAGAATGAATGGGTAGGGGGGTCTATTTATAGGCCCCAGAAAACCACTAACCATGATAGAAAATCATGGTTTAGACCTTAACCATGGTTTAGCGGCCCATGGTTTTGGCCCATGGTTTTAGCCAAAACTTATCCCAAACTTGGAGCTTAAGTTAAAACATTCTAGAGGATTCTAGATTCGCTAATGACGCTTAATTAACACTAATCGTGATTAACTTTCACTAATCGCGATTTAACTTTCGCGGCTTACGCATATCTTTTGTTAACTATTGATTAGTGTTTACTAATGATCATTAGCGGTTTTCAATCGTCATTAATTTCTTTAATCATGTTTAATTAGTCTTAATGACAGTCATTATGGATTAATGACATCTTAGCCTTCCTTACTTCTCTTTCTTCCGAAATTCATAACAAATCGAAACGAAGTCCGATTCACACGAAACAAATTCTGCCGGTTTCCTCTTTACGAGCCGGATCTTATTATATAGGATCCGAGATATGCCAAGTTCAAGGCTTTACAATTATAACAACCTTAAAGGAAGTCTCGTCCTCGAGACTAGAAATGCAGGCATAACATCCTTAAAGAGGATTGAAACCATAACAACCTTAAAGAGAATGAACGTTCTTTCATTTCATATGAACATATACATGATACATAGTATCATCATTCAAACAAGTACGTGTATTTCTCTCTCATTTCTGCCTCAGGTTCCCATGTGGCTTCTTCAAACTCTTGGTTCCGCCACAATACTTTAACTAAAGGCACCTCTTTGTTTCTCAACTTCTTGATATCCCTTTCAAGTATTTGCACAGGTATCTCTTGGTATGTCAAATCTGGCTCAACATGTAAATTATCATAACTTATCTTATGCTCTAGATCCCTAATGTACTTTCTCAGATTTGATACGTGAAATACATCATGTATTGCCGAAAGATGTGGAGGAAGTGCAAGTCTATAGGCAACTTTTCCAATCCGTTGAATAATTTCAAAGGGACCCACGAACCTGGGTGCTAACTTCCCACGCAAGCCAAACCTCTGAACACCCTTCATAGGTGATACTTTGAGAAATACAAATTCACCTACCTCAAATTCAAGGTCTCTTCGCCTGGTATCACTATAACTTTTCTGACGACTCTGGGCAGTTAGTAGTCTTTTTCTAGCAAGTTCTACAGCTTCTCGTGTCTCCTGAAGTCTATCTGAATCATAAAGGTTCTTTATTCCGACCTCTTGCCAACACAAAGGAGTTGTACACTTTCGTCCATATAGTGCTTCAAATGGTGCCATGCCAATACTTGTATGGTAACTATTATTGTAGGTGAATTCTACAAGAGGCAAATGTTTAATCCGCGATCCCTTCCATTCTAAGGCACATGCTCGTAGCATATCCTCTAGTGTTTGAATTGTACGTTCTAACTGTCCATCTGTTTGTGGATGATATGCTGTACTCAAGCATAGTTGTGTACCTAAAGCTTTCATGAAGTTCTCCCAATAGTGTGAGGTGAATCGTGAATCTCGATCAGAAACTACTTCCTTCGGGATACCATGGAGGCGAATCACATGTGTAATATATAACTCAGCCAGCTGGTCTGGAGTGAAAGATAAGCTTATCGGAATGAAGTGTGCTACCTTTGTCAGATGATCTATTATAACCCAGATACTATCTTTACTACCAGTCGTCTGAGGTAAGCCAGTAACGAAATCCATGTAAATGCTTTCCCATTTCCATTCAGGTATAGGGAGGGGTTGTAATAATCCCGGTGGCTTTTGGTGTGAAGCCTTTACCTGCTGGCAAGTGAAACATGAATTCACAAACTCAGCAACATCTTTCTTCATTCCTGACCACCAAAAGTACGAATGAAGATCCTTATACATCTTCGTAATTCCTGGATGAATAAATAATCTAGAACAATGAGCTTCTCGTAAGATGTCTTTCCTTAGTTCAAGTGTGTTTGGTACACAAACTCTGTGATGATTATACAGTAAACCATCTTGTATCTGGAATCCCTCTATCTCATTCTTCTCAAGTTGTTGTTTTAAGTCTTTGAGGACTGGATCATCCTCCTATCCTTTTTTTATTTTATCCCATATTTCTGGTTTGTATCGATGGGGAATAGTTATAGTATCAACACTACTATCAAATGGTTTCCATTCACTTAACGTTGATAGTAAACCCCAGAAGTGGATAGCACTCACTAACCCGAGTGAATAAGTTCTTCTGCTAAGGGCATCTGCTACGATGTTCCCCTTACCAGGGTGGTAGGAGATAGTGCAATCATAATCTTTCAACAACTCTAGCCACCGTCTATGTCTTATATTGAGCTCCTTTTGATCAAACAGATATTTTAAGCTTTTATGATCGGTGAAGATTTCAAAATTAATACCATACAGGTAGTGTCTCCACATCTTTAAAGCGAAAACTACGGCAGCTAATTCAAAGTCATGTGTTGGGTAGTTCTTCTCATGTGTCCTAAGCTGTCGTGATGCATACGCAACTACCTTACCGTGTTGCATAAGAACCGCCCCAAGTCTTTCTTTAGATGCGTCAGTATACACTGTAAACCCTTCACTCCCGGAGGGTAGAGTAAGGATTGGTGCAGATGTTAGGCATTCTTTTAGTGTCTGAAAACTAGTTTCACATGTATCAGACCATAAGAATGGGACCTCCTTCTGAGTTAGTCTAGTCATTGGCAATGCTATTCGTGAAAAGTCCTTCACAAATCTTCTATAATATCTAGCTAATCCCAGAAAATATCGTATTTCTGTGACAGTCTTCAGACGTTCCCAACTCATCACTGCACTAACCTTTGTAGGATCAACTGATATACCGTCCCCAGAAATAACATGGCCTAAGAAAGATACTTCAGATAGCCAGAAGTCACATTTGCTATATTTAGCATACAGTTTGTTCTTCCTTAGAGTTTCAAGTGCCCGCTTGAGGTGGTGTTCATGCAGATACTTATCCTTGGAGTAAATAAGCACATCATCAATAAAGACTACTACAAAGTGATCTAAGAACTCCTTGAATACTCTATTCATGAGATCCATGAAGGCTGATGGGGCATTTGTTAGTCCAAAGGCATGACTAAGAATTCATAATGCCCGTATCTAGTTCGAAAAGCTGTCTTGGGAATATCTGTATCTCTAATTTTCAACTGATGGTATCCAGATCTTAAATCAATCTTGGAATACACAGTTGAACCCTGTAACTGATCAAAGAGATCATCTATTCTTGGCAGTGGATACTTATTCTTTATTGTCCTCTTGTTTAGTTGTCTATAGTCAATGCACAACCGCATTGACCCGTCCTTCTTCCTAACAAATAAGACAGGTGCACCCCATGGTGAATTACTAGGACGAATGAATCCTTTATCTAACAGTTCTTGCAACTGTACCTTTAACTCTCGTAACTCAGCTGGTGCCATCCTATACGGAGGGATAGAGATAGGCTGAGTATCAGGTATGAGAGAGATTTCAAATTCAATCTCTCGCTCAAGTGGTAATCCAGGTAGTTCCTCTGGAAATACATCAGTAAACTCGCACACTATAGGCACATCTTCTATCATTCTTTCTGACCCTGATGTAGTGGATACATAAGCTAAATAACCTTGGCACCCTTGCTCTAACAACTGTTGTGCCTTCAATGTAGAGATATATTTGATATTATCATTGGATGTCTTTCCAATGAACTGGAACTCTATCGAGTTAGGGAGGTGGAATGTTACTGTCTTCTGGAAACAGTCAAGACATGCATGATGCCTTTCTAACCAATCCATTCCTAGTATAAGATCAAAATAATTCAATTCGATAAGTAGCCGATAAGCATGTGACTGATGTCCTGCAATTTGTCACACACTGTTGTCTAAGATCTTCTTGAATTATAATTGACCTCCTGGTTTTTTACAATAGGAATCAAACATTCTTCTTCTTCTTGTTTGTTTTGGCGTGCCTACGAAGTGCCTCATCCATTACTCTTGCAAATGGAATAGGAGCAACCAAATTCCATGGACCGATGGTATCTAGAGTCTTTCTTATGAGGATGAATAGAACCCTTAACTCAATCATCCGCGGGTCTGGAAGACTTTGATCTCTCATAGTGGCATTGAGTCCTCACTCTAATGCTTATTACCTTTGCTCCATGTCTTGGAGCATTGCCATCATAGCCGCTAATTGTCTAGACACATCTTGGTCTGCCATGATCCTGGGATGAGTCAAGGTCAAAGGTCAGTTCCTATATGTCTTAGCATGATGTACATAGGAGACAATGACTTGTGAATGGTACTACAGTCAGTTATTAAGATCAAAGGATCTTAATACAACCTTAGTTTTCTGAACACCGCTCATAGCTGATAATTACTAAATAAATTACTGGAGTAACCTTGCTCTAATACCAATCTGTCACGACCCCGTTTCCTGGGCCGTCGGATCCTCCCATACCCGGATCTGGTTACTCAGCAATAATTTATTCAGCAATCACAACTAACATTCAGAAATATACTGCAAATAAAAATACTCGGAAGAAAGTATTTCAACACTTTTCCATTCACAAAATAAAGTTTAGAGGATACATTGTCCCACTATAACCATTACATGTACATCAGCTTGAAAGGAAAATATACAAAAGATTACTAACTACCTTAAAGAGTAAAGCTACTGTGGCTGCATGGATGTCTAGTATGTAAGCCGGATGAATTTTTAAAGTCCTTGCTATGGCTCACCGATACCTGTTGGGTTTTCCATAAATAATAGGATAAAAATTAGCGAATGCTAAGTAACGAAGAAGAGAAAAGCAAATAAATTGTGTAATTTTTTTCAAAACTTGATATCACAAAATTTCATTCCTTTTTATTAATTTAAGTCCTATTCCTTTCTATTCCACATCAGGGATTAGTCCAGGGGAACCCCATCATTCTTGGACTCCGAAGCTGTGGACGCTTCGGGATTGGAGATTGTGTTGATCTTGATAAGCTTATGCCGCCGCACGTCGCCTCAACCAATCCTTCAATACTACCCTGACAATTTCCTTTTCTTTTATTAAACAGGGTCTCAACCCTCAGCCTGTAAAATCAAATGAGCACACCGTCCTCGAGGACTCGGTTGCTTAAAACCTTAGGCTAACATTTAATCATATAACCTAGCGGCTTTAAATACATGTTATCGTGACCCAGCCGCTATTAAACCACTCGTTCCTCCACATGACACGACCACATCTTCCGTCGTTCCAACCCGAATATATTGGCTCCCGGTACCATGCGTTGCAAAACATTCAATTTGTGCGTACTTATCATAACAGGGCAACCGTGTACCTCCTAAGTAGGGAAATACCAATACGGGTTCCTTCCGACAACCTAAAGGTTGCATGCCCGACCTGTAGTACTACTCCCAGTCATCCTTATCGTGACACATGATCCTTTTCAGGATCCAACTCAAATCATACCAATTCACATGATGTAATTCTTTCGTTAAGTCTTTGATTTCCATAAACCGCAATACTTGGTATCGACTCACATATATATTATTCATAACCATATGTATACTCCTATTTATGCCTATTTTAACTCCCACACCCTAACTTTCAGAGCCAACGCATCAATTTGATGTGTAAATCTTATTAGTGGGAATTACAAAGCAATTCTTCAGACTTTTTCAAAAATAACCAAAATTAGGGTTCTTCGTAGCAAAGAACACAAAACCAAGAATTTCAATAATTTCGTATGAAAACCCAACAGCAAAAAGAAGGATTTCGTTATCTAATCGAGCTCTCTCTCGTGTATGCAAGGCTTTATCGAGTTTCGTTTTTAGAAAGGCTAATTTAAGGCTCCTGAAAAGATCGAATTTCATTTTTCGTATCAAAAAGCTAAGAACATGTTAAGAACGCGAAGAACGAACGAAGAACGCGAAGAACGCGAAGAACACGAAGAACGTCAAGAACATATTTTCTCTTAGAAATTCGGCAGAGTTTCCCCTTATATCGAGATATATTTCTCGGAAAATTTCGGCAGAGTTTCCCCTTATATCGGGACATATTTCAAAATAAAAACGAAAAGAGTTTCCTCTATAAAATCAATCGAGAGGAAAATAACAATGAAACTGAAAGAATATACTCAACAACAAGAGATGAAGAATCGATAGACACCACACATCTTAGGTGAGTGAACGTGTGACGAATCACAGGGTCACTGACGTGCACAGCCGCCCGCACCTAAGTAGGGTATTACACAGATTTCTCCATCGAAATAACTATAAAAGCATAATACGAAGAATAGAAACATAATCGGTGGAGAATCGGTAGACACCACGCGTCTTAGATGAGTGAACGTGTGACGAATCACAGGGTCACTGACGTGCCTAGCCGCCCGCACTTAAGTAGGGTGTTACACAGATTTCTCCTCGAACCACAACAGGAAAACGAATCGGAAAGAAATATGAATCAAAAACAAAACTTGGAAGAACAAGAGTATGAATTGAAAGCCTAGCTTACGAAGAAACTAAGAGAGGATCATACCTTTCTTCTCCTCGTTCTCCCGGCAGCGCTTCGCTAGCGCTCCTCCCTCGCCTCCCACTCCTCCTCCCAACCTCTCGACCCTAGCCCTTGGGGTGGTGGTAGTGTAAGTTGTAGAGAATGAATGGGTAGGGGGGTCTATTTATAGGCCCCAGAAAACCACTAACCATGGTAGAAAACCATGGTTTAGACCTTAACCATGATTTAGCGGCCCATGGTTTTGGCCCATGGTTTTAGCCAAAACTTATCCCAAACTTGGAGCTTAAGTTAGAACATTCTAGAGGATTCTAGATTCGCTAATGACGCTTAATTAACACTAATCGTGATTAACTTTCACTAATCGCGATTTAACTTTCGCGGCTTACGCATATCTTTTGTTAACTATTGATTAGTGTTTACTAATGATCATTAGCGGTTTTCAATCGTCATTAATTTCTTTAATCATGTTTAATTAGTCTTAATGACAGTCATTATGGATTAATGACATCTTAGCCTTCCTTACTTCTCTTTCTTCCGAAATTCATAACAAATCGAAACGAAGTCCGATTCACACGAAACAAATTCTGCCGGTTTCCTCTTTACGAGCCGGATCTTATTATATAGGATCCGAGATATGCCAAGTTCAAGGCTTTACAATCTCCTACTCAGGTTGGAGATCATCTCTTAACAATCATTTGACGGTGCTTCATGAGTCCTCGATCTAACTCCTTAGATATTCATCCAAGCACCAACCTCTATGATTCAACAATTGAATCAACAACTATATGATTATCAAGATGGGCATGGTACATAATCCTAATTGTGCTAAGGGATCTATTATACAAAGTAGTTATTCTTCATTTCAGGTCAGGGGATGATATTTGCAATAACATTTATTGCATAATGGCTCGCTGTGGGCTCGCATGTCCATCATATCCAACGATCAAGGGCTTCTCACTCATACATGTGTCGCTCCCTCAACGATCGATACCTCTTTGCGGATCTGAGGCTCATATTAGATCCCTCGAGGAATCGAATGGTGGAGGGTCTTCAGAATCCAACGATGACGAGATGATCTAGAGCTCCTCTCCAGATCGGATGGCAGTTGTTGTTCTCGATGAATAGGGATGAACTCCCCCTCCTTCGAGCTTCAATCTTCAAATCCAATCACCCCAAGCCTCTTTCTCAACTATGAGTGTTCTACACGCTTGGGGGAAGGATCTGCAGCTGATGATGGCCCTAAAATGGTCCAAGACCCCAGAGAGGGATCCAGGAAGCTTGAAGATGACATGGGCTCCTGGTATGCTTCTTGCAGACCGATTTGATCCCAGGAGGGCTTCGTTAAGCCAAGAACATGCAAGGATAAAACCATGGATTGAAGGCAAACTACCTCGACCCGATTACGCATGGAATAGACATGAGATGGATGCAGGCAGAGAGGTTTGACGATGTGGTGGAGAAAGGACCTCGAGTTCCAGATTCGCGGGGGTCATGGGTGGTTTGATGAGTGAGCCTGGTGGAGAAGGTGAGGGTAAGTAATGGAGGTGATAATGGAGCAGAGCACGACGAAACACAATGCCACGATGGCTGGATCCCTAGCAGCTTGATGAATCTCATATTCATCATTCTAAATCTCATTTATTAAGCTCAAATCCCTCAAAATCAACAGCATTTAGGCATCTATTCTGCATAATTAGCATTCACGCAAGTTTTCATAAGAATTGCATTTTAGCACTAATTTCTGCACAAAATAAGAAAGCAAAAATCCAAGCCAAAATGACATGTAAATAGCTTAACTTCCCAGATATTTAACTCATTCATGCTAACTCCGAATAACACAAAACTACCTCCACTGTGTACATATCACTAACAAGAATAAATAAAAAATACAAAAAAATCATTAACATAAATAAGTGGACCAAAAACCCAAACCCTAGTTTCAGGATTTCCGGACTAAAAACCTCATATCTTGCTCATCCAGTGTCTATTTTAATCCTACTCACTTTTGAAATAATGTACATTCAATTACCTTCAAAACAAGACCAAGTTCAAGTTATCCGGAGCTCGAATGTGAAAGTTGGGTTTTTGGCCCCTTTTGTACATTTTGTATTTTAGCGGTTTTTGATCTGATATTTTATGTACATATGTAACCTATTTTAGTTTGTTTCTTTTTAGTTTATCTTCTTTGATAAAAGTTTTATTAAAATGCGTAAAAATACAAATCCAAATTGAGCTTGAAATCAAAGAAACAAATTGAGTCCGCATCTTCACTAACTTCCTGTACAAAAGTGGTCTTTTTCGTGATTTATTTTATCTCTTCTTTTTCTTAATTAATAAAAATCCAAAAAATAGAGTAATGTGTAATTATTTATTCTTGGTTTTACCATATTTTTCTGGATTTTTATCTGATTTAAAAATGACATAAAAATTACAAAACCCAAAAAACCAAGGTATTCTATGTACATGGGATACCCCAAAAATATCACTTTGTACAAATGATCAATTTTGATTTTAATGTCTTCATAAAAGTTGTAGATCTCATCGAGACGAGCAATTTTTATGAAGGAATATTTTCGATCCAAGGTTGTTTACTATTTCTTTTTTATTTTACAAAATATTTATTTTTCAATTTTCCTGGTGCTGACACCAGAAAAATAGAAAAATAAAAAAATGTTTTGATTTTACAAACCATTTTTGGCTTATCTATTATCGTTTTTATAAAAAATATAATAAATAAAAAATAAAAAAAAATAATTCCCACACGTGCGAAGCACGTGCCCGTGCCCCTTTCTCCCCTTTGCTCAAACACCACCACGTGGCCCCATCATGGTCGTCCGATCTCGGCCGATCGGACGGCCACTGTCCTTCGTTCCCAAATCGGTCGTCGCCCATCGGGGTATTGTTGTGGCTTGGAATGGAGATCTTTTTGATTTGGTGGATGAGGTTATTTTGATCCATTCGGTGACAGTGGTTTTGCTAAGCAGGAAAGACCGGTCGAGGATTGTGGTATCATCGATATACAACATTGCGGGGTCCTCTACAAATGAGGCGCTCTGGAATGAGTTGAGGAACATTAGGATGAGGTTTCCGGCAATGGTGTGGCTCGTGGGTGGAGATTTTAATGTAACACTGTATGCGGATGATAGGCCTGAGGGGAGAGGAGCGCAGGATCCTGGATCTTATTTATTTGCTGATATGGTGGAGCAGCTAGCTTTGGAGGTGCTTGATGCGACAAACTACAAGTATACTTGGAGAAACTCATCTTCTCGCTCTAGAATTGCTAGGTTTATAATGTCTGTTGAGGCACAAGAGCTATTTAATTTGGCAAGCGTTACATCTCTTCCTAGGTAAAGATCGGATCATACACCGCTTTGCTTCAACTCTTGCAATGGGAGGGGATACCCATCTTACTTCAGGTTCGAGCGATGTTGGATTTTGGAGGAGAGCTTCCGTGAGTTGGTAAGCAATTTTTAGTCTGAACTGGAGGTGGATGGATCAACGACTGTTCGGATCGATCTGAAGTTGGCTGCTTTGTGGAAAAGGCTAATGGCTTACAGAAGAGAATCTCGTGCTGAACGTGAGCAGAGGCGTACTCAAGCGTAGGAGGAAGTGATGAGATTTGACTCATTGGAGGATAACATAAGTCTAGATGAGGCAGAGCTAGACAGAAGGAGGGTGGTGCAGAAGATCTTGGAGGAGGAGGATAGGAAGTGTGAGCTTGAGTGGAGACAGAGATCCTGACAGAAGTGGTTGAAGGAAGGGGATGCGAATACTAAATACTTTCATGCGGTGGCAAACGAGAGAAGGAGGAGGAACTTGATTCACTCGATCCAAGTTGGTGGCGAGGAGTTTCATGGGGAGGAGGCGGTTGCAAGAGAGGTCACAAGCTATTTCAAAAGTATGAGCAGATGCCTACCACATTGTGGTTCGAGGTGGTTGGGCATGGGGGTGGAGAGCATAACTGATGGTGAGGCGGATATGTTGACGAGGCCGTTCGAGTTACAGGAGATCCGCGAGGATGTATTTTCTTTGAACCCTGACGGATGCCCAGGTCCGGATGGGTTCCCAGTGTTCTTTTTCAGGGAATTTTAGGAGTTGGTATCTAAAGAGGTATTAGAGATGGTTGTGGAATTTGCAGATGGAAACTATGGTTTTGATCGGCTTAACAACTCTTTTATTTTCTTACTACCTAAGAAGGAAGTGGCGACAAGGATGGAGGACTTCAGACCAATTGCTTTGTCCAATGCGATTTACTTGATTGTGGCAAAAGTCTTGGCCAATCGTTTGAGGGGAGTTTTAGGCAGAATCATCTCACCTTCACATAGCGCTTTTTTGCCTAGTAGACAACTCATGGACAGTGTTGTCTTAGCCTCGGAGATCATTGCTGATTGGCGTAGAAGGAATACAAAGGGAGTCTTGTGGAAGGTCGATTTCTCAAAAGCATATGATTGTGTGAATTGGCATTTCATATGGGCTTCTCTGTTCAGACGAGGCTTCCCGGACAGATGGATCTCGTGGATGAAGAGATGTGTAACTATGATTTCTTGTGCAGTCCTTGTCAATGGTCAACCGAAGGGCGGGTACTTTCAGCCGCAACGTGGAGTTCGACAGGGTTGCCCCCTATCTCCACTACTCTTTGTTCTTGCAACGGATGCCCTATCCGTTATGATCGATCGAGCAGTGGCAAGTGGAATTTGCAAGGGATTTGTAAAGGAGGAGCTTTCGATCCCTCTACTTCAGTATGAAGATGATACGATTCTTTTTACGGAAGGAGGAGCAGAGAGCTGTAAGGGCTTGTCAGCGATTCTCGACATCTTTGGCGATGTCTCTGGATTGAGACTCAATAGAAATAAGTCAGAATTTGTCCCTTTCGGCTTGGAGGATGCAGAGATTGAGGCTTGTGCTGGTTGGCTACGTTCCCCTCGAAGGAACTTGCCATTACGCTATCTTGAGGTGCCATTGGTAAGTGGAAAGATGCGCTAGACAGATTGGTTACCAGTAATTGAGAAGATGGAGCAGAAGCTGGCTGGCTGGAAATCTGTTTGTCTGTCTAGAGGCGGTAGATTAGTGTTGTTGCGCTCGGTTCTTTCTGCAATTCCTATCTTTTTTATGTCATCCAGACTCTTGCCTATTGGGATTAGAAAGAGGATTGAGAGCATCATGAGACGCTTCTTCTGGTCGTCGACAGGGCGATCCAACGGATTACCATTATTGAATTGGGAAACTGTTTCATGTTCGAAGGATAATGGTGGTTTGGGTGTACGTAGTTTCGAGGAGATGAACAAGGCGTTGATCAGCAAGTGGATTACTCGGATTTGGGGTGATTGTAAAAGCTTGGCTTGCACTATGATAAAGAAGGTCTATGGTAACGGTTCATCGTTGCCTGAGGACGGGGTCCTTGGGCACGCTCCCTCGTATTTCTGGCGAGGAATATGTGCTGTGGTGCAGGACATTCGTCCCTTTCTGAGACCTGTCCTTGAGGACGGCACTGGTTTTAAGTTCTGAAAGGATGACTGGAATGGGAGTGGGTTACTAAGCGCGAGGTTTCCGCGGTTGATGGCTTTAGCAGTGGACCCGGATTGTTCAGTGGTGAGTTTGTGGGATGGACGATCTTTCTTCCCTAGATTTAAATATGAGTTATCCGATCAGAGACTGGAGGAGTTATTGGTGATGCTGACGGAGTTGGATAATGTTGCTGGGCCCTCTAATGGGCGCGACTGCTGGAGCTGGTGCGATGGGGTGTTCTCAGTTGGCAAGGCGTACAAGGTTTTGAAGGGGCCGGTGGTATTTGATCCGGGAGGATGCGTGTCAGATTATAGAAGGATCTGGAAATGGAAGGTTCCGACACATGTGAAGGTCTTTCTATGGCTGTTCAGAAGGGGAAGACTCTTAACTGGGGATAGACTTGTGCGATTTGTTCAGTCAGCTGATGCTGCCTGCATGCGGTGTTTGGGTGAGGTGGAAGATGCAGATCATCTTTTCTTCGGGTGTGAGAGCTCAAAGAAGGCATGGGAGTTATTTGGGAATCAGACGATTAATGTAGATGGTGTATTAGATTTCTGGAAGTCTATTGGAGCGGATTGGAATGACACATAGATTGAGAGATCGGGCGTTTTGGCTTTGATTTGGACGATCTGGCTTGCTAGGAATGGTGTGATATTCCGTCAGGAGTGCTGTTACAAAGAAAACATTGTTATGCATGCTCGTGCGTTAGCATAGCATTAGAACTTGTAATTTTGTTTATGTATCTGACTTGTTCACATGCGTGTATTTTATTGGTAGTAAATGGTGAAGTTTTTGAGCACTCATCTTCCAAAAAAAAAACAACTTTTCTCCGTTAGAAACTTAATGGAGAATATTACTTAACTACCCTCCGAACTCTCTGCCACCGGAGCTTCTGGACACGGGGTAACCTTTCTAAAGAGGGCAGCCGGACTCCCACCCTCCCCCATCCCATTTCTCACGATCAGGCGTTCCTCCCGCCTTCTCCATCATTGCTGCCTTGCCGTCCTGCTGCAATCCTCCAGCTCTTGCCGTCGCAACCCCATCCCTCTCCTCGCAACTCCACCCCCAACTTCCTCTAGACCGCCGACAGTCCGACCCTCCCCCGCCGCCAAAAATCCCCGCCGCGTCCAACCTTCCCTCCGCCTCCGAAAATCCCACTGCCCTCCAATCCCATCTCCGCCGCCAGAAAAACCCACCAGCCCCAACTTCCTGATTCACCTAAAGGTCCATCGATTTTTCTACTCCCAGTTTCAGGTTACAAGTCCTTGAATTTCACCTTTTGATTTTATTATCACGCAACTTGATTGTTCAGTAGACTCTTTGTTGACTGATTTGGTTCATTTTATTCAGTTTTTTTTCTAAGGTGTAGATAGGATAACCCTCCAGAATGGGATTGTCGTCTACAACCACGGCCAGTGAAGCAGTTCTGTTCTGTGTTTTTGACATGCGAAGAGGGCAACAAGAAGGGCAAGAAATCGACAAAATATTGTTCTTTTTCCCTCCGGAATGTGTGTATTCGAAGCAACTTTCCGTCATAGGGCTAAGTGAGGGTCTCATCACTTTTACAAGGTTATCACTTCTGGTCTTTTGTATCTATAATTTTGTTATGTGAATACACAAGTTAGGGTGGGCACCTTTTGGGTGCCTACGATTTCCTTTGAAAAGACAAATAAGGGTGCTAGTGGGGATGAGAACCTTCCGAGGGAACTCATAGTTCTTTATAGAGGATGGATGTATTTGACGAGGATTACGGACTTTGAAGTATTTGTCAACTGCAATTCAACAACTTTTCAAACTGGAACTGGTATATTTAGATCAACATCGATAACATGGCTAAACTAAAGTATTTTATCCAGCTGATATATTGAAATAAACGTCATTAATATAACTAAACTAGCCCATCAGTTCAATCAAGGCTATTCAGCGACTTTCGTGAGAAAAGGGCAGTATTTAGAATCTTTTTTTTTGGATGATCATTTTTGCATGTAGTGGACTATAATGGTTATCATGATTTTTTTCACCTGATAAAAGTTCCTTCGCAGAATTTTCTCTCCTGGTGCCGGTTGTGAGGTCATCGAAGCAGAAAAGCATACACATGTATTCTACCAAGCTGAACCAGATATATGGTTTGTTATGGTATATCTTCTCATGTGTTATTTACTCTAGGGCGAGATAAAAATGTTATACTAGCCAGTTTTTATAAAAAAATGCTGATTCTAAGTAGAGCAGTCACTTGGTATGGGTTTACTTCTCATATGCTTTTGGTAGTTGTTAACACATACAATAGTAGTAGTATCTGTACCTTTCTCTATTTTGTTTTCATCATAGTATGCTTTATGTAATTTACCCATAGGCTACTCTCCTATATAAGAGAGCCTAGGGTTCATGGAATAAACAAGCCATTCACTTTTCCCAACATGGTATCAGAGCGACGGTCCTAGACCGGAGTTCTCGAAACCCTAACCCTAACCCCACCACATCCACCGGCCTTCTTCCTCTCGCTCAATCGGCGCCGCCCGAGTTCTCCTCCATCGCCGCCGCGCCTCCGAGTGCAGGCACTCGCGTGCTGTGCGCCTGTGCACATCTCCTCCGTGCACGCCTGCTGCGCGCCTCCGTGTGCACGCCTGCTGCGCGTATCGCCTCCTTGCGCGCATCCTTCCGCGTGCTGCAGTGCTGCAGTGCCTGTGCGTGCACCTGTAGCGCACCTTCAGTGCGCGCGCTGTAGCGTTTTTGCGCGCACATCTCCAGTGCATCTGTGCGCTTCCTTGCGTGCATCCTTGCGCGCGCCGTAGCCCCTGTACGCCATCAACTGTGCGCAATCATTTGTGCGCACCAGTAGCGCATCTCCAGTCCACGCATATCCTGTTGTGCGCGATCTCCTTTGCCTGCGCGTGATTCCAGTGCGCGGGTAGGGCTTAGCACGCACATCTTCATGGGGATAGTTGCTTGAGGTCTACACATGCAACTAATCCCGTCTATGTCATTGTAGACGAAGCTCATCGTCTATCAATTGCTCCAGTCTTCCATGTCCAGTATGTCAGAAAGCAAGGCGGATATCCCATCTATTGGCGCCTTTCGTGGTCTAGTTCCTATTGTCAAGATGGACGGTACAAACTATGAACTGTGGGCTATGCAGTTCATGAGTATGATGAAGTCAACAGGTAAGAAGCACATTCTTACCGAACCTGAGCTTGCAGAGAAGACTGGAGTAAATGCCTCTTGGGAGGCTGATGATGCGTATGCCAAAGTCTGGCTATCTGGTACATTGGCTATTGAAATTGCCAATGACATCCTACACCAGCCCACAACCAAGGATATGTGGGACATTCTGGCGGCTACATACTCCCAGGCCAAGAACGACGAAGATTCTGCAACTTCAGCATGACATATTCACAATAAAGCAGAATGGTCGCCCTTTACATTCCCTCTATACATCACTAAGAGGGATGTTCGAGAAGCTTTATAGCTTCATGCCTCTCACAGCTACGCCAGAACAGCAGAAGACATACCGGAACGCGACGATGGTGGGTGTGTTTCTGGCTGCACTTGATCCTGAGTATGAGGCAGCACGATCACAGATTCTGGCAGACTCTACTATTCCTCCCATGGAGGAAGCTTTTCATAGATTGAGTCGGATCACACTTCCTTCCACAGCTGCGAGTCAGAACTCTTCAGCCATGACAGTCAACAGAGGTCGTGGGTTCCATCACCAGAGCCGTGGACGTGGACCTCGTGGAAGAGGTGGCCGCACTAGACCAACATGTACCTACTGTCATCGAGTAGGACACAGTGAAGACACATGCTACTCAAAGCATGGATTTCCTGCATCTGCACGAGCGGCTGAGCAGATAGAGCCCCCGTCTGCGGCTACTCTGGATCAACGGTTCGAGGATCTAGTTGCCCGTCTGAGGGGCATTATTCCACCATCTAGTCCAGCACCGACTACAGAGAGTCATTCTGATGCTGCCGCTTCTGCCTCTGCGTCTACCAGTGCTTCAGGTAGTATACTTGCATTCCACAGTAGTAGATCAGATACTTTACCATGGATTATGGACTCGGGCGCTACACATCATCTATGTGGCGACCAGAGTCTGCTTTCAGGATACACTCAGATCCCTCCAGGTCGGACAGTCGTGATTGCCCATGGCACTCATTCCCCCATCACTGGTCAGGGGGAGGCTAGATTGACATCCTCTATGCAGCTCAAGAATGTGCTACATGCACCTGATTTCTCAATGAATTTATTGTCAATTAGCCAGATTACGAAGGATCTACATTGTCAGGCAATTTTTGATCCATCTTCTTTGATTTTTCAGGACATCCATACGGGCAACATGATTGGTCGTGGCTATGAGCAAGGAGGCCTATACCGCCTGAATCAGACTCCTTTTGCTGGATCATCATCCTCTTCTGGACAAGTATCAACCTTATTATGGCATCTGCGTTTTGGTCATTTACCGCTTCAGAAGTTGCGTCAAGTTTTACCCTATGGTCTCCCTCACACACCTATTCAGTGTGAAGTATGTCAGTTGGGAAAGCATCACAGGTCGTCCTTTCCCAATCGTCCAAGTCGGAGTAGTACCTCCAAGTTTGAGTTATTTCATATTGATGTCTGGGGTCCGAGTCGTGTACCCGATCATCAGGGACACAGATTTTATATAGTTTTTGTGGATGATTTCTCTAGAGTGTCATGGGTGTTTCTGATGAAAAATAAATCTGAAGCAGGAAATATCATTATCCATTTTCTGAATGAAATACAAAATGTTTTTTCTACATCTGTGAAGCTTGTGAGAAGTGACAATGCTTTAGAGTTGTGCACCAATATTCTTGCCAATTACTACTCCTCAAAAGGATTATTCACCAAACATCTTGTGCTCATACATCTCAACAGAATGGGATTGCTGAAAGAAAACACCGTCACCTTCTTGATGTCACAAGATCACTACTTATACAGAGTCATGTTCCCTGTTCCTACTGGGGTGATGCAGTTCTCACTGCATGTTACCTAATCAATCGTATGCCTTCGTCTGTCTTGAATGAACAGATTCCGTTCTCACTCATTCATCCTGACAAGGATCTGTTCACTCTTACTCCTCGTGTGTTTGGGTCGGTTGCGTTTGTCCATCAGTTGTCGCCGGGTACTGACAAGCTCTCTCCTAGGGCTGTCAAGTGTGTCTTTGTTGGGTACTCCAGAACTCAAAAGGGGTACAAGTGCTTTGATCCTCTGCGTCGACGGTATATGATCAGTGCAGATGTTACATTTTTTGAATATGTTATGTATTTTTCAGCATCAGGAGACAAGCAGCTCCCACCTATACCACCTGATGCCATATACATGACACCACCACCACCTCAGATGCCACCACCACCACCACCACCACCACCACAACAGCCTATCTCACCATTCCCGTTCCATTATACCCGCAGGCTTCCTCCAGCTCATGGTCATGACTCGTCCACTAGCTCGCCTATGGTATGTAATGAAAATATTAATGTTGATGGATCTGACGACATTTCTGAGCAGGATGTGGTGCATGAGCCAAATGAGCATACAACTGATTTGGATATTCCCATTGCTTTACGGAAGTCGAAGAGGAGTTGCGCCAAATATCCATTATCAGCCTCTGTATCTTTTGAGCGGCTATCTGGAGATTTCAGGTCGTTTGTTATGGCACTTTCAGCTATAGATATTCCACGGAATCATCATGAGGCTCTGCAGGACAGTAGATGGCGGCTAGCAATGGAAGAAGAAATGGCGGCACTTCAGTCCAGAGGAACTTGGACTTTGGTTTCTATACCTCCAGATGTGAACCCAGTGAGCTGCAAGTGGGTGTTCACAGTGAAGCAAAATGCAGATGGCTCTATTGACAGGTACAAGGCGCGTCTGGTTGCACGTGGCTTCACACAAACGTACGGGGTGGATTATCTTGACACATTCTCGCCTGTGGCACGTCATTCCACTCTACGGATTTTGTTGTCAGTTGCAGTTGCTCGAGACTGGCCGCTCCATCAGTTGGACGTGAAGAATGCATTCCTATATGGAGATTTGCATGAAGAGGTGTATATGCAACAACCACCTGGTTTTGCTGTTGAGGGGGAGTGTTCCAAGGTATGCAGGTTGCATAAGGCTATCTATGGCCTTAAGCAGAGCCCCAGAGCATGGTTTCAGAAGCTCTCGGATCTCTTCGAGAAACAAGGATACAAACGCTCCAATGCTGATCATTCCTTGTTTGTACAGAAGACCGCGAGAGGTATCATTGTCATTATGGTTTATGTTGATGACATCTTGATTACAGGAGATGATGAGCAGGGCATAAGGCAGGCGAAAGAAATGCTGGGTAATGAATTTGTCACTAAGGATCTTGGGGTCCTTAGATACTTTCCGGGGCTTGAATTTGCTAGAAATTCATATGGGCTAGTAATGTCACAAAGGAAATATGTTACAGATCTGTTGAGTGAAACAAGTATGCTTGGGTGTCGACCTGCTACGACACCAATGGATCCCAGCATGAAGCTTTATGAAGATAATACAGAGGAGGTGGACAGGAGAAGGTATAGAGAACTGGTAGGCAAACTGTTGTATGTCACGATCACTATACCAGATATATTATTTGCAGTGAGTCGTGTGAGCCAGTTCATGGAGCAACCACGCCAGGTGCATATGGATGCAATACATATGATTCTTAGATATCTTAAATCTTCTCCAGGTGCAGGTCTGCTATTCAAGAAAGGAAAGGGGATCTCTATCTCAGCATGTGCGGATGCAGACTATGCAGGATGTCCCAAGGATAGGAAGTCCACCTCAGGGTATGCTATCTATGTTGGAGATGCCCTAGTCTCATGGAGAAGTAAGAAACAAACGGTGGTAGCTAGATCTAGTGCTGAATCCGAATATAGGGCTATGGCCCAGGTTACTACAGAGATGATGTGGGTGAAAGCTGTGCTTACAGACCTATGCTTAGATGTACCACTTCCTATGAACTTGGAATGTGATAATCAGGCTGCCTTGTTTATTGCAAACAACCCAGCATTCCATGAGCGGACCAAGCATATTGAGGTGGACTGTCACTTCATACGTGATATGATTCAGAAAGGATTCATTGCTACATCTCATGTTACCTCAGAGAATCAGACGGCGGACATATTCACCAATGCATTGCTACGAGGCCCATTTCAGAAGTGTGCTTCCAAGCTGAGCATGATTGATATCTATGCTCCATCTTGAGGGGGAGTGTTAACGCATACAATAGTAATAGTATATGTACCTTTTCTCTATTTTGTTTTCTTCATAGTATGCTTTATGTAATTTACCCATAGGCTACTCTCCTATATAAGAGAGCGTAGGGTTCATGGAATAAACAAGCCATTCACTTTTCCCAACAGTAGTTATCTGCTCCGCACATGGCTATCCAGTCCTATATAAACGATCCTTTCTATTCGAAGTTCTTATAATGAAATAGCTTTAATCAACTTCAAATAATCTTAGAAGATGCTCTAATGCTTATGTTATTCTGGAAAGCAGTTCATTTTTTTACATATCTTGCTAATACTTATTTCATTCCAATGCAACAAGATGTTTTTGGCCAGTATTCTTCACTTGATGACAAATAGTAACACTCTCTGCACAGGTAGTAGAGAAAACCTCTGAAGCCATTTGGCGTAGCAGTGGCTTGCAAGGTGTCTTGAAAGAAGTGCATAATCTTTTCTTAATGTTTAATGGACCCGTGCGCACATTACTTGATAAACAACCCAGTGGAGTGCTCGCACGCAATCATTTGCATTTCTTCATTTCTGATTATTTAAATGGTATATTATCCTATATATACTCTCTCTATCTCTTGTATCCAGATCGATTTGAATTTTTGGATTGCATTTCTGTTTAGCATGAATGAGAGAGCTTCTATCTTCCCACAATATTATTATAAAAAAAACATAAGTTTTTGAATCGAAAGCTTTCCATTTATTTTAATTTGACAGAATCTTGTATATTCTAATAATTCAAGTTCATATTTTGGGAATTTGTTGAAGTAGATTTTCTTGTTGGGAAGAAATACAAGATGCCCTCTTTCCGGGACTGTCTGAAGGAGAGAGGAACCATACAAATGCTGACTCTTGGTAGAGAACTAGCTATTGAGGTCCAGGTATTTATGATCATTTTTTGAGGAAATTATGATTAGCTTGTGAGGCTTCAGCACAAGATTTTCAGCCTAATTGAAGTAGGTAATTTATTGGTATGTGTATGAAAATGTTTTCCTTTGTACTCTTAGTGAAAATCTGGTATTGCTATATTTTGCTTATTTTATTCGACACACGCTATAGTTGGAAATTGATAACCTCATCTTGTTAAAAGATCCCCTATTTGTTAGGACGATTGGGCCTAACACTTGCGGATTTCTGATTTTACTTTGGTAGTTGAGCTCAGAGCCACTCATTTGTCCAAAGTGTTTCAGACACTAATGTAGGATAAGGAAAATATTGAAGGATTTATAGGTAGCAGTAGTCATTCTTATATAGTCCGTTAGGCAAGAAAAAATTACATTGTCGTTAATAAAAAATAAAATTCTTAAAAGGGAAACGAAGATAATTAATATTATATGTACGCTCTCTTTTAAGTTGGAGCATGTATCTTGATCATGCTTTGTTTGCCATGATGATGAGATAGAGGGCATGAGGGCAGGATTTTAGTTTTCTTTATCCCTCATCCGATTGCATATTATGGTTGAGAAGTATCGTGGTGCAAGAGGAGGGTCACCCACTAGTCCTTAAGTGCCCAATTGAGAAAGTGGCTGGGCCTAGAAGTGTAGAGATAGTCCAGATTGGAAGATAAAAGTTAGGCTTGCCGTAGTCAATGTTTTAAAAAGCGTGAGGCGTATCGAGGCGTACGCCTCACTTGCGAAAGAAAAAATTTCATAAAACATAACAATTAATCGTAATTACAATATTCAAGTTCTAAAAATTAAATAGTTATGATTAAATACATAACTCCATGACATTTCAAGGCTAACGTCATGGTTTAAACATCCAAGTTGTTATATAACTCTCTTTTTTGGACTCTAAATCTGTAAGGAGTCAAGTAAATATGGATATACAAGCACAATAATGGGCAACTCTCCTCAAAATTTAAATTACTAAATAAAATTTAACTAAAGGGACTAGATGTAACACAAGAGGCATGCTAAAGGGTAGAGACATTAGATTTAAGGACTCAAGACCCAATTTTTTCTTCATGCTGATTTATAAAGAACATGCATAACAAAGTAAAAATAAGCTTAATACTTTAATAAACTAAAAAATGCATTTCAGTGAATTGTAAGTTTAAGGACTTGAAAATTCTTAAAACCCAGCAACTAAGAATCATTTTTCCTTATGTTCGACCTTGGTAGACTTGCCAAGTAAAAATGCTCCACAACATTCAAAGTTTGTGGTTTTGCTGATCAAAATTCATCTCATGTACTAGTACGTTCTATGAAAGATGAAAAACCACAATCTAAAAGAAAAGAAAAAAATATTGTTGAAAAAAAATTAAAAATCAGCACACAAATGAGGCAGCGCCTCGAGGCGCACGTCTCACTGAGGCTGCATGAGGCTATTCGGAAAAACACCTCGAAGCATACACCTCAGCGCCTCGAGGCGCTGACTCGAGGCGCGTTTTTAAAAAACAATGGCCGGAATACTTCTCATTCCCCACTTTCTTCTCTTTACTTTATGGTCTTGTACTGGATGATCAATGCTGTCTTGTCTAATCGACACTACAAATTGCCTCTTGAATGAGCCAATTGTACAGCTGAGCTTGGTTGCTACACCTATCTAATAACCTAGTCCCTCGTATACCTACTAATTTGACTCATAGCTTAATGTTCGACATGTACCTGGGGAAAATGTTATCAAGGAGTGACAGATATACATATATCTTTCTTTAAAAAAAGATATACATATATCATGTACATTCAAACATAAAAATAAACAAAAATGTTATTTCTAAAATGTTGCTTTTACTTAAAAGTATTATTTCTGAACGCTGATTTGAAAATTTATACAAATCCATTTGTTAGATTGGATTTTTAAATAAGGTTATGATTTTTGAAATATCTAATTTTGGTAAACCTATAATTTAAACATGTCCAAAGACATCCTTAAGGCTAAATCATCAACTATAACTTAAATATAAAAGATTTTGAAGTTTAAAAGGGGCAACCTTTTTTTAATTCATTTATTATGAATCTATGAGATCAAGAGCAAGGGAGAGAGTGAAATGTGCCCAAATTTCACTTCATATTAAATTATATTGAAACTTATAATTTCATAAAGTTAGTGATTAATTATTTAATAATAATAATGAATATAATTTCATTAATGAAAATAATTTTGATATTTAAGGAGGTGCCATATTTAACAATCTAATTACGCCCCCGGTATAGATTCGGGTCTCCCTCGACACATACCTAGTTCAACCAGGAATTTTATATTAGTTAGGCGTTAATTTGAAATGAGAAGTTGGTAGGGGCTGCTACATTGCTGCTCGGATGTACACAATTTGCAAGGGTTCTCACATCAGGAATGCATGTGGTAAATAAGGTAGTTCCGCTGCATTGTTGCTCGTATATAGTTCAAAATTTGCAAGGGTTCTCACATGATGGACACATGCAGGTAATAGTCCAAAAAAGCTGCAAATGAAGTTGCAGACATGTAGTTGAAATATAGACACTTTGACTGGTAAATTAATGGAGATAGTAGATACGACGTAAAGAAGGAAGATTCAGATACTGTCTCCAAGAGACAAAAATGTATTTTGAGAGAAAGCAATGGTGATCGAGAAGACATGTTTTAAACTTTGATATTCAGGTAAAGATAAGGGCAGAAATGGAGTGGTTGTTCACAAGGATTTGGAGGATTATGTGGCTGAGGTGCAAAGATTCTTGGATCGGATTATTTTGTTAAAATTGGTGTTCGAAGAAGAAATTCTGAATATCATCTCAGTTTATGCATCACAAATTGGTTTATATGAAATGATTAAACAATATTTTTGGGAGGATTTGGATAAGATTATGCAACGAATCCCACAAATAGAGATGATTTGCCTAGGTGGAGATCTGAATGGATATGAGGGAAAAGATGCTTCAGTGTATGCTAGTGTTCATGGAGGCTATTGCTTCAGGGATAAGAATGCAGAGGAAAAAGTCATTCTGAATTTTGTAATGGCTTATGATCTTTTCATGGCAAACACTCTATTCAAGAAGAGGGATAATTTATTTACTTATAAGAGTGGATCGACTAGAATACAAATAGATTACTTTGCATTGAGGAGAAGAGATCGGTTGTGTTGCAAAGACTGCAAAGTAATCTCAGGAGATAGTTTGACAACCTAACATCACTTGTTGGTTGTGGATATGCAAATAAAAAGGATGGTAAAGAAAAGGAGGGTTTCCAAGATCATCAGAACTAGATGGGTGAATCTTCATAAGAAGCAATCAAGCTTTAGGTATAACGTTTTAGAAGACTTATCTTGGGATTGTAACGGAAGTGCAAACGAGTTGTGTGAGGTGGTAGCATCTTGTATTTGAAGGGTTGCCAAAGAGATGATAGGCGAGTCAGAGGGAGGAGCTCTAGGCCAACAGGAGGCTTGGTGGTGGAGTGGAGGGGTGCAAGAGAAGCACACAATTAAAAGAGCATGCTTGAAAGCTATGTCTAAGGATAGAACATAGGAAACTGTCACAAACTACAAAAAGCTGACAACATTGGTTCTATCTAGTGCTGAGACAGAATACTACACAACCTAGTTTAGTCTTCCAGCTACTATGTTTGGTGACGATAGATTTATTATTTCCTAATACGTTTTGTGACAATGGATTTATTATTTCTATTCCCTTTAATCCTGTTTTTCATGAGCATATCAAACACATTGAAATGGATCACAGTTTCTTGCTTTGCTGACGTAGTGATAGCTACTCCCTAATTTCTTTTAGACTGCACATCATCAATATTTTTTTATGAAGGTTTTAAAGAAGTCATTTTTATAGAGGATGAGTGGTGGAATTCTAATTCTTAGCTTTAGTCGGTGTTTCTTGGAAATTCCCTCTTTTCCTAGTTACTATATAAGAGGGACCATGATTTTACCAAAGTGATTCATTAGCTTTCTTTCCATAGCAGTATGCTAATATGTTGTCGCTTCTCTAATTTATAGTAGACAATCGATAGTGATATGCTAATATTTTTTTTGGTAATTTATAATAAATCCATGCTTGATATACTATCAGTTTCATTTTTTTTATCAAAGAGGAAATTGGGCCTGGAAAGTGTTAATATTGTGAAAGCAACAGTTGTTTCAGTGAGCTAACGTCATTAGCATGTAATCTAGTGATTAGCAATATGAGGATACTTAGTTACTTACAATACTTTGTCAATAGTTATAAACTTTTAAATGTTTTTACCGTCTTCATTTTCACAAACCTGGTCCTTCGTGACCATTGTAGGATGTTCTCGATGGAAACAACCTTTTCCCAGTACGTAGGTCTGAGAAAGCTACAAATCTTTGAAGTGCCTTGCCAGAATAAAATTTACAGAGTTCACGAAATAGCACATTGTAGACACTTTAATTACAGCATTGTTGCCACCCAAGTTTTTATTCAAATACAATGTTGTGATATATGCAATTTGTTTCCGGCTGACAGCGTGCTGTGGTTTCTTGATCATTCTTATTTCAGTCGCTTGTTACAGCTCTCGAGTCTTCTTGTGCTGGGGCAACTTGCAAATCTCTTATCTTGTTCCAGGACCTGTTTGTTTCTTCGTCTCTCTCACCTGTATGGTTTGCAGCTTTAAGTCCTACTTCATTTAGCCGAGTCTTCTCATTTTTTGGCAAACATTTATTGGTTAAATTAGATCTTTTTGGTTAAATGAGTTAACTCTTCTGCTTTACTGGTTGTCTGTATTTTTCTGTTTGTATTACAGGATGACATGACCAACCTGTTCACCTATGCTGTTATGAGGTTGACTCCACACGCTTTATCATCGATTATGAGCTCTCGATCTTATTTGGGTAAAGGATCTTCGTCTTCGAATGTTTTGGCTGCCTCTATGATGGCAAATACTGGATGCATACTAGAAGCAAACCAGTACCTCTTGCAGGCTGCCTCACCTGCTAGAAATGGTCACGGATGCCCAGTTAGGAGGCCTTTACAGCGTGACATATGGCAGAAAGGGAAGGATGGTTATCTTTTCAGTGAAACTAGGCATGAAGAAGTTGACAGCTTGACATCTGTTGCGCCAACCTTATGGCTCAAGAATTCCGAGGAACATATGCTCCCTTGCATATATCAACATAAGAACTTAACCATAATAGTTCTAATTCCAGCCGCCTCTTTGGTCAGTGGGGATCAAGAGCTGATTGTGATCAAGCGGAGAATTCTAGAAAATGTTAGTATGCTACCTCCAATCTCTATTTACTAATTGATTTTACATTGATATTTATTTGAAAGTTTATTTTTTAAATAAAATCATTTCATGATGTAGATCTGACGTAGAATAAACTAGAATTTCAATTTGTTTGCTATCTATCATTATAAGTGGTCTAATTTTTATATATTATTATATTGATGAAATTAGTTGTAGAGTAATTATAATTTCTTAAAAATGATTATGGAGTAAATATACGTGTCACGAATGATGAAGGTTTATAGCTTTTTTGAGAGGAATGGAGTATTTAACTGGGTCAATTGGATGTGCCAAAGAACATTTTATTGTTTGTGGAGCATGGTCATATGATTCGGCTACATCATCTTGAGAGAGAGAGAGCCGTGAGTGATACCTATATATAGGTTCGTGTAATACAAGGTTTTTTAAGAGAAAACGCAAGCTTCTTTTAGGAGAAATAAATAAAAATTTGACCCCTAAGTATCCTCCCTTGGAGTGGGTGTTCTTCCTAACTTCTTGGAACATGTAAATCAATATTTTGTGTTGGAGCATAGGCATTATATGTGTAGATGTGTAGTTAGATCCCTCCAGGGTCCAATTACTACATCCGGTGGTTTAGTGCCACATCTACTAGTTGTGGGACTTGGAGACTCAGTGGGGTCTATATAAGAAACCACATACCACATATATTAGAGCGAAACTTTAATAGAAGAATCGACCCTTTGAGGAGTTCTCTCGTGGTTTCATCCTGCTTTTCATGGAGTAGGGTTCCACCTAAAATCTTGGTGTTGTTTCATGTTCTTATTCTTTTATCTCTGATATTATGCTTTCGCATTCTCGTTTTCTAACATGATATCAGAGCTGGTTCGATTCTCGAGCATTTTTTGTTCTTTGTTATTTGTTTGAGATTCGATTATCAAAGCAGTTCAATTCTTGTTCGTTCTTGAAGATTATTATTATGTATTATTGTTAATGGCCGTGATTATGTTCAAGATTCAGTTCTAAGGTCTCTTTAAACCCGAAATTTTTCATTGTCGATGCCGATCTGATCATCTCTACAATCTGTTTATGATTCTGAAGCCCTAACACCAATCTCCAGAATTTCCAGTGAAGAAGAAGAATCCCAAAACCACAAGTTGGTTCTAACTACAGGAACCCTAGTTCGAAGAAGAAGAGAAGGCATCGTTGTGCCTCCAATAAGTTATCTCCCTTCTTGCGGGGTTTGAAACCCTAACGGCAAGTGTGCCTCTAACAACACCACATGCACGTAGCATCACCTTGGTGGTGACATCGGGAGTTTGCCCATCAACAAGAAGAAAGATGGAGAAGAAGAGGAGAATATGCCTCTTCACCTAGCAACTCTACACCGAAGCTTCTTCTCGGGCACACGCGAAGAAGCAACCAAGCTGTACCTCACGAGAAGCAGCCGCGACAACGTTGAACCCATGGTAAACCCTACAAGACGCACCTCCATGCTCAATTGGCATCGCTCTTCTCCAACTCCATCGTACATGTTGCTCCCCTCCAGGACAAGGTAGTGGCATCGAAGTTCAACTGCTCCTTGCTGCTGTGGTCCTGAGGCACGAAGGTGTGTTGCTGCGGCATGAAGGTGCACTCCTTATCTAAAGCAGCAAGCGACGACGACTCCCCGTAGAACCTCATCTGCGAAGTGGTCCTTCCAAGCACTTCCTCTTCTCGCATCAGTATCAACCTCTCCCATGCTCGGCTCTTCTTCAGGCGGCGGTCTCCGCCCAGAATTATCCCATGCGACGGTGTATAACTCGGAGAAGCCTCGAAGCTCCAGGCGCACGGTCATCTTTGCATGAGAGGCCCCCATCGGGATGGAAGGGATTCTTAGTCAGGGAATCCTAAATATGGGTGGCCTAAGTGGGTTGACGTTTACAAAATGTAAATAAAAAAGGAGGCCCTCCGTTAAAAAAAAGAGGGACCGACTAAAAAAAGGAAGAGAGGTCCATAAAAACGGAGAGGTGGGCTCAACATGAAAAAAACAAAAGGGGGGATTACTTATCTGTATTGGGCCCAAAAAATTGAGGGCAGAAGAAGGGGTTCAATTGGACCGTGAGTTTTTTTTGAAAGAAAAAAAGAGGCGCATACACAAAAAAATCCGTACGCAAAAAAGGAGACGGCTAAAAAAAGATCGTATGAAAAGAATCCGTACAGAAAAAATGATTTAAAAAAGTTATGAGAAGAACATCCGAAAAAATTTGAGATCAGCTTATGTTGTTTTCCGGTAAGTATGGGAGAAAAGGGGAGTATTGTGTAGAGTTTCACATGCCAGATTTTCAGATTCTCTAGATTCCAGGCCAACCAAATTTCAGACTCTACAGATGTCCAGATTCAGACTCGGTATTCAGATTGGTTCCGAGTCATCAGTTCGATACATACATGAATGCGATCATCAGTTTTGTGGTTCCCATCTTTGTTTTTGGTCTCAGAGTTTTCATGTGATCCATAGGGGCTCCGGAGTAGGAATCCTATTCTCTATGCCATTGTGGGCTAGGGTTTTCATGTGGTTTCATAGGGAATCCAGAGTTGAGATCCCATTCTCTGAGCCAGTATGAGAGAGATCCAGTTCTCTGACAAGGAGACTTTCAGACTCCATTCTCCAGCAATCGTGGACTTCGACGATGATATTTCCACAACTTTTTCAGTTCCGCCCTTCATAGATAGAGCAGTTGTCTACATGATTCATAGCCTTCTACATGTAATGGGCCAGAGGACTCTGACGAGGAGACTCATTCAGTTTCATTGACTCTGACAGACGTAGTACAGAGCACATATTCTTCGACGAAGAGGCCCAATTCGACTCACTCCAACTCGTTTTGTTCCTCCTCATCTGTACAACATGAGAAGCAACATCCTCGACAATAACCGGCACTTGTGTATGCGTTGAGTTGATAGTATCCGTAGTGCTGAGATTTCTTTCTATTTTTCCAAGCTGAGCATTGCATGCTCCAGCTTGAGGGGGAGTGTTGGAGCATAGGCGTCATATGTGTAGATGGGTAACTAGATTCCTCCAGGGTCCAATTACCACATCCAGTGGTTCGGTCCTACATCTACCAATTGTGGGACTCGGAGACTCAGTGGGGTCTATATAAGAAGCCCCACACCACCTGTATCAGAGAGAAACTTCACTATAAGAATCAACCCTTTGAGGCGTTCTCCCGTAGTTTCATCCCGCTCCTCACGGAGTAAGATTCCACGTAAAAATCCCGGTGTTCTTATTCTTTTATCTTTGGTATTACGCTTCGGCGTTCTTGTTTTCTAACGTTTTGATTTTTTCATTGTTATACAATTATATTCAGATTATGTTTTCCAATATGGTTTGAAGTGAGTCTATTCCAAAACTATGTCTCGAGTTTCCTTTTCTTCTAGATGATTGTTCGAATTTCCTCCATGCTTATACAAAAAATTTACCAAACCCTATGCAACAACATGATGCCCAATGTATGTCAAAGGCATAGTTTCATTGGAGCAAGCAGTGGCAATCAATTCATGTAGCAATACATGAAGGTATGCACTGCTAGGTGGCAAGATTGGTGGTTTGCATGGAGTGGACGGAAGAAGGGTATATCTGACCTGATGATTTTTTGTCAAAGGTACAATTTCACTGGAGAAAGCAGTGACAATCAATGCATGTATCAATACATGAATGTGTGCATTGATAGGTGGCAAGATTGGTGGACGAAGAACAGAAATCTGATCTGATGAGGTGGTAACGTGCGCCATACATACACAACAGTTAGCGTGGTGCCATGGATTCCCTGCACAAACGAGAAGGGATTGACAATCGAATAGAGGTGTTGTGCCATCCTTGTGCAATTGAAGTCTTACGAAGTGCGGGAACACCATTGGAATGCATATTTGTGCAAGGTAGGCACATGCATTTTTGACAACTTTGCTCGGTGGCCAAGGGCAACAAGGCAACTAACTACATGTTGGAGACATTCGAGCAAGGAAAGAAACCACTTTAGAAGTGTCATGTGGAGGCGATAGGGAATACAATTGATATTGATTGTTCCCGTTTTTTGTTATCTTTCTTTTATCAAATACTATTTACTATTGTATTATAGTAGTATATTCATTGTATTGTATGGCCAATCAATTACTTGAAATGAAAGAGAGTATTAAGGCACAACAGTTTTTAACCATGAAAAAGAGTTAGGTTTATGGATTTCACATCTAATTGATGTATGAATATGATAATTTTTTTATTATGAATTGTTCTATTAGAATAATAGAATAGAATCCATCGATTCATACTTTCAAAATATCATTACTTTCTTATACTATTGAATTACATGAATTTTCTGTTTAAAGAAGACAAAATTGTCTATATACAAGGAACAATAAAGAAAGGGATCAAATAGCATTTTATTTTGATACTTATCGAAATCGCTTTGCTATGTCAGAGGAAGGAAAGCTATACTGATTCAATATACACACTGGAACAAAAATTTGTAGATTTAGGTCGTTGTGCAAGGCGGGTGCAAGAGGTGTGAGGCTTTGCAACTCTCAGTTGAGGTGGGGTGCTGGGGTGCTGATGAGGCAATTAGAGAAGTTGTGATAGAAGGTTTCTTATACCCAAAAGATGATAGAATGAGAAGAAGATGGAATAGAACAATTCTCATGGTCTTTAGACTTAAATACCTTTGTTTAATTCTGTAGTGGCTTAATATCTAGATCTCATTAGAGCTATAGAATCCATGTAATCCACCTTGTCTAAAATTGGGGGTGTATAGTTGTAGTTGTTTAGCTCCTTGTAGGCCTAAATATGTTGAGGTTTTTCTAAAAGGGGGGGGGGTGGGAAGAAGAGAAAAAAGGACCAAAATATATTCTGTTAAAAATGGGACAATTAGAGGTTTAGAAAACCGAAGGGAAAAGGAAGTGAAAAGAGAAAAAAAGAGAGGAAAAATTATTATTATCTACATATTTCTTGTCATGATTTTACCAAGTAGGGTAGAAAGGTATTTTATAGGAGCAAGAGTACAACTTCGTTCTACCTTTTCTCACTCCTAAGAGATACCTGTCTGGAGTCCCTAGGCAAAAGGGACTCGTTTGACAACATCCTACTTCATTTATGATCCCTTATATGAGGTCCTTCCTTTGAAGTTTCTATATGAGGGACCTCATTTTCCTAGGACATTTTGTGAATGTATGTGTAGGAGAGGTCTATTTCGAGTCCCCACCATGAGAGATAACCATTCTTGGAGTTTCCGATTCCACTAAGATTTATGTATAGGAGAGTTCAATTCTGTCATAACCTTGGTAAGAGAGAAGTCTTCGATTGAGGAGACAATTTATGGGCTAGAGATATTCATAAATATCCATATATGATAATGTTGTTGTAATCAATGCATATGAAGAGGCTTTGATTTCTACTTAACTTCTTGACCGATCATTATTCTAGACTCCATTCTTCTAGGTTCTTCCGTTCGTCAACATGATTCGTGATACATCATTGCGATTATTAGCAAGAAAAATGCGTATTTAATTGAAGCGATTTATGTCATGATGATTATGTGTGCGTGATCAAAGAGGCTTCACTTATAACGATCTAAAAATCACCCATTCTATCTTGAGGGTGAGTGATGAAGGATAAAAGTTAATTGGGTATTTGAATCTTATCAAATAGGGATGCAAATAGGTGAATATCGATGCATATATGGGTTCTACTACATTCATATAATTTATTGAAGTTGGATACATGCATGAATACCTATATCAGATGGTTATGAAAACTTTAGGATCATATTCTTGAAATTGGATGCCGATGCATCATACATAGATTTGTTAAACAGACACGGAGACTGGAAGGATGCGAGTTATCCTTTGATTTATGGAATGCCTCCTAACATGTTTTAGTATTTATTCAGCTTATAAGTATTTAGCTTGTACATAATGTTAATAGTATTTTTTTTTGAAAAAAGGCAAACACTAAGAAAACAATGTACATCACATTTTCCCCAAGCAAATAGTATGCTCATTTACATATCCCATATAAAGCTGCTTTTGATGGAACACTACCTATTCTCGGCAATCATCTAGCCCAACGAAACCCAATAACTTCGATCGATCATGGCGTGCCCTAAAACATGCAACAATAAGAGAGGTTTTGAACTCTACAACGTTGGTAGAGTCCATCTAGTCAATTGCAGACTTGTGGGACCTCACTGACCGAACACAAGATTAGGCGATTAATATCCTCAAGAGCATCATAACACATTAAACATTGTCACTCCTATGAAAAATCCTTGCTTTATTTGTCTTGTTCATGATTATTCTTTCAAGAATACATAAGAGAACGTACCCTCTTTGGGAAACTTATTCTATTAAACCAATATATCCCTAGACAATCACAATTTTAAAAAATTGGAAGGGTACCATATGTCCTTTGTTGGAGTATGTGTCCAATGTGTGTAGGTGGGTAATTGAATAACTCTAGGTGGGTAATTGAATAACTCCAGGGTCCAATTAGCACATCCACTTACGTTTAGTCCCACATCGATTATTGGCAGGACTTGGAGAGTTAGTGAGAGCTATATAAGAAGCCCCATACCCATTGCATCAAATGAGAGAGAAACTTCAATAGAAGAATCAACCCTTAGTGGCATTATCCCATAGTTTCATCCCGCTTCTCATGGATTAGGGTTCCACGCTAAAAGTCCCGGTATTCCTTCATGTTTATTCTTTATCTTTGATATTATGCTTTCACATTCTCGATTTCTAACATGGTATCAGAGCAGTTCGATTCTGCAGATCGATTGTAGTTTATTTTTGAAGATTTATTTTATCCAGAGTGGTGTTCTTAAAGATTTACTTTTTGATTACATTCATGTTTGAGATCTGTTCAAACAGTACGAAAGAGGAGCTTCTCGCGTGGAAGAGAAGATGGTCCGGGTACCGCATGGAGGTGCTGGCTCGAAGCAACATCTTCTCTTCTTCTTCGAACAAAAAAATAGGGTTGGAGGGAGGTGCACCTGGAGAAAGGACTCGCGCATGGAGATGCAGGAATCTTGTGATAGATCTGGAATTGTGCATGATTAACGTTGTTGTGGCTTGAATTATGGTTCCAAGAACCCTAAAATTTTTCTCAAACATGACGATCTGAACTAAAAAACTTGGAACAAAACACGTGGAGAAAGAATTCGGAACATATCTTGAAATTCTCCAAAACTTTGAACCAATGTTTGAAAAAACAAAAGGCGGAATGAGGCGTTTTCCCTGGAGGCGAGGCGAGGCTTAGCCTCGAGACGGTCGAGGCATTAGCATCAGTTTGTATAGGAAAATACTCATAAAAAACTATAATAAATATATTTACTGATGAAATTATCTTAATTGACATACATATAATATAGGAATTTTACCACTTGTGCCCCTCCGAGATATCGCAATATCAGTTATGCCCCTATCTTTTTGGTAATATCACTCGCGCCCCTCACTTCTTGCTAATTTATCACTTGTGTCCCTCGAGTTAGTGACCGTCCATCCACAGTGCAAACAGACGTTAACATTGAGGACATAAGCGGAATTAATTTAAAAAAAAGTTAAATGGTCATTTTGAGACCATCTTCTTCATCCTTTTCTTCTTCCTCTTCTTCCCCCATCCTCTTCCTCCTCCTGGCCTCCCCCTCCCCCTGCCCCGCGCCGCCCCGTGCTCCTCGCGCCGCCCCCTGCTCCCCTGGGCCATCCCCTCCCCTCCCCCGTGCCGCCCCGTGCTCCCCGCACCATCCCCTGCTCCCCCTCCCCCTGCCCCGCGCCCTGCTCCCCTCCCCTGCGCCGCCCCCTGCTCCCCCTCCCACTGCCCCGCGTCGCCCTGTGCTCCCTGGGCCGTCCCCTCCCCTCCCCCGCGCCGCCCCTTGTTCCGATCCCCCGCAGCACCGCCCCCGCATCTCCCCCCTCCCCCCCGTCACCCTCTGCGCCTCCCCAATGGCGGAGCACGACTGGCGGCCACCTGCCGAACGCGACTCTGCCACCAGCCCCGTGCGAAGCCTTTGCCGGCCTGTGCGGAACCCATCCGCCCGCGGGCCGCGCCTCTGCTTCACCGCACCCCCTTCCGCGCCCTCCGCTGCCCAACGACAGCCCCGCCTCTTCCATCAGCCCTCTCCAGCCCAGCGTGCCGCGCCCACCGCCGGTACGACCACGTGGCCTTCCCCGGCGGACCAGGGCCGCGACGGGCGGTTGCTGGCAGTGTTGGGCTTGAAGCCCTAGTGGGTTCTACCGATGACGAGAAACCTCAAATTTGGATCTCTAGGTTGAAGAACACCTTTGGACAATAATACCCCTCTTAACCACACCATGGTTTGAGTAAACTATGGTTATTTCAAGTTTTTGACGGTCAATTTGACGGAAGGGCACAACTGATGACGGAGAAAGAAGTGAGGGGCACAACTGATATTACCAAAAAGATAGGGGCATAACTGATATTGCGATATCTCGAAGGGGCACAAATGATAAAATCCCTATAATATATAACATTACAATATATGATGAAATAGAAAGATAAGAGCGTGAAAGAAAGGATATGTAAATTTCATAAACTTATCTACTAAATTTCTTCCCAATCAAAAATAGAATCATTAGCTATGATTGTCATTAAAATATCAAAGACTATATGTTTTTCACTAAAAGTATTGAGGTGCATAAAAAATTATGATTAGATGACTAATACATAAAATATGACAACGTTGACATGCCTTGAATCTAATCTTGCTTTTTTCTTGTTGGTATATTAGGTTGCTCATTATGTCACCTCTCTTAACACTAGCTTTTCTTTATACTTTATGGATTGTGTATTACAAGTGCAATATTAAGAATTTCTTGAAAAAATTAAACAAGTTTAATGCACAATATGAATATCAACAAACTTCCAAGCATTCATCGTGTAAATGTATATCCTAGACAACTATACATTTATAAGCATCTAAACCTATCAATAAGACAATTTAAGTCCTTAAAAATGATTTAAATTCCATAAAATGCCTCACAAACTACCTAGCCCCGCCTCGACTGCCTCGGAGCTCCTCGTCATTGTGAGGCGTACGCCTCATCAATTCCATCTAAGGCGTACACCTCATCAATTCCATCTGAGGCATACGCCTCGAGGCTGAAAAACCCCGCCTCGTTTCTACTCGACCGCCTCGAGGATAGCCTTTTAATACCATGCCTGGAGCTTCGCCGTTGGAGATGCGGCTGGAGAGATGAAGGTGCACCACCAACGCCGCATGGGAAGGAGCTCCAACTAGGATTCCAACGATGGGAACCCTTCCGCCTGGAGGAGCTTAGCACAATCTGAGGGGCTTCGCCTGCCCTAGAGGAGCTGGAGCGCCACACGGAGGTCGTCGCCTGGAGGATTTGAAGAAGATACTGCACCGCTCGACATGGATGTGCCCAGTGTTGTAAAAGTCGCCTGACTGGCCCGATTAGTAGGTCCGACTAGTCTAGTCAGTGGGGTGGCCGACCGAGTACCGACTAATTCCGACTAGGTACACTAATCGACCAATTTTCGCTCGGAGATACCGTATTTTTTTAATGTTTTACTTTTTTTATAAGCAAACTTAGTATAATATGCCTAATGTTTTATTTAAATTCAATATTTTCTTTTATTTTATTATGGTAGTATATAAATGTACAAAATATATGTAAATATATGTATAAAAATGAGTTATATATTTAAAATAATTATAAAATTCAAAGTCGATTAAAGTCCGACTAAATCCGATTAGTCGCCCGACTGCCGATTAATCCTTAGTCAGTGACCCAACCGACCGAGTACCGACTACCGACTTTTGCAACCTTGGATGTGCCATGTGATCTTGAGTTGCGACTCTCTGTAGATGCATAAAAAACAAAGGTTTATTTGTGATGCAGAGATTGCGGCTGGAGAAGAAGATGTTGCGTAGTGTTTGAAAACCCCTAGATCTCACAGATCATGGAACATAAATCTTCAGAAATTTGAATCTTCATAATCAACTACAACAAGAATCGAATCTCGAATAGCAAATGATAATAAAATCCTCGAGAATCGACCCCGCTCTGATACCATTTTAGAAAATAAAGAATGCGGAAGCGTATCAGAAAAAGAATATAGAACAATGAAGAATGCTAGATTTTTTTGAAGCCAAAACAGGGGGAAGCACTTTATGGTGTCCTCCCCAATATATTGAAATAAAGATGAGTTACTATAAAACTTACAATAACCAGGACTCTACAAGAACTCTTGAATGGATGATTACATTTTCACAGTAAAAATGCTCATTGAAAAAAGGGAGCCATTCCTGCCCAACCAAATAGACGAAATTAGAGCCAGAGGTAGAAGGATGGTCAAACAGGCACGGTTCCTGTCAACGTAGAAGGACTCCCAAAAGCTATTCATATTCTGAATACTCAGCCAGTTCATATCACTGTCCTTCCAGATAGCCACAGGTTTCAAACATCGAAAGAAGAGATGATCCGCAGTTTCAATATACGACTCACAAAGAGGGCATCGATCGGAAATATCAGGCAAGAGTCTCGCAAAACGGTCCTTAGTCATGACCCGTCTTCTTCTCACTAGCCACAAAAAGAAACCAACTTTGCTAGGAAGGCGCAATTCCCAAATAAGATTGCAGTCCCGAATTAATGCATCCGTTTTAGGGGGTGGTTGCCTGGTGATTGCCCGGTAAGCCTTCCTGACATTGAAAAAACGCGGGATTTTACTCCGAGTCCCACCAGTGGTAGATGCGGGACTAAACTCTAGATGTGGTAAATGGATCTTGGAAGAATCCATTTCCCCATTTTACATGATAAATGACACATACTCTAACATGTTGCAATACTAATGATATCCATGTATTTAGAGTACCTTCACAGGAAGAGATTGCAGTTCCTGAAAAGTATTTTCTTCGATGTTGTAGCATACATAGAAAGTTGTTCTTGTCTTTTGGGGAAGTCGATATGTTTTTTTATCTATGTAGCTGTTGATTTGGTAATTTGGTGAAGCATGACACAAACTGTTGGCTCTAGATTTAGTGTAGAGCCAAAATATTGTGCGTTTGATGGCTCTGAGTTGACAGGGATATGTTGTGTTCATCCTGCTTCCTTTAATTGTGCCATGGAAAGATGATATGACGATATGGCAAATATTACAGGCAACCCAATGTTTTATCCGAGGACTAAATATGTTTAGTAGGTGACTAACTGTGTCATGGAAAGGTGGTATTCGTGCCACGTGTCTTCTGAAGACAAGAACTTGACTCTTATTCAATGGTGAGTAATGAGTGAAAGTTGTTGGAGTGATTGATAAGATTTGATATGTTTTTTATTTGATGCATACCTATCATATGTCCTGTATTAATATAGAAGAGTGCATCCATCAATAAAGGGCATTCTTTTCTTTAACTCAAGTTTAATGCACATCCTGATCATGTTTAGCGAGACTGTACTGCAAGCAGTTGTGAACATGCCATTAACTTGTTATTACAAGTTATCTGCATGCCTTATTAATCTGTGACTCTGTGTTTAGAGATAGGTCATATTTTCATTTATGATTGCGTGGCCATTTCTAATGTTTTATATTTCACGTGTTAGTAAATCATTCCGGGGATGCTTGTTTCTATACAATGTAAAAGTTTATTTTGTCGTTCATGAGCTAAAACATATGTAATTGCAAGGATAAATGTGCAGTTTCCTTGCAAAAGCACATGACCACACCCTTCTTTTTTCTTCAAAAAAGTACAATTTTTATGCAGCACACTATTGTTAATGATTTTGAGATATTAATAAATTCGGCATTGTCAAAACTTCAGGCATATCAGAAGCTTGTGACAATTGAAGATAAACTTTCTCGAAGTTGGGGTGGTGAAAACATGTATCATGTTAGTGGGTATCGTTATCTAATGTTGAACAACTATAACAGACTTTCTAGATGCTCCCCGCCGGGAAAAGTGACTACATTGACAAAGGTTCGTATGCATCTCCTGCTTGGTTTTTGTTGTGTAACATATTACTTGATATTAGATATGAGATATTTGAAATTATGCACTTAAGTCTGCCTCAGTGTAGAAAGTACTTCTTTTGGAAGAATAACTATTTTTGTTTTCTCTTGATAAATGGCAGTGGTAAGCATTTATCTTGTCTACTGTAAGTATTTCTTCTCCTTTGATTTAATATATATCTGGGCCGGACACCATACCATATTTCTCTTTTTCATGTCAGGACTCTACTCGAGTCTTAGATACTGCGAGTATTTCATTTTTCGAAATCAAAAAGGAGTAAACACGTGATGGTGTCCACCCCAAATATATTAGAAGACGAAGAGCTATTACAGAGAGGCTTACATCAGTCAAGACTTAAGAGGAGTTTTGAAGTTGGTAAGATGTGTTAAGTTGCATGGAGCGGACGTCCAACCAAAACGGGGATTGTGGGAGGGGGAAGGGCCATTTCGCGGAAAGTGTTACGGTGCGGTGGGTGGGGACATTGAGCCATCGTGTGTCGAGATTTGATCCGGTGTTTCTCATGCGGTGAAAGCAACCACCACAGCTTCCGCCGCCCTCAATGCCGGGGCAGTGATGTGTCGGCGGGGTGAGGGAGTATTGCGGCTGGTCGGGATGGAACACGGGTGATGGCAAGGGAAGGAATCCTGGTCGGGGTTTCAAGAAAGTCAGGAGAGGAGTTGTAAGGTGCTATGGATGATATTGGGGCGCTAGTGGGGCGTGGTTTTGGCGGCGACATGATCGTCCTCGGTAGAAGCATTGTGTGCGCCCGTGGCCTTGACATTGTAGAGGACGCAAAGTTGCTGGGTACTGCTCTTGACATGCGGAGGTGAGGATGCATTGGAGGTCCCCTTTACCGAGGGACGATATGGTGGAGGCATTTGCAGAGGAGTTGAGGATCTGCATCCGGGGTATCCCTCTGCTTTGGAGGAGCCTTGGCTTGGTTCGCGAGACGATGGCTCCAATGTTCCACGTGAAGGCCTTGGTTTCGGATGGGTTTTGATGTGGTCAGTCTTCCGAGGTGTAGGTGGTGGGTTTGGCTTGCACTCGCTCGATGCCGCCTTCACATGTCGTGTGTTTCAGGGGGCATTCCTTCTGCTTGGACCTGCACACGTCGGGGAGCGATGCTGAGAAGAGCGTCGGGCTGTCGGAGCAAGAACAAGGTGTTGCGAAGAGAGTGGGTTTGGAAGGGTTTGAGCCTCCTTTCCATGGATTCGAGTCACGCCAACCATTTCCAGAAAAAGTGCAGGATCTTCGACAACACAAAGCGGTGGGTTTAGTGAGGAAATGCTATACGATAGGGGGCGACATCATATGCGGATGTTCTATCGAGTTGCTCAATCGAGTCGGGCCAGGTGGATCCTGCTGCGGGGGCCTTCGGGTCTCAGAGAGGGGGTCTGGATCAACAACTCAATGGTGAATTGGACCCTTTCTCTTTCGTGGATCGGGTAGCAGAGCTTGAGTTGCTTGCAGACATGCCCGAGAGTGGAGGTCCTTATCCGGAGGCTCACGTGGGTTCCTGCGTTGGGGGAAGCGATGGCGGTTGTGGGGGCGGAAGGTTTGGAGGATGTGGATGCAGAGGCGAAAGGTTTCGTGGAGCCTCGGATTGGGGCGATCGAGGAGGGGGACGTGTTCATGGACCCTTTAGTCATGTCAGGGGAGGCGACATGGTGCTTGGGGGCGGGGGTGTCCCTGGAGGGGAGCGGCGTGTCCCGTGTGGCTGGTGGCGTGGAGTCGGTGTCCTCTTTCCTACGAAGGAGGCCAGCTCAGGGATGTGTTCGACCGCTTGGCGGGGGGCTGCGGGCTGCTGCCAACTTGGACGGGCTGGGAGGCAGGGATGTGGAGCTTGATGTCTGGCATCGTCGGAAGGGGAGATTTGGGCGGCAATACTCTCGGAGGGGACTAAAGGAAAGGAGACGGCGACGCTTGGAGATCTACCGTGCAATTGATAGGTTGGGGGCTTGCTTGAGGTTGGCAAAGGAGTGGTGGCATGAGTGGGAGGTGTCCGTGGTGTGAACCCCTGAGATGTGACCTGGGTGTGCATCGTAGGCTGAGGTGGGTCCAAGCAATGACAGTTAGAGGGGGGGAGGACATGAATTGATACCTGAAGCAAGGAATGGTCGAGTGGCGAGTCTGGAGCTGGAGGCGTTGAGATGTATGGGGTTGGTGCCGCGATTTGCCAATGAAGATGATCTCATGGATGTTCGGGGGTTGGGGAGTTCGAAAAAGAGGGGGCAGTGCGGAATTCGGCATAAAAAGCATGGGGCGGATGTGGTAATGCTGCAGGAGATGAAGATTTTGCATAGGTTAGCTGACATCTGGAAGGACACTGGGGGCACCGAGCTGGACGAGTGCAGAGGAGTAGAGGTTGAAGGGACGTCCAAGGGTATTGTGACACGGTGGAATGGAGATAAGTTCAACTTAGAAGGAACTGAGGTGCATGGAAGATACTCTATCACGACGCTCTTGCGGCGAAGGGTGGATGGCATGAAATTTCTGCTCACGAACATATTTGGCCCTTGCACTGGGGTTGGCATGGCTTCTTTGGTGATGAACCTGATGGTGGCTAGGGAGGTGGATGGTGATGTTGCGTGGCTTCTCGCAGGGGATTTTAATGTCTCCTTGATTTCAGAGGACTGCTTGGATGGTCGCAGGGGTAGAGATAACTGTTCGGTGGAGTTGAGGGATGCGCTAGACGAGCTTGGTCTTCAAATGGCCAATGCGACGAGATGTGTCTACACTTGGCAGATTCAAGATCAAGGTGAGGCGCTGGAGATTTTTCCCTTGGTAGGGGCTCACGTATTGCCTAGGGCACATTCGGATCATACTCCTCTAATGTGGTCTTCGGGGGAGGAGGATCGGCCTTGGTCGTTCTTCCGCTTTGGGGGGAGAGGCTCAGACTCTATTGAAGCTGAGTTGCTGTCTACCTTTATGACCTTAGACATCGCTGGCACTGTTGGGGGTGTGTTGGTTGCATGGGAAGACACCCTCTTTTCGTATCGTTCGAAGTTGAAAGGTAGACACGTTTTGTCGGTGCTTTTGGAAAACAATTTAATGGGGTCGCTGCTTGCGGTTACATGTGTTTATGGACCCTATTCACGGGCTCTTAGACCGAAGTTATGGTCGGATTTACGAACAACCAGAGACGCTTATCTGGGGTTATTATGGTTGGTTGGGGAGACTTTAACGTTTCTTTGCTCTCCTCTTATTGTCCGTGCTTACAAGGGGAGCAAGACCCGTGATCAGTGTAGTTTGCAGAGTTTATAGATGACTTGGAGCTTGGGGTGCTTGATGCTATTGACATGAGAAATAATTGACGGAGCTTTGGGTCCCGCTCCCTATTGATCGATTCTCGGCGTCTGTCGAACTTCTTGATGCTTTCCCTCTCTCGACATCTACGACCATGCCTTGTACGAGATCTGACCACGCCACCTGGTGTGGGATTGTAGTGTTCTTTCGCCCCCGCGTGGTTTCGTCATCTTTCGCCCCAAGCTCCAAGTCATCTATAACTCCTTGGCTACATGACTCTTTCGGAGAGTTGGTTTCCACGTATTGGTCCACGATTGTGGTTGCAAGTTCCCCTGCATCTCGTTTGGCACAGAAGTTAACTTCGTCACATAAACAACTTTCTTCTTTTAATGAGACTAGAGATACTAGGTTAGCCTGTCAAACTGATGCAAAAGTTGAGGTTCTCAGATTAGATTAGATGATTTGGAAGATGAAGGGGAGCTTGGAACAGAGCTACTCATAGAAAGAGAGGCTGCACAGAATATCATCATATCGAAGGATAAGAAACATGTAGCAGAATGGAAGCAGAGATCAAGGCATTCTTGGCTCAAAGAAGGTGACGCTAACACCTTATTTTTTCAAAGAGTTACGAGCGATAGACGTCGTCATACCTAATTTGTTCTGTGGTGGTTGATGGAAACATGGTGAAGGGCACGATCGTGAGATGGGGCGGGCAATTACGAATGTTTTCCATGAGTTCTCGGGGAGATACAACAGAAAGACCTTGGAGATGGACAAGACATGGGGCCTCTCAGCTCTCAGATCTACACGCAAACCATCTTGTGCAAAGCTTTGCTTTGGAGGAGGTGAAGACTACAGTATGGAACCTGAATGCATATAGGGAACTAGGTCCAGATGGGTTCCCTTTTTCTTTTTCAATGAATTTTGAACTGTGCTAGGAGTGGAAGTGTTGGAGGTTGTGGAGGAGTTTGTTGGGGCAATGCGGATTTTGAGAAACTTAACAAGGCCCTTATCTTTCTTCTGCCCAAGAAGGAAGCGTCTGAAAAAGTAGAGGATTTTAGGCCGATTGCTCTTTCCAACGTTGTTTATTTAATAGTAGCGAAGGCCTTAGGCATTACATTGAACATGGTTGTTATAGAGGAAAAAGACTTGATTCTATAATGAGAGGCCCTTGGGTTCTCTTATATTGGAGAGGAACCAATTGGTCAAATTACATGAAGTAAACAAAATAAATAAGTAATATGAAAACAATAAGAAAGATAAGAAATATCTCAATACTCCCCCTCAAGCTAGGGCGTAAATATCGATCAGGCTCAGATTGGAGCAACACCTCTGATAAGGCCCTCTAGCTAGGGCCTTAGTAAAAACATCCATTGTTTGATCTCCAGAGCTGACATGAGTAGTGGCAATAGGACCCTTTTGTATGACTGTATCATGTCACGAGTGTAGTGATTGTCCACCTCTATGTGTTTGGTCCTCTTATGAAAAACTGGGTTGTTGGTAATGAAAAGAGTAGTCTGATTGTGACATTAGGGTTGCATGGGAAGAGGCACCTCTATAGTCAGGTTAGTAAAAACAGATCTGACGCATATTATCTCCGTGCTAGCCTGCACCACTCAACAGTCGATCTGGCAACCACTCTCTGCTTCTTGCTCTTCCAAGAAACCATGGAATTCTCTGCGAAAACAACAAAACCTGAAGTAGAATTCCTATCATTTGGATACCCAACATAATATGCATCTACACATGCTGTAACTGAAAGAGATGTATCTATGTTGAACAGAAGTCCCGTATCTGGTGAAGTCTTCAGATACCTCAAAATGATATGGACTGCATCCATATGTACCTATCTAGGCTGCTCCACGATCTGACTCACTTTGCTCACAACAAAGGATATGTTAGGCCTGGAAATAGTCACATATAGTAGCTTGCCAACAAGCTCCTAGAACCTCCTCTTGTCGACCTCCTCAGTGTCATCATCATATAGCTTCATGCTTGGGTCAATAGGAGTAGTGGCAGGTTTGCAATCTGCCATGCCTATCTCTGAAAGAAGGTCTGTAGCATACTTCTTCTGGGTCATCACAAGACCTCGCTGCTTCCTGGCAAACTCCAATACAAGGAAGTAACGTAAATTACCAAGGGCTTTGGTCACAAATGGCTAACCTAGGAAGTTCTTGGCACTCTGAATACCCTGTTTGTCGTCCCCAGTAACAATAATATCATCAACATAAACAAGGATGACAATAATACCTCTCTGGGTCATGTGCACAAACAAAGAGCGATTTGCACTCGATTGCACAATCCCTTGCTTCTCTATCAAGTCCGAGAGCTTCTGAAACTATGCTCTTGGACTCCGCTTTAGGTCATAGATAGCCTTGTGAAGCCTGCAAACCTTCTAACACTCCTCCTCAGTAGCAAACCCAGGTGACTGCTGCATGTAGACCTCCTCCTGTAGATCACCACAGAGGAAGGCATTCTTCACATCAAGCTGGTAATAGGACCAATTTCGTGTCACATTAATAGAAAATAGTATGCACAGAGTAGATTGTCTAGCAACTGGAGAGAAAGTATCTTGATAGTCCACCCATATGTCTGGGTGAACCCACGTGCCACAAGTCTTGCCTTATAGCGATCCATACTGACATCTGTACGGTGTTTCACAGTGAACACCCATTTGCATCCCACAACAGACACATCAATTGGAGCAGAAATAGAACTCCAAGTACCACATGACTTTAATGCAACCATCTCCTCCTCCATGGCTAATCACTATTGATTGTCCTGAAGATCCTCCTGATATGTCCGTGGTATCTCCACAGTTGATAGTGCCAAGGTAACCTCATGAAATTCTCTGACAGTCTGCTCAAGGAAACCTGTGTTGTAAGAGGGTAAGTAGCACACCTACGTTTATGCTTGCACAGAGCAATTAGCATAGCAAGATCATTTGCCAAGGGCACCTGCTCATCCTGTATTGAATCTTGCTTCACAGACAACTCAGTAGTGGCATCAGTTGAAACAATGGGCTCATTACATACCTGGAGCGTGCTGGATGATGGGCAAGGCTTGTGAGCCGGGGGAACCGAGCTAAGCCTGCGAGTAAAACATGTGGCAAAAATTGAGTCATAGTGTGAGGTGGAGCCATCGGAGTAGGTGTAGAGGCAAGAGTAGGTGTAGGTGGTGGCGACGATGGTGGTGGTGATTGGGGAGGTGGTGGTAGAGCAGGATTAGAAGGAGGTGGTGGCACGACAGTAGGACCGTAGGAGGTGGAGGCATGTAGATCTCATCGTCAGAGTCAAACGAGTCTAGTATGTCTCCTGCAGGAGAAAAATATATAACAAACTCGAAGAAAGTAATGTCAGCACTGACAAAATATTTTCGCTTGAGCGGATCAAAGCAACGATGCCCCTCTGGTACAAGAGTAGCCAACAAAAATACACTTGACAGCTCTGGGAGAGAGCTTGTCACAACGTGGAGAGACATCATGAACAAAAGCAACCGAACCGAACACACGAGGTGTAAGAGGGAAAAGATCTTCTTCGGGAAACGATATCGAGAAAGGAATCTTCTCTCTCAACACAGACGAAGGCATGCGGTTCTCCAGATAGCAAGCCATGAGGACAACATCTCCCCAGTAGGCTTGAGGAGCATGACTATGTATCGACAATGTTCACATCACATCAAGCAAGTGACGGTGTTTATGCTCGGCAACACTGTTCTTCTGGGATTTATAGGCACATGAGATCTAGTGAACAATACCAAGAGATCTAATAAAGTCAGAAAGCTGTAAGGCGCAGAACTCTAAAGCATTATTAGAATGAATATATTTAGCATTGGCAGAAAACATATCCTTTATCTCATTAATAAAAGATTTGATGACAGATCCAGCCTTAAACTTATTCTTCAATAAAAAGACTCAGGAAAGTCTAGAAAAATCATCGACACCAACTAGAAAAAATGGTGTCCCTGGTGATCAAGAACACGACTTGGACCCCATATATCTAAATGAATGAGCTCAAATAATTGAGAACTGCTCCGACTCTGACGGGATGGAAAGGAGAAATGGTGATGCTTCCCAACCTGGCAAGCCTTACACTGGAAGGAAGATCTCATGGAAATCTAAGGGAGAACACGACTTAGCTTCTGCAGAGGAAGGTGGCCAAAACGAAGGTGCCACAGATGTGGTGAGACCGGTCTAGTAGGTATAGTAGAAATGCCAACATGAGGAGGTTGGACCAGTCTGTAGAGTCCTCACTGCTCATGGGCACATCTAATCACCTTGAGCGTGATTATATTCTGAAATACAAGAGATGATGAGTCAAAGATGGCACGACAATACGTGCCCTTAGTAATCTGACTAATGTAAGGTAAATTCATCTGAAAGTCAGGAGCATATGAAACATTTTGAAGACGCATGGACGTCATCAAATACACCTCTCCCAGTCTTGTAATGGGTAAATGGTCTCCATTGGTAATGATAGCCCATCTACCAGGTGGTATGGTCCTATAGGACCTCAGTTGTGCTCTATCTCCACAGAGATGATGGGAAGCACCAGAGTCCATAATCAACTCTGTCATATCTGCACCATTACTACCAGTGAAAGCATAAGCGGTACTTGAGGAGCTCGAAGAGACTCTAGCTGCGACAACGGTATCTATAGTGGTGCCTCCTGCAACAGGAGTCACGATCTCTCGAATACGAGAGACGATATCATCCAGGCGAGGATCGGCCTAGGAAGCAAGAGTATCAGAAGGCTTAATCTTCTCGGCCACATGATCAGAGACAGGATATCCGTGCTTCTGATAGCATGTATCCTTTGCATGTCCCGGTCGATGGTAAAAGGTGCAAGGGCTACGTGGACGTCCATCGCCTCTGCCACGAGGGGTGCATCCTCTAGACTAGGTCGTCACTCCTCGACCGCGAGAAATGACCATAACTGACAAGGGTTGAGGAGTTGTCGTAGAAGGCATGATAATCCGATTGAGACGGCTATATGTCTCCTCCATGGGAGGTATAGTGGCGCCATTGAGAAGCTGAGTACGTGCTACATCATACTCTGTATCAATACCAATCATGAAAACTTCAACCATCATGGAGTTCCTATATGCTTTCTGTTGCTCAAGATATGTAGTAGTAGACATATAGCTATGAAGCTTCTCAAACATGCCACGGAGTGAACTGTAGTACACGTGCAGAGGATGACCATCCTGCTTGACCTTGTAGATGTCAAACTGTAGTTGAAGAGTCTTGGCATCATTATTCGCTTGAGCATAGGTTGAAGGCAAAGTGTCCCACATCGACTTGGCAGTAGGTTGGTTCAGAATATCATTGGTTATCTCTGTGGTTAGGGTCCCACATAGCTAAATACGCGCATGCACAACATCTTGCTTCCAAGAAGCATTTGCCCAGTCTTATCCATTGGCTCTGGATCTGTCAGGATGTGCTCCTTATTGTTGCACTGCATGAACGTGAGAAACTGCATGGACCACAGCTCATAGTTGGTCCCTTTCATCTTAGCGATGGGAGCTGGGCCCTTGAAGGCTCCTGACGAAAAAATGTCACCCTTATTCTCTGACATGATTGTAGGCGTATATACCTAACCTCATCAATCGTTATTGCTCGTTAGGGTCGGAAAATGTGATTTGCAAGTCAAATCACGGTTTTCGATCAAAATCAGACCATAGAACGACTTGCAAAGTACACGGAAGCCTGTGGGAGGGCCGACGGGGGGGGGGGGCAGGCCTGTCGAGGCAGTGACCTAGGGCGACAGGGGCAGCGACCTGGAGGCTTGGGTGGCGGCCTAGGCTGCCCGGGGCGGCGACTGGATGACCCAGGCGACGGCTGGATGGAGGGGCGACAAGCGACGACGACCGAGGGAGGGGGGCGGGTGGGTAGGATTTGGTGGGGTATGGAAACTCCGGTCTAAGACCGTCACTCCGATACCATGTAGAGGAAAAAGACTTGGTTCTATAATGAGAGGCCCTTGGGTTCTCTTATATAGAGAGGAACCTATTGGGCAAATTACATGAAGTGGACAAAATAAACATATAATAGAAGATAACAGAAAGAAAACAGTAAGAAAGATATGAAATATCTCAATAGTTATGTATCTTATCATCTCGCCACTTCAGTCAGCTTTTATTTCAGTCAGCTTTTATTTTGGGCAGATAGATTCCAAACAACTTGAACATGGTGACAAATTATCCATGACTTGAAGAGATGAAAGTCGAAGGGACTCCTATGGAAGATTGACTTCTTTAAGGTTTATGGTACTGTTGACGGACATTTCCTTTGGGCAACAATGTCTAGATGGGATTTCCCGAATACTTAGGTCTCTTAGATGAAGCTGTGTGTCACAACTGCTTCCTGCTCAATGCTTGTTAACGACCTTCAAGAAGGAGGTTTTTTCCAGCCACATCATGGCGTCAGACAAGGGTGCCCCCTTGCTCCTATTCTTTTTGTTATTGCAGCAAATGTCCTGGCATGCATGGTGGAACATGTGCAACATAATGGTCTGACAACAAGATATTCCAGTGATGAGATTCTATCCCTCTTTTACAATATGAAGATGCCATAATCTTCTATATGGAGGTGGGTAAAGATGTTATTGCGCATGACTCTTTGCAGATTTCTCCAATAGGTGCCCCTTTGTGAAGTGCAGATTGAGACAATAGAGCATCTCTTCTTCTACTATATATAAACTTCACTAGTCTGGGAAGAAGCTGGTGCGGTTGGGTAAATCTTCAAAGTTTGGATGTGTTCTGGGACTCTCTGTTTGAGGGAAAGCACCATCCTAGAGAGGAACTTCTTCAACCATTGACAACGATCTTGGCTTTTGGTTATCTAGAAATGGTGTACTCTTTTCTTCTCAATGTTTCTATTGTGAGAATGTTTTTTTCTCATTCCAAGACTCTTCTTGAATCTTGGCTTCTATAAGTCCTGTAACATCTTTCCGTCTTTTTAAAAGTACCATAGCATGTTTCATCCTTTTTTGCTAAAAAAGTACCATCAATGTTCAATGAAACATACAGCAGTGGATATGTTGCGGAGTTTTGAATTGACATCCACATGTTTATATAGTGCTCCTTAACTCCTACCTTCAATTTTTTAAGTTGCAGACATTTCTTGGTACTCTCTTTTTCTCATGAATCTCGAGAGGACTTTGTAATAGCTTGTTGATTTGCAATAAAGTTTGCAACTTAGAAATCTTTACGATCACGGACAACTCAATCTATTAGACTATTTTATAAACTTGTCACTGCGGTGCTCTTGTTCAAGTTTCCTTGTGGTAACTGTGTGACACCTTGTTCAGAATTAATGAGTTTTGGAAGACTTTGTTGAGCTTGATTTTTGGTTAAAACCTACCATCGCATCTGCTTTCTAGTGTGCACAGTTGCCCTTTCTTTCTATTTGTCACCTTATCTGAATCTCTGAGGAACGAAAAATGAAAGATTTATATGCACGTTTGAATTCTCTGTTGGCAATTAACATGTACATTTTATGATGTTGAATTTGAAATATCGGTTATATCACATTCTTTCAGGAGTCATTGCTTGCTCTAAATAAGCTTAGGGAAGAAGTAGATTTGGAGAAAAGTAGAGCCAGGTCAGTTAGTGTTGACCATGAGAAGGATTTAGAAATATGCATCAGAGCAAAAAATAATGCGTGGGTTATTGCTCGAGTTGTTGGAGGTAAGGAATTGTTTATGGCTCTAGAAAAAGCTAATGAAACACTGGTATATGCGTCAGAAGCTGTTGAAAAGTTCACCTCCAGGTATTATTATTCTAATGGCTTTATTTGTTTTACTTTATTTGTTTCTGAGCGTAGTTATCAGAAGTGTACTTATTTTGAATTAGATGGATCAATTAAGAAACTATTGAAGCCATTGGGTATCTGGTCCCATAGATGTGTCAAACTCGGCGAGTTAGGACTTTGTATTTGCAAACAATTTTAAAGATAGAAACCTTCGGATCCATATTTAGCAAAAGGTCTACTTTGCATGTTGCAACTCGTCTTTTTGCAGGGAAGGCATCTTTTCTTGATTATGTGGACATCTAAAGTTGTTTTCTGTAGTCCATGCATTACAAGGAAATCTATTGCGCACATATCCCTTGTTTTATGGAATTAATTTCTAATATCAGAGTTCCTGCAAGGAAGCGGAGGCTTTTTTGAACCAAAAGAGGGGAAAACACTATGGAGATGTCCGCCCCAAAAGTATATTGATAAAAAGGTAAAGTAAAAACTGACAGAAGCCATGCTTCGCGAAGAGATCTAGCAAGGTGGATCACATTATCAACATAAAACTCATCAGATCGAAAGATGGTCCCATTACATTAAAGTCAAATCACCCAGATCATGACAAACGGATGCAACAACTCTGCCATAGATCTGAATTGGTTGGCCACCAAGGAGCTCCGAAAGATGAGGTGGGATGAGATGTCTACGGATCAGACGTCGGTAGCAGCATATCAAATCTTGCACACACATGCATAAGAATAGAATAGACAATCCATGTCCTCGCTCCCGTTCCCATACAACATGATATGTCATCTCTCTGGACAAAGGTGGATATTCCAGCCGTGGTAATTAGGCATTCGAATATGTGAAGCCAGAAGAAAAACTTGATCTTCAAAGGTATCTTCAGAGTCCAAATCAAAGGTGTTTTCAGAGGAAGCGTGGATTCTTAGACAATCAACATGATTTGGTAAAATGGATTAGAGATTCTGATGCCATGTAACTAGAGGGTTTGGCTCAAAGTTGCAGAAGTCGGTAGTTGTCATTCAACCAGTCTGGTCACTGACTAAGTTTTAATAGGCAATTGAACTAATTGAACTTAGTTGTTTTAGTATTTTTATTAATTTATGTAAATTTTTTAATACATATATTGTTACAATATATTTATATATATTTATATAGATATGGACCCTGAAGACTTTATGCTAAAATTGGTACCCATTATAAATTATTTATGTAGATTTAGTCGGTTTATTTTTGCTAGTGATTCTTTGTTCGAAAACTCAGAATGTTTAAAATGGTACCCATTATAAATTATTTATGTAGACTTAGTCGGGTGATTTTTGCTAGTGATCCTTTTCTGAAAACTTCTCATTGGCTGTTATTCAATAAAACTCCCATTATAAAAGCAAGCCCTAAATAATAAATACCTCTGAATACTTCTTAAAGCCTTGGAAACAATGGTACCATTTGTAGGTATCTAAAGTAATTCCCTGGAAAGAACAACTTGCTACCAACTTGTTTTAGCATCTGATGTTTCGCAACCAAGTTAGTCAAATTGTTCTTTCAATGCAAGTACGATTGTGATTGTCATCTTCGGGAATACCAATGTTTTTTTTGAGATCAAACAAAAATGACTTTCTTGGGTACATTGGTATGTGCTTGTCATTTTCATCAGCATTGACTGAAACAACTGCAAATGGTTGTCAACAACATCAACAATAATCCCCAATATTTTCCATACTGCCCGCGATGGTTGAGCTTTCAGAATAACAATCCTTAACAAAAACATCACAACATTTCAGGATATCTATTGGTCGACCAAGCCTTTTATCTTAGGGGATTATTTTTAAACCATGGGTTAGAACATTGCCATGATTAGTTTTCCCTATATTATGACACATGATTGACTTGCTTCCCTTGTAATGACATATGCACTTAGATTTTAGAGAGGTATGGTATTTGTTCTTATACAACTTTGTAGAGATATTTGTTTATGTTATCTATTTGAACTGTTTTATGAACTTCTTATGTAATTTACCATTAGGCTACTCTCATATATAAGAGAGCATAGGGCTCACGGAATAAACATCTATTTTGTTTTTCCCAACATGGTATCAGAGCGGCGGTCCTAGACCGGAGCTTCGAAACCCTAACCCTAATTCCTAGCCCCTCCCGCTCCTCTCCTTCTCACCGCCGGCTTCGCAAGCCCCCGCCTCCTGTCTGGGCTCCGCCGGCCCCTGCCTGGCTCTCGCACGGCAACCGACCCCCTCCTAGCCCCTTGTGACTTCCCGGCGATGCCGCCTAGGCCCCTCAGATGCCTCCTGCGCAACTCTTGTCTCCCGCGCTTAGGCACCTTGTAGCTGCTCGACGGAATCCTAGTGCGGGTTGAACGTCCTCGCCGATTTTCTTTGTCTTCGATGAGATTGGTTGCATGAGTCTACACATGCAACCATAGCTCTTTATGTCAGTGTAGACAAGCCAGTGCCTAGTCTTCATTCCTAGTCTTCTTGAGTCGGCATGTCAGAAAGTAAGGTCGATGTTTCCTCCATAGGCGCATTCAGAGGTCCTGCACCTATAGTAAAGATGGATGGGTCAGACTATGAACTGTGGGCTATGCAGTTCATGAGTATGATGAAGTCTATCGGTAAGAAACACATTCTTACTGAGGAAGAACCGGTCGAGAAGACTGGAATGAACGTCTCGTGGGAGACGGATGATGCATATGCCAAGGTTTGGCTCTCAAGAACTTTGGCATTGGAGATTTCCAATAATATACATCATTAGCCCACCGCCAAGGTGATGTGGGATATTCTTGCTGCCACATATTCACATGCGAAGAATGAGATGGAGATTCTACAACTCCGGCATGATATATTTACGATCAAGCAGAATAGACGTCCTCTTCACTCACTATATACATCCTTGCGTGGGATGTTTGAGAAGCTCTATAGCTTCATGCCTCTGACATCCACTCCTGAGCAACAGAGGATCTATCGGAATGCCACCATGGTCATTGTGTTTCTGGCAGCCCTTGATCCTGAGTATGAGGCGGCCCGTTCCTAGATTCTGGCAGACTCTACCATTCCTCCAATGGAGGAAGCCTTTCGTAGGCTCAGTCAGATCACTGTTCCATCTTCCACTGCCAGTCAAACCCCTTCAGCAATGGCTGAATCTCGAGGTCGAGGAGGCTCTTCTCAGTTTCGTGGCCATGGGCCTAACGGTAGAGGAGGTCGTATTTGTCGGCCATGTACTTTCTATCATCATCCTGGACATACACTGGATACGTGCTACTCCAAGCATGGATTCCTTGCATCTGCTCGAGTGACTGAACAGATTGAGCTCCCAGCAGCTTCTTCCTTGGACCAATGCTTTGAGGATCTTGTAGCACGATTGGGGGCATTATACCTGGGAGTTATTCAGATGTAGCCGCTTCAGCCTCCTCCAGTACCTCGGGTAGTACTTATGCACTCATTAGCAGTTGTAGACTTGACACTATAGAATGGATTATGGACTCCGATGCCACACATCATTTGTGTGGAGACATGGGTCAACTTACAACCTACAAACAGGTTCCTCCGGGATGAACTGTGGTTATTGCAGATGGGACTCATTCCCCAATTACTGGACAGGGGGAGATTAGTTTGACACCCTCTATGCATATACAAAATGTGTTACATGCACCTGACTTCTCTATGAATTTATTGTTCATCAGTTAGATTACGAAGGATTTACATGGTCGAGCTATTGTGGGCCCATCTTCTCTTGTTTTTTAAGACATCCATACAGGCAAGGTGATTTGGTGTGGCCATGAACAGAGCGGTCTCTATCGCCTAGTTTGAACTCCCTACGGTGAAATCTCCTCCCTATCTGCTAGACCTGTCTCACAATTTGTGTGGCACATGCGCTTTGGTCATCTCCCACTCCAGAAACTGTGTCGTGTTTTACTTCAGATCTTACCTCACACGCCCGTTCAATGTGAGGCATGTCAGTTGGGAAAGCATCATCGCTCTGCCTTTTCCAATCGACAGAGTCGGAGCAATAGCTCCATTTTTGAGTTGTTTCATATAGATATTTGGGTCCCAATCGTGTTCCTGATCACTAGGGGCCCGGGTTTTATCTAATCGCTTTTGATGATTTCTCTCGTATGTCTTAGGTCTTTTTATTAAAGAATAAATCTGAAGCTGGAGATGTTATCAAAAATTTCTTAACAGAAGTACAAAATGTTTTTTCAGCTTTTATGAAAATTGTGAGAACTAATAATGTCTTGGAATTTTGTACTAAGAACCTCTCCAATTATTTTTCAACAAAGGTAAGTATTCATCAAACATCATGTGCCTATACTTTCCAACAAAATGGTATTGGAGAAAGGAAGCATCGTCATTTGCTTCTCATTCAGAGTCGTGCTCCTCATTCCTTTTGGGGCGATGATGTTCTAGCAACATGTTATCTTATTAATCACATGCCCTCGTCAGTCTTGGGTGAGAAAATTCCTTTCTCTCTTGCCTTTCCTGAAAAGAAATTGTTCTCACTCACCCCTCGTGTGTTTGACTCTGTTGCCTTCGTGCACCAGTTATCTCCAGGTATCGACAAGCTCTCTCATCGAGATGTCAAGTGTGTCTTTGTTGGGTACTCCATGACACAGAAAGCATACAAGTTTTATGATCCAATGCACATGAAGTATTATGTTAGTGCCGATGTCACATTTTTCGAGTCCGTGATGTATTTTTCTGCTACAGGTGATCGGTGACATCTTCAGATACTGATGATGACATATATATACCACCACCACCACCATTATCTCCCTCACCCCCACCACCTCCTTCACCACCACCATCACCACTTCCTCTACCACCTCCACTTACTACAACAGTTCCAGTTCCACCATTTCCATACCACTATACCCGCCAGCCTACTTCTACTCATGGTCACCGGTCATCATCTAGCAGACATGATGTATGTTCTGATAACACAATTTCTAATGATTGGTCTAATGGTCTACCTGAGCAGGATTCGTTATAGGAGACAGATGTAGAGGCTGCAGATTTGGACCTACGTATTGCACTTCGGAAGCGGAAGAAGAGTTGTGCTTCATATCCTATAGCATCCATGATCTCCTTTGATCGCTTGACTGGAGATTTCAGGAGTTTTGCAGTTGCATTATCTGCCGTGACCACTCCACGGAATTATCAAGAGGCTCTGAAGGATATTCGATGGCGTTTGATTATGGAAGAAGAGATGACTCCTCTTTTGTCGAGACACTTGGAGCCTCGTCCCAGCTCCTACTAGAGTGTATACAATAAGCTGTAAACAAGCTTGCAAAAGTCGGCCTGACTAGTCGAGTTGGGGGGGGGGGGGAGGTAGCCGACTCGACTAGGCCTAGTTAGACATTAGTCGGTCCTCCCGACTAGTCGGACGACTACTCGGACGACTTTTACAACAACCTTTTTTTTTATTTTTTTAGTTTTTTAAAGCAAATATTTTCTAATATGCTTAATGTTATATTTAAAGTCAATTGCTTCTTTTGTTTCATCATGATGTCATATAAAATGTACAAATATATGTATATATATAAGAATACATGTATAAAAAATGATTTATATATTTAAAATAATTAAAAATTCAAAACCGACTAATTCTGATTAGTCGCCCGATTGCTGACTAATCCTTAGTAGGTGTTTTGCAACCTTGACTGTAAATGAGTGTTTACAGTTAAGCACAATGCAGATGGTAGCATCGACAGATATAAGGCCCGGTTGGTTGTACGGGGGTTTACTCAGACATATGGGGTAGATTATCTTGACACATTCTCACCAGTTGCTCGTCATTCCACCTTACAGATTCTTCTCTGTTGCCGTAATTAGAGATTGTCCATTGTTTCAATTAGATGTCAAGAATGCATTTCTGTATGGTTATCTTCAAGACTATAGAGGAAATATGTCACTGATTTGCTAAGTGACACGGGAATGCTTGGATGTAGACCTACCACCACACCCATGAATCCAAGCTTGAAAGTATATGATGATGATACTGATGAGATTGATAGGAGGAGATACAGAGAGCTAGTAGGAAAGCTCTTTTATGTTACCATTACCAGACCTGATATTTCTTCTGCTGTTAGTCAGGTGAGCCAGTTCATGGAGCAACCACGTCAGGTCCATATGGATGCTATACAGATCATACTCAGGTATCTTAAATCATCTCCAAGTGCAGGTCTATTATTTAGATAAGGCTAGGAGATCTCCATATCAGCATGCGTAGATGCATATCATGCAGGGTGTCCCAAGGACAGGAAGTCCACCACTGGATTTGTTGTATATGTTGGAGATTCTCTTGTCTCATGGAGGAGAAAGAAGCAAACTGTTGTAGCCAGTTCCAGTCAAGGGCCTAAATGTTGGTTTCGGTCATCATTTCGGTATTTCGACCAAAACATAATTTCGGTGGAATTTTGCCGGAATTTCGACCGGAATTTCGGTCATTTTTTGTACCAGGACCCCCATATTTCGGTCATTTCGGTCATTTCAGTCGAATTTCGATTTCGACTGGATATCGATATTCGACAGAAGTTCGACCGATTTTCGCTGAAATTTGAGGCCATGGTTCCAGTGCTGAGTCTGAATATTGGGCTATGGCCCATGTTAGTACATAAATGATGTGGGTTCGTGCTGTTCTTACAGAACTATATATAGAGGCTCCCCTTCCTATGGCACTAGAATGTGACAATCATGCTACTATATTTATTGCAAATAATCCAGCATTTCATGAGCGCACCAAGCACATCGAGGTTGATTGTCACTATATACGAGATATGATCCATAAGGGTTTTGTTTCCACATCTCATGTCAGCTCAGAGAATCAGACTGCAGATATCTTCACCAAGGCATTACTCAGAATCTTTTCAGAAGTGCTCGTCCATGCTGAGCATGATCGACATCTATGCTCCATCTTGAGGGGGAGTATAGAGATATTTGTTTATGTTATCTATTTGTACTGTTTCTTAATTCCTTGTACTCTTATGAACTTCTTATGTATTATATAAGAGAGCCTAGGGCTCACGGAATAAACATCTCTTTTGTTTTTCCCAACATACACTCCCTACTTACTTTACTCATCATAATTCAATCTCTAAACCCTTAATTCTACTAGACTTTTCCTTACATATGCCGTTTAATAATGCCTACTTTATGAGCTTTTTCCTTTCTTGAATGGAGTTACTGAAGATCGATTCTTTCATTCTTTATAGCCTTTTCACTGCACATTATTGTCTTCAATACACATGAAGTACTTCTCTTCGTCACAATCATTTTGTCCATTGCCTTTATTAACTTGTCAGGGAGAGTGCTGACAATCTAATTCCTTATCCATAATATGTTTTCTTGGTTTAGCTTCCTTATGTCCATTGTTGTAAAAGTCCCCCGACTGGCCCGATTAGTAGGTCCAATAGTCTAGTCGGTGGGGTGGCCGACCGAGTATTGACTAATTCCGACTAGGCTGATTAATCGATCGATTTTTGCTGGGAGATAATGTATTTTTTTATTTTCTATAACAAACTTATTCTAATATGCTTAATGGTTTATTTAAATTCTATTGCTTCTTTTCTTTCATTATGGTAATATAAAACATGTACAAATCTTTGTAAATATATAAGAATATATGTATAAAAATGATCTATATATTTAAAATAATTAAAAAAAATTCAAAACTGATTAAGTCCGACTAAATCTGATTAGTCGTCCGACTGCTAATTAATCCTTAGTCAGTGACCCAACCGACCGAGTACCGACTACTGATTTGCAACCTTGCTTACGTTTAATATCCTTCCACTAAGATGGGGAGATCTTTGTATGACTTGAGCTATACACAAGGTAGCTCTTTCTCGCACATATCCCTTATACGAGAGTTCTTAAAAGTTTGTTTTACAGTAGAGTGATCATGTAGTAGGGCTCGCCTAGTTTTCATTGCATTCTTGCAATGCGACACATAGTTTTGTTTGTACGCCTTGATGAGCTCCAGTTTTATGCAACAAACGATGTACAATCCAATTTTACAGAGGTTGTCGACTCTCTAAACCTAAAACTCCTTTATTAGGATTCATGGTTGGCAATAGAAAACTAGAGCCTTGCTATAAAGGAGTACAAATCAAATGCTTACCATCATATGAAAATAATATAAATATGATCTATATAAAACTCATCTTACTTAATTTGGGAAATCATGCACCTTATGGGGGGTTCATAACCATGTATAGGGATGAGTGCAGGTGCCGAACTAGTATATATCGTAGGGGCCATGACCTTTTTTTGATTATTATATTTTACTTGCAAAATATTCCTAATTTTTTGATATGGCCCATCATTGAATTATAAGATAACATTTTATATTAAGCCACTGGAATGTTTGTTGATAGAGGAGTGAGTTTATGTTGTTATTAACCATAATTCTACTCAATTATAAAATATTAAAATTATAAGTGTAATTTGATATAAGTTGAGATTTGAGATCATTTCTCTCCCATCTTCGGCTCTCGTAAATGAAATACATTTTTGTTTCCTTTTAACTAAGAAGGTTTTTTTATCTAAAAGTTTTAAAAAATCACTATCGAAAATAATAATCTATTTAAAATCCAACCTTATTAATATATTTAAAGGGAAAAGGGAGTATGCACCCAGGTGCATGTAATTTTACATGCACCGGGGTCTATATCTTCCACATTTTTTACTTTTTTTTTGGAAAATATCACCATGTATATTCATCTCTATATCCCTCCTATATGTCATTCGAATTTCATCAGAAACAGAGACTTCTATGCCTTCCATCTAAAACATGTAATTTTAACGATCTTAGAATTGTTGTAATCGACTTGTTCTAGATGGAGGGCATAGGAGTCTCTGTTTCTGACGAAATTCGAATGACATATAGGAGGGATATAGGGATGAATATACATGGTGATATTATCTAAAAAAGTAGAAAAACGTGGAAGATAGGGGCCCGGTGCATGCTCTCCAACCCCATATTTAAATATCGTTAAGATATAAGTTTATCCAAATTTTAAATTTGCATTTGGAAATTTTAACTCTAGTTTAAAATATTATTTGAATATACACTATTTTTTTTGCATTTTTAACCATCCATGATATATATACTTGGCCCCTCGATAAAATCATTGGTTTTGCCCTAGGATGAGGGTTTGAGATCTCTTTCAAATAGTAAATTACATGTTAAAAAAATATTTTTATGAGTAGATTCTAATAAAATATTTTAATATTCTAAAGTTTGTTTGGAGAGATATTTTCCTACGTTAGATATTAGGTAAGCCTTTGTGATATTTGTCTTTTATTTATTTCAAGATATCATTTTGTTAACCCAACCACTATGCTAAGCTACCCTTTCACCCTATTAAAGCAATCATTTGTTTCTCTCCACATTTTATCATAGTCGACTTGAAATCGTAAGGGTTTGCTATTGCCTCTATCTATCTCTCTTTCCCCTCTCAACGTCGCCCAACAATCCCATGTGCAACATCCCAAGGATCCCCTAGCGATGTGCGGCCCCATGCGAAGCTGCTTAGTCACCCAACGATTCTACAATTGCTTCCCAACATCCCCTAGCACCGCTCGCCCCAATGCTGCACCAATGTAGCACATATACCGTCGCGGCAACAAGCTTGCCTCCGAATATCATTAATGCTACCTCCGCAACAACCCTTTTGAGGAAGCCTCCAAAAGATATCGTGATGATCTAAATCTAAGCTAAACTTTATCCATTTATTCTTCTTCGAGTTATCAACTTCTTGGTTTATTCTTCTTTCTTTCTACAATGAAAGATCATAAGGGAGATATTCCCTCATTTAGATTCGTAAATTCAATATTTCATCTCGTCAAGATAGATGGGACCAACTATGATCTATAACCCTGTAGTGAATGAGCACAACGGAAAGCGTCAATAAGAAGCACATGATCTTACAAACAAAATTGATCGAGAAAATTGGAGAAAATATGTTTTGGAAGCAAGCCTATGTCTGTCTAAAGTTATGATTGATAGGTCTCGTTGGAAATCACCAATAACCTTCTGAATTAGCCTACTATCGAGGCTACATAGAAGTAGGACATCTTGGCCACTACTTATTCTCTGGCCAAGTATGAGAGCAAAATTCTCTAGCTCCATCACGATATCCATCTCATTAAGCATGATGGTTGTCCACTACTTATATATAATGTGATCAAATTCGTGAGGCTTCCTATTATGAAACACTTATGATACTAGAACTCATGCTTTATCGAGCCTTTTATCAAATTTTAAATTGGTTTATTTTGCAGGAGTAAATGCTAGTCATAATATGGGTTTATACAAAGCTGGTTTATTTATTAGGAAAGCCACCAAAGTCAATGGGAGTTCCATTGTAAAAAGGTTAAGACCTTGGTCTCGAGGGTGTAGTTAAAGGGCATGCTTGTAAACCCCACAATTATCTTCCTCTATGTAAGTCTGGAGGCCAAAAATGCAGGAATATGCTCGTGGTTGGGATATTCCTACCTAGATTTATTCTTATCTACGATTCAACCTTAAGGAGAATTGTATGATTGACTTCATGCCCACGGTTTTTCTAATGGATCCTTATCTTAATCTATATGAAGAGGGTACATGAGAAGTAGATGCTAAAAGATACGAAGAGCTTCTAAAGAAACTTATGTATATAACAGTTACTGGGTTGGACATCTTTTTTGTTGTAAGCCATGCGAGTTTGTTTATGAATAGACCCTAACAAGCCCATGGATTCAGTTACGAAGGGCCTTAGGTACATGAAGGCCTATCCAGGGAAGGGTTTTTTCAAAAAGGGTGGTTCAATCACACTTTGGGGTATGCTGTGTAGAATAAGCAAGAGGTCTTGTTGATAGAAAATTTACCACATGCATTGCAGTGTTTCTAGGTGATTCATTGGTCACCTGGAAAAGCGAGAAACAACATGTTGCATCCATATCCAACTCAGATTCAGAACACATGTAACGTCATGGGCCCCAGACCTGATATGTTATCGGGGATTATTGACCCAGACAACTTGTCGGGCTTAGGCCCAACTGGAGCAAACCTTGACCACATCCCAAACTGCTTAATCCCAAGTTGTCTAGTGTTAACCCTCACTATTTATAGCCCACTATCACACTTTGTGATTACCAGATGTGGTACTATGTTTGAGGTGCTACAACATTGTTATGACTCATCCCTTCTGTATTGGTGTGGACCATGTCTCTCCTATCTGCTCTCTACCCATCTTGCTATAGAGAGACAATTAGGCAACATTTTTCTTGCAGAAAATACAACATTTCATGAGAACAGAGCATGTTGAGGATGAAATGAATGAATGTCACTAAACTAGTTAAGATACATAATGGCTTCATCTCTGCTCCTCTTTTCTTATGTGAGTAGTTGTTGACATGTTCAACATAGCTATCTCTAGAGGAACATTCCAGAAGTGTGTTTAGTCGGTCCATTTAGTTTAGTCAGAATGGTTCCCTTTTCTCTTTACATTATGAATGGAGAAGGATGTGATAGGAAGAAGGTCATGGACTATCAAAGTTTTTGCTATTGGAATAGTCGAGGGTGATGATATGTAAATTTGGTAATGAAGGAGGCATATACTTTTTTTCGAAGTATCATTTTAGATTGAAGGCTTTAATTCTACACTTATCTAATAGTTATACGAGTTCACTAGGGCATGGCTCTCACTCTTGAGATCTTTGGAGAGATGTTCGGTCTCAATTTGAATTACGACAAGTCCACCGTGGTCGCTTTTGGCATGCTTGAGGAGGTACTTGCCTGTGACACGTAGTTGGGCATGATCTGTGGTGCTCTTCCTATCCGCTACCTTGGGCTCCCTCTCACGGCTGGAAAAATCAAGTTATCGAACTGGCTACCAGTGGTGGAGAAAATGGAGAGAAATCTGAGTGGTTGGAAGACTTCTCTGCTGTCACATGGGGGACATCTGGTGCTGATTAAGGCGGTTCTTTCTGCGATTCCGATGTTCTTTTTTTCCTCTAGACTCTTGCCCGTGGGTATGAGGAGGCATTTGGAGCGATTGATGCGCATGTTCCTTTGGAGTAAGTCGGGTCAGGAAGGGCAGGGTATTCATTTAGTAGACTCGGAGACCGTTACATTGCCTAAGAAGTGTGGAGGACTGAGAATCAAGAGCCTGGAGACTCTCAATGAGGCCTCTTGCTCAAGTGGGTGAGTAGGATTTGAGGCACGGATGATGGCATATGCTGTAAAATAATCCGCTGCCTTTATGAGGTTTCTTTGTCTGGTCTAGGTGTGCTGCGGCAGGGCTCGAAGCACTCTACATTATGGAAGGGGATTCTGAAGGTGCTGCCTCGATTCTATGACCTTTTCAGGCCAATTGTGGGGAACAATGCCACATTTGGTTTTTGGACGGATAATTGGAAGGGCATCATCCCATATGTACCTGCTTTCCTCGTTTGTTCGCTTTGGCTACTAATACTGATGCTCGTGTGGTGGATTGCTGGGATAATGGTAACTGGATGTCGGCTTTCAGAACCTCCTTTTCTGACCAACTCCTTGAGGATTTCCTTCACCTTCTTGATTCGCTTGGGTAGGCAGGCTGGCCATCCTCTGGGCCTGATTATTGGGAGTGGAAGGACATATCGTTCTCGGTTAGAAAAGCATATGGCGCCATCTGTAGACCTCCTCCTCCCTCAGACAATATGATCAGGGACTGAGAGCTATTTTGGTCCTTTCGGCTTTCGGAGAGGATTGGTTTCTTCTTGTGGCTTTTCAGATGGAAGTGCATTATGACTAGGGATCACTGTGCTAAATTGTTCATGGTGGTTTGTGATAGATGTCCTCTGTGCGAAAGTGAGATTGAGACATTGGAACACCTCTTCTTCCGTTGCCCAGTTTCTTCGCATGTCTGGTACGAGGCAGGAATACATTGGGTATCCACCAGCTCCTTTGATCGCTTCTGGTCTTCCTTCTTTGGGGCACGTCGTTGGTGTAGAGAAGAGGTCCTCTCCCCGGTGGCTTTGTTGTGGGCCATTTGGTTGGCCCGTAATGATGTTCTCTATTTGGTTCAACGTTTCTACTCTTAGAATGCTTGCTTCCATTACAAGCGCCTGCTTGGGTCATGGCTCCTATAAAACGTCTGTTTAAAATACCTTTTTAATGAAATTTTGAGGTGGACACCATTGCGTATTTCCCCCTCTTTTGCCTCAAAAAAATATTGTAAGCTTTTCTCCCTACTATCCACATTGTAGATCCATCACATGCTGACCATAAACCTCATGCTCGCACGGTCCTCTATATGGAAAAAGGCTGATGGCCTTGTAAACTTGGTGAACAAGCTCCTAGACATGGGGAGGTGGGGGAATTTCTCCCCTTATTGACAAAAGCCTACCGTTAGAGGTGATGGTTACTCTTAATAAGATTGATATAACCACTTTGAGGCCTACTAACCTTGTGGACACACTTTGTTATGCGATAAGGGTTAGATGGGGTTTATAGTACATTCGAGGTCAGAGGCCTACTGACTACTGTAGGGTAGTAGAGACTAGGAAACCCAAGAAAATAAACGGGAGGGAAGTTCCAGATTTTTTGACCAGGGGTTCAGAGGTTACATGGCATATGATGCATACCCCTCAATATGACCTGTTGAGCAGAGAATTAGACCCCTCTAATTCTAGGATAATAATACTACCCTAGTATGTGGAGTAGCAGTTACAAAATGGACATGAAGATCTAACTATATTTGACAAACATGCAGATCTCATTGGGATGATGTCATGATATTAGGGCCAGCAATCAACATCAAAGAAAAGAAAGTATGTGGCATTGGAGGTGCTCATCATGTCCTTGATCACTTCTTGCATTCTCTTATTGTCCATTATTAAGGGAACATCTTACTCATACACCACAGAGGTAAAAAAGCATATAATAGAAGATTATTCTAGTAATTTTTGAGAGCTCGGGGAGGGGGGGGGGAAGGAACAAATTCTTGAAAACTGCATGCGGAGATGGCGTAGAGCGAGAGAGGAGGAGAGAGATTAAGGTAAGCGGGGAAAAGAAGAGGAAGGGAGGGAGCATAATTCCTATGGGAGATGAGCTCGTATGAAGGAGATCAATGCCAGATCATGGTGCTTCAAATGTGGCAAAGAGATCATTTGACGAAGAAGTGTCCCTCTCATGTCCTTTGCTTCCATTATAGCCGTTCAGGACATCTTCATCGAGCATGTGGTGCGCGTGGTAACTGGCACAAGGCAGAAGAGGTTAGGAAGAACTTTGTAGGTGATAAGGCGAAGGGGTGGGGTTTTGTTGAAGCCTTTGCATTTATGGTCGTCAATTTTGTGGAGAAACCAATTGAAGGGATGTTGATTGGGGAGGGTTTGGTGGAGGTCATTCAGAAGATGAAGGTGAAGGTTGGGTGGGCAAGGTTCGAGGGGGTTGAAGTCAATGCGATATAGATGGATGATATTGCTCTTTGTCTCAAGGGTTTCTTCATTGAAGGTGCATCTTAGGTGATCATCAGACGATTGGCCATAGCACTAAAGTCGATCACTTGCTGGCATCTTAGGTTTAGAGACAAAGGTTCGAAAGAAGTCGCGAGGTGGAAGGCATATATTTCAGGGGTTCCCTACCGAAGCAGTGAGTCAGTGACTTTGATTCGTTGGAAGCGGTGTTGCATCCTCTGGGCTCATTGATTGAGATCATCTCTGATGGGTCGCCTCCCGATGAGGGCACTTGATTGATGGTGATGATTGAAGCAGCTGCATTTGATGGTCCGATGTGTCTAAATTTGTCAATGGGTAGGTCTTCCTTGCCATTGTGGATTCAGGAAGTCATCGAAGATGAAGGGGCACCTCTGGCCTTGGCAAAGCATATCTAATCCAATGTTGCAACTTTTGGGATTTACTAATCTTCATGAAATCTCGACGGAGTTGTTTCTGAAGAAGGTAGATGCGAGATGAGCGACTTGCTTTCCGGGGGTGCAAGAGCGATGTCGGCGTTGTTGAAGGGATCTTTGTGTGTTTCTTCAAGTAGTACATGATTCGGTTAGAATTCGAATCCAAATTCGGATCCGAGTGGTCTTGTGTTGGCAGCCCAATATTCTTCCTAGATCGACCCGAGCCTTTTTTTTGAATCTCGGATCCGAACCTTCTAATCGGCATCTGAAACTGTTGCTACATGAAGGGGCCAGATTTGAACTAATCGAGTGTGAAGATAAGCGGATCCCCATCGGTTTTCCCGGGATCAGTTCAAAGCAGAAAAGGTGGCGTGTAGACCTTACTTCGACTGGTCTTCCTTTGAAGCCCCCTTCGTCTCCTGGGGTGATTTATGCCTTTGAGGAGGCCTCGCGATTAGGTGTGATTGGTTCACTACTAGAACATGTGGAGGAGACAACCTCGCAGCATGTTTTTCGCGTGATCAGTCCGTAGGAAGCCTAAGTAGGGATCATGGTACCACAGTGAACGAGAATTCTGCTTGTAAAGAAGACTATCTAAGCTGGTGCTATGAAAATTACGGTGCGAAAATCAAAGACCAACAAAAAGTGTCGCATACTCTCAAGAAAGAGAATAAGGTGTGTGATGGCTTGAGTCTAGATACAAATATTGCGGAAATGGGAGTTATTCTAGAATATGATCTTTTGTTCTAAGTGGTGCCTTCAACCATGGTGGAGCAAAAGGTGGCGACTGAAGCTGAGTAATTAATGTTTGGTGGATGTTGGGTTGGTTAGTGATGTGTGTGTAGATGAGATCACTGTAGCTATTCTGGAAGAAGGGAGTAATGTTGAAGCATCATTTGTGATGAAGATGGTACATCGAGCAGGGGATTCAGGCGGCGAGGATTATCCCCTTTGTTTCCTAATGAAAGCTGTCTCTTCAAATGTGCGAGGATTGGGCCAGTAGGAGAAATGTGCAACGATTGGCTCATTATTTGGTTAGCGGCAGGTCGATGTCTTGTGTGTGTAGGTGACCAAAATTGAGTATTTGGAGGAAGTGAGATGTAATTCCATCTCAGGTCCAAGACTCATATTTCAGAGTGGTGTTGGCAGAAGGAAGTTCAGGGGAGTTGTTGCCTGGAATGGTGAGTTGTTCTGCTTGGTTGAAGATGTGGTTTCATTGCATTCTGTGTCGATCATCCTGGACAGAAGGAGGGATCATGCTTGGCTGATTGTGCCATTAGTTTATACTTTATAGTGTTTCTAGGGTATCTACGAATTTGGTTGTGTGGGAGGAATTAAGGGAATCACGAGCCAGATTCCCAAGAATGGCTTGGATTATTGGAGGAGATATCAAAGTTACTGTTTGCTCTGATGATCGTCCTGATGGGAAAGGAGAAGGTGCTCAGTATCCATGATCCTCACTTTTTACGGTGTTGATGGAGGATCTTTCTCTGGAGGTGTTTGATGCTGCGAATAGTAAATATACATGGAACTCATCATTCAGATCCATCATTAATCTATTATTACTATTAGTTGAAGCGTTAGAGATGTTACAGGTGGACTCGGTTACATGCAGCCACGATCTTGATCTGATTATACTCTCATTTGTCTAGATACCAACTTTGATTAGTTAGGGAATGCTGGTTTTGAGCGACTTAATATAGCTCTCATTTTTCTCTTGCCAAAGATCTTTTCGTCCGAGAAATCAATATATCAGGGAACCCTCTCATGGCCAGATTCGACCGTAAAAAGCGCAAGTGCACGCTATCATATGCCTTCGAAAAGTCCACCTTCCACAATACTCTCCCAACATGTCTCCTCCAATCTGTAATAATCTCAGAGCTCATAGTCAAATTGTCCTCATTTTGTCCACTAGGAATGAAGGCTGATTAAAGTAAAGAAACCACATCATCTAGGACTTCACTAAGTCAGTTCACTAAAACCTTAGCAATCACTACGTAAATGGCACTATAGAGTACAATGGAACGAAAATCCTCTGTATGCTTCGACTCATCCGTATTTGATTATTGGGTTTTTATCAGTTGTGCCCCTCTGAGATATTGCAATTTCAGTTATGCCTCTCTCTTTTTGGGAATATTAGTTGTGCCCCCGACTTCTTGCAGTTTTATCACATGTGCCCCTCGGGTAGTAGCCGTCCATCCCCAATGCAAACAGACGTTAACTTCGGGGAAACAAAGGGAATTAATTTTAAAAAAATAGGTTAAATGGTCATCTCCTCCACCCCCTACCATGTTCCTCCTTAACCACTCCGCCCTGTGCCACCATCGCCCCTGCCATGTGTTGCTCCTCCGGCACGTGCTGCTCCATCTCTGCTCCCGTCCTGTGTTGCTGCTCCTTCGGTGCTTCCCCGTCCTCTTCCGCCTCACCTACCTCCCCATCCTCTTCCTCCTACCCCACCGCCCTAGCTCCTCCACCCCCACTCCCTCTCTGCTCACAGCTCCTCCCCCTCCGCCCCCGTTCCTCCCCTCGTTGCCCCCTCTCGCCCTCTGCCCCCGCTCCCCGTCTACCACCAACTCCTCCCTCCTTTGCCCCCTCCTCCCCTCGCTGCCCTCGCTTGCCCTCTGTCCCTGCTCCCCATCTACCGCCAGCTTCTCCCCCCTCTTCCCACGGTCTCCATTTACCCTTGCTTCTCCCCCCGCCACCCATCTCCTCCACTCCCGCCTTCCCTTTGCCCCGGCTCCCCATATGCCTCTAGCTCCTCCCCCCTCCGCCCCCACTCCTCCTTCGCCTCTGCTCCTCCCTCCTCTGCCGCAACATCCTCTCCCCCTCCCTGCTTCCTCCTCCTCCAACCCCAAGGTTCGAGACGAAGGTGATTTGCATGATATGGATGGGATTCCATGCACTACCTGTGCCGTGTGAGCAATCCCTTCCTCCTTCGCATCATCTTCATCGAGGAGGATGCCCCCGTCCGGACCTCAATCCCCCCGCCATCAACTCCTACCCTAAGTTCTCCATATGCCTCTACAAGTACAGGGAAGGGGAGCTGTTTTGCATGATGCTCGAGTGCCGACACTACTTCTACATATCGTGCGTCGACACCCGATTTTGACTTGATGCGTCCTGTCTCGTGTGTAGGTTGAGGGAGAAGAAGAGAATGAAGAGGAGGCGATTGGGGTGTTAGGACCGCAATGCCCCTCTTAACTGCACCATAGTTTGAAAAAAAATATGGTTAAGTTCAACTTATTGACGACTTAAGTAACAGAGGTGTACAAGTGATAGAACATCAAGTAGTCAGGGACACAACTGATATTCCCAAAAAGGGAGGGGTATAACTGAAATTGCAATATCTCAGAGGGGCGTAATTGTTAAAAGCCCTTGATTATTTTAGGATATGCTTCCCTATATTTGTATCAGAATCATCCGTATTCGTATTCATATTTGATATAGATGAAGTGAATATGAATATGGGAATTACCATATCCAATTCATTTTCATCCCTACTTAGATTGCATGGATGAAAAGATGTGCCCCGACTACGTCTCTTGTAGTTATAAGAAATATCCAGCTTAGAGGAGGTTTCGTTCAACCCGGGAGAGGGATCTGTTAGGGTTGCCCTTTGGCGTCCCTGTTGTTTGTTCTAGTTGCCGATGCTTTGTCAGTCATGGTTGATTGTGCAGTGACGGGCAACCTCTGTTGTGGATATTTGAAGGATGATTTGTCGTTGTCTAATCTTCAGTATGTTGATGACACTATTATTTTTGTAGAAGGTGGCTCGAAGAGTTGCAGGGGCATGTCTGCAATCCTATATTTATTTGGTGATGTTTCTGGACTATGATTGAACATGGTAAAGTTAGAGTTTGTTCCTTTTGGACCGAATGAAGGAGAGATGTCGCTTGTGTAGGCTAGTTGAGATCCCCCTGTACGAGTTTACCACTGCGATACTTAGATCTGCCTTTGGTATGAGGGAGATTACGTCAATCTAATTGTCTCCCTTTTATTGTGAAGTTGGAGAAGCAACTTGCTGGCAGGAAGTCCACTTGCTTATCCAGAGGTGGTAGATTAGTACTGATGAAGTCAGTCCTTTTAAGTTTTCAACTATTCCCATCATTTTCCTTTCTTTAAGGCTTTTTCTAACTGGTGTTCGGAAGGGATTGGGACCAGTATGAGAATGATTCTTTTGGTTTAGTTCTGGTAATTCTTCAGGTGTGACATTGGTTGGTTGGAGGACTATTACATCAGCCAAAGATGGTAGGGGACTTGGTGTTCATAGCTTGGTAGAGATGAACAAGGCCTTGTTATGCAAGTGGGTAGCTCACATATGGGGTGTCTGTAATAGCTTGGTGTTTTCTTGATTTAGAAGATCTATGGGGCATCTTCATCCCTACCAAAATCTGGGGAATATGATGCTGGACCTTCTCATTTCAGGAAGGGGATGCTGTGTTGCAAGAAATTTGCTCGCTTCTAAGACCGACGTTGGGAGATGGGAGAGAATTTCGATTCTGGTATGATGATTGGATCGAAGGAGTGGGAGCTCTTGGAATGAGATTCCCTCAGTTGATGACGTTGGCACAAGATCTGGATATTTCGATGATGAATGCTTGGGATGGTTCCTTGTTTTTCTTGTCATTCTTAACTGAGCTCTCATATTAACAAGTTGGAGAACTTATGCAGATGTTGGGGATCTTGGAAGGGCAGGAGGGGCCTTTCCTAAAAGATGCATAAAGAACACCAAGAGTTGATAAAGGAGGAAGGCACAAACAACGGTCTACGAATGCTTCTACTACTTTGTTTCAAGCAAAGCTATAGACGAATACAAAGAAAGGAAGTAGAGGAAGCTTTGAAGGTTATAAGACCTGGGAAAGGTGTAGGACCAGATGACATCCCTGTATAAGTATGAAGACTTTTAGGTGAGCGCAGTTTGACTTGGCTTACGAATCTATTCAATGTTATCTGGCGAAGCAAGAAAATGCCTGAAGATTGGCAAAGGAGTATCGCGGTGCCTCTTTATAAGAATAAATGAGACATTCAAAATTGTTCAAATTACAGAGGTATCAAGCTGATGATCACACTATGAACATTTGAGAACGTGTGATCGAAAGAAGGTTGAGGCAAATTTCCAACGTAAAAGAAAACCAATTCGGATTCATGTCAGGTCGCTCAACTATTGAAGTCATCCAATTATTGAGGAGAACAATGGATATTTATAGATCTAAAAGGAAGAACCTCCATATGATCTTTATTGATTTGGAGAAGGCTTATGATTATGTACCACGAGAGATATTGTGGAGAGTTTTGGAGAAGAGACAAGTACCTGTCCTATACATTAACCTCATAAAGGACATATATGATAGGGTTTTATCTTGTGTAAGGACCCCGTCTGGGAAGACCAACTATTTTGACATCAACATTGGTTTACATCAAGGTTCAACTTTGAGTCCTTTTCTTTTTATTTTTGTGGTTTTTTAGGAGCACAATAGCTATATTTAATAAATAGATAAATAGCACAAAAATATAAGTCCTGGCAGAGGCATATTTGCAACTAAAATAAACTCCAAGGGCTACAGTGCAAATATACCAACATAAAGCAATATTTATTTAATTTTTAACGACTATTTTACAATATACAAAAACGCTAGGGGCATACATGCAAATTCGCCATCTCACGTGAGACGACACGTGAGCTGACGTAGAATGGACCTAGATGCAAATATAATAAACACATGGGATATAATACAAAATTTCCAATTATTTTAAACATGACATTTTATTTACAGAATTAATATTTAAATATACAAAAATGTTCAGGGGCGTCAGGCGTGAATGTTGGAGTTTATGATGGAAATTTTGTGTCCTGAAAGCATACAAGGCTTTGATGGTACAGATGCCTTTTGACCCAAGTGGATGCAATGTTGACTGTAGGAGAATTTGGTGGTGGAAGGTGCCCACGAAGGTTAAGGTGTTTCTCTAGCTCCTAAGAAGATGCTGTTTGTTAATAGTAGAGGCTTTTGCGTTTTTTTCGGGGTACGAACACTGCATGTTCATGTTGCTCGCATGCTATTGAAGATGTGGATCATTTCTTTTTCTATTGTGCATGCTCTGTAGATATCTGAGTAAGCTTTAGTTGCACTTGATTAAGACTGACTGCACAAAAAACTTCTGGGCTTCTATCGGGGTTGAGTAGCACATCCTAGAGGAGAATAAAATGAGGGTCGTGGATGTTGTATGGGTCCTATGGCTTGTAAGAAATGAGGCAATCTTCCCGTAGGATAGATTTTATGATTAAAATGTACTTGACCATGCAAACACACTAGCTAATAATTGGGTCATATAATTATTTGGCTTTAAAAAACCCATGTACTTGTAAACTTGTGAATTAATAGTGAAGTTTTTAAACGGACACCTATGTAGTGGCAGTCCTTTTTTCCTTCTAAAAAAAACTTTGAGAGCTCGGCTCCCTAAAAGGAGCATGTGTTTCCCTACATTTGAGTTGTGCATTGGAGACCTCATCCACCCCATGATGGACATTGAGTGCGGATGCTAGTAAAAAGCCTAGTTGTTTTTGTGCACGCCCTTGAAGTTGGAGGTTGTTAATAACCCTATGTGCTTGTGTGTGGTGATTGCTTATGTCTCCCGCTCACGTCATTGGTGGTCATTGGATATTCTGCCTATAATCTGACCGTCATCACTACCATCAGGGGAGTCATTTCTTAGTAGATCATCCAACGATATTTAATGCTGGACTTTTGGAAACGTTGCCCCACCTATCTTGCTATCACTAGGAAAGAAAAGTTATTGTTTATGCTTTTATGTAAGTTGCCAGTGTATTCGAGATATATGATTGTTCACAGCTTATAAATAAAGGAAACTTGGTGATTTTTTCTTTTTCTTTTTTATTTTGAAAATGATTAATTATCACCAAGGCCTTAAATGTCAGTTTCGATCACCATTTCGGTGACCGAATTTCGGTCGAAATTCGACCGAAATTTCGATCATTTCGGTCATTTTTGTACCAGTACCCCCATATTTCAGTCATTTTGGCCATTTCGGTCGAATTTCGGTAGCCTGTCAAAATCGAAACTCAGTCGAATTTCGCTGAAATTTGAAGCCATGATTATCACATTGTTCCGTTATGTTAAGTCTCTTTGGAGATATTTGATTTAGAAAATCAATTGTCCGTCATTTTTTTTCTTGTGAGGTTTAGTTAGTTTATTAAATTTTACGCTGTGAGTTTCTGCAGGTTCTGCGATGGAGCATTCTCTCTTGACTAGCTTCCCCAAACTCATCATGTTCCTTGCACAATCTATTATGATTCTCAGCCCAAATATGTTTCCCAGTTTTGTCTCACGTAAGTAATAATCTCCTACAGTGTTTGTATATCATGTATATGTTGGTTATGTTATACAGCAAACCTGTTCTTTTTCTTCTCTCAAGGTAAATGCACTGACTTATGAGTATCAATGTGTCTCAGATGAGAAATTGGCACCAAGAATAATATTTTTCTGTCACTATTCCATATGCATTGGCACGTAAATTCACATTTGAATTCTCGTCTGAAAGCTGCCCCTCTTTTTGGATACTAAGTAGGTTTTAAGGTCAATTCTGATGAGAGGTATGCCTAACATTGTCATTGTAAGCTGGATGGATCTTAGATTTCGGTTTCTAATAATTGGGTAGCTATCTTACTGTTGGTCTTTCTAATTTCTTGATCAATTAGGTGGGTTATGGACAGTTAGAATTAAATGAGATTTGCATATTAGCCTTCTATATACATCATATTTACATCCAAGCATTGTAAAGTTGCTGACTCTTGCACTGTAACTCCATAAAACCATTTCCTTCCTGTTGCGAGCCACGCAACGAGCTCCCTTGCGCTGAAACCTCCGTATCCTACATTGCGAGTGTGAACTCCTCTCCATAAGCAACCATGTCATAATCTTTGCCTAATGTGTACTAGAAAAATAGGTAACTGTCTATTTAGGTTGGTTTCTTTAGATGTGTGCTGTATCAGATACAGCCAGATTAATGCAATGATGGTTAAATTACCATAGTAATTCACTGCAGATGATGTGTGTATTAGATACACTGAAGATGGTACTTCTAGCAACTCCATCGGATCCCTTTGATGTTGTGTTATTATCTTATATCCTTGGGGGCTAGTCTATACTCTTGTGAATCAATTATTTTGTCGTGCATGGTTGGGTTTAAGAATTTTAATGCAGCCTTTTCATTGTAGAATATTCTCATAAGTAGCTCATGCTGGTATCAATTAACATGATCACGAGTCCCAACACGCTGCCATCGCTGGTAAGAATCATCATCTACAGAGACCAGCAATAGAGCAACTTTTTATCGTTTCCTTCGACAAATTACTTCAGTCTTATAGTATATTCCTATGCCATTAAAACCACTCTGAAGCCTTTCAAATTACGTTCGAGTTTAGCAGCAGCTCGTACAATACCCTTTTTCAACCTGCAACGGTTTTTTGCCTTTTGAAAATCACAAGACATGCATGCAAACTTAGATATCAATGTTACTGCTTTATAAAATTTTCATACAATATGCCATCCATTGTCTTTCTTGCATCCTTTTTCGTTTAACTGTTGTTATTTATTACAAATTCTGATAAGCAGGGCTGTATGTATACATACAAATGCCTGAATGTATATGTACAAGTGCATTTGCTTGGTGGGTATATGGCTCCTTGCACGTTCATGTTCATGGCTATTTTGGGGCAACCCAAATTGGCACGATTTGAGCAGGTTCTCTCCAAATCAATATATGAGGTGTCGATTGATACTTATTTTTGAAATATTATTTCATGGTAAAATTTATTTAATTATGATTTAATTAGTAATTACTTAATAAAAAAGTTCTATGGATGCAGTAAAGTGGCATCTCTAATCATTCAAAAACGAAAAGACTTGAATTAAGAATGGAGAAACGAGAAAAGCGAAGAAATGGAGAACTTACATATTAAACGAAGTACTGGAGCCAGAAACCCAAGCTTGATTGGTTCCATCAGTATACACACACACACTACGTTGAGTTTTAGCTAGGGTGGAGCATTGGGCTCAATTGGACCCCAACCCGAAAAAGTTCGGCCTGGGCCCAACCAATTTCTTTGGGTCTCGGGCCGGGTCATGGCCTGCTTTTTTAGGCAATTCCAGGGTCCGTGCTCAGTCCAAAACCCATAAGGTTGGGCCCGTGTCCGGGCCGGGCTTGGCCCGCCCGCATTTTGACTTCTACAAAGTGCTGTATAGCTATGGACATGGATCTCGCGACAATAGTGGTGGAGACATGGCACAACGGTTGATATTGTGGGTCGCGGTCGTCCACGACAAAGGTGATCAACGATTCGCGAGGATGTCACGGCTGCACGCGAGTGCCCCTCGGGTCGGATCTAAGCTTTTGCGAGTCAGGCCAAGGTCAGGTTCGGATCGGTCCGGTCCAATGCTCCACCTTGGTTTTAGCGTAGTATAGTGTAATGCAACCGAGAATCAGGTCAGCAAACTCAAAGTAGGAGTCTTGCCACGCACACACCAACGCACTGAGCTTACGTAGTTTCTTTGCCCTTCCTAATCTCAGAAAAATGCCATAAACTGTAATCATTTTGGTAATGCCGATTCCGTTGGTAATGGAATGATACATAGAGAATCAATCCCTTTTGGAAGCTAAAGGATGACAGACAATATATCCTTCTCATATCTGATAGATATTAATTAAGCTACTCAGATCAACTGTGAATTATGTGGGTGGTCTGCACTGCATCTCCATAGACTGGACAAGTTGAGTTCAAACTGATGCTCCATATGCACCTAAGCCCTATGGTAACGGCTTCGAGAAGCAAGATGGTCAACTTGTTTCAAATATACAACATGGATTCCGGCAGTGTACTGTAGTTGAACCTTCATATCGATCTGAATGAAGCAGTCTTTTCACAAAGGTCACTCTTTACTTGCTAGACGAGGGGACAGCGAGTTACAAATTATGTTCTATTACTATAAAATTAATAAATGGAGGGCTTACCATTATCTTTTTTTGTAGTATTGAATCTTGTACGCTTTCCTAAGAAAAGAGATTTGTCCATTTCATTTTGGGATTTTTACCCTGCAGACTCTATAATCTTTGTAAAATACCTCTACGACCTTTGAAACATCGATATTCCTTCCTAGACCCCGTAATCTTGCTAACCCTTACTCTACAGACCATGTGGTTAACTCCCATCCATTTAACCGTTAGAACTACTCAAACTCTGTTATCTTCTTTTATATTATACCCATTTTAGTGGTCAAATTTACCGCAAGTGCCATTGCCTCCCACTTCACCTCCCACCCTCTACCTGCAGCTGAACACGGTGCCCCTCTCCCCTGATCCGTCGCTGCTCAAGGCCCCTGCGGCTTGAATCTCGTGCCTACCACCTCCCTTGGCTCGAGTCGCCGTCGTGCCGCCATCCCTTTAAAATTAGGATCTGCTCTCTACAACAAGTAGCGGATGGCAGCAGAAAATAGACGAAGTACTCATGGTAGCAAGTGGAGTCCAAGCTGGAAGGAAAAGAGCATCTTCTCAGATCGAGATGCTATTGGGAATGCCCTTGCCGGTGAGGCATGTGGCCGCCTTGGGGTAGGACGTGCTCGGGTCTCCCTCCCGCCCCTCCGCGTAGCAACCCACCGCACCCACCCGGTCCCCCTCCCCCCTCCCGCGCCTGCAAATCAAGCACCAGTTCTCGGTCCCCTGTCCCCTCCCCCCACCACCGCTCCTCCGCGTAGCAAACCCCTGCAGATGGAGCTCCCAATCTCCCCCATTCCGAGGAGGCCGATGGAGTCCCTCCCCCGCTGGACATTTGGCATGTTTCTATTGTACCGTAAATATCACCGAGGACACGTGGCATGTTTCTGGTAATTGTACTGTACAAGGGTTACTCAGACAACTCTGGTTAGGTTACGAAGGAGACGATGCACAAACAGAGGGTCCATGTGGTAAGACGGAGCAAGATTACGAGGTATAGGGAGGAATATCGATGTTTCAAAGGTCGTAGATGTAATTTACAAAGATTATAGGGTCTGCTGGGTAAAAATCCCTTTCATTTTTGAGGTATTAAAGGGGCATGGATTATAAAATGACAACATATACTTGAACTTAGCATATGCAAAGAAACATACACTCATATCTAACTTTATACACCTCTAACTGATGTAATTTTTTTAATTAGTTACATGAAAATGTATAGAAAGTATATAGGGCTTTTATAACTTGTGCCTTAACTTCTACAATATCAGTTATGCTCCTCAGTTTTTGTAATGTCAGTTGTGCCCATGACTTCTCATAAAATTCATAGTTCCACTCTTCTGTTAAGGTAAAGTAGGAACATAAATGATATTACAAAAGGGTAAGACTATGTGTAAGAAGTCAATGGCGCAGTTGATTTTGCAAAAAATAAGGAGTATAATTGATATTGCATAAGTCAAGAAAGGCACAAAAAATCCAAAATATTTAATATAACATAAAAGAGGATTGATCTTATGAGAGCCAAAACCCGTGAGAGCATGGGAGCAGTGAATCTGGACTATTAGCTCTCATAGTTTTTGACTCTAACGGGATCATCCCTCATCATAAAAATACTAACTCTTGCAAAGATACTAATAGGATCTAAACCTTGTTTTCTAATGTGCTTGCATTGAGACCTATATCTCATGCATATGATATCTAATTCAACCATGTTGTCCATTAAATTTCATCATTTAAAATAAATGCTAGATTTAAAAAAAATTAAAGTTGAATCGGGTTTGTATCATACCTTCTCTTAAAAATATAAAATAAAATAAAATTTACAAAATCAAACATATATACATATAGAATCAAAGAATATGGGTAAATTTGAAATGTGCAAAACATTCTACATTTTTTATCGACTATATATGGTAAATTTAAAAATCAATAAAAATATGGGATTTTTACCCGGCAGATCCTATAATCTTTGCCAATTACCGCTACGACCTTCGAAACATCGTAATTCCTCCCTTGACCCCGTAAACTTGCTCCGTCTTACCCCACGAACCCTGCCGTTAAATTGACACATCTCAAGCTAACTTGGGTGAGTTAAAACTGAGTTAATCTAACCAACCATAATCGGACGGGTAGAATTAACCCGAAGAAAAAAAACGGGCGGCTCGATCAGGGTCACGGCAGGGTCAGGGGAGGGGCACTGACCTGGGGTGATGGTCGGGGGGGGGGGGGGGGGGGGGGGGGGGGGGAGGCGTGCAGGGACGCGCCGGGGGGGGGGGGGGTATCTTCGACCTGGGGAGGTGCGGGTGGCAGGGGGCTCGACTTGGGGGAGGCGCGGGTGGCTAGACCTGGGGAGGCGCGGGTGGCGGGGGCAGGGGGTGCCAAGCAGGGGATAGAGGCGGTGGAGGGTGGCGGTGAGGGTGCCAGGGGGGCTCGACTTGGGGGAGGCGTGGGTGGCAGTGAGCTCGGCCTGGGAAGGCGCGGGTGGCGGGGAGGCTCGACCTGGGGAGGCACGGGGAGGCGACCTGGGGAGGCACGGGGGGAGGGGGCGGGGAGGCGGAGGCGGCGGGGCGCTCGACCTTGGGGAGGCGCGGGGAGGCAGCGGGGGGCTCGACCTGGGGAGGCACGGGGGAGGGGAGCGGCGAGTGGCTCGACCTGGGGAGGTGCGGGTAGGGGAGGTTGCCAAGCAGGGGATAGAGGCGGTGGAGCGCCAGCCGCCGCGGGGGGGGGGGGGGGGGTTCCGTCGGGGTGCTTCGTAGAGCAGGGAGCCAGTGGAGCGTCGGCCGTCGGGGGGAGCGAGGCTAAGAAGGGGGGAGGGAGAGGGAGTGGCACTTATGGTAAATTTAATAGATAAAATGGGCATAATGTATAAGAAGATAACAGAATACGGTTGACTTTAACGGCTTAATGGATGAGGGTTAACCACAGGGTCTATAGGGTAAAGGTTAACAAGTTTACGGGGGTGAGGGAGGAATTACGATGTTTCGAAGGTCGTAGCGGTAATTGGCAAAGATTATAGGGTCTGCCGGGTAAAAATCCCAAAATATTTTCTAGTGTCTAATATTATATATATTATTATAAAAGATAATAATCCCTTTTATTGCAAGAAAACAAAATGAAAAATTAAAAACCTAAAATCCATGTCAAAATACATATAAGAAAAATCTTAAATTCCAATCTCAATTCAGGACAAAATTGCAAAAAGGCCTTCTACAAACCTCAAAATTTTGAAAATCCATCAAGTTATGAACTTTTTTATTTGAACCAGTTTCTATGCTTAAATTATTTTACAAAATTTGAGCATTTTTTGAATTTGTTGTGAGACTACATGTCGAACTTCCCTTCGTCTCCTTCCTCCAACTACTCCTCACACATTAAAAGATTGGTAATGAGATATTAGAAGATTGGTAACTAGTACTACGTTCCTTCTTCCCTCCCATGTTTCACACAATCTACTATGTTTTATTTGTGTACATTCAGTTTAGAATCCTTTCTTCCCATACACATAATCCTATCGTTATCTATGTATCCTCTTCTTTCAATCACGTGGCTCGGATCGACTTGACTCGAGCCCCTGCTAATCAGGGGATTGTGTCATAGATTGAATTATGGGCTAGGGTTCGATCCATGACTCATCAATTTAAATTGGCCTTGGTCGGGTTCCCTTTTATCTAGAGAAGCCGGACTCAATGCTCATCCCTACGTACGTACTTACATTTTCAATACCTCGAAGCATTATTGTAAGGATGATTATGAAAAATACACGAATGTGATACGAGAAGAATACAAGTTCTCCTCAAGGATATCTTCACAAATACGAGAAGAATACAAGTTCTCCGAAAATATAAGAAGTTTATTCAAGTATGTTATTCACTAGATTACATGAAAATTTTTATGCAATATATTCCCCAATTCCATGATGGTATGGAGACTTTAATCGGTCATAATATGAGATCCGATCTTTATAATTAATTTCTAATATACTGCAAAATTAATTCAATTCTAAAACCGAAATATTACATTATCAATTCAAATCCTTGTAGTGTCATATCATATTAAAAACAAATATTAAAGAACATGATCATAATTAGGGTGGAGCATCGAGCTCGACCCAGCCCAATCCGAAAAAATCCTGATCCAAGTCCGTCAATTTCCCATGGACCTTGGACCGGGTCGAAGTTCCCTTTCTTTAGCAAACCGAGGATTCGGACCCGACCCAAGGCCCCCGTGATCGGGCTCGGGTTTGGGGAGCTCAACCCACACCCATTTTGATTACATGAAGTTGCACTTTGATCCAATTTATTGTTATGGATATAATTCATCCATAACACATGAATTGGATGTATTGTGATAATATAATATTCATGGATGAAGGAATATATTGAATGTATTGTAACTATAAATAAATGTTCCCCAGAATTTGGTTCTAACATGATAGTTAGAAATATGTGGGCCCGGATTTGACCTATTTATACATCGGGTTCGGACCTGGGCTTTTCGTAGGTCGGGTCCGTACCGATCCGACCCAATGCTCCACCCTAACCAAAATCAGTACCATATCATTGCATTTCAAAGTTCAACACCCATAATGAAATTGTGTGTATAATTTATGATTGTCGTGCAATTTGCTCTTATAGATTTTTCCTATGTTTGATATGTTCTAATTAAAGTAGAAAAAATTTTACCTACTTGAAAAGACCAAAAACTATCCATCATCGTAAATAAAAAAAACAGAGAGAGAAATAAAGAGAGAAAACAGGCGATGGACAGACAGAGCCCACGTCAGGCGCCGGCTGCAACTCGCGGCCCTCCCCGCCGCAGACCAGTCGCCGTCGCCCGCAGGCATCCAAACGGGTCAGCTCACCTCGGTTTCCGTGTTCCCATCACCACCCCCTCGCCCTTTCAACGGCCACGATCACCACTCCCCTCCCCCCCTCCCCCCCCCCTCCCCAAACCCTAACTCCCATCTCCTCCCCACACCGCCATGGACTCGGGGTATCCCCACCACCGTTCCGCTCACCGCCACGCCGCTCCAATCAAAGAAGAGGAGTACGACTCCAACAGCGACGACGCCGACGGGTCCGGTCACAGGCGGGCCAGCGCCAGCGATGGCGACGGCTCCTCCCCGGAGAGTCGTGGCAAGCGGAGGCGGCTCGACCAGTACGCGCAGGGCTTTGATATCGCTGCGCGTTCGCCGCGCGCGCCCGTGCGTAACAACCCCGCCGACTGGTCGGCGGATTCGACCTTCGTGCTGCTGGAGAAGTGGGGGGAGCTATACGTGCGGAACGGCCGGAAGAGCCTGAGGCTGGAGGAGTGGTCCGCCGTCGCCCGCAAGGTCAACCTCACGTCGAGGATCACCCGGTCGGACACACAGTGCCGCAACCGCCTCGACACGCTGAAGAAGAAGTACAAGAAGGAGACGGAGAAGCTGCGGCAAGGAATCATCTCGAGGAGTGAGTGGATTTACTTCAGTAGGATGGAGGAATTGATGGGGCCGCCGTCCACTCCTCCGCACCCAGTCTCTCGGGTGCCTCCGTTGAGACGGCCGTTGGCAGTCGAAAGGGGACAGTTCGCTTTGGTGAAGCCGAAAGTTGAGCCGGCCACGGTGAACGGATGTGCTGCCAGGGTTGAATTGGTGGAGGAGGATGAGGATGAGGAGTCGGACGGGCTCCCGCCGCCTCCACGAAGCAAGAGGAGTGTGGGTGGATTGGGTTTGGCATCATGTAGGATGCTCGCGGAGTCGATTTATAGGCTTGGGGAGGTTTATGAGAGGATAGAGAAGAAGAGGGGACAGCAGATGGCGGACCTGGAGAGGATGAGGGAGGAGTTCCAGAGGGATTTGGAGGCACAGAAGAGGAGAATTCTGGAGAAGGCGTGGGCTGAGATCGCGAAGATGCGGGAGGAGGAGGGGCACGGAGAGGATGCAGTCGGGATCAATGAGGCGGAGGAGGAGAATGACGGCTCCGCGGATACCATCAGTGGTTGAGGTACTCTCTGTTCTGTGTCTACTTCTGTTTATTATCATTGATTAAAACATAATATTTATATGTGTGATCTTTATATATCAGTTGAGATTTATCTAGGCAATGATCAATGTATGCGTATGATAGCATTTAGATATAGTCATTTGGTGTTTGTAAACTTAAGTGTAATATTGTACATAAAGCATGCTCATCAAGACCTAGCAACTTGATTCAAATGTGCAGGATTAGCACATTTTGTATTCTTAATGATATTTCCGTTTAAATAATAGCAGTCAATATTTAATAAGTTAGTGGCATAGATTGCATTCCCTTGCGTGCTCCTGGTCCTGATGTAGTAAGATAAGACTTGAATATACATAACGGTGTCTTGTGATTTGTGTTTTGCTTCATGTTTTCAACTTTATTCCTCGTATACTAACAAGGTTTCAAACTGGCTTCTAAACAATGTTCAGGAAGGCGTTATGCGGTATTCAGATGGAGGGGTCACTGTATAGAGAGTATGCGGGTAGCAGGGAGTATGCGGTTTAATGCACTTTGGTATTTTTTTATCATTAAAAAATATAAACAAGTATTAAATATTATGTTAATATCCTCAGTCGGGAGAGTATGCGGAGAGTATGCAGTTTTATGCGGTTTCATGTTATTATGTGGATGGAGTTATTTGGGTTTAGGTTAAATAAAAAAATTTATTAGAAAAGTGGCCGAGTAGGCGGCCTGCATATGAGGTATACTCGGCCGAGTATGCAGGTCAACCGCATACATGGACGTTTCATCATACTCAGAATGGCAAGGCTACCAAGTACCGCTTTCCTGAACACTGCTTCTAAGTACTATGATATGCATGTTTGAGTTTGTTGATGAGGGTTGGCATGATATTGACATAAAATTATCTGAAGCTCTAATTTGTAGATAAAATATTCTCAAGGCGTGTCATTTAGAGCTAGCACATTGTCGCATTTGATAAAATACTCTTCATTTGAAACAAAAGTGGCGGGAAACTTTCTTTCAAAATGGGTAATTGCAGGAACCTTGTTCCTTTGGATGAAAGGCCAAGCGCTCAATCATGAAACCCAATTTAAGTGGGTTATCCTCAGGGATGACATTATTTTTTCAAGATACTAAACTGAGTAAGTGAAGATATATCTGCAGAGTTCAATGATACATTTTATCCACTTTATCAGGCTCTGTTGCGCCGGAGCTCTTGTAATGTTCTAGTATGTCACATAGGATATGGCGTATGATGAACATTTATGATTTGACATAAGATACAGCTCTTCCATGACTCCTGTGGACAATGTTCTAGTATGTCACTCTTGATGTATCTCTCTTGGAGTCCTGGTTTTTGTATCATTTAATTTTGAGGAACATAATTAGTCGGCGAGGGTGGTCACCCTTTACACTTTCAGAAAAATGCTGCTTGTTTAGACAATTTTTGAAGCGCCCATACAAATATCTTGTCTACCGTTATTCAGATTCTTATCATTTACTTGAAGTCCTTTCATGACGAAAAATTTCTGCTACTTGATGCAGGCTCTCTTTGTCCACTCTGAGGAGACAAATTTGAAGCAACTTGATGAATCGTGTATCTTCTGGTTCTGATCGCCCGGGTTAGTCTCGTCGATGTACTGTTATGAATTGTTGACTGTATTGCCCCAGTATGCAGATATGAATTGTCGACGTACTGGATGTCATTTCCAGTGGTAGGGTTGTATTTATTCAACTGAAACCTGATATCTTCTGTAGATTGGAATCCGATCTTGACAATGTGTCGTTGTTTGGTATCATGGGAGAACGCATATGTGTTCTACCACAGCATGTTACATTGATTATAACAACATGATTAGGTTATGGATCTGCATTGGTGAGACGATTTGCATTTTTTTTCCGTCATGTAGATATATCGATGATTGTCAGTTTTATCTTGTTTAATTGTTGCAGAAGAAAGGCTTTTCTTGTTTATTTTTAATCGGTTGAAACCGCGGTGTTCTCGTAGCTTTTAACTGGTATGTGTTTCTGTCTAGATATAGATACAAAACTTTGCATATTCATATAATGTGGTGATTTGGGCATGATTCTGATCTTGGTCCACAATATCCGGTCCCGCCAGAGACTTGCGTTAGATTGATTCTTTTGTTGATCTAGTATGCGGATATATATATTGATCTTCAATATGCAGACTGATGCTGCTGCTAGCCGAGGTTGTAAAAGTCGGTTGCTAGTAATCAATCGATTCGGTCGCTGAATAAGGATTAAGCGGCAGTTGGATGACTAATCGGTTTTAGACGGACTTTAGTTGATTTTATTTTTAAATTATTTCAAATAAATAAATAAATCATTTTAATACATATATTTGTATATGGAAAAAATGGGGCTGCCCCTTGCGGGCAGCCAAACATGGCTGCCCCTGCCCTATTTTCGTCAAATTTTTTTATTTTTTTTGAAAAATATCACCATCTATATTCATCTCTATATCCCTCCTACATGCCATTCGAATTTCATTAGAAACGGAGACTCCTACGGCCTCCATCGAGATGGTGTCAATTTAAAAAAATTTGTTACCGTTAAAAAATGACTGTCTGGATGGAGGCCGTAGGAGTCTCTGTTTCTGACGAAATTCGAATGGTATATAGGAGAGATATAGGGATGAATAAACATGGTGATATTTTTCAAAAAAAATAAAAAAAAATTGCGAAAATAAAGTGGGGGCAGCCACATTGAACCCTTTGTATATGCCTTCACAAGTTTATACATTTTTATACTGTAAATTAAAAAAAACAATTGAATTCCAATCAAATATTAATCATCTTAAATCAAGTTTGCTTTTAGAAAAATAATGGTAAAAAATTTGGCTGACTAGTTGGCCTACTAATCAAGTCGACTAGTGATCATTTAGTCCTATAGATGAGTCGGCCACCCCTCGACTTGATTAAATGGGTTAAGATCCCCTTATCTTTGGATAAATAGGTTTTGTTGCAGAATAAGTTGTTGGCATCGTGATTATATCATCCATTATATGTGTATAATATTTATCAGTTCCTTGTTGCTCAAATGAATTGAACAAGAACTATCAATAACCCTCATTTGTATGTTTAAATTATGCAAAAGAGTAAACTTAAATTCACTTCAAAAGCCAATTTATTCATCAACTAAAAAACATGTAAATTACATTAGAAAACTCTTCAATATCGTATCCCATCTATAAAATGTAATAGTGCATGTTAGGGATAACATTGGTTGGATAGGGATGTACGTATGTGTATAATCATGTCTTTACCATTTTAAAATACTAACATGGATATGATAGTGGCCGATGTGAAAATTTATGTTATGATATCCTTAAAAATAAATATGTCTAGAAAATGGATATGAATTGTATAGGCATAATAACGGAAACAATATAAATTTAACTATACATGAGACTTTCATCTTGCTCGGCTCTTAAGTAATAAAAGAAAGAACTCATCTTCTTTTTTTATTACCTTCTTCGCATGTGTATAAGACCGAATCCATTGGATTTCTAAAAAGGATTACATTGAGCTAATAGCCCATCACACAGGCTTCCCGGTGGGAGGTCCACACTGCCAATAGCCCACCCCCCTTCTTTCCTTTTTGTTTGCGCCCATATCACCGCACGAGGATACATGGGGGCATAAAAAAGTGTTCCTATCAACTTGTTCCGACCTTGGATAATAAGCTAATGTGTGACATTTCATTTCGTACAACATTTTCAAATCGATCATTTTTTATATATCGTAATGGACGATTCCATTGTTTATAATCGAAAAGAAGTCACAAGAGGTTTTCCAAACCAGCTAATAAATTTTCTTCCTTACTTTCTAATTCTAAGGGTTCTTGATAAATATCAAGATACGAATTTCCATAATTAGTATATCATTTTTGTTCCTCTATAGTCTCTCTCATTTCCTTTTCAAAGTTATTTCTACACCGCAAGGCATAGAGGGGGAGGTCATAAGCTTTTATACAGTAAAACCGATTTTTGAAGAAATGAAAATGACATATCTGGTAGAATCATAATAATAGAATACAACCCTAATCGAGATGCATACATTTGTCGCATACACTATGGGATTGGTGAGAATAAATATATTTTTCATCCCATATGGGCTATAATTGGAGATACTATTGTTTTTGGTACAAAAGTTCCTATATCAATGAGAAACGCCCTACCTTTGAGTGTGGTTTGAACTATTAAGGATGGATTAAACAAAAAATGAATTATACTAAATATTTTCATTTCAAAACAATCACATCAACAATGTTGAATGAAGCAATACAATTTTGATACACTCAGATATTAAATAAATCTACAAATAAATAAATATATATTAGATATCCGATACCAATATTTGTGAATGTCAATTTCCTATTTATATCCATATCTGTTTTAAAGCAGATATATATACTAATGTCAAAATCTATATAAAAAAGATAAGATAGTAGATTGAATATAATTATATCTACATTCATTCTATATATGAGTTTTGTTACAGAGAGTAAATAAATTGAGTTAATCATGTTATATTTCTAACCTAAATAACATTAGCTTAAAATTACATTAAAAAAATCGTGAAGATCGATTACTTTTATAAATATCAATTTTTTGTTTCAAAATTTCTCACTTTTTGCCACGGTAAAGAAAGCTTTCTACATTGATTGCAAAAAAAAATCATCTTCCCTAAGTTTTCACTCTCTTTTTTATATATTTATATCAAGAACAAATACAATTGTCAATTTTTCTCCACGTTGAAGCACAAACACATGGAGATTAGTAAAAGGAGTAAGCGTTTTCTTGACCTTTCGCTTCCGTCAATTGTGCTTAAATATGATAATGGAATAATAATAATCCATGGAGGTGTATTTTTTTGGGATTTTTTACTCGGTATAAACCTTATAAATTTTGTCAATTACTTACACGATCTTTGAAACAGTGTATTTCCTCCCTCAACCATGTAAACTTGCTCCGTCTTGCCTCACAGATCATGTCGTCAATTTTGATTTTATTTGAGCAAATTGCTTAGGTAATTTTTGAGTTAATCTAACAAATGCAAATCCAACGGTGGATATCCTCATCCCCTTCTCCAAGCACATGATGACGGATGTTGAAGATGAAGGAGGTGGAGTCGCGTAAGGATTCGACAACAACATGACCGTTGAGGAAGAGGATGTGGAGTGAGGTTCGGAGGATGAACAACCTGGAGGAGGAGGTGAGCAAATGACCTGGAGGAGGAGGTAGAGTTTGGGGAGGAGGCGGATGTTGGAGAGGTCCAGGAGGTCGGGGAGGGGGTCCAGGTCGAGGAGGGACAGGAAAAGCGGGCAAACATAAATGATGTGTAACTGGTAGCCTTCTCCATTACCTCCAGCATCTAGGAAGGAAAGCTTAGTTTGTTCCATCTTTTCAAGTGCTTCTTTATTACCATCCTGTCTCCGTGCAACTCCTCCGAACAAATCAAAGCTATGTTTAAGATTGACAGTATGCATTCGCGTGCTCTATCTGTCAGTTCGCCACCGGTCTCTTCAGATACTAGTAGAGGATTTATGATCTTGTAACGTCCCGAGCTTATGTCCCCAATCTGTTATCGAGGAATAACGGCCTGACAACTTGTTGGGTACGTGCTCATATGGGCTTGTTGACAACTACCCAAAATACTTAAGCCCAAGTTATCAAGTAATAATCCCTACCACTTATAACACCCACACTTCGTGAGTTTTAGGTATGACACTATGTTTGTGGTTGGGGTGTTACAGATCTCTTCAATGTTCGAAGGGCAGCCCTGACGTACGCATTTGTGGAGGCTCAAAGTGCCCAAAATCTTGGCGTGTTGGCCTCTTTCCAGTGAACATCTCTAGGAGAATCATGTCAAAGCAGTAGACATCCCACATTGATGAGACGAGACTTCCTGTCGAGCACTCAAAAGTGAGTAGTTATTGTGATGTGATTGTATTGAAGTTTGAAAAAATTAGTAAAAGTGGAGTAGTTTATAATTTATATATGATATGATAGTATACTATATTATTTTTTGATGGAATTGATGATGGAGAATTGATTTATTTAATTTTTTTAAAAAGAAATAAAGTGGGGCCCACATAGAGAGAAAAGGGGTGGGTTAAGGGCCCCTTACCGAACAAGGCTTAAATGATTGGGGAGGTCGGGGTGGGCAGAGGTTGGGTGGGCGGAGATCGAGGAGGGGCAGAGGTTGGCGGCACGGGGGAGGTCGACGACGACCTAGAGGGGGTGTAGGTCGGCAGCCTGGAGGGGGCGTAGGTCGGTGGCACAGGGGAGGTCAGTGACGGTACAAGGAAGGGCTGGGAGGACGAGGGTGGTGCATGGGATATTGGGGGACGACAGAGGTGGGAGGTGGATGGGAAGGAAATGTAAAGAGGAGGGTTAGGGAAGAAGAGGGATGTGAAGGGAATGTAAGGAGGATGGTTAGGGAAGAAGAGGGATGGCATCTTTTGTAAGTATTCTAAAGAAAAGGGTAATATGCACCTCTTTTAACAAAATTCGGTTAAATTTAATGGGCAAATGGATGTGGGTTAGCCACAAGGTCTGTGGGGTAAGTGTTAGCAAGTTTACGGGGTTGATGAAGGAAATATGTCGTTTCAAAAGTCGTTGGTAATTGGCAAAGTTTACAAGGTCTGCTGGTAAAAATCCTATTTTTTTAAATTTGATGCAAGATAAATTTGATTTCTTCTAATTTAACGACCAAGTGGAGGGAAATTAATCACATGCTTTATGGTTTATGGTGTAAGACTGAGTTTGTTGGGGTGGTGGAGTAAATATGGAGATCTCAGGAGTTGTGGAGTAATTGCAAAGGTTAACGGGGTCTCCATGTAAAAGTCCCTATCTCTATCTATATAAGACGACGACCCAAAAAGCAGAGGAGCTCACTCGAAATGGAGCAGGCGAAAGCTGCAGTTCCCGCCACCTCTCCGCCGCCCGCCGATCCCCATTTTCCCGAATCCCTCTTCTCTTCTCTCCTCTACGGTGGGATTTCCCCCCTCTCGCGATTTCAAATGGTGATCTCTTTGAATATTTCAGTTGTAATTTGCGTTCCATTTCGACGTCTTGCTGAATCTGAAGCTGTTAGGGATTTTTTTAGGTTTAATTCTTGCCTTCAAAATAGAGATATTTTCTGTTATGGTAAATAGTAGTAATAGCAACAACAATAATATTGTTAATGCTTGCTTGTTTGGTGGATTGATTTGTCGAATGTTCTGGTTCTGCTCGATATGCGATTGCTATTGGTTTCCGGCTTATATGCAATTATTTGATCGCAAGAAAAAAGTGCTAATTAGTGGACTCCTTGTAGATGATGTGTAGATAGACATGCTATTAATGTTTCAAAGCCGAACGAGATGCAAAATTCTCTACTGATTTTAGTTGAAATTGGTTGTATGGCAACAGTATGATGTTATATGATTTGATGCGTATATATATTAGAAAACATGACTTCGAGTATTTTAGGGGCTCCCAGAACTCCAATCTAATTGTCTTGTTTTGTGTTTTTCGTTGTGAGAAGAACACCAATAGATAGGGTATCTTGAAGATCATGATATGTAAGAGTCCAACATGTATGTTTACAGTATTACATAAGTAATCAGGAGAAAATATTTGATTATCTTCTGTTTACCCTTTTGTTATCCTGTAGATATATCGCAGCAGGTGCAGTCAGCTATGGAGAACATGCTTAAGCTGACCAGGTCAGTTTGCTTATCGTCATTCGATGTTTTAGAATTGCCAATTTTCAACATTCGGAATCTGTTTATGGATACAAGATTTTTTATAATTGATTGGACTTTCTACTTATTCAATGTCAAACCATTAACAAATAACAAGCCTCCAACTTGTGGTCTCAGAATGAAATTTCATATCTCTGAAGGTGGATTTACACATTTCAGATCGCTGCAGGGGCGTAACTAGAAATTTTATAAAAGAGAAGACAAATATCTTTATAATAATTTATTCATTATATTTTTTTGACTTCTTTTACTTAGTACTTTATGTTTGAGGCTAACCCTCTTGTTTGATAATATACCTGTGTATGATCCTTACATGTATGTTTTCAGTGAATACCAAAAATGTTGTAAATACCAAAAATGTTCAAAATTACACAAACAGACACACAAGGTTTTTTTAAGTTTTAGTTGATATTAAGTTGCAGATTTATAAAAATTGTATTTGGATTTTTTTTCAAAATGCCATATAGAATTAAATAACAAATTATTTGCAACAATAAAAAATGATATTTTCAAAAAAGAAGTTGGGGAGTTTGCACCATGGTGCATGTAACTTTACATGCTCCGATGCCATAAATGCCTATTTTATTTTTTTTCGAAATGATATTATATTGGATTTAGATCACTATATATCAAAATGATGTCATTCAAAAATCAACTTAATTCAAGACTTCTAGCCCATCTATCAAGACTGCAAAATTTTAACGGTCTTAGAATTGCTGAAAGTTAACCCTTACAGATCGACATATTATGAATGCATGTTTACACGAAATTTGAAACACATATTCTACTAATAATTCTAAGTAAATTCCATGAGGTTTCATTTCGAAAAAATGAGCATTTGTGGCATCGGTGCATGGAAAGTTACATGCACCATGGTGCAAGAGCCCCAACCTCTTCAAAAAATTTTGCAATATCTCTAAGTATAGAAAAAGATTTTTTGATGTTCTCTATATTTTTGTTACAAATAAAATATCCAAAGTATAAATTTGAAAAATTAACAAGATACAATTAAATATAAAGAATTTGTTGGATTACTTAATTTGATTTTATTAGTTAGAAGTATATATTTTCTTGGTAATTTCCGAGCCATATTTGGAAGTTCACTTATCTCATTGGAAGGATTTTACATTTTTTGTTGATTGGAGACTAGTATGGAAATATTCTGACAAAGTATATATATTGCACCATTATTTGTAAAAAAAAATTGACTAGATGATGACATTTATGAATATTTGTTCATTAAAATGATATAAGTTGAATAAACTACATGTTTAAATATCTATCCTAATTATTAAACTGTTGCAATGCGATTGATTATTAAAGTAAAGGTCCTGCTGATTATATACATATTATACTGCGATTGATTATTAAACTAAAATGATGCCTAGCTTTTTATTTGACTTGGTTTTCTAAGCAACATAATTTTCGTTGTCATGTTTTGATCCGTAAGGTTAGATTTTAGAAAAACACATTTGAATAAATTATAATAGGCGAATAGTGTGAATTTTAAAAAAAGAAAAATTATTATATCTAGTTTATATATAGGTGGACTTGTGAATTCAAGGTGGGGCCATGGCCCCTCCATGGGACATGCTAGTTCCGCCTCCATCGATCGTGGCACTTGCAGTTCAAGAATTCTTATTTGTTTTGTAAAATACATGATTTTCTGTTATAAGTTGCAGCTTTTTTATTCATATGTTTGACATCCTTGTTGAACACTGAAGTAGATCAAAGCACAGCTGAAATCACGATTATTTATTGGTGTTTTTTCAATACATATGTTTGACATCCTTGTTGAACAGTGAAGTAGATCAAAGCACAGCTGAGATCACAGAAGAGATAGAGAAATGCAAAGAATCTGGTGCGTCAAGGCAGAAGATGCTGGAGGAAGAGAGGGATCGTGTTGAGAAAGCAGCATATGCTGTATTGGAGATGCTCCATCCTCGGGGTTCTCCCAAAGGAGGCAATGCCATTTCTTATTTAGATGAATAGCTGCATCAGAATTAGCTTCAGACTGCTGACCAACATAGACTAGTTTTGGGTTGTTGAATCTGTTTCTTCCTTACATAATTCCACCTATACTTTTCCGCATTTTCCTATACTGAATGTTGCATGAATGTTGTTCTAAAGTGGCGATCCTTGAGTGCTACTTTCTGTTCTCAAACTGGGAGCTTGATATCTACTATAGCACATAATGAGAATTTTATGCAATGCTGTACCATGCTTTGGGAAGTTAGGGTTTTTGCCCTCCATTCCGTTCTTTTATAGGTGCTTGATTATCTATTGTCAACCATTTCTACAATTAAGTCCACATGATATACACATCTTACTTGTAATACCTATTTTCTAAAAAGCAAGTCAAACTGTAGCTCAGATAATAAGCATGGCACTTGGCATCCGAGAGATCAGGGTTCTTAGCTCACTGGTGTTAAGAGCGATAATTTCTGGTGAAATTGCATATGCACCAGAATCGAGTGTAATCATGTGATCAATAATTTCTGGTGAAATTGCATAGCTCACTTGGCCCTCTTGTGTTGTTAGTGGAAGCAACACTAGCCATAAAATAAGAGTGTTCCCATCTCCATGTGGATCGTGTTATCCATCTTCGAGCATTTGTTTTTTTCCAGGTGCATGTGGAATGTGTCCCTCCATACATGTGTGCTACATCTAGGCTCTCTTTCTGTGTAGTTGGGCTTGCCAATTAAAAAAACTCTCAAGGTTAGGAAGACTATGGTGGTATCATGTCAGTTAGATTTCTGTGTTGATTCTTTGTGCTGTTATTATCGCATTGCTGTTGATTTTGGACCATACTAATTAAATGCGCAGAACCAAAGCTCCTCTGACTACATGCATTGATCTAATTGTTTTTTTATCGATTGTTATTACAAAAAATTGCAGGTCTTACCTGCATTGTCTGTGTATACATCTGCAAAGACTATGCCATACAGGTCTCTCTTCTTTCATTTCTTTCTTGTCGACTTTTTTGCATTTCATTTTCCTAACAGAAATATAGGTTATCGTCATCTCTTATGACATCAAGATCGTCCACTTCACAACCATCCAATGAAAGAATTACTTTCATAACTTTGCCAAACTTCTTCTCTGCAGTAACAAAAGCGCAAAGTTATAAACTAAGTTTGATGATTCTGTTCTCAGCAATACAAAAGGGAAGTTAATGTTTCATTCTTATTGCATAATTAAAAGTCAAAGGACCTGCCAGGGGTTAGCAGTTCTGTGCCGAGTGATTTGATCACTGACTATAAAAAACTGTGCCTATCAATTAACTCTAGATTTTTAGTTATATTTGTAAATGGTATGAATTTTATGCATCAAACGACCAATCACAACTGTCATACCTGCAAGTTTTAGCAGTTCTTCGATGGAATCAGGGAGGAAGATCAGCTTTCCCAACATCTTGGTTGTTTCATCAGCTTCATTGGGGTGATACCCGTGTATTATTAACCTCTTACGCAGTTTTTCAGGAAGTTGACAATTCATGTCTGCGTGATCTGGAATGAATATGCAACTTTAGTTACTTGATACTGCACAATAACACGGGCTTCGTTTTACTTGGTATGATGTTTCTCTATCTTCAATATTTTCAGTCATTTCCATTAAATTGAGGGATGAAAAGCAACTAAAAATTAAGCCAACTGACCATCTAACTTCGAATCTTGTCGACGGCATAAGTTGTGTACTTCACCATCTTCTACTTTGTCATGTGGCTTGGTATCCTGTAAGTGAAATATGCAACTGTATTTCATGGCATATAGTAAATATTTGTCGTGTAAAAAGCATGTTGCTGCATTTCACTTGCATGTATAACCTACATCTGGTTGATTGGTCCGTCTTGTATGCATGTATATGTGCATTAAGTGAGGCTATATTTTGTGCATGCCTATACCCGAGTTAGAATCATGGATCACTCTAACAGGTTAAAGGAAAGGATCATGGATCATCTTCTGTCCAACAGGAATCTAATGTGCTACATGTGAAGACTTATATGAGGCCACAATTACATAGTAAGATTCTCTGACCCATGATATCTAGTTCATGATGCTTTTTACAATAATGTATCAAGTTATCTGACAGTCAAGACAAAGCCATGCCTCATTTGTCTCGGTTATCAATTCGTTGATGTACGGCATTTCTTTCAAAACCTCTGGTTTTAAGCTCCGTAGAAACTGTAAAAAAATGGTCAAAATCATTAGATTGTCATGAAAATTCTTACTGTTTTGAAAATCAGAAATTACTGAATTATAATTCCCATAGGACCATTCACAAGATTCTACTCATATTGCTACCATCTAGAGAACATGATGCAAGAGATGTGATTTAGAGCCATTTAGAAATTATTATGGTCATATCAGTATAGCAATATCAGAAATAAGATCAGAAGATCATGTAGATGTTAGATAATGCCAGAGGCCCTTTAGATATCTGTGATGTCTCCACAATCCAGTTTCCTTTGGGTCACCATATCCTTAAATTTTTTTGCAGGGAATGCTTTACCATTGTGTTCGATCGACTAAAAGTGTTTCACAAGGATTCTAAGCATCGAGAAACTAGTTTTGGTGTTCTCTCAGTGGATACTAACTCTTAATATTCAGGTTTATAAAGCAAGAAAGTTCATGAAGTTTCTATAAATTTGATCTACGAGATGCAGATTAAAGATGGATAGCTCTCAGGCACAGGTAAATGCAAGTCAAATTCATGCTTGAACTTAGAGGCGTCGAAACTTTTGTGACGAAAGTTTCATACATAAGCGAGGAGCAATACCTGAAAAAGATTAAATATTATGATCTTCCCGTCGTCTATGCATGGCTGCTGCATTATCTGGGTGAATGTGCTATGGCTAATGCGGATTACCTGAGTCAGTCTCATGCTTCTTACCACAAACGGCTGCGGGATGTTAAATATTACCCCTATTTCTCCTGCCATATGTGTCGCATCCAATTTCATGAGACACTAAAAGAGATCAACATAATGATGTTAGTATGAAAAGAATCAACTCAGAATTTCATGATTGTTAGTGAAAATGCTATGCTTCAATTTCAGTGATCACAACTTGTGATTCTTCCTTTGCATTAAATATTTTTTTGGCATCTTAAGTATATTCATCTCATTGTTTTAATGTGCAGGTCTATGCATTTTGATCAGCCATTTTTGTCAAGTGCATTTATCATGAATATGCATAAATCGTTTATCTTTTGCAGCAGTCTTTGCTCGATGTTATCGGAAAAATTATAAAGTTCTACTCCACATGTCAGTTTTTCATGCATAATCATGTCGTGTATGTTGTTGCTTAAGTGCACGTCGCGATATAACATTTCAGGATTACCTGCTCTGACCCATTTGTATATGTCAGTACCTCCTGCAGGATAAAAATTTTGATTGTAAAATCCAAGTCCCGCAAGAGAAAGAAGAATGGTAACAGCAAGATACGCGAGATTGTCATACCAAAGCGCCGCAAACGATTATGTAGAAGTCTGTGGGGATTTCATTCTTCAGAATAATATCAACTTTCGGCGGGAAATACTCCGCCTTTATTTCTGGAACCTGCAGGTAAAAGTCTTGTATTCAGCAGATGATACTGTCTTCTAATTATGTAGTTCCGAGTTAAAGTGATTGATTACCAAGTGGCGAATAAGGTCTTCGGAAACGCCTTTGAAGAGGTACGTGCTTCGCAGAGTCTTTTGGAATAGATGCTGCGTGATGCTTGATCTTATTGCCTTGGGGAGATCTGCTATCACATCCTCCTGCTGCAATTCCATGGTCTTGAATTTGAGCTGAAGATGCGACAGCATCTGGTCCTTCAAGCCCTCGGGAAGATGGTTCGTGCTGGCGAAACGTGAAGCCTCGTTGATGGCATCCCTCTGCGAAGACATTGGCGTTATACCAGAAATATCATGTGCGTTTCTGACATTGTTATCGAGATTTTTCCCACCATCAGGAAGGTCTGAAGTGCTGCTTGAACAACGAGGTTGGTCATGTTGCCAATGATGTACGCGGTGAGGCCGATGTTGAAGAGCATGTAGAGTATGCTGAACACCTTCTCGCCGTTATTCTCAGCATGAAGATCTCCGTAACCAGTCGTCGTAAGCGTCACGATGGCCCAGTACACTGAGTATACATATACTGTCCATATGCTCTGGTCCTCAAAATTATTCATCTGGCTGCCGATCCATGTGTTAGTCTTCACGCGGTAATGCCTCGCGATCCAGAAGTACATGCAACCGGCGGAATGCACCGTGAACACGGTGACCTGCATCGATCACCAGAACAACTTTGGATTGCAGTGAACAGGTACCAATTTTGGCAATTTTGCAATTTCGATTACAAGTAAACATGATTGTTAAGATCGGATTAGCCCTTTTTAATTAAATCTAATGCACGTACGCATATGAGTTTAACGAATCTCGTCCAGAAGTAACTGAAACGCGTGTCCTTCTCCATCCTGTAACAAATTTAATAGGTCTTATCTTTAGATTTGATTGATGCAAATCATAGATGTTGAAAAAACAAATAAAGTTTCCTTAATAAACAGCTCATGGATCTATGATTCCATACTCAAACACACATAGTAAAACGTTTAGAAAAGGAAAAAAAGTTAAATATCAGTCAAAACAGTGGCTATAATAATGTATAGTGTTTCTGATGTTAAATTTTAATAAGAATATTACTCGTTGCAAAATTATCTTTGATTTTTGAAATTCATGATGAATGTTGTATTTGTTGTCGTGCTGCTGGAAACGATTCTTATAAAATCGGTCATGCAATCGACATTTTCTTATGATCACTGTTGAGTTTGCAGCAATTGATCAGCGATGTACCTCTCGAAGAAATAGCTCACGCGCTTTAGCCGCCATAAGCGGAGCAGATTCATGAAACAGAACAAGGCTCCACCATGCTTTTTCCCGGTGAGAACTCTGTAAATGAACTCGAAGGGAACGGTCGAGGCCACGTCCATCGGAAGTCCCAACCTAGTTGCGTACCTAAAATCGTTCCAACATAGAAGTAAATATCGATTTTCTTTTTAGTTTCTCGCGATTTTCGCTCGTCAGGAAATGCTAGATTTCTCTTACTGCATTGTGATTTTTGTGTTGCAGGAAAAAGGAAACAAGTTTTGGATTTACAAGTACTTACTTACCTCAGAGCTATCTTCTTATGGTCGCCGACGAGGAGGTAGGTCGACTTGTCTAAGTAGGCGACAAAGAAGGTTAACACGATATCAATGGCGAAGAAGAAGTCCACAACCAAATCGACAACAGTGAGTGAACTCTCCGCTGCTACTTTCGGGAATGCCAGCTCAAATGGCGACGACCATGCCGAGTAGATGACGAGCACGACCAGATACAATTGCCATAGCCTGCATGAAAGCAAGAATCATTCTTAACTAGCCAGAGCTTCCAATCTTACATGACTTCTAAGTAAGCTAAAAATAAATCAGGATTTTTTTTACAATTATCCCCAAGGTTGCAAAAGTCGGTACTTGGTCGGTTGGGTCACTGACTAAGGATTAATCGGCAGTCGGGCGACTAATCGGATTTAGTCGGACATTAATCGTCTTTAAATTTTATGATTATTTTAAATATATAACTCATTTTTATACATATATTTACATAGATTTTGTATATTGTTATACTAACATAATAAAATAATAGAAGTAATTGAATTTAAATAAAACACTAAGCATATTATAATAAGTTTGCTTATAAAAAAGCAAAACATTAAAAAAAATAGGGTATCTCCAAGCAAAAATTGACCGATTAGTGTAACTAGTCGGAATTAGTTGGTACTCGGTCGGCCACCCCACTGACTAGATTAGTCGGACCTACTAGTTGAGCCAGTCGGGTAACTTTTACAACACTGATTATCCCAATAAAATACCACATAGATTAACGAGATATTTCGAGGGTCTCTGATTATACATGACCAATAAGAAATTCACGAGATACCTAAGCTATGATTTGTATATTATTCACTTCTAATAACCTATGATTTGCTATTAAAATTATGCTAAACCGTTCCATTGCATTGTTGTATGATGTACATGTAATTAACAGTGAAAAATATTTCGAAGTCGGTTGTTATCTGTCTGATGTTAAAAATGTAGTTACGAATATTTTCGTTGAGATTTTTTTTAATTTAAATTTTATGTTTGTATTTGTTTTGTTACTTAGTATTTCTTTAAGTTTGCAGTGGTAGATGCTACTGCTAGCAACTATTAGAATCATGGTTTAAATAACCGGATCGGCCGGTCGAAACGGTTGGATCGAGAATGGGCCCTGACCCAGTCGATTCAATCGGTTTCATGATTTAATTTTTAAAAAAAAAGAAAATAAAAATTGAGTCCAAGTAGTGGTCTGATCGAGTTGACCTGGATTGACAATGTTTTGATGATTTGGTATATTTTTCAAAAAATAAAGGTTTAAATAAATAATAATATTTTTTATAAATTATGTTATTCTTAACTTCTGCAATTTGAGTTATGACCCTCTTTTTTCGAATATCAATTATGCCCCTATCTTCTTAGAGTATTTTTCTAGAACCATCTATACATAAATGATTACAATATTGTCTTCATATATAATGCTAGAAAAAATGATTAACTTTTGTAGAATTTTACTCGAAATAGAAAATCATGTTATTCTATGGAACGATTTGACATTTTAAATGATTATTTCATTGATATACGTATACTTGCATATGTGTATCTAATTTTATCAGTTCGAAAAATCGGTTCGACCGGTCAGGCTAGTAAATTAAGCTCGATCCGATTTTTAATGAGTCGATAGGAATGATGATGTCATGTTGACATCGTCATCAATACAATCGATTTACATTGACGGTCCGACTCGGTTGGACTAAACCAGTTCAACGTCTTATTTGGTTTTAAAATCTTGATTAGAATAACAAGTCAAGACAATGAATAGTTCCCCTTTATATGATTCCTTGAAAATGATGTATATATTTAATCGAATGATACATCTCCAAACACTTGGATGTTTTTTTTACTTTCTTCTTATTTTTCTAAGGTTTTCTTATTATTCATACATTATCGTAAAAAAAATATGATAAGTTTAAAGAAAGCTTTAATTATGCGTTGATTCTCGATTAAGGACATCATTTTTCAAATGTAACAACGAGGAGCATGAATTTTGAACTTTAGGGTTTATCGTACGACATATGTAGGTCGTGAAAACTTATAGAATGTATTTAAGACAAAAAAATAAGATCAGCACTTTCTATATTACATTTAAAAATTAGGTTTCTAATTGATAACCTATGCCTACTTGGAGCCCCTTTTGTAATTACCCAAAATTTGGAGCAAAGTTTTTTTTACATTCTTCTGAATTTTGTAGTTAGACTAATGCCCCTATCATTTTTGTAATAACATCTGTGTCCTTGTATTCTTACAAAATTCATAGTATTACTTAATGTAATACAAGGGCATATGTGTATTAACTGAAGGGCACTATTGTGAATTTATTAAGAACATAGGTACATGTGCTATTATATAAAAGGTAGAGGGACAAGTGTAACTGTGAAAATTTGAAAAAGCACAAGTGTAAAATTCTCTTTAAACAAAGATATGGCAATTTCATTCTATTTCCGTTAACGCAAAAACATATCAGATTATTTTCCTTTTACTTTCCTTGTAAACCATTATTTAACATATGAAAATCGCTTTCATTTTCGCCCCGTATTTTCTCTTTGAGTTATATGGGGCTGCCCTCACCCTCATTTTGCATCATTTTTTAAGGGTAAATTACAGTTTGGGTCTCCATCTATAGGTTCGATCTCAGAATGGGTCCCGATCTTTAAATTGTAACGATTCGGGTCCCAGGGTCATTAATGTAAGGAACTTTTTTGGGGCTAATGACGAGTATGCCCTTGTTTAAAAGTTGGAACCCAACCCACATTCCCTTCCCAACAAGGGCATAATCGTCATGAATCCCAAAATTTCTATTTCCTAAATGGTCCTGAGTCCTGAATCGTTACAATTTAAAAATCGGGATCCATTCTGGGATCGGACCCATATATGAGGATCCAAATTGTAATTTACCCTTTTTTCAAAAATATCATCATGTAATATTCATCTATATATCCCTCCTACATGTCATTCGAATTTTGTCAGAAACAGTGACTCATATACTCTTCATTTAGAATAGATACGGCTACAACAATTCTAAGATAGTTAAAATCATGTGTTATTGACGGAAGGTATACGAGTCATTGTTTCTGACTAAATTCGAATGGTATATAAGAGGGATATATATGAATAAATACGGTGATATTTTTCAAAAAAATTAAAAATTTATGGAAAATGAGGTAAGGGCAGCCCATTATTTCCTTTCTATTTCACCACATAATTGAATCCTTTCACTTTCTATTATCACTAACTGATGCAAATCGGCTTTTCGCGGCGTCGATAAATAATATTTTTTTATTGGAGGATATTTGGTAGAAGAACGAGACAGGTTGAGAAGAGAAATTGGAAGGGTTGAGAAGAGAACTCGTCGGGAATACGAGAGGTTGAAGGAGGAGAACCGTGGAGATCGCGTAGAGGGAGAAGGGAGAGAGGGATAGAGATAAAATCTCAACTTTAATTCATACTTGACTGCATCAAAATACTGGACTACCATCTCTTTATATAGGAGAGATGGTTTACAAAAATAGTAAACAAATTAAAATTGACAACCAACTTTATCCTAATTGGACTCTGGCAACTTTCAATTGACCCCTAATTACTCTAATTAGACTCTAATCTAATTAATTGACCAAAATTGTAATTAAAATCTACGAAATAAACGTTGAGATCACAGGCGACCTCAAATATTTAATTAGACCATTACGACCACTAAAAACGTAATTAAAATTGACGACTAATTAATTAAATAAATGTGGCCTTATAATTTGGGGTCACGCTGCATCAACTAACACTAAACCAAAAGTAACATAAATTAACCCCTATGCAACTATATTTTTTTAAAAATCTTGGTAATGGATCGAAAGTAACACAAGTTTTTATGGCCTAAAAAATCTCAAATATTTATATGCTTTCTTAATAAAATTATATTTCCAATATCCTCCGTTACTTTCGAAGTACAGAAACGATTTCCTTTGCTTTCGGAGAATGCCAACACACGTGACATCGTCAAAGGACTCAACTCAGATTCTATAACAATTAATTTGAAATAATTTCAAACAAAGCTATCGAATGCTTTTTAAGTATAAAGTTTCTTTTGGATAAAAGCTAAAAAAATCGAGAAAGCAGAGAATTTAGGAAAGAAATCCCAACATTCACTGATCACTGAAGCAAAGAATCGATACAATCTAAATAATTAAGCACCTCGGGAATTCGAAATCTCACTTATCTCTTATCCCTTCTTTTGATGCATGCGATAAACATGAAATATTATTTAAATATTAGTCATTACATAGAAATTATCGGAAACATGAATCGTTTGAGCATGCATTTGGACTAGAACCGTAGAAATTTATTGTCGTGAGTGGAATCAGGATCGAAGAATGCAAACATTTACCTATATCTGCGATCGTATGGTGCAATTACGAGCTTATGGCCCCGCAGGAAGCCGCTCGAGATCGACTTCAGCTGCTTCATGTCCGAGCTCGACATCCGCCGCACCGTCATTTTCGCAGGCGGCTGCAGGAGGACGAGGAGATGGGAAGGCAGGAGAGGAGAGTGTGGGATGGGAGGGGAAGAGAGTTTTATTGCTTGATCTATGATCCATTATATATACATATGAAGTGGTCTTTTTACTTCTTTTCGCTATAGGTTTTTGATAATTATGTAAACACGTTATTAGAGTGAAATTTTTAGGCAAAAGTGTTCCCTACTAGCTGGAAGTTAAGGGGCATTTACCATAATTAAAATGTTGGAATGGTTTTTTCCGTAAAGAGAGAGTTTACAGGGATAGTAGTGCAAATACTCCTGCGAAAAGTGTACGTTTGGACGCGGTGCCAGTTTTGGCTTCTTGGGAATTGCGATTCCATTCCAAATACGGAGAGCTCCAAAATCTCCACAACATTCCAAAATTTGTGGCTTCTTTGGAAGTCGCGATGGCATTTAAAAACGAGTCAGTTTTCGCCTTAGCGTTGGAAATCGCAATCACATCATTGGTTACTTTTTTTTCAATATTATCCGATATTCTTATCCATTTTTAAATACAATTATACAGATATAAAATCATGCAACCATGTCTTTAAAAAAGAGGTTGATGGGGCTGTCCCGCCCTTATTTTGACATTTTTTATTTTTTTTTAAAAATATCGTTATTTATATTCATTCTTATATTGCTCTTTTATGTCATTCGAATTTCGTCAGAACAAAGACTTCTATGACCTACATGTAGACAGTCATTTTTAACGGTAACATGATTTTTTAAATCGATATCATCTCGATGGAGACCGTATGAGTCTCTCTTTCTGACGAAATTTGAACGGCATATAAGAGGGATATAGGGATGGATATACATGGTGATATTTTTCAAAAAAATAAAAAAAATTGACGAAAAATAGGGCGGGGCAACCTCATTTTTTCCTTTAAAAATGGGCTAAATGGGGTTACTCTGACCTTTTTTATTTTTTTTCAAAAATATCATCATGTATATTCATCTATATACCTCTTTTATATGTCATTCGAATTTCGTCATAAATAGGACTCATATGCCCTTTACCTAGAACAAGTTGATTAAAGCAATGTTTAGTGTTAAAATTACATGCTCTAGAAATATGCGTAGGACTGACGAAATTCAAATGGCTCATTGAAGAGATATATAAATGAATATATATGTTGATATTTTTCAAAAAATAAAAAAAAGTTACAGAAAATAGGGACGAGGCAACCTCATTTTTTCCTTAAAAGATAAATATAAATTGTATACATATATTATTATTAGAAATAATCCATAAATTAGCTTAACTGTACATATATCAGATTGATTAAATATGATATAAAATATAATAAATGTATTTTTTTCACAAGCATAGCAGTTAAAAAATCTGGATCAGATTTATTAAATATGATATAAAATGTAATAAATGCATTTTTTCACAAGCATAATATTTGAAAAAATCTGGTGAAAGAAGGTATAAAATCATGATGCATATGGTGAAAAATAAATCTAATATTTATCTTTATACATGTAAATGGATATATGTATTCAGATATTTATAGATAGCAAAGTGATATTAATTAGCTTTATCCAGTTTGAAACAAATACATTTACGAGCGTTAAAATCTGTATAAAACAGATACAAAGCAGATATGTATCTTTTGTTGACAGAATCCGATCATCCGATTACATGCAAAAGTTTTAAAATATAAAAAAATGGAGGGCAGAGATCACGGGGTAAACTCCCTTTGATGAGTTTAACTCTCGTAACCCTCTCCCCCTCTCTTTTGCGTAGGTCTTACTTTATTCCTTTTTAAAAAATTAAATAAATCAATTTTACATCATCAATCCTATCAAAAAATAATATATTATACCATCATATTATATAAAAATTATAAACTACTCCACTTTTACTTACTTTTTTAAATTTTAATACAATCACATCACAATTACTGCTCACTTTTTCAACTTCAATACAATCATATCACAACAAACCCATTTTTAACTCACCGTCAGTTTAACCGTCTATGCAAATACCAAAATCCAAAAACGGGTTATCCTCTATCAGTTTCACCCGCTAACCAAACGCACCCTAAGCGATTCCCAATATACTATTTTTGTTTTCTTTGGAATCTAGGTTGTGTTAATTTGAACTTTTCTGCACATACCCTCACGTAAACTTTACTAGTCGATTTCTCAGTAGATTTTTTATCGTGGTAGTAAATTTAAAGTGTTCATTTACAGAACAACCCTTGTGTATTTATATGAATATTTGATTCGCCCATATAGAGTAGGAATGGGAAAAAAATTACATGTTATCGAAATCAATGGCTCGAATAAAGTGGAGATATATGACGAGGACCGAAATTAATGGTTCTAAAATTACATGTGATGGTCGAATAAATTACGAGCAATCTAACATGGATGTTAGTCCCGATGGTTAATCTAACATTCAGAATCATGACAACTAATGAAATTTGAAGACATATTGGAGGGATATATAGATGAATATATATGGTGATATTTTTTAAAAAAAGTAAAAAAAAAGATTTAGAGTCCGATGCATGTAAGGATGAGCATGGGCCGGGCTGGGTCGGGCCCTGAAGGGCCCAGGCCCAAGCCCAGTTAAAAACTTCGGGCCTTGGGCCTGGCCTAGGCCCGCAAAATATTTTTTGGTTCGGCCCAAGCCCAGGCCTGGCCCAATTCCTATGGGTCGAGCTTGGGCCTGGCCGGCCCATCTTAACCCATTATATATTATTAACTTTGAGTTTGTTTCTAAAGTCAATCTCAATTCAAGTTTGATGAGCTAAAATTGTTTAAAACATATGCCATAATACTTGTGAAACAACTAAAACTTAAATCTACCGAAGATGATTTCTTATTTTATACAAGTCCACTCAATGTTATACACATAAACATCTCTCATTACAGAAATTGAAAGAGTGAACTAAGTTTACATAATTAACAACAATAGGTGCACCAGGCACTACATGTTAAAAAAATAGGCATAATGCTCGTATTGGGTAAATGTTCAATAATAGAAAATATTATAACAAAAAAAATAAACACTAAAAACTCAAGAATAACCACGAAAATCTAAGACATAGACTAATTAAGAAAAATTAAATCTGAAATAAAATACAATGATCATCAACTCATATGTCCCACACATGACTTTCTTGATTTATAAACATTGTATGAAGATAGGATACATGAACAGAGTGTGCATGACAGGTGAGTTTCCATACGTTTAAGATATGGGAAGGGTTCGGGCCCTCTTCGGGTCGGGCCCGTGGGCCGGGTCGGGCTGGGCCAAGCCAAGCCCGAGCCCGGCCCGAAAAAATTTCGGGCCTAAAAATTAGGCCCAAGCCCGGCCCAATGTTCGTTTGGGCTTGGCCCGGGCCGGTCTTTTTGGGCTGGGCTTCAGGCTGGGTCGGGCCGGCCCAGTCCAATGCTCATCCCTAGATGCATGTAGGTGGGTATAGTAGTCTCTGTTTCTGACGAAATTCGAATGACATGTAGGAGGGATATAAGGATGAATATGCATGGCGATATTTTTCAAAAAAATTACTGAAAATGATGCGGCGACAACCATGTTGGCTGCTCCAAGGGAGCAACCCCATTAAATCCATATATATAATATAATATAAGGAAAGGGGTCATATTCCATGGAGTAAGTAACATACCTACTCCACTTTCATTTTTTCACTTTTTATTTTTTTGAAAGTGCTTCCATGGATTTTCATAACTATATGCCTCCAACATGTCATTTAAATTTCGTCAAAAATAAAGACTCATATGCCCTCCATCACATGTAATTTACTTGTTCTGGATGGAGGGCATATGAGTCTCTGTTTCTCATGAAATTAACATATTAGAGGGATATGATTATGAAAATCCATGGAAAATTTTTCAAAAAAAATAAAAAATGGAAAAAATGAAAGTGGAGTAGGTAAGTTACATACTTCATGAAGAGGGATCCCTTCTCTCTCTCTCACACACACTCTTTATATCTCTCTCTATACATATATATATATATATATATATATATATATATATAGGGAGGGCAAGGAGCCAACATCTACTGATGTAGATGACTTACCTACATCGGGCTATTTTTTTCATTATTTTTTTATTTTTTTCGAATGAAACCTCAACGAGATTCACTTAATATATAGAATGGTTTATGTGATTCAAATTTCGAGGGCAAAAATATTTCTAACATGTCCATTTGAAAGGCGTCAGTTTCAAGAATTTTGAGACCGTTAAAAATTGACTATCTTGATGGATGTGATAGAATTCTTGAATTAAGTTGAATTTAGAATGACACAATGATAGTATATTGTGATGAAAATCCCCTATGATTTCATTCAAAAAAATTAAAAATAATAAGAAAATGACCCGGTGTATGTAAATTAACTACATCTCCTGATGTAGGCTCCCTTCCCCCTCTATATCCGAATAGAGATACACATTTAAAAGAACACAAATTTACACACTTTTTGGCTGGCATTGAGAGGGGCCTTGAATAGGCAATTTAGATGTCAATGGATATTCAGAAAAATAAAAAACCCAAGCGATAATCATTCTTATATGAATCATTAATAACAGCCATAACATTTCTTGCAATAATTAAATATAAAAAGATTATTTAATAGTGAATAATAATTTGATCAATGTAGACGTGAGCGTGTACTAGTTTAGCTGGTGAGAAAATGGGCAATGGCAACATATGATAGTACTACAAATGCTCTTTAAAAGAATAGTAAATGGCAAATATGCTCCAAACTTTCATATCTTTATCGGGAAAATGTCTTATCAGCTTGTAGTTATGATCTTGAACTTCTGACAATTTATGTTCATCATCAGCCCAACATTATAGAAAGGGTAACAATGACCCAGATATTTGATTATCTTCTTCTTGTTATTGTTTTCTCGTGATATATTGTAGCGTCCCGGGTTTAGGTCCCCGGTCCATTATCGAGGAAAATTATTCCTGACAACTTGTTGGATACGGGTTCAATTGGACCCATTGACAACCACCCAAAATGCTTAAGCTCAAGTTGTCAAGTAGTAATCCCCACCATTTATAAACCACACCCACACTTCGTGAGTTTTAGGTATGATACTCTGTTTGGGGTTGGGGTGTTACATATATCGCAGCAGGTGCAGACAGCCATGGAGTTGTGAATCAGGCCAGTTTGCTGAATTTCTTTTGATGTTTGAGTTGTGAATCCTCAGCTATTGGTTTCTGTTGATGGACATACATATTTTTTTATGATTGACTTGACTTTCTACCTGATCAATGTCAAACCATCAACGAGTCCCCAACTCGTAGTCACAGAAACTGGAATTTCACATCTCTGAATGCCGATTTACCCATTTTCAGATTGTTGATCACGGCACTCACACTTCAATTTTTAGATTTTTATCAGTTGTGTCTCCGAGATATTCTAATATCACTTATGCCTCTCCTTTTGTGAGAATATCATTTGTGCCCCTGACTTCTTGCCGTTCTACCACTTGTACCCCTCAGTTAGTTTGACTGTCACTGAGTTGAGTTAACCATGATTTTTTTCAAACTATGGTGCAATTAAGAGGGGAATAGTTGTCCAGACTTCTTCTTCATCTTCTTCCTCCTCCATTTGTTGTTCTTCCTTTGTTTTATAATTTCTCTCTTAATTACACCTTCATGCATCCATAAAATCATTAAAATTTTTGAATTTTCAGGAATATGTCACTCATTGTGAATCAAATGGTGTATTTTATTACATTTTTTGATGAACTTTCATGAATCAATTAATCAAAATTTTATCTTAAATAAACAAATGTTGTGGTGGAGGAAGGATGTGTGGCTGGGGGCGGAGGAGGTCGTCGGCCTGGGAGGAGTATGAGGAGCGGAGGAGAGGACATGGATGAGGAGAGGGGAGGTTGGGGTGGAGGAAGGATAGGGCGGAGGAGGGGGCAGGCTGGGGACGGAGGAGAGGACGGGGCATGAGGAGGGGGGATGCTGTGGCGGAGGAAGAATGACGCGGAGGAAGGGACTTGCTGGGAGCGGAGGAGAGGGTAGGGTAGAGGAGGAGGGAGGCTGGAGGCGAAGGAGGTCGTCGGTCTGGGAGGAGGGAGGAGGGGAAGAGGAGGTCGTCGACCTGGGAGGAGTATGAGGGGCGGAGGAGAGGACATGGTTGAGGAGGTGGACATGGCTGAGGAGGTCGTCGACCTTGGAGGAGGATGAGGGGAGGAAGGATGTCGTAAGGGGAGGAGCTGCGAGTGGAGGGCGACCAGCCAGGGGTGGGGGAGTTCCGAGCGGAGAGGGAGGAGGAGCAGGTTGGGGGAGGAGGAAGAGGATGGGGGAAGAGGATGGGGGAAGAGGAGGAACAAGAAGAGAGTGAGAAAAGACCACTGAACCCTTTTCTTATAAATAATTCCGCTTATGTCCTCAAAATTAACATCCGTTTGCATTGTGGGTGGACGGCAACTAACCCAAGGAACACAAATGATAGAACAACAAGAAGTCAGGGGTACAACTGATATTCCCAAAAAGGAAGGGGTATAGCTAATATTGCAATATCTCGGAGGGACACAATTGATAAAAACCCTCAATTTTTTATCATGTGAGCTGTGAGACGTGTGGTTTTTCGCTTATGCATTGTAGCTTTTGGTGAAATTGCCGGTGCACAGGAATAGAGCGCAATCACGTGATCATTGAAGGATTGACCGTAGAATGGTGAGAATGTGATTCATGTTATCGGAACATGGAACTTGATTCAATTTAAAGAATATGCGATTTTAGTTATTATTTTCTATTGATATTTCAGTACAAAATTTGCAGGCCGTACCACATGTAAATATTGTGATTGCAAAATATATTCACATCTTACTAAACAGAAACAACAGAGGATATATTTAAATTGTGTGTGCATTATATCCTCAAATGCAATGCCATACAGGTCTATCTTCTTTCATTTGTTACTTGCTAACTTTTTCTAAGCTCCATTTCCCTAACAGAAGTATAGGTTGTCCTCGTCTCTTATCACATCAAGATCGTCCACTTCAGAACCATCTGAAGAAAGTATTACTTTCGCAACTTTGCCGAACTTTTTCTCTGCAGTAACAAAAGTGCAGAGTAAAAATTTCAGGTTTTTTTTCTGGATTGATGATTCTGTCATCAGCAAAACAAAGGAGAGCCTAAAGTTTTATTCTTGCTTCTTAATGGAAGGTCAAAGGATATCTGTCAGAGGTTAGTAGTTATCCAGATAAATTAAACAAGGCATTTCTTTAGGTAGTGTTCGGCTACCGGGTAAACCTCTCTTTCCGTGGGTTCCACTTTATTCTTTTTTTTTAAATTAAATAAATCAATTTTACATCATCAATGCTATAAAAAAATAATATATTATACCATCATATCATATAAAAATTATAAACTACTCCACTTCTACTCACTTTTCCAAACTTCAATCCAATCACATCACAATAACTACTCACTTTTTCAAACTCCAATACAATCATATCACCCAAACCCACTTCTAATCCACCCTCAGTTTAACCCTATATCCAAACACCAAAACAAAAAAACATGTTACCCTCTACCAGTTTAACCCGTCTTAACCTGCCAACCAAACGCACCCTTAGGAATTGCGCCGAGTGATTTGATCATTGAATATTGAAAATCTAGTTGAAAACTACCTGTTTAATTTTCATGGCTTTTGAGTTTTATTTTAAAAAGTTGGTGTCATTGTTTAAAAAACCAGACTTGACCAACCGGTTGGATGGGGAACTGGCCTTGACTCAGTCGGTTCGTCCGGTTTTTTGTAATTAATTTCAAAAAAAATAAAAAAAGGTCCGACCGGTGGTTGGATTGAGTTGACCAGGATGGTCGAACCGGATTGACCCGGATTCACCCAGTTTTGTTGGTTTGGTAATTTTCAAAAAATAAAGGTTTAAATAAATAAATAATAGGATTTTTATCATGTATGCCCTTCTTAATTTCTACGATATAAGCTTTGTCCCTCTCTTTTTTGGAATATACGTTGTGCCAATACTTTTTGAAAGTAATTTTTTAGAAGCAAGTATAAATAAATGATTACAATATTATATTCATATATAATTCTAGAAAATGTGGCTAACTTTGTAGAGTTTACTCGAAATAGGAGATCATGTTATTTTATTTAAAGATATGAAATTTCTAAAAATTATTTCATTGATATATAAATACATACTTACATATATATATATATATATATGTATGTATGTATCCGATTTTATTAGTTCAAAAAATCGGTTCAATCGGTCTGACCAGTAAATTAAATCAGGTCCGATTCTTTCCGAGTCGATAGGAGTGATGACATCATGCTAATGTATTACCTGTCCGATAGATTTGGACTGACGATTCGACCCGATTGGACCAAACCGAAGACTGATCAGTTCAATGTCCGATTCGATTTTTAAAACCTTGGTTGGTATGAATTCACTGCATCGAACGGCCAATCGTAACTAATAACTGCCTTACCTGCAAGTTTCAGCAATTCTTCGATAGAATCCGGGAGGAAAACTAGCTTTCCCAGCATCTTGCTTGTTTCATCATCTTCCCGGGGATGATGCCCATGAATTATCACCCTCTTGGGCAGTTTTTCAGGAACTTGGGAAGCCATATCTGCCTGATCTGAAAAGAATACGCAACTTTAATTACATGATACTGTACAAAAAAACACAAGCTTCATTATATTTGGTATTTTTATTGTCTCTTAGCACCGGAAGCTATTGAGCTTTTAAAGAGGATCCAAAAAGTGACGAACAATATTGTGATGGGCCCTACGTCTATGGATGTAGTGTTTAGAAGGATTGGCTTTGCAATTCGAAAAGGACTAAAAGCACAGCTTATTGCCCGCTTGCCTCATTTTCGATGTAAACTATTCCCAAATGAATGGTATATTTATCTAATATCGGGATATAATCCGTGGAAGATGCTACATCTCTATAATCTGCATCAAGTCTGGTTGTGTAACGTCCCGGGCTTAGGTCTCCGGTCCGTTATCGATGAAAATTGGTCTTGACAACTTGTTGAGTTCGGACCCTATTGAACCCGTTGACAACCACCCAAAATGCTTAAGTTCAAGTTATCAAGTAGTAATCCCCACCACTTATAAACCACACCCACACTTCGTGAGTTTTAGGTATGATGCTATGTTTGGAATTGGGGTGTTACAAGTTGCAGCATCGAACATTTCGTTACAGGAATTAGTATGAGGATATTTCTCATATTGTCTCTCCATCTTCCACCTTTGCAGCCATTTACATTAAATTGAGGGATAAAAAGCAACAAAAAGCAAGCCAAAGTTACCTAATTTTGAATCTTGTCTAGGGCGCAAGTTGGATACTTCACCTTCTTCTATTTCGCCACCTGGCTCGATATCCTGAAAGTGAAAAATGCAACTGTGTTCATGGCATATAGTAATATCCTTAATGTGTTAAGTATTTAATGTAGAACCTACTTCAGGTTGATCGGTATGTCTTGTATGCATAGCCAGGTGCATTAGGAAAGGCTACATGTTTTCTCTTGAAAAGGTCTATGCATATACCCTGGTTATAGTCATGGATCACTTGCAAGTAGGGATGAAAATGGAGAAAATGGATATGGATATATCTAAATATCTGCTTACCATATTTAAAAAAATACCGGATATGGATATCTATATTAGAATATTAATCGAATATGGATCAAATTTGGAAATCATTTGTAAAAAAAATTCAAATATAGATATGATAACAAACAGATCTGGATTGGGATCCGAATGCAAAATAATACATAGAAAATAATGCACACACATTGTGTTTAGTAAATAACTAAGCCGCGAAGGAATCATAATACGAGAAGCCTCAAGTAGGCCTCAATCCCTTGAGGACTATATCTATAGAGCAACCTCTCTGCAATTATGACTTTTATTGATTTGCTGAATATATTTATTTTGTGTGTATTATAATGCTATCTTTTTAAATCATTTCATACTTTTTTTTAAATCATTTCATATTTGGAACTTATTCAATTCAAATTTATAATTTATCTTTATTCTTCATATTTACTTTTTATTCGATCCTAATGCATATTCGATGAATATTCATCCGAATTCGTATCCAATTATGTTAGGATATGATTCCTTAAATTCATATCAGAGTCATATTCGTATGCATATTAATATTCAATATAGATGAAGCGAATATGGATATAGAAATAGTCATATCCGATCCGTATTCGATCATTTTTCATCCCTATTAGCAAGTAAAAGGAAATAATCACAGATCGTCCTCTCCCTAACCAGAGTCTAGTGTGCTACATATGAAGGTTCATAAGATGCTGTGACTACATCATAAGATGCTTTGACCCATGATATCTAGTTTATGATGCTTATAAAATAATAATGTATCAGGTCATCTAACAGTAAGATGAAGGCATACCTCATTTGTCTCGGCTATCGATTCCTTGACTGACGGCATCTCGTTCAAAACCTCCGCTTTTAAGCTCCTCAGATGCTATAAAAAAATTGGCAGTCATAGATCTTCATGAAAATTCTCTGTTATAGTTAGAAATAACTGGATTCTGATTCCCAGTTCAGAAGGATCAAAAGCAAATGCAAGTCAAATGCATGCTTGAACTTAGAGACATCGAAAACTTTGTGATGGAGGTTTCATAGATCAGTATGGAGCAATACCTGAAAAAGATTGGATATTATCGTCTTCCCATCATCCCTGCATGGCTGCTGCATTATCTGCGTGAATGTGCTATGGCTAATGCGGATAACCTGAGTTAGTCTCTTGCTTCTTACCACGAAAGGCTGCGGGATGTTGAATATTAGCCCTATTTCTCCTGCCATATGTGTCGCATCCAATTTCATGAGACACTGAAAGAAATCGACATACCAAAGTCAGTACAATGTGGTGCAGCTCAAAATTTCAGTTTGGTCACGAATGAAAACGATGTTCTTCCATTTCAAATTCCATATATGGTTCTGTTAGAGTATTTGGTGGTGTGCCCATTGAGTTGTAGCAAGGTAAATGGATCCTGTAGAAGATCCATTTACCCCATCCAGTGTTTAGTCCCACACCGCCTAGTGGTGGGACTTGGAGGCTCTGGAGAAGCTATATAAGGAGCCCCAGACCTCCTGTATCCATTGAGAAAAAGTAATGAAGTATACGCCTATTTGAGGGCTTCTCCCGTGGTTTCATCCCGCTCCTCACGGAGCAGGGTTCCACGTAAAATCATGGTATTCCATGTTCCATCTTTCTTGTTCTTATGCTCTGTTTTATAATTCCGCTTCCACATATTCTATTTCTTAATAGGTTCCATGAATACATATATCAGTTATCTTTTGCAGCATCTTTTGGTCAATGTTACCAAAAAAATCCAGAGTTCTTCCACACTTATCAAAAGTTCTTGCATAATCATGACATGTAAGTAGTTCAAAAGAAATTATGGATATAACATTTCAGGATTACCTGCTCTGACCCATTTATGTTTGTCAGTACCTCCTGCACGATCAAGATTTAGATTGTAAACTCCTAATCCTGCAAGAGGAAGAAGGATGCTAACAGCGTGATATGTGAGATTGTCGTACCAATGCGCCGGAAACGATTATGTAGAAGTCTGTAGGGATCTCATTCTTCAGAATAACATCAACTTTAGGTGGGAAGTACTCTGCCTTTACTTCTGGAACCTGCAGGTAAAAGTTTTGTATTCTGCTGATGATACTTCTGTCTCTTAATTAGGCAGTAGCGAGTTAAGGTGATTGATTACCAAGTGGAGAATAAGGTCCTCGGAAACTCCTCTGAAGAGGTATGCGCTTTCTAGGGTCTTCTGGAAGAGATGCTGCGCGATACTCGATCTTATTGCCTTTGGGAGATCTGCTATCACTTCCTCCTGCTGCAATTCCATGGTCTTGAATTTGAGCCGAATGTGCGACAGCATCTGCTCTCTTAGGCCCTCGGGAAGACGGTTTGTGCTGGCGAAACGCGAAGCCTCATTGATGGCATCCCTCTGCGATGATGATATTGGTATTAAACCGGAAAAAATCAGGTGAGTTCTTGACATTGTTATTGAGATTTTTTTTACCATCAGGAAGGTGTGGATTGCTGCATGAACAATGAGGTTGGTCATGTTGCCGATGATGTATGCGGTGAGGCCGATGTTGAAGAGCATGTAGATCATGTTGAACAACTTCTCCCCAGTATTCCACGCATGAAGGTCTCCATATCCAGTCGTTGAGAGCGTTACGATGGCCCAGTACATTGAATATACGTATCCCGTCCATATGCTCCGTTCTTCGAAATTCTCAATCTGGCTGCCGATCCATGTTTTCGACTTCACGCGGTAATGCCTCGCGATCCAGAAATACATGCAACCGGCCGAATGCACTGTGAACAGGGTCACCTGAATCAATCATCGGAAGAACTTATTGGCATACATTTGAATTGCTGTTGACAGGTGCCAATTTTGGCGGCATTGCAATGTTAAACAAGGTGGGTAAGATCGGAGTAAATCCTTTTTAATTAAGTTAAATGCAAATTTGGGTCTTTGACGTACACTGATGAGTTTAACATATCTCGTCCAGAAGTAGCTGAAACGTGTGTCCTTCTCCAGCCTGCCCGAAAATTTTACAAATTACATCTAATCTTTTATAAAGAAATTGTTGGGAGACGGGCAACAAGCTGCGCCGCCAATTTCTTTTAGATGGCAGGATTATGCCCCTTAAGTCAGGAAAAGTGAACTCAATGAGGATTAATCCTTAAGTGAGTGATGTACCTCTCGAAGAGACTGCTCACGCGTCGTAGCCGCCATAAGCGGAGCAGATTCAGGAACCCGAACAAGGCTCCACCATGCTTATTTCCTGTGATAATTTTGTAAATGAACTGGATGGGAATCGTCGAGGCCACGTCCATTAGAAGCCACATCCTAGATGTGTACCTGATCATACATAGATGTAAAGATTCATCTACTATCCATCAACTTCTGACAGTTATCAACTGTTAGGAAATGCCAGATTACTTCAACTAGATAGCGTGGATCGTCTGCTGTACCGAGGGTTGCAGCAAACTCTGCTGCATCCTTTGGAGCTGCTAGATCACGATCGAGTGGTTCCCACGAAATCCCTCTTTTTGTAGGTCCAGATCGAGGGATTTCGTGGGAACCATTCGATCGTGATCGAGCGACCCCAAAGGGTGTAGCAGAGTCTGCTGCAACCCTCGCTACAACAGACAATCTGCACCCTCAACTAGATTATAGACTGGTAAAAGTGTTTACTTACCTCACAGCTATCTTTTTATGGTCATCGACAAGGAGGTAGGTGGATTTGTCCAAGTATGCGACAAAGAAGGTTAGCACGATATCAATGGCGAAGAAAAAGTCCACGACCAAATCGACAACCAGGAGTGACCCGTCGGCTACTTTGGGGAAGGCCAGCTCGAACGGTGATGACCATGCCGAGTAGAGGACGAGCACAACCAGGAACAACTGCCATAGCCTGCACGAAAACGAGAATGATTCCTATAACCCATCGACATAATTTTATGGAGTTTTCTACGGCAAAAGGACTTTTAAATAAAATAAAAATTAAAATGGAACTTTTCCATAAATCTCCCAATAAGATATCACATGAAAATAGACGAGGGCAATTTCGAGACATCATATCGGTGTAATTGCAATGGAGAAGTTAAAAAAATAAAGCAGGAGCAAGTTGCGATAATAAATACAAAATTTCGCTATCACTAGTCTAAGCACAGGTCGATTTCGAAGTCGGATTTCTAACTTTATCCTTATGATATAGATGAAGAAGTCCGCAAGATTCCTGTGATATATGATGTGTTGATTATTGACATGAACCATCGTGTGGTTTCTGATTAAAATTAGGATAAAGTGTCCCTTTTGAAGTCCTCACCTATTTTTTACAACTTGTTCATATTAATGATTTTTTGTTCTTTTTAGAGAAATCGTTTGATTGATAAATAATGTCGTTTGTCTCACACCACATGTTTCTTACTTTTTTATTTTTTTTAAAATGAATTGGTGGGTCATCATTAAATCCCTATATTATATCTTTCAAGTACTGTGCGAAATATATACTTCTATAATCTCCATCAAGACAATCATTTTTTAATGTCTCAGAATGGTTGAAAGCGACCATGTCTGGTGGAGACTATAGAAGTCTCTGTTTCGCACAAAATTGAATGACATAATATAAAAATATAATTATGAAAACTTGCAGATGTATTTTTCAAAAAAACAAAAAAATATATAAAAAAATAGGATGAAGGAACCAAGTTAACTAGTAACACCCTAAATCTAAAAATAGTACCACATGGAAAACTCACAAAGTGTGGGTGTGGTTTATAAGTGGTGGGGATTACTACTTGACAAACCCGGCTTAAGCATTTTGGAGGTGGTTAATCGGGTCCGTATGGGCCCGATCCCAAGAGGTTGTAAGGGTCAGTAATGCTCCGCTAACGGACCGGGGACCTAAACCCGGGACGTTACAAATGGTATCAGAGCCAAATTCTCTCTGATAGTGGAAAGGGCTACCCGAGAGGTGGAGCCGCCCCTACAAAGAGGTTGGAGGAAATGGCTACCCGGAGCGTGCAACCGCCACTATCACTGGGAATAAGTGATGGGCCATGTCGCAACGAGGACGTTGCGAATATAAGTGAGGGAGGTTGTAACACCCTAAATCCAAACATAGTAAGTGGGTGTGGTTGTGGTTTATAAGTGGAAAACTCACAAAGTGTGGGTGTGGTTTATAAGTGGTGGAGATTACTACTTGACAACTTGAGCTTAAGCATTTTGGGTGGTTGTCAACCGGTTCATCTGGGCCCGAACCCAACAAGTTGTTAGAGTCAGTTTTCCTTGATAACGGACCGGTGACCTAAATCCGGAACGTTACATTAACTCTCCTAGAGGGTATCCTCAATTACCCAACTATGTTAGGTATGTGCCAAGAAAAAAGGGTCTCGTTTCATCATTTAATTATTCAGGAAAATATTATTTACTAAGATTCGACGATCATGTGTATAATAATTTACATGCACCGACGTGCAGTAAAATATATGTATGTTCAAATACTTTAACATGGGATTTTGTACTTTGAATCTTGAAGTATATAGCAAATAATATTAATTGATATAAATTTAAGGATAAAATACAAAAAAAGCTAAGTATACATCAATTCTCAATCCAAGATCTCTATTTTCAAATATAAGGAAGAAAGGTAGGAACAAAAGTTTAATGTCAACTTAAAACGGTCATCAAAGCTTACAAGACAAAAAAAGATCATGTCCTTTCTTACATTTGAAAAATGAAACCTTTAGGGTGCGTTTGGTTGGGGGGTTACCCCCCACTTTGGGTGGGTTACCCCCAAAACCCATATTCCCAACCCACTAGTGGGGTCCACTCTCTTTTCAACCAAAAAAATATATATTATACCATCATATCATCTAAAAATCATAAAATACTCAACTTCTACTCACTATTCCAAACTTCAATACAATCACATCACAACAACCACCCACTTTTTCAAATTTCAATACAATCATACCATAATAACTACCAACTTTTTCAAATTCCAATACAATCACATCACACAAACCCTCCCAACCCTTAACCCACCAACCAAACACACAAACACAAAACCGGGTTATCCACCCCTGGATAACCCACGAACCAAACGCACCCTTAAGAGAATGGATAACTGAGACTCCCGTATTTATTATTTTCTAACATTTAGTGTAGTTTGTCGATTATGGTTCATGATTACATAAAGAATATGTAATTTATTCTACAGGGAGTAAGCTCCATTTAAGACGAAATATACCACTTATTCTTAAGATGGAAAATAGCACCTGATTTATTAATTATCATTATGACAATAAATTGACGGTAAATTCAAATAAAAATCACCAATTACACGTGTCACACATCTAGTTAAAAAGGCAGGTCACGTAATAGACAAGGTTGTTGCCCGTCCAAATTGGTGGCCTTCACGAAAAAGTGTACAGGTGGTGGTTACTCATGACCTTATTATTAGATCTTTTGTATTGGTGCTACAGTTTTTTTTTGAAAATTAATCAAAAGTAGCCGATACGTATTGTTTTATTTTGTTAAGTTTTCGCATTTTTAATTAGAATTCGAAAACACCAGTCACTTTCCGGAGCTTTAATTTTTGAAATGGATAAAAAAGGGAACATAAACACATATTTTTTCCACAAATTTATATATATTTCTTAAATTTGTTTAGATAAAGCTATTTTTGTTTCTGATAAAGCGCAATGACGTCAGTTTATTTTGTCTACTTTTCTGTAAATATGCAACACATGAATAAATATCAATAAATAACGAATTCCTTTTTCCTTTCATTTCCTTAATTCTTACACTGTAAAAATAAATTTTATTTTATGCGAGGGCTAATACCCGTGACAATGTGGAATGGCTCCAATTATAGCCCTTTTATGATTAAAACAAATGCGCGTGGATGGCCCAGCGGTACCATTCCTTCGCATTTATAATGAAGTCCCTTCGCTTTCCTCGATGCAACTCGATCGGATTAAACAATCGTTGAAACCGATCTGGAAAACTATAAAATGGAGCTTGAAAACCTTAAAAAAATGTTTTAAATAAAAATAACCTAATAAAAAAACTACAGAAATGGAAAGCAGATTTTTACGAGAACTGTTACGGAGAGATCAGGGGTTTTATTAAAACGGGGAAATCGGGAGTCAAAAATCTGCAGAGATCAATTCCTTATTCCGGTAAACACGAAGACCTTGAGCATGCATTTGTTCGAGAACTGTAGGAGCCATAGCTTCGAATGGAATTGGAATTAAGGAATGCGAAGAAATTACCTGTATCTGCGATCGTATGGTGCGATTATGAGCTTGTTGAAGGAATGGTCGGACTCGTGGATAACGGTTCCGAGAGCCGGCAGGAAGCTGCTCGACACGGACCTCAGCTGCTTCACGTCCGAGCTCGACATCCGTCGCACCGGCATGTTCATCGGCGACTGCAGATGCTTCTGCGAATCCATCGCCGCCTCTCTTCACGGCTGCTGGAGGAGGAGGAGTTTTCGGTGATGGGAAGGGAGAAGAGTATGAAATGGGGAGGAGAGGGGAATGGAATTTGCTTGTATATATGCAATGGTCTTTTTGCACTTTTATACTAAACATATTTGATATTTCAACCAACACAATTTATTAGTATATATATACGTATGCTATTATCTGGTTCGTTTGCTCGACAATGACATTTGCGAGTGTTTGGTTAGCAGGTTACTTCAGAGTAAATTGAATATACTCCTCGTTTGTCTCAATTTTATCCTTATAATCATGTGTTTGAGTTAGCTGTATGGATCATATATTTTATATATTATAATATTTTTTTATTAGGAAAAATGGGCTGGCCTCGTCGAGCAGTCATGTTGTCTTCCCTTGCTCCATTTTTCTGTTTATCTTTTTGTAAAATAAAATCATGTATATTTTTCTATAAATCCCTCCAATATGTCATTCGAATTTTGTCAAAACATAGACTCATATGCCCTCCATCTAAAACATGTAATTTTAACGGTTTAAACATTGTTGTAATCAACATGTTCTACATGGAGGACATAGGATTCTCCGTTTCTAACGAAAATCAAATGACATATATGAGGGATATATAGATGAATATATATGATGATATTTTTCACAAAAAATAAAAAAACGAAAAAGATGGGGACAGTCATGTTGGTTGTCCAAACGGGCAGCCCCATTAATTCCTTTTTATTAACCTAATTTAAATAAAAAATCAACATTAAAAATGCATTACAATGATAAAAAAATAAGTATGATACATAAATATGATACATCACATTACCATTCCAATTCTCCTACCCATCCAAACATCTCCTATTCACAAAAGAGCTACATAACTAATTTTGGACTCGTCAAGCATCTTGAACTAGTAGGGGGGGATGCACGTTAGAGAGAGATTTTTTGTGGATGTTTAAAATAAGTTAGAACTTTGGAAGGGTTATTAAGCAAATATGTATAGTACGTGGAGTGATTGTTGAAAGTTTTACAGGGGCCGACGTGCAAAAACACCCGCGAAAAGGGAGCACTGAGGCGGTGCTGGTTTTGGCTTATTGGGAAATGGCGATACTATCCTAAATATGTGGAAGCATTCGAAATTGGAAACGTTTGGGAAAATAAAATCGAATTTTCCTATGCGTAAACAATGGATAAATTGGGCGATTCTTTCATCAATGGCGTCCAATTAAAACAAAAAAAATATAACGTCACGAATAAAAATACCCAAATATCCCACATCGTGTTTTTTTAAAAATAAGAAAGTAAAACTTGGGTTCTTCTCCCTTTAATCGATATTTTAATTTCTGGACTATCTAGTCGATAGGATTAGGAGTTTTCCCCGACAGAAATTCATAAAAGCCATTAGACTCCTAATACTGATAGAATTATGTTCCGTCTTAAGTTAGGAATTGGAGTTTGTATTTAGGATAATATAGAGGAGGAAAAGTATTACCTCCCCACAATAACACAAAACAACGACAAGAAGAGAGCAAGGAATAAGAGATTTTTACTTATTTTTCTTCTTAGTGATTTTTTCGTTGTTCATGGGAAATGACCGATCACTGATATATTGTGTGTTTCTTCTTTGCATACTCCATAGTGGTTGGGTGTGCTTCCATTCATCCCTAACAACAGTTATCAAGGCAAGTTACAATGTCAAAGAGAAAAGGGTAAATTACAATTTGGGTCCTCATCTATGGGTCCGATCCCAGAATGGATCCCGATCTTTAAATTGTAACGATTCGGGTCTCAAGGCCATTAATGTAAGGAGCTTTTGGGGGCAAATGGCGAGTATGCCCTTATTTAAAAGTTGGAATCCAACCCACATTCCCTTCTCAACAAGGGCATATTTGTCATGAAGGCCAAATTTTCCATTTCCTAAATGATCCTGGAACCTGAATCGTTACAATTTAAAGATCGAAACCCATTCTGGGATCGGACCTATAGATTGGGACCCAAATTGTAATTTACCCAAGAGAAAATGTGGTGTAGCAGTTGTACATTTTCAAAAGTCATAAAGAATTAACAGTTACGGTGAATTGTTGAGATAGGGAGCATCTAATCCCAATCGAGGAAATCCATAAGTTTAGATGGAGGTTTATGCATGCTAAGAATAAGTCGGATGGTCCAAATCGGAAGGATTTTCCTCAAGTTCTTTAGATATTGCAAATTGAGTATCGATTGTTGAAGTGAACAGCAAAAGATCCAACCCCATCAAGTTGTTAAATGATTTTGGTAAAAGAAGATCTCATTATATCGTGTAGATTTGATTGCAAATTTCATAGCAAAAGAATCATCATTCTTCATGGAATCATTCAACTAGAAGAAGCCTTCACCTTTGCAGTAGCAGCGGTGAACAATATACTCACACGAGAAAAGCTTGTAAAATTTCTCTAGGAAATATAGAAGAAGTCAAAGAAGATGAAAGAAAATGAATGGAAAAAGAGATCATGCAAACAATACAAATGCATCTATTTTGGATTGATAAGAGTGTTCGTCAAACATTGGCTTGGATGATCTGGCGAAGGTTTGGAAAAAAGCCCGAGGGTTAATACAAGTTCGAATATATAACAAACATGGTATTATTGAAGAAGAAGAAGAAGAAGAAGAAGTTGAATGATGTAAGAATGATCGACGAGACAAGGATGAACGTGCACTTTGATGAGTTCGATAAGATTCCAACAAACATGCTTACGATTATTAAGGCCAACTTCAATCTTCTCGAACTAGTTTGCAAGTTCAGGTATACTAGCAGTGGAGGAATTTCGTACTTTAAAGCTCGTTCATCTATCTCATTTTAGACTGCATACAGTCTCCGCGTACTTCAACCTCTGGAAACCATATTATATCAATCAATAAAGCAACAATAACTTACTTACTCCTTTAATTTGATCCTAGTTGAGCTAGAAATGTTTTAATATAGGAGTTAAAATCAACTAATTAAAGAGATATACAATAATATTTGGTGAGAAAGTCAAGCACATCTGAAGGATGATCTCCGGATGTAAATTTATGAGAAAGTTTCATGCTTCTAGACTCATACTACATTTATTCACCCCTTCTTATTCTCCAAAAGAATGGGTACTAATTAAGTATTGACTATTATTTATTACATGTTCACATTATTTATTTCACAATAACCGATTATTCCATAGTAACTAACGTTTATTTTACATTATCGAGAACACTAAATAAACACGGAATATGAATAACTCGTAAATATTCCACATTTATTAGAAGATCACAAAAGAACAAGAAAATAGAATAAACATCCTCCTTCATTATTTCCCCTTCTCCTCCCTCCTAAAAGAAGGGACCAGACCATTGGGACAAGGCATAAGAACCAAGATGGCATGGCGGATAAATGAGGTTTATCCATCATTCTTGTTCCGCTGGATTAAAGGAAAAGGAATTTGAAGGATAAGGAATGGATAAATATTGTTGATAGAGACATGGTAGATGCCGTAACCATGATGCAAGCACTTATCTTGGGACAACTTACTCCGAACAAAGGCCATTTATCCCAAGATAAATGGATGCTATATGTGTTTTTAGATGACCATGGTGAGTAAGATATTCAATGGGATAAAGACTGAATGAAGTTCAACCCTCATTCTTGTTTTGGTTGGTTTGAGAAATAATAAACTGATAAATATTATAAATAGAAATATATTGGATGATGTGGTGCCTTCTCATGAGATAGATTACAATCTATCAAGATAGATTACAATCTATCTCGAGATAAAGTTTCTTTCTTCCATGATAAATGGATGCTATCTAGGGATGCAAACAGTCACAGATATATTCATATCTGATCTGTCACCATATCTGCTTAACAGATTTTGACATCCATATCTGTATCCGTTTCAAAATAGATACGGATATGGATATCCATTTGATATTCGCAAACATATGTATTTGTATATGTATATCCGTTTTTGTATATAAATATAGCCATAGAATTATTTTGATCATATATAACATAATTTTATACATTGTTTTACCATATTTGTATAATCTTTAAGATACTAACACATTTAGTAAATGTATATCATGTGTTTTCCATCCAATTCCTATATTTAAGTTGACTTTATATAGTATTTTTAATATTACTCGTATGCGAACAATATCAGTTTTACGTACGTATCCGTTTTTAAGGATATGGTAAGATAGTTTTAATATCCGCCAACATCTGATCTGCATCCATATTCGTATTCAAAAACAGATAAGGATATGATAATGACTATATCTGTATCTGTATATGTCCGTCTGCATCCCTAATACTATCCCATATCCAATTGATTTTAATGAATGCAAGGGTTATAAGTATGCTTGTATAAGCTTGTCTACCCCAAACTATTCAAAACTTAAACCAGGTGAAGCTAAATAAGAAAATAAATAATAAGATCATAGAAAATTTAATTAACCATATAATCTAACAAAGGGTGCAACTTGATGGTTACATGTAAATAAATATGTATACATATCTAAACATATTCGTATCCATTTTACCATATCGATATAGACAAAGAAATGAATATCTTGTTGATATTGAAAAGTAACAAATCATATTATTTTGTATTCATTTAGGTTTTTCTTTTTGTGAAAATTATCGTATTTTTTTAATAAGAAGAAGATAAAACATTTGTAAAATAATATATACATTGCTCAAAATGATTGCAAACACTTGTAAAATTGAGAGTGATTATTACAATTCTAATATGCTCTGAGCTCATTGTAAAAGAATGTACAATGGTTAGGCTATATGTCAACTCCATTGCACATACCCGACTTTCTTTTTTTCCTTCACAAAGATGTTTTGATGTATGAATCAATCCAGGACACTCTTATACTACAACGTTAGGGTTATAGGATTCCATGAAAGTACCTCCAAACCATTTATACACTTAACAATCCGGTTTCACGAGAGAAAACCTAAGCGAGCCAAGATCGCATTCGCGTGTACTAGTAAGAGAGGGTCTGTCACTAATCTTCTTGACCTTGTCCAAATATCAGCAATGTGTTTTCAATATCAGCAAGGATATGTACATGGAAAAAACCAACAAAAATGACACTATCTATACATAGGCTACTCCCAACATTCGATCGCTGGCATGAATGCAGTTCGCTTTTAGTCCCACATCGGGGAGCAGAAAAAGTTTGCGTACTTATATATAATAATCGCTTGTTTTTGTTAATTTAAGCCGTACTTAGGTGGTGACTAAGTGCTCAATGTCGACATACCCTCTAACATATAATATTACTAGATATGCTCATTAAAGGAAGAGTAGATTGCAGATAAGATCCACAATTAAGAATCTGCGGCAAAACACTGGATCAGTGGAGCCGCTCGATCAAGATCGTGCGTTGCAGGCCTATACCATGGAAATTCGAGTGGTTATAGCAGAATCTACTTACTGAGGATCTGCCCTACGATTTCTCTCTTTTCATGTTCACAACCGTCTGATACACATGCAAGCCCTCGAAGGAAGTCCGGCAACTATCATCACTGGCTTTCTCCTAGTAGCCATCGATACGAGGGGACGAACTTTTTCGAAAATGGAGTGTAGTAGAGGACTATAAGTCCTAGTTAGCACACTCTTGTAACTATAGAATCGATCTTGCAGATAAGATCCACAATTAAGAATCTGCGGCAAAACACTGGATCAGTGGAGCCGCTCGATCAAGATCGTGCGTTGCAGGCCTATACCATGGAAATTCGAGTGGTTATAGCAGAATCTACTTACTGAGGATCTGCCCTACGATTTCTCTCTTTTCATGTTCACAACCGTCTGATACACATGCAAGCCCTCGAAGGAAGTCCGGCAACTATCATCACTGGCTTTCTCCTAGTAGCCATCGATACGAGGGGACGAACTTTTTCGAAAATGGAGTGTAGTAGAGGACTATAAGTCCTAGTTAGCACACTCTTGTAACTATAGAATCGATCTTGACTCCCAATATTTCAAGAGCCTTGAATTTCGAGAGATTGACCTTTAGATGTCCATATATATGCTTTTTTCCCTCATAGTACAAATTAGACTTCACCTTTCACAAACATTCTCTCTATCTCTCTCTTTTAATTAGTGATAAAATCCTACTTTAAAAAGAAGAAAATTTCCACTTGGAAAAAATGTTTCAAACTCCTCATCAGGGGAAGTTTCAACCATGGGCTTCTATGATGATCTCCCTTCCTCCTCCTTATTCTTTCCCCTCCATCATACCGAGCAGTACTACCTATCCCCAAGCTTAACATGGGGAGCAAAGATTTGAAGAAAGAAAGGAAGTAGAAGAAGTTTGATTTTTTTTATTAAAACAAGGGTGAACTCTCAAGATGAAGTCACTGCAGCATATATTTCATTAGAAAAGATTTATAGTACATTACCTAGATGCTCAAAAATTAAAAAGCGTATTACAATGAGACATGACATTCTTCGAGAAAAAAGTCTGATTATTGAAGATCGAGTTATTTCGCCTATTCCAGAGGCCCAAAGAATTGCAAACGGCTTGGAACAGTCATCCGTAGAGTTGTCACCCACCGCCGGAATAGATCTCCATAACTCTGCTGCCCTGCCGACCTCCACCCAAGATATCCCAACCTCCCTCCAAACCCGCACCGAGGTCGGGCCCTCAAAAAAGAGGTGGTTCGAATCTTCTGTTGTCCACTCGCACATGTTGCAATATGCGTCTGACAGTCCAAACATCCCCCCATCTAGCTTTATCGCATAACCGATCCCGTCTTAGACACCATAGGAAGATCTTAACCCTGCACGGAATTTTGGCCTCCCAAACCACCTTCAATCTTGAGTAAGTTCAACATTCATCATCTGCGTCGATCTCCACATCTCCTCATATGCTTTTTTTACTGAGAACGTACCACCCTGCAATTCAAAATGATCGGGCTCATGCGAGAGGTCCCCCAACGAAGGGATCTCCGCCCGCAACCTAATATACCCCTCCAAGTGCTGCTCCAAGAGGACCGACATGAATACTGACGGTCACATACCCGAGTCAGACACCGCGAGAGAAGGGACACCTTCGACACCGCCAAAGCAAAAAACTCAAGAATCTTCCATCAAGCGAACCCTCCCCTATCCTGTTATCTAGCCAGAATCTAAATACACCAAAGGGAGAACCTCATGGATCCCAGCCCATAAAGGCGATTCAAACTTTATTCTCCCAGCATCTAGCTCCCCCTTGACATCATAAATAGTCCTCACCAGCCTAGCAGCCAGTGAGGTCGAAGATCCCCAAATCTGGATCACCTACTTTGCAATCAGTACCTTGTTTATACATTTCAGATCACGAATCCCTAGACCGACTTCACCACGCCCCTTCAGCACCTCATCCCAACTCATCAAATACAAATCGGACCTCTGCTTCTTACCGTTGGACCAGAAGAACCTCCTCATCAAAGACTATCATCTTCCTCATCCCCATCGGCATCAATCAGGTGGAGAAAAAGAAGGTAGGGATGGTCAAGAGCACATGCTTCAGAAGAATCAGCTCCCCCCTCCCCGAGATAAGGTGATCGCCTTCTAACCAGCCAATCGTTGTCCCATTCTCTACACAATACTGTCTCGTGCTCCGATTTCTTCAACCGTCCAACCACCAATGGTAGCCCTAGGTAATAGATAGGAAGCTCTCCCAGAGGGCAGCCCGCCAACTCCGCAAATTCAACGCGTTTCGAGTCCTCCATCCCGAATGATTTTACTACCGACTTGTGTATGTTAACCTCGAGATCAGAAAGGCTACTAAAAATGTCCACCAGGTGAGCCGTGTTGCAACTGTAGTCCTCAGTGTCACCAAGGAATAAGACCTTATTATCAGTATATTGAAGCAACGGGATAGAGATATCTCCAAGCCGAAAGCCCTCACACCACCCCGCCTCTACCGCGCATCTGGGAAGTACCGCCAGTGCATTCACCACCAGTACAAAAAGCATATGGGCCAGCGAGCACCCCAAACGGACACCACGTTGAGGTTGAAAGAAACAACCCTTCGGTTTGCCATTCACCAGAATCGATTACGAAGAGGTTGTGACACTTCTCTCCATCCAGTCAACCCAGACATCGGGAAAACCTCTCCGCCGCAGGGATGAGCACTGGAATCTCCAGTCAACACAATCATATGCCTTAGCGTAATCAATCTTCCAAAGAATTCTCTTCTTCTTCGAGCGCTTCCAATTAAGGCAGATTTTCGATGCCATCATTAAACCATCTGCCATACGACGTCCCGGGATGAACGTCGTTTGCCCCTACAGCACCACGAAATCCATTACCTTCTTGAGTCCGTTCGCCAGAATCTTAACCGCAATCAGTAAATAGCATAGAAGAACGCAATAGGCCTAAAGTCCTCCACCCTTAGTGGAGACTCCTTCTTGGGAAGGAGGAATAACAACGTCAGGTTCACCTTCTCGAGCCCTCTATTCCCTGAACTCTCGATAGAACACTACCGAGAAGCCATCCGAACATGGAGCACAAGCGTAAAAAACCTTAAATGCAAAAAAAAAGTTAGGGACAAAATGTAATTGCAAAATCTCGATTGGGGCACAAGCGTAAAAATCTCGAAATTAAATGGAAATTCGATAAATGGAATATGAAGATCGTGATTCTTGATATCATCGGGATTGAGGACGAGGATGGATTTAAAAATTCGAAAAAGATAGAAGATGGAAGACATCAATCCCTTTTTTCTTCTGTCTTTATTTAATGACGGCGTGCATTATTACGTTTTATTTATTATTATTTGGGGTTGACTTAGAACAGCTGATTACGATTGTTTGATCGGTTTTAAAATTCTTCATACATGTTTTGACTATGTACTTCATGATTGAGGAGGCCCACAGTCATGTTGATGTACGTATGCAATTTAGATATGGGTCACTACGACTAAAATAATTTGAAGATCACAGCCATAACATCGGATGTTATGTTATCTGTTATTTTTTTGAGCCAATGATTCCTTATTCTCGGCAATCAACTCATTATTCGAGAATAAAATAACCCCGAGATTTATAGCTACACTCCTTAACTTAATTAACTGCTTTCCTTGATTTGTGCGTACGCACTAATCCTCTTTACGGCTCTCGTCCTTTTTAGTGTAATTAATATTAAGATTCTGATCTATTCTATTTCTTAGCATAAATGGAAGGATTATTTAGGCTTCATATGGGTCGAATAAATAGGCCTCAACGGGCTTTTAAATTCGGCCCATTTGTACTACAGAATTTTGACTATGTTATATAAAATCTAAACAGCCGAAATTGAACGAATCCACCCAGGCTCGGTTCGATTCGTTTAGCATACTCTTAGATTCGGGCTCGATTCGGTTCGATAAAATAAAAATTGTAATCAGGTTCGGTTCGACTCGAGTAAGGTTCGTAAAGGTTCGATTCAGCTCGTTAAAGGTTCGTTTAAGATTAAATGGTGTGCAAATGTTTCTGATCCGGATGAGTTTGGGGAAATAAGTGAATAACCCTTATGTTAATATAGAATATATTTTTCCTTATATATACAATATGTATGAACATGTACTTTTATTATTGCGTGTGTATATAATCGAACTTTTACTGAACCGAACCTAAGCGGACCTATGTTTTTGAGGTTCGGTTCGTTTATTTAATCGAGCTTGTTCAGGTTCGGTTCGTTTATTTCCGAATCGAATATTTAACGAGCCGAATCTAAGCGAATATCGAACTTGAGAATTTTCTGACAGCCTTAGATGTATTGCATTTAAATCCTGTCCATTCGAGTGCATTGTGTAAGCTTTTTATACTGTTAAATTTATCATGTGAAATACATAGCAAAGATCATCATACAGTCATACTGCACGCGGGATGAAAACAGTCAGATACGAATATGAATGCAGGTTAATCATATACTTATTCATTTTGGAATATGAATATGAATGCAAATACGAATTGATGAATGTGAAAACCGTATTCATGTCCATAAAAAATAATATGGATATAAAATGAATACATTTATAAATAATAATTGAAATAATCAATATGTTAATTTAAATATATATACTTGTTTACGGTGGTTTACACATAAATCAAACATAGTAAATATATATCCATTTATAACAATTATCTCTACGGTTAATAAGGTCATAAAATGTGTTACACATACGTAATTATAAATAAATCTACAACTGTACTTATATATTAAAATGGATTATATATTAAAAATTATTGATGTGTAGTTCCATTCAATTGCTCTATTTGCTTTTATAAATGCTTTGATTTTTACAAGAATAAAATAGCGCGAGTGTAATTGTAGAAAAGTAGAAGCGTTGATGTTATCGGAGAAACTCAAAAGGGTTGACTTATAAAAATCCCCTCAAAAAACAAACTGGGATATGTTCTCCCGGGGTAAAACCGGTCCGAACAGTAGGGATGCAAACGGATGCGGTTATATTCGTATTCGTTCGTATTCGTATTCGTTTTTAAGAGGATATGGTTCTTGTTTTTCTAAAACAGACGAATACGAATACGAATACGAATATTCTAAATGAATTATTTGTGGATACGAATACGAATACGAATCCTGGGTTAACGAATGTGAATACGAAAAAAATTACGAATACGGTTACGAATACGAATATTCGTATCATATTTTCTAAAAAAATCAGGGATAATATGCCCCCACCCAAATCCCTACCCAATCCCAACCCTCGACGCCCTCTTCCCCCGCACCCAGCCCCCAAGCCGCCGCCCTCGCCTCCCCCTACCCTCCTCCTCGTGCTGGTTGCCGTCCGCCGCCACCTCCTGCGCCCTCCGTCTCCCTCGCCACCTCCCCCTGTCGCCCTGCCTTTTGCGTCCTCTGCGCCCCTCCACCCCTGCCTCCCCGTGCACCCTCCGCCACCCCCTCCACCCCCTGTCGCCCGCATCCCCCTTCTCCATCTGTCCCCTCGCCCTTCACCTCCCTGCCTCCCCGAGACGACCAACGCCTCCCCCAGCGCCCCCGCCCCCTGCCACCCCCCAGCACCCTTCGCCTCCTCACCTCCTGCCGACTACCGCCTCCCCCTTGTAGCACCCATGCTGCCAGCCCCATCCCCGTGCCGACCAGCCCCAACCCTCGCCTACCCAACCTCTGCCGCAACCGCTGTCTCGCCTCCCCAGTCATCCGTCGCAGCCGTAACAAACTCCGCCCCTCCCTTGCAGCCGCAACCAACCTCCATTGTCTCCCTCGCCCTTCCTCGCAGTCGCAACCGCCCTCCCTCACCATCCTCGTTCTCCCTCACATCTAGAGGCAGGCGCCTCCCTCGTCTCCCTCGCCCTCCCTCGCATCTACAACCGATCTGGTATAGCATCTTAATCATTTAATGTTCATTCCATTATGTCATTTTCTTATGTGATTGCACTAGAGGATCTCTTATATTATGGCATATAATGTAGATTTTGTACACCATATGATGCTTGTTTGAATCATGCAATGTGGTTAAACAAAAGGTGGAAGTTATGCGGAAGTGGTCATCAAATAATCTAGGTACACTTTTATTTATAATTTAATATTCATGTTAAAGTTAACATTCGTTTGTATATTCGTATTCGTTCGTAAAAGATTCGTTTCGTATTCGTATTCGTATTTTGAGGATATGGATATTGATTTTTGACATTCGTGTAACATTCGTATTCGTATTCGTATTCGTAAAATAATATGGATATGGTTATGGTAGGACCTGAATTCGCATTCGTATTCGTTCGTTTGCATCCCTACCGAACAGGCCGGTCGGACCAGGAATCGGCCCTGACTCGGTCGGTTCGATTGGTTTTGGGTAATTAATATTTAAAAAAAGAAAATAAAAAACCCGATCAGACCATTGGTCAGACCGGGTTGACCCGGGTGGTTGGACTGGGTTGACCCGGATTAATCTGATTTTGATGGTTTAGTATATTTTAAAAAACATAAAGGTTGAAACAATGAAATAATAGGGGTTTTATTACTTGTACCCTTCTTAACTTCTATGATTTCAGTTATGTCCCTCTCTTTTTTGGAATATAACTTGTGCCACTATTTTTTTGAGTAATTTTCTGAAAGCAACTATAAATAAATTATTACAATATTATATTCATATATAATGCTAGAAAATGTGACTAGCTTTTGTAGAATTTTAATCAAAATAGACAATCGTGTTTTGTATTGAAAGATTTGATATTTTAAATAATTATTTTATTGATATATAAATACACATTTACATATATATATATATAATGAGGAAAATGGGGCTGCCCCTGGGGGGAGCTAACTTAGCTCCCCCGCCCTATTTTCTTCAATTTTTTATTTTTTTTGAAAATTTTTTCTGTGAATATTCATCACTATATCCCTATATTATGTCATAAAAATTTCGTGTGAAACAGAGACTCCTACGGCCTCCATCCAGACAGTCATTTTTTTAACGGTAACAGGATTTTTTAAATCGACCCCGTTTGGATGGAGGTCGTAGGAGTCTCTGTTTCGTATGAAATTTGAATGACATAATATATGGATTTAATAATGAATTTAACGGTTTTGAATTTCAAAAAAAATAAAAAATTTTGTGAAAAAGGGACGGGGGAGCTAAGTTAGCTCCCCCTAGGGGGCATACACATTTTACCCATATATAATACCCGGTTTTATCGGTTCAAAAAAACGGTTCGATTGGTCGGACCAGTAAATTAAACTCGGTATGATTTTTTCCGAGTCGATAGAAATGATGATGTCATGCTGACATCATCGCCGATCCGACCGGTTTGGACCGACGGTTCAATCCGATTGGTCCAAATAGAAGATTAACCGATTCAATGTCGAGATTTTTAAAACCATGTGTTCTCTCCGACTGCCATTATTGCTTGGGACCAAAACTACATTTTGAGACCCCCAATACTATCGCTATAGCCACAGGGCTCGATTAGCCCAACTGCAATGGAAACGTCACGACAATGGAAACGTCATGAAATCCACATCACCTCCCTCCTTAATCACGACAAGGTGGCCCCAATCCCTCATTAAATCAACGCCATCAAAAGGATCGCATTGATTTGTGTTTTAATTCGTGTCAGGAATCCCAATACACATGAGTTTGGAATTTTTCGATGAAGGGAAGGGCACAAAACACGTGACATGCTGCTGCAATTATTGAACACTCCCAACATGTTATTTTCCCCCATAAAGTAAAAGAAAACACGCAATTCCTTTGATAAAGTAATCATGTTCATATGATATTATTCTGATCTACAAGTAAACCTGATCAAAATGTGAGTCGGATCAGACCAAACAATCTAAGGTAAAAAAATTTAGGGATTTTTACCCGGCAGACCTTATAATCTTTTCCAATTACCTCTACGACCTTTGAAACATCGTAATTCCTCCCCCGACCTTGTAAAATTGCTAGCCCTTACCCTACAGACCCTGCGGTTAAGCCCCGTTAATTGACCCGCTAATTAACCAGATTCCATTATGTTCATTTATATTATACCCATTTTGTTTATTAAATTTACATAGAGTGCCACTCCATCATCCGAGCCCCCCCCCCCCCCCCGGTCGTCGCTGCTTCGCTCCCCCTGTCCCGTACCCTAGCGATGTTGCTCCCCCTTCCCCTGCACCCCCGGCGATGCGGCTCCCTGCCCCCCCCCCCCCCCCGAAACCGATGGAGCCGACCGCCTCTGCTTCACCCGGCCTCAGTCGCCTACTGCTGCTGCTTCGCCCACCCTGTCGATGGAGCCCCATGCCCTGCCCATGGAGTCCCTGCTTCGCTGCTTCCCCCCCCCCCCCCCCCCCCTGGAGTCCTTGCTTCGCTCCCCCCACCCCGTCGACGATGGAGGCCTCCCCTCTACCATATGTTGCTTGCCCCCCCCCCACCACCACCATCACGATGGAGCCCCCCCCCCCCCCCCTCCCCCTCGCACCTCGTTGACAATGGAGCCCCCGCCGTAGAATTTAAGGATGATGCACAAGGTGAGAGAGGGAGGTGGAAAATCCACCATAGATTTTTTCTATGATTAGATTAACTCAAGAGTAACCCAACTTGCTGATGACTCAAGTAAAGTTAAAATTGACGATAAAGATTGTGTTGTAAGATGGTGTATGTTCGCATGGATCAGGATATAAATACAAAATATATAGAGAGAGCGGTTAATTTGCAAAGTTTATAAAGTTCACAGTGTTCACACTTAGTATATACATTGTCAAATATTAGTAATGATTCCATATTATAATTATACCTGACCAAAATGCAGGCCGGGTCGACCAATGAATCGGGTCGAATGGATCGAGGTTCAAATTTTAAAAAAACTTAGACATGGTCTAAATAACAAACTTTTCCCCGTTTCCATTTCTACTTCTCGCTGACAAACCATAATGAGAGGAAGGGTATATCCGAAGTCTCTGATTTTCATGAGAGAGAAACATACATAAGAGAGAGAGAGAGCATCGGTCACTGCTCTAGTGATCTCCATAAACCCGTCATTTCATTTCAAGTGTTCATCATTTTTTCCTCTGCTTCTCTCTCTCTCTCTCTCTCTCTCTCTCTCTCTCGCCATCACACACACAGTGCTACATCTGAGATCTAAGCAAAGTCTCAGAGCGAGAGAGCAGCAAAGAAAAGGTAAAGAGATGGGCTCTCATCACCTCCATAGGATCCCATGCTCTTTTTATACCCTGTGTTCTTCCCACTGTCAGAGCCCCCCCATTTGCACCCCAACAGTGACCCTCCCGTGAAACCTTCATCCTTTTTCATGCTCTCTCAGATGTTACTACCACAACAACAACGACTGAATCCCTCTATCTTCCTCATCCTGCGTTGCAGTTTCCTCCTCCTAGTGGGTTAAGATCAAAGTGGTAAACATAAAAATCTGATCTTGGGTCTCTTGATGACCTGACATGACATGCATTCAACTTCGTTGTTCGAGACTGCGACATCTAGATGATCCCCTCTTGTTTTTGGGTGATGTTGGCATGAAAAAAAAATCGAATCGAATCGAATATTTTCTGTCCATTTTCAGGGAGGATGATGCTGAGGAAGAGGAGCATGGCGAGCCTTTTCGTGGGGATCAGCACCAACAAGGCGTCGCCGGAGGCTGCTGACCCTGCAAAGAGCCCAACCTCGCCTCTCGATCACATGATCTTCTCCAATCTCGGAAGCCCGTTTGCCTTGTCCCCGAGATCCCCACGGATCATAGATAGCCCACGCAAGAGCTGGGACAGCGACAGAGTTGGGCTCGGCCTTGTGGATACCCTCCTCGACAGCAGAAGCATAGTGTTCGCTCGACAGATGAGAAGCTGCAGAGTCATCATGCCCAGCTGCCGTGAGATCACGGAGGAGATACAAACCATGTCATGCCCCTCAGGTGTAGACTTCATACGCAGAGTCCCCAAACCCAACGCCGAGATCTCAAGCTCTCTGCCTCTGTTCTTTGGGTCGATCTCTGCAAGTGACATAGAGATCTCCGAGGACTATACGAGGATTACCACTCATGGCCCAAATCCTAAAACAACCCACATATTCGGTGATCAAATCTTGGAGGTAGATCCAAACGAGTGTATCGATCTTGATGCCAAGGTGTTGGAAGTGAAGGCCTCTTCCTGGTCGGTGACGTGCTCAGAGGACCCTTTTCCTTCTCTGAGGACTAATGGTGCTTCTTGAGCTCATGCTGTTCTTGCAGGAAGAAGTTAGGAAATGGAGAAGACATCTACATGTACAGGTATTTCCTTTGCTTAGATCTTAAGGATCTGATATTAACTATATTTGTCTAAAAGTTTCGATCTTTAGCACATCTAATTTAGTCTTTTCTATATGTTGTCTCTGTCAGTACGAATATAAAAACTGGAGAAATACTTTATTTTGGAGTGCACGAGATGTTAGTCATATAAAGCCATTGGTGTGAGTTTCAAAGAGATGCTCACCGTTTGCTCCAATGTTAGTTGTCACTAAAAAATTACTGAAATATTTGTTTTAACATGTTGAACCAGTGTTTTTAAACCGGACCGGACCGATCGGTTCGATCGGTGAATCGGGCCTGGACTGGTCTGGTTTATACCGATTTAATCAGGTTTAACCAAAATTGAATCACATTTAATTTTTAAATTATTTAAAAATTTTGTTAATAGTGGGAATTTAATCCATGACATTTGGTTACCTATTTCAAACTTCTAACCAACTACACTAACACAACTTTTTGTATGTGTTGGATTTTAAATATAATTAAATTATTATCATGTTTTATAGTATCTAATCCAAATAATATATATATATATATATATATGATATGTATGATATTTGATGGTGTATAAGAAAAATACTTTATGTATAGTGTGAAATATATATATATATATTATCTAGGTATTTTATATATATTTCAAGTATATTTAAGTGTATATATATATATATATATATATTTCATTTCGGTTTGATTAGCCGGTTCAACCACTTTTTTTCACCGGTCCGGATTAATTCGATTTTAAATAATGATGACGTCATCATCCGGTTGAACCGGTTTGATTACATAGTTCTACCCGATCCGACCATTTCAGCAAGGTTTCCGGTTCGGTTTCAAAAACCTTGGATTGGACATGATTACAGTATTACCAAATTTCCACAGTTTTAGTGACTTAAGTGCAGAACTGTTGCTGTTGAAGGGAATAAGAAATTTACAGGAGCTTCCAATTCAAATAATGGGTTTAGGGTAAAAGATAGTCATGATATTAAACCCTAATTATTGGAGGTAGAACATCAAATGGACCGATATATGTTTCTGTTCCACTGCATTTTGTTGAAAGAATGGAACTTTGCTAAGTTTGGCATCTCGCACTTTTACTTTCACATTGTCCTTTATTGCATATTTCGCTTTTCATATACTCAAAAAAGATTAACAAAGGATCAAATGGAGCCATGATTCTGAGTCGAGTCACTTTTCATCACCGATCTCATGCTTTTTATCAAATGGAGGCATGATTCTGAGTCGAGTCGCTTTTCATCACCGATCTCATGCTTTTTCTTGTGATAAAATGTCGCGTGTTCTTCGTTGCAGAGGCGAGAAGGCATTTTGTAGCGACGAATGCCGCGATAAAGAGATCTCCATGGAGGAAGAAGACATGGAAGAGGATGACATCCCTCTGATGGTATGACAATGATCACAGCTTTGGCTAAAGAAGCTGCCTGATCTAATAATGGAAATGGAATTAATCGCGAGCTGATTTGATCATCTGTTTAGCAAGAGCTGTGTGTTCCAGTGTTATAGCGGCCATGGATGATCTGATCTCTATGTAAATCTGAAATTTTCTACTATTTAGTGATTGCGAGCTGATGATCTCGAGATGGTACCTTTCTTTTCTTCATCAGATGACTAGTATTCTCCAATTTTTGGTTACCTTAATGCCTCTAAATATGAGCTTGTTTCATTCTCTGAAAATTCCTCGCAATTTTCTGTGTATTGTTATAAGATGAGGCAGATTAGCACAAAATCTCGCCATCTAATCGAAGATAATCGCCTATCGTCCTTCGCGGCTTGTTCGTCTTGCATCACTTGCAAGAAAGATAACAGCTTCCAGCCAGTGTTCATTTTCGCATGCATTCGTATTATGCTAAAAATGGTAAAATGCGTGATGAGTGAGGATCATCACTCGATCGAAATCTTTTCGACACGAAGCACGGTTTTCATATTAACATTTACGGGAATTTTCTCACTTGCGCCAGTCAAAAACGCTTGTGTTCATGGTTTTACATTCAGTTCAGTATGTTTCTTTTCGAAATTATTATCATATGGACGTCGTCGACAACGAAGAATCAAAGCTAAGCAGGTAACTACCTTGTGTTGGAAACATCTATGCTTCCAAGATTTATTTATTTTCCATGCTCCAGAGGAATAAAACCTGCAGCTGTGAGCATTCCGAGCACATGCACAGACTAAAGTATGGGAAGATTTAATACCACAAGTTGACATGATCATGTGAAAGATTTGGAAGCATAATTAGGTGATGGGTGTTTTTCTTTGCTGTCAAATGACCAGCTTAAGAGCTCCACAGCTCAGGAATTAGTAACATGTTTATTAACTGACCAGATCATCTGCTATGAACTGCACGAAAGTTGTCTCGGAACATCTGATCCGGATCCAGCAGCGAGGACCAGACGCCCATTAGGGAGGTCACCAGGTCTGTCAGCCGGGCACCTGATGGTCCTCCGCCAGACCGGTCTGCAGCGCACCGAATAGGGGCCAGGGCCACGCAACATGGCCAATAACGAGCAATTAATTTGCCCACAGAAATGTCGACAGTGCAATTACTGAAAAATGCAGATCGGGCCCCGAGAGGTTAGGCCGGCCTGCGCTTGCGGGGGCCGAAGGTTAGGCCGGCCTCTGCACAAGAGCTGGATCTCACATCTCATCATGAACATTTGGATAAACAAAAGGGTATAAAAACAGCATTAATGTGATTCCTCAGTATCATTCATCCCCTTGATCCTTCTTTATTTTCATTAAGCACCCCCACAAATAACAAAAAAGATTGATTTTTTTTTCGATTTGGGATTGTACAAATTGGGAAAAAAAACAAAAGATCGGTGACCGGTTTAATTTGAAAAAATAAGTTTTCATGCAGTTGACAGCTCCTAGTATATACAAAAAAATCGCATCGCTGATGCTATATAGTTGACACAACTTTAAAAGTTCCTATTACGAGCTTTTTTTAACCGGCGACAAACGGGATCCTAACATACTGCTACTGTCCATAATAATTCACAAGAATTACAACTAATTAAGGCAGAACACGCAAGCAATCGCGGCTATGATTTTCACCTAAACTTGAACTAACACCGCTTAAAATAACTTAACTAGCACTGAATATGTCTGAAAGCATAGATAGAATCTCGGATCTCACCGACAGTTGAGAGGGGGAGAAGCAATTCACACGATAGGATCAGAAAGAGGAGCTGTTACCGACCGGAGAAGCATCATAGCAAACACGACATTCCCATGCCAAAAGAGCAGCCTGAAGGACAAATCAACCGGGTTTCATCATCTTCAAACTCCTGATTATCGAGGCTGCTTTATTGTTCGCAAGCGTATAAACCACGAGTAAACAAAAACCTGCAATTTACAAATGGAAAAAAAGTGATGGAAACTTATTAGAAATATTAAAGTGATCCGCATCGCATGGAGGACGACCGTGTAATATGGGTTCTTTTATTCGGTTCCAATGGAGTGGATATGCCATCCCATGAATAGATGGAATGAAAGAAAAACACATGCCCTTAAAGATGACAAATCAGATCATCTTACCATGGTCACAAGAAGAGAAATCTCCCCCGCCAGTTGCAGTAATCAGTCCTGCGATGAGCCAGCGGTAGCTGAGTTTTTTAAATACCTGTATCTGCAGAAACTAGAATTAGCTGTTGATGGTCTATTTCGAGCTTTTACACCTATGCATGTAAATAGAATTAACTGTAACTAAGGTTGCAGAAAGCGGTAGTCGGTACTCGGTCGGCAGGGTCACCTACTAAGGATTAGTCGGCAGTCGGGCGACTAGTCGGAATTAGTTGGTCATTAGTCGGTTTTGAATTTTTTAATTATTTTAAATATATAAATGTATACATATATTCGTATGTATATACATATATTTGTACATTTTATATGACATCATGACGAAACAAAAGAAGTAATTGACTTAAATATAACATTAAGCATATTAGAATATGTTTGTTTTAAAAAAAAGTGAAACAAAAAAAGGTTGTTGTAAAAGTCGGCCGAGTAGGCCGACTAGTCGGGTGGACCGACTAAGGACCGACTAGGCCTAGTCGAGTCGGCTACCCTCCCCCCCCCCCCCCCCCCCCCGACTCGACTAGTCGGGCCGACTTTTGCAAGCTGACTGTAACAATTGAAAATCTGCATGACATGCCACTGCTTCGACAGAGTCCAAAGTACCTGCTTATAAATTAGGGTTAAACTTAAATTGCTGGAATGATATTTTTAAAATGTTTTTTTTTCAGATGACACCTTAAGTTGATAATATCTTCCTTTTCTGGAGCGAAGAGCGATCTTCTTTGAAGTTCAAAGTAACAGGATTTTGGAAAAGAAGATAGAGTGGCATTCTTGCATATGTTTACTCAAAGCCAGAAAATGACCATAAAAGATTAGTGATCGTCCAATCGTTAATAAAAATAAAGATAATACACCGCATCAACCATTGGGCAGCTACACATCACCGCCACACATGCACACCATGAACATAATAAAAATGGCAATAGCCAGCTTATTAATTAATGGAACAATTACAATATTCAAGAGATGTGTTTATAAAGTGCAGTGAACGATAATATAAAAAATTATAATAACATTACAAAATTTATTAGTTGAACAAAACACTAATATATGCAGTTCACCGGGTAAGTAGGATAGGTCCCATGACAAAAACACACCAGAACCATTAGACGTTATTTTGCATTAGATTATAGTGCATCTATAGCAGTCAATAAAATGCCGAAAATAATAGAAATGAACAATGCACGCAAAACCCCTCCAAACAATCAGAAAAGGTACAGGAGCTAGCAAAATAGCAGCTAAGCTCAATGAACAGCAAAATGAAAATCGAATAATGTCAATAAGTATCAAAAAACCAAGAAGAACGTTATGCAGCTCTAAAAAAGTGTCAAGAGTTCTGTAATGGATTACCTAGTTATTTATGGAATAAAGCAAGCCCAAGCGCTCTGGCATAACTGAAGATCACAAATGGGTTGGAAGCAGGCCTAGACACAAGTTACTTAGGCATTAGTTTAGAGTAGGAACCAATAACTTGATAGCATGCAAGCTTGAAGAAATGACTCGTCTTACCTTAGTTCCGTAAAATATACTCACTCCAAGTAAACAATTCACTGCCCAAAATTCATCTCTGAATACCTGTCATATAAAGAGGAGTTAAACATGTTTTTTTGGAAAATATCCTACTAATCAAGAGAGATGATCCACAAAAAAAGGAAAAGGAATATCCATAAGAGATAAACATAAAAAAAAGTATAGTTGTATTCTAAAGTTCATTCACATACCGACGAGGCTTGTTTTGTCGTTGCCCAGCTTCATCACTTACAGTTGCTTTTAAAAAATGGTAGAAAATTTGTATTCAGAATCGGTTTCGTGGTATACCAAGAGCAGGCTAAACATTGAAATAAGACTGCACTCCTGGCATAAAAAAAAGTGAACAAATAAACAATATGTGAACATACCAGAGATTTGCGGGGACTTGGATGGTTTAGCTGATTGAGTTGCACCTCCATCCCTGCAGGAACAAAACACCAGTAAGAGTCCTTCCAAAAAAAGCACAACGACCAAGGCACCACGGCTTTATAAACTGGAATGAATGGCATACATGGATGCATCGTTTCCAAAAAGATAATGGCAAAAAAATCAAAGGAAGTTAAAAACTAGCATTTTTATTGCATCACATTTTTTACATGCCATCAGCCCAGTTTGACTAATGAGTAATGACGGAAAAGAACCGTTCTTTCGTGGAAGTGAGTGAACAATGAATGGTGTAATTTGTAAATGACAAGTCAAGTCAAGTCAAGTCAAGTCAAGGATGCAAACAATCACACGATATTCTGATATACCGAACAGATGCAGCCAATGAGCCAGGAAGGCTGCAGTAGAATTTGATTACAACATGATAGATTGTTAGAATTTGACATAAACACGTTTACTCTAATTAAAAACTGTAGAAAGTAGAAGGTGGTCCCCAAGGACGGGTGGTGTGAGAGAGGGAGGGTGCGGAGGCGAGCATGAGAGAGGGGAGACATAGACCCAGTTTAAGGCGATTGAGTGTGAGGCAGATAGAGTAACTGAGTGCAGGAGCGGGTGGAGGGGAGAGGAGGGGGAAGGTGGTGGTGTAAAGCATAGGGTTTTGGAGGCGGAAGTGAGGATCAAGTGGAGGAAGGGGAAGTGGCCGAGGGCGTGACTGGTGGGTCTGAGGTTGTTGGACGGCAGCCGTGGGAGATGGTGTGGACGGGTGTGAGGAGGTGGAGGCCTGGGATGCTGAGGACAGATGGTGATGGCTGTCCCTGAAGACACGTGCATGATGCCACCTCTCCGCGGAGCATTGTCAATTAAGATGTTTTTGAAGTAGAGGGGCTTTCCATTTTGCAATGGTTTGCAAGGGGTAGTTTTTCTGTTTTGGGTGTGGCGGGTGGTGCACCATAGAACTGGGTGCTTGACCAATGAAGTCTAAAGGAGGAAAGTGTGCGGTGGTGGCTCGTCCATTGATGGGGTGCTGATTGGCAAGGGCACTGATTTTGGCGATGGATGCGATGTTGACAAGCTTATGCCTTGGCTTTGCCAGTGAGGCGATAAATATTAGTCCAGAATAACAGCTCCACCTAAGGTCCAGAATATTATAAATGATACAGGAGCCAGTTCCCTCTTATAATAGAAAAGGCTACCCTAAGAAATGGAGCCACCCTTATCAAAAAGATAGGAGAGAAGGGGTACCCATGATACGTGGCCGTCGCTATTACTAGGAATAAGTGTCGGATCATATGACAACAAGTACATTGCATACATAAATTAACGAGATTATAGCAACCCAGCACAGTCTCACATCTAGTAATCACAAAGTGTGATAGTGATTTATTAGTGGAAACTGCTACTAAACAACTGAGGTTTAAGCATCTCGGGAGGTGGTCAACATGTCAAATTGAACCCAAACCCAACAAGTTATGAGGATAACTTATACTTCATAAGGGATCGTGCCGAGGTCCGAGACATTACATGAAAGACTCTTAACAAACTACCTCCTCAATTGGACTCGGCTAACCCACCAGCTTCACATACCACACAGGAAAATTAGGAAATACGCCAACTGTCACACAAGAGTCGTCATGAGTTTTGAAAGTCCTTGTAGAACCTGTGATAACTAATAAGGGGATACCCCCCACCGCTATTGAAAAGGATCTACAATGTCACCAACCAGGCATCCTACCAACATCCTTGTTGTCTCCCAACTTCTTTGCAGCAGCTTTCGGACTAATACCATCGATCCACATCTTTAGCATGAACCACGGCAATTGTCAACCCCCCCAATGCAAACACCACACAAGCCCGGCAGTCTCACCCATTGTATAAACCATGCATCAAACTGCATCTCACGAGACGTAACTCCATCTCCCTGTCCCGCTCTCCCCTTAGCACTTCCCTAAATAAGAAGATATAGGTGAACATCACAAATATATATGGTGTTCAGTTTTCAGTTTAAGTCAGGTGAGCGTCACTCTCTGCAGATATGCATAGATTTTGCACACAAGATTCATATTTAATGGCATACTTTTCGTTATATTGAACCATCTATAACAATCAGATTTGAGACTAATAGTGTGCCCAGCCATGCATAAACCTCCTAGTAATCTCACTGAGTACAAGTAGGCCATCACAATGTTGCTCCATCTATACTAATAAAGTTTGTATCGTACTTTGACCAGTAAACTGCTTTTCATGAGATAAATGAAAGGGCATCCACCAATTCTAGTCATAGCATGCTTTATTAAGTTAAAAGGAAAAATATAAGAAATTCACAAAACAGCATTAGAAACTACATAACAGCATTAGAAACTACATATTTATTATATCATACTTTAATTTAGATTCTAAAATTGCCCTTTGTACCATCAACGACAAGAGCTCTTAGGTGTAAGATGATGTCAATTGCACACATTTGCTCAAAGGCTAAAGGTATCAAAAAATAGTTTATTAAAAGATATAAAAAAATATAGAATATATATATATATATACTACCATTCGGAATAATCAAAGAACTGCATAAGCTTACCGAGATGTGGATGACACTTGACCAGAAGGACGAGGATAAAATCCACCATCTATGGCAAAATATGGTCCGTATGAAGTACCTAACGCACCAGCACTTGCTAATGCGGGCATCCTGAAACATAAGAGAAATAATGCAAGAGAGAACATTTTATTAGATAGTACACGAACATTTACTTTTTTAAAAATAGAAGGCTAGAAGCTGCATCTGAACAATACATAAAAACAGTTCTTGGTGTTGACTAAATCTATCTATAGGCACATAAGAAATACTGGAACATCAACTAATTTTAAATGAGATAGGAAACACATAATTATGTTGCTAACCAGGGAATGAGCGTAAACATTTTACGTTGATGCTCATACGCTTCGAATAGAACCACTTTCGTCTTAAAGGGCATATTATAGTTTCTCCCATCTATCTATAAATGGAAGAGAGCCTCCTCTAATGAAATATAATCCATTTTGTAATCTTAATGCTAAAGTCTTATAGAATAGATATGGCTCACGCCATCTCTGCTGCAGTCTGAGCCATAGCCCCATAAGCTGGAGCAGCATTCGAATGAGATATTGTCTTTGTTTCTTGCCTTGCCATGCAATAACAAGATTCCCTCCAACAAATGTACAGACCATTAAAATAGATTTCACATCATGTTGATCACCAACATAATCAGGATGAAGAGCCTTAACTTAGCGTGCCTTTAAGATGTTTCAAAAATGTGCATGTGCACCACAAGATTCACAACATTAAGATGAATCCTCCTCCAAGAAACTCATAAATAACCGACTTGGTTCACCACAAAGGATGAACCCGGTTTGGTAATAGTAACAAATAGGAGCTTGCTCACCAAGGTTATGTACATTCTAACATCAACCTCTTCAGTGCATCCCCATATAAGTTGTCATCTGAGTCCATGGGTGGAAAAGCAACCATGGATCCAAACACCCTAGTATGAAAAGTAAGTCAAGTCTATAAGAGAACAAGCTCTCCAGGTCTGAAAGCCACCACAATGTCAAGAAAGTGGCAAAGGCTATAGATCCTTGAGGACAAAATGCTCCTTTACTACTTCATTCATTGTTAAGACATTATTTTAGCCAACATTAAGACATATTATGACATTTCCACGATGTTGTTGTTAACATAAACAAGTATCAGTACAATCTTATAAATGGAGTATCTCACAAAAAGAGTGATCGAAAATCAGATCTAGCAAATTGCATCTGCTTTACCACCTGAGAAATCTTATAGAACTATGCTTTAAGCTTTAGGGCTCTGTTTAAGCCTAAAATAGATTTATTAAGATAAAAAACCTTATGAGAACACCTCAACCGCAAAGCCATGTGGTTGCTCCATATACACCACCTCATATATGTCACCATATAAAAATTCATTCTTCACATCGCTCTAATGATGGGCATGGTCCTTGTGGATTATTGTCGATGCCAGAATCCGTATAGTGATCAGACGAGCAATATAAGACGTCACAACACAATCGACATCATAGATTTGAGTGTAGTCCTTAGCAACAAAGTGAGCCTTTGTATCTCCCAACACAACAATCTGCGTGGGGTTAATTTTGAACCAAGACAATATGCATGGTGTTTGACTAGGCAAACCCATTGCATCCAACAACGGATGCATTAATAAAAGCATAGATCAGATTCTGTGTAACCCCGAAACAAAGGCATCCATCTCATGGTACATAGCATCTTACCACTGATGATCCCAAGAGGCTTCATGAAATGATTGTTGGATAGCGATCGAATATAAAGCAACAACGAATGTTGAGAACATGTTTCTCCACTATATAAGAGAACTCTAGGACCTCATGAATAGATAACTTATTGTGTTCTCGCTCCACATGGTATCAAAGCAACGGCCCTAAACCGGGGTTCATACATAAACCCACTGCCACCACAGCTTCCGTCCCCGAACCTTGCGCGGACCCTTATTCCTCATTTAAAGGTCCCGCGCGAAGCCTCGATGGGTTCTCCAAGGTTACCCTAGCATAGCCATGGCGCTACCCAGGCATTGCCTAGACGCTTCCCAGCACCACCCCGAAGCTACCCATACCACGGACAAGTTTGCTTAGGGTTGGTTGTGGTATGAACATACACCTACAACGAACCCCCTTGTCTGTGTAGAGTCTGTAGACACCCTATCACATATCTACGATCCCAGTTGTGTACAAATCGTGCATTATGTCAAAAAACAGAGTTGAAATTCCATCCACATATGCCTTTAGGCTCCGACACCTATTGTCAAGATGGATGGCACAAACTACTAGTTGTTGATGATGCAGTTCAAGAATCTCCTGCAGATCCATGGAAAGAAGCTATGCTAACACTGGAAGAGCCGGTCGACAAGACTGGGACCAATGCCTCATGGGAAGTTGATGAAGCTTATGCAAAAGTTTGACTATGAGATATTGTTTATGTGGAAATAGCCAACGATATCTTGAGTCAGCCCAGAGCAAAGGCAATGTGGAACATCCTCGCAACGACGTACTCTTAGGCCAGGAATGAGTCGAAGATCTTACAATTCCAGCATGATATTCTAATGATCAGATAGGGTGATCGTCCTCTTCATGCCTTGTATACATCTCTTAGAGGTATGTTTAAGAGACTCCATAGCTACACCTACATAACTCTGACGGCTACGGCCTTAAATGTCGGATTTCGGTTTCATTTCAATGAGCATGCAAAGAGAAATTCGATAGAATTTTGATGAAATGTCGGTGAAATGATTAGAAATTGGGGAAATTACATGAAAATTCATTTTTTAAATAAAGATTTCTAATATTAATTAACTAGATAAATGAGATAGAAAGACAGTTTTTTGTTAATAGTAAAATATTAATATGATACGTTGCATTAAATTTCCATCCAATCGTCCCAACAATCAAAAAAGATGTATGTTGCTTAGAACCAGAACCAGATTTGGAACCGTAAGAAGAAGCTATTGGTTTCTCCTCTTGAACATGAAGAGAATGGTGACATGTAAGCACCTCTTCAATAAGAATGAGGTGAGAAATATGATAGCTACTAATTAAAACATATATATTAAAATAAAGAAAAAAATAAGAAAATCTCCAGTTAAAACTTCAATTTAACTCTTAAATATTGTGTATAACAGATTTGATATGGATTTAGATAAAAATATAAAAACTAACTGAAGTAACTTCTTTAGACAATGCAAATCACTCTAATAACTCAACACATTAGTGAATAAATAAGTGAAAATTCATTAATAGATGTGAAATTCGATGAACGTGGAGGGTATATTCCCTTTTTTGTTGATTTGTCGAAACGACATGTAACTTCGATGAAATTTTGATGATATTTTGTTGTAATCATGGAAAAAGAAATAAGGGAACGTTTTGATTTCAGTGACCTGAGGAAATAGAAATTTCGGGGAATTTCGATGGAATTGCATTGAAATTTGAGGCCACGCTGACGACCTCACCAAAGCAGCACAAGGTTTATCACGATTCTGTTACGACTGGGGTCTTTTTGGCAGCCCCTAACCCTGAGTATGACTCAGCCCTCTCTCAGATACTCGCATATGCTATTATACCGCTTATGAAGGAGGGGTACCACATGGTGAGCATCCCTTTTACTGCATCTTTTCAGACATCACCGGATATGGCAGCTTCCTGTAGTAGAGGTGGTTTGCTTCAATTCAAAGGATGGGGCACATGCGGCAGAGGAGGCTCACGCTCACTCTAACTCTATTCATGTTGTCACCAGTATGGTCATTCAGAGGACACGTGTTATTCCAAGCACGGCTTTCCACCATCATCCTGTGATGTTGCACAGGTCCAAACCGCTCTCGATTCTACTAATCATCGTTTTAAGGACTTTGTTGCTCGACTGAGAGAGATCATGCCCCAGATTGTTGGATCTTCTAGTGTTTCATCCGGCTCATTAAATGATGCTTCTGCCTCCACCAGTCATTCAGGTAATACTCATGCATTTACTAGTCGCACTCGATCAGATCTTTCATATTGGATAATGGACTACGGAGCTTCTCATCATCTATGTAAAGATCGCATGCAATTCGATTTTTATAGCCCTGCATAACCTGGTAGATCAGTAGTCATTAATGACGGGACATATTCTCCCATTATCAAACACGAGGAGGTCCATTTGACTCCCTCCATATGCCCACAGAATGTTCTTTATGAATCAGAATTCCAAATGAATTTATTGTCTATCAGTCAGATTACAAAAGATCCACATTGTCATACCATATTTGACCATGCTTCCCTTATTTTTCAGGATATATTCACAGGCAGGGTGATTGAATGTGGCCATGAGCATGGAGGGCTTTACAGGTTGATCCAGTCTCCTTATACTAGTGCTAGCTCTCATTTTGTTGGATCGATTTCTCCTTATATGCGACATCTTCGATTTGATCATCTTTCGTAGCAAAAGATATGTCATCTCATGTCTGGCATTTTTATCAAGTCCATGTTTCAGTCTGAACCATGTCAACTTGGAAAGCATCATCGGTCTAGCTTTCCAAGTCATCAAGTCGAAGTAGACAGACCTTTTGAGCTTTTTCATTCTGATACGCGGGATCCAAGTCGAGTCCCTGATAATCAAGGGCACAGATATTATTTGGTTGATGTGAACGATTTTTCCATATGATCATTGATCGTTTTGTTAAAGAATAAGTATGATGTCAGTACCATGATTTAGAATTTTGTGATTAAAATGAAAATGACATTCTCTACTTTTATTAAATACATTCGTTCTAATAATGTTCTGAAGTTCTATTCAACTATCCCAAATCTTTAGCTCATTCAACTAACGTCGTTCCCTTATACTACTACTCAGTGGAACAGTGCATTGCTAAATGCAAACATCGTCACTTTCTGGACAACGCTGTGACTCTTCTCATATAGAGTCGAGCTCCTCATTCCTTCTGTGGTGATGTTGTGATGACGACATGTTATTTGGGGGAAAGGTACCCTTCTCTCTTTTTTTTCCTGAGAAGGACCTTCTCTCTCTTATACCACAGGCCTTTCGTTGTGTGGTATTTGTTCACCTTCTACATCCATGTTGTGACAAGCTCGCACCTAAAGCTGTCAAATGTTTGTTTGTTGGGTCCTCTCGTACCCAAAAGGTATATAGATGTTATGATCATGTCCGAGGAAATATTATATCAGTATTGATGTTACTCTCTTTAAGTCCATAGTGTACTATACTCCTACAGGTGACAGGTTAAGTCTCTCAGAATCTGGGGATGATGATGTTCTTCCACCTCCTCATACACATATATCTCAACTTGTTCTCCATGCTCCAATGTCTTCCCCAACATCTAGCACGTCTAAGGTAAATTCTAAAAATTTAGTTTCAACTAATAGCACTAATGGTGTGAATGGTGAAAAAGGAACATTTACAAGATGAGTGAGAAGATATACATAAAGCGTAGGGACCACTATAGGAGGATGCTTCGGGGTGGTCTACGGCCTTGAGTAAAGGCAAACGTAGCTATGCGAGATACCTCCACGCTGGACATGTGTCTCTAACATGACTTTTGATGGATTTCAAGAAGTTTGTGTGGGATTATCTACCATTGAAATCTCACGCACATACCAAGAGGTTCTCAAGGATAGCAAATAATGACTTGTCATAGAGGAGGAGATGGTCGTGTTACAGTCATGTGACACGTGGAGCATTGCTACAGCTCCTACAGGAATGTCTGTTGTGGGAAGGAAGTGGGTGTTCACATTGAAGCATCGAACAGGTGGCATCGTAGATCGCTACGATACAAGGCTTGTGGCTCGTGGTTTCACCCAGACATATGGGGTAGACTATTAGGATACTCCCTTCAGTGGCTTGATATTCTACATTGTTGCAGTGACACGAAACTGGCCCCTATATCAAGTTGATATGACGAATGTGTTTCTCTATGATGATCTACAGGAGGAAGATTGCATGTAGTAGCCACCTGAGTTCGTTGTTGAGGGGGAGTGTTAGAAGGTGTGCATACTTCATAAGACTATCTATGACCTTAAACAGAATCCAAGGGAGCGTGATTTCATGAGCTCTCAGACTTAATAGAGCAGTAGGGGTTCGTGAGATCGACTGCAGATTATTTACTGTTTGTTCAAAGGTCTCAAAAAAATATTGTCGCTATAGTAGTCTATAATCTATATTGATGACATCATTATCATAGGGAATGGTGTGCAAGGCATTCAAGCAGCTAAGGTTTTCCTCAATCAGTAATTTGTAACCAAGGACCTTAGCAGTCTACATTACTTCCTTGGATTGGAGATTGCCAGGAACCAACAGGATCTTGTGATAATCTAGAGGAAGTACATTACGGATCTTCTAGCTGAGATGGGCATGGTAAATTGTAGGCTTGTCACCACTCTCGTAAATCCAAGCATGAAGTTGTATGATGAAATACTGAGGAGGTAGACAAGAGGAGGTATAGTGAGCTCATTGAGAATCTCCTATATGTGGCCACCACCATGCCAGATATATCATTTATAGTAAGCCGAGTGAGTCGGTTCATGGAACAGCCTAAACATGCACATATGGATGCAGTCCATATGATTCCGAGGTATCCGAAGATCTCACCTAACATTGGTATTTTGTTTAGCAGAGGCGCATCCCTTGTAGTTATAGCTTGCGCAAATGCAAAGTATGTGGCATGTTCCAAGGACAGGAAGTCTACCTCTGATTTTGTAGTGCTCATAGGGAGCTCTTTGAATTCATGGAAGAGCAAGAAGCAGACAAGGTCATCAGATCTAGTGCAGAATCAGAGTACAAAGCCATGGCACATGAAGTACAGAGATGATGTGGGTCAGATCCGTTTTGACTCACCTACTTATTGAGGTACCTCTTCCCATGCACCTCTAATGCGACAACCATGCTTCTCTTTCCATTGACAACAACCCAACCTTCCATGAGAGGATCAAGCATGCCGAGCTAAACTGTCACTACACTCAAGACATGATCCAGAAGAATTTCATTTATAGCTCTCATATCAGCTTAGGCAAACAGACAACAGATGTGTTGACCACGGCTCTAGCTAGAGAGCCATTCCATAGACTTTCAAGCTGAGCTTGGCTGATATTAGTTATCTTCCATCCTTTTTATATCATATTTTCTTCATGTCTAAACTATGTAATTTTCTCAATATATTTCTCCTCTACATAAGGGAACCCCAGGGCATCATGAATAGATAACTTATTACATTCTCTCTCCACAATGAACTATTTATACTCCCGAAGAAATGCTCAAACCTAACATGTTCAGAGATGGGACGTTAGGTTCATGCTCGTCGGATGGGTAGTATAAATTTAATTATACATGTGAGGAGTTATAAGTGTGTCTCCTACGAACTTAAAATCCAATAAAAGAAACATCTGGAACATACATTAAAAATGTAACATTGATAGATATAATATTCATAGAAAAGGAATACATCGACATCAATCATCATGGAAAGTATTATAAAAGTAGATGTCCATGCTATTTTCTGAAGCCACAATACCATTGATATATTCCTGAAAAAGGAATATATAATCCTCAAGAATTCCTGGGATGATATAGCATCTCATTGGCAATTCAATGAACCAAAGTAGATTGGATCAATGACATCAACAACGCACTTCCTATACATCAGTCGTGTCAAAAATATTTTACGCCCACAAGTCATAGTTTGTCCTATCAAACTATATATTGGCATGAAAAAAGGGCTCTTCATCTTCATGAATGTGGTTTCTAGCTCACCACTTGAATCCATTATGTTAAAAGATGTCATCTAGAAAAAGAGCTCAGTGAAACAATCATATAAAAAAATGACGAAGCCTTTTCCCACTATAAGTAGGGTCGGCTACATGGATTCTTGCTCTAATCCATGTTGAAAGATTCGACTATTTTTTACATTGGATGTCGACTACCTAACGCAACCCCCACGTGGAGGGGATTTAAACCCTGTTCTTTTTTTAGTAGTAGGCACACTGCACTACCAGTGGGTATAATTTTTTTCCAGTGATATGATTGTTTTATTTTTCAATGAAACAATCATATCACTGAAAAGAATTTACCATCCCGCCACATTGGTATCCACATACTATGTCTCAGTGCACCTAGTGCACACCTAGATGGCAGTTCATTCGCATCAAGGTGACAACATGTCTACATGCCACTGCACAGGGGCACAAGCTGCCTAGGAGACATTGTACCTGGACATGACAAGCATCACTACAGCGTACAGGTGGTCGAGCGTAACCCGCAATGGAGACAGATGATGACGAGACAATGGAGTGGGGTATCGGAGGGAGGGCTTGACAGATTTTCATGTTTTTAGAGGTAGAAAGAGGATTATTTAGCAGGGGCATCTGATCACCTCTAGGACCACTTTTCTAATACAACATTGGGAAAGTATAAGAAATTGTTTTATGATGAGGAACATTTCGCTCCTTAAATGATGTAAGATATATAGGAGGAATGGTCGGTAAAATAGTACATGAACGACGTGGGACAAAAACAAAGAGAAACAAGACACCAAGCAAAAAACTAACAGTTTTTAAATCGACGGTTGGGTTATTTTATTATATAAGAACGGTAGCCCAGTACACAAATCAATAAAACATATAGTTATTACAAAAAATCATTTCAAATGACAAGTAACATTTTTTGCTATAGACAAAATAATAACATAACTTACCAAGCCATTTCAGAATTTCCAACACCAGGCTGAGACGGAGCAACGTACCCAGGCAGTGCCAAACCAACAGCAGGAACACCAAGACCACCAGGATTTTGGCCACAAAACTGCATAACTGCATTTACACCAATCACCATTTGTAAGAATCCAACTTGAAGTTATCCTATATCAAGGTATCAATTTCAAGTTTGACAATAAAAAAAAGCACTAATGCAAAGAAGAAAATTACAAGTCCCTGATGACAATTAATAGCATATTTGTGAGGAGGCAAAAGGTAGACCATTTTCAATACTGCATCAACAACAACAAATCGTTTCCCCACATTAAGTAGGGTCGGCTACATGGATTTTTTGCCTCCATTCAGATCAATCTTCAATTATTCTCGAGCTTAGATCCAAAAAACTAAGATTCCTTTCGATAGTCTCAATCTGAAAATACTGCTTCCATCTAGTCTCAATATCCTTCTAAGTAACAAGAATGTGTCCTTCCTCATCCTAAACACATCTCATTTGAGAAAGATCTTTGGTCTTTCTTTCTCTTGTTTTGGCCAATCTGAATGCGTCCTTCTGGCATTCCTAAGAGTCAAGATTTTTGTACTAAACTTCATAAGTGTTTAACATAGCTTCACTTACAACCTTCTTTGCTAGATGAAAAGACAAAAGGGAAAAAAATGATTCTCAAACTAGAAAGGCTCATGAAAAAAAGGTAAAAGTGTGATCCTATTTGCAAGGAAGCAAATGTCAAACAATTTTCAATATTAGAAAAAAGGCAGAAGGAATAAACAGTTTTCAAACTAGAATGGCTCGAGACAGGATAAAAATAGAAGCCTCATTTCAAAACATTCATAAAAAGTAACATTTTTTCGAATTGCTGAAAAAAAAGCAATATCTTAGTCTCAACCATTTATCTTTATTGCCCTTGCATAGGTAAAGCTGTAGATTTTTAAAACTCAAAAACCATGAGAATCAATATGATATAGTAAGTATATAAATGTTTAGAAGGGGGCATACAAAGAAATACCTGGTAGTAGTGCAGGGGTACCCGCAAAACCTTGGGTACCATGTGCAATACCTACGGTCCCATTGGCTCCAATAATTGGGGCACCGCTGTACAAAAATGGAGTGGGACCACTTTGAGAATTACTGGGTTTCTCCTTTCCAACTACAGAAGGCTTCGATTTACTTGATACACTTGCAGATTCTGAGCCATCAACTTCAGATGAACTTTTCGACTGAACCTGAGGTGGAGACGAAACATTGGTACTATGATGTTGAGCCCAAAATACATCCTGATGATGAACTTGAACGGGCCTTTGTTGCATAGCAGGGGCATGTGTAGTAGAACCCTTTACAACTTTATTCGGTAGCAAATCTTGCTGATAAATAGGTTGTCCTGCAACAGTGAAATTCCTAGCCGGAACTCTCAATTGCGTAGACTGATTTGTATTGACATGTGCTGAGGAAGACCTCTGCAGATGTGAGTCATCCACATTCTTTCCAGAAACATGATGAAATCCAGTGTCCATGAGAAACTTATCGTGACCAATATAACCAACAGCTTTCCCCTTCAACGGAGGGCCTGCAATATCCTCTAGCGTGGACGCATGAACATTTCTAGAGGTATTCCCGGATTGTAGATCTTTTTTTGATGCCACTGAATGATCTGGATTAGAAGAACCACCAGGATAAAATGGGGGCGAAGCAGAGTTCAAGCTTGAAGTAAATACTTGCTTCAACGGAGAAGCTGATCCAGGATTTTGACTTGAAGTTTGTTGTGGTTGATTTCCCGATGTACTTCTAGATACTGGGTCACGACCTTCAGCGATTCTGGAGAGCAGGAAAGCAAATAGGTTTAGATGTATAAATTTGAATCTAAACCTAAATGTAACTGGAACAAAAGCATCACAGCTTACTGCTTGTTCTGATTAGTGGGAATCTCTCTGTTCCTTGGAAGAGGTTCATATCGCCTAGGACCTCTGCCTCTCACAACTTTTTGTGTGTGGATTTTGCTGCCCTCAGCATATCCTCGGGATCTGTCACCATTGTTCTGAGATCTGTCAGTGTAACCCCGAGATCTGTCACCATAACCTTGAGAACGATCCTCACGGTCTCTGTACTTGTTGTCATATGCATGATCCTTCCTTCCTCTTCCATACCCCCTACCACCTCCCCTAGCTTTTCCTCTACCACGGTAGCGACCTCTATAGTTTCTTGCCTAGTAATGTGTGAAAAATGAAGTTAGAATGGACTAAAACAAGATATGTTAGCATTAACAAAGTGAAGTGGAAGAAAAGAACTCACTGGTTCTAAAATATACTTTAAAAATCTGGATATGAGACTTATCATAAATGGCAAATTAAGTAAAAGTTGTTCACCTGATCATAGTTTGTATCTTCCAGATTCATCTCTTCAAACTTATCATGCATCCATGCCCGTTCATCTTTGGAGTCCCACAATTTATGACCGCCAAATGCACGTCTGGAATAGCAGAGAACCACTAAACAAGATTTCAATGCAAAGGGAATTTGCTAGAAAATTTAGATATCACACATTTTACTTAGTGGATGCAAACAATTGAAAATCAAACCCTGTACTTAGTGGATGCAAACAATTAAAAACTCAAATAAAGGATTGATGAAAATTTCAAAATTTTAAACAACTCGTCAATGTAGACTACTTTAAAACACTTAAGACATCAATGAACGTATGGAGATCTTCCAAGCTTTCGGCAATTTAATTGTTCTTGAAATTCCTCTTATTTATTTTCTAATAGAATGAAAGCACTGAAGTCCTCCAAATCACCTCAATAACCCCCACACACAGCTTACTTCTGAAGCAATGTGATTAGCATCAACCAATAGTGGAAATCCAGTCCAGATCGCCAACCATGTATGTGCTAGAATTGAGAATATATTTATCTTACACTGAATGAGATAAAAACATCTCCATAGGTTGGATGGGATATGGAAATGCAATGACCTGGACCCCTTGAGATTTTTTTTGAGTGGACACCCTTTGTAAGTGCTCACCCCCCCCCCCAAAGCCCCAATCAAATTAATTTTAATAGATTACAAGGCAGTCCCCATCAAGAGCATGTGCATGAGCCAAAATATTCTCAACAATGTCTCTCCTCACCAAAAATCAGGGCACTTCTCGCTAACAATATGGCCTATAAAACAGCGATAGGTTCTGGCTCACGAACCATACGTAATATGTTTCCAAGACAGATCAATGTCCCTCACCACCAATCAATCCACCCCAGCCCTTTTCCAAACCTTGCATGCAATATCTCGATAGAAGAACGACCATTCAAGATCTCCCCCACCCCCAGCCTCAGACAAGACCTGGGGTGATCGCAACCATGATGAAGAGTACTCTAAAAGACCTTGTCCTTAACCTCCTCCTTAGAATGCACATAAAGATCTTCATCCTTAGCAATGACAAACCCATCCATACGATCATTCAATATTTCTCCATATTTCTATCATTTTTGTCAAATGCACTGCCAATACTTTTTATGCCTTCTTCATCGTGGACTCGTGACTGGTCCAAGCATCTCACACACCATCAGGGCCCTCTAACTTTTCAGCCAGACAATAGCTGTGTGAGCTCCTCAATAACCGAAACAAGGCAAACATGTGTGGAATAATCTAACCAAATGCGAAAAGATAGCATCCTCAGTCTAATTATCAAACCAGATGTAAAAACCCTCATCGTTTCCCATAATCGATCTCAAGAATGGAACCACATCAAGCAACACCTTCACCTTGTCTGCTGGCAATGCTTTCTTTTTGTTAAAGATGCAGTAGGAAAAACTGAAACTTTCAAAGAATCTGATCAAAATCGCATCGAGAGGAAACAACATATATTGAGAAAATCCTATTTTATTCCTTTTTATGGTGCAACATTTGACTTTTTAGGTCTATAAGATGATAAAAGTTTCCGATCAAAGTAAAAAGAGTTCAGACAAGGGAATGGAAGGAATTACATTGTTTTTAATTCTCACTCCAAACCCTAACACCATCTTTTGCAGATACACATATATATTAAATTGAAGATCTGCTCAATTGGGCAAAAGAGGCTTTAACTATACAGTTATCAATTTTGCACCTCTATTCATCAGTGTAAACGGCATACTAAATCGTAACTAAATCCTCAAATTTTTGTTATAAATAAAACAAATTGAAGCCAAATAGCTAGAAAACGATGACTTTGGTTTACTAGAGTTATCAACATAAGCATATTATAAACCTGAATTATGCTTCCATAGCCTTGGAGTGGTTTATAGATCCTAGAAGTTTCAGAGGCCTGAATTCACCAGCTAAGGTTTTTTGGAAGCCCAAAGGATGACCATCCACTATTGTGGGTCACCATCCATGTATAATTGATACGCAATAATAATAAAAAGAATTAGTTAGCACACAACTTATCCATGACTATTACAAGAAATCATCCATGATGAATTCAGGTTTTTAGCACAAGTACAACATTCTCCATATAACACCTCACCCTCTTAAGAACCAATGCATTTCTTCTCAACCACAGTGCCTATAAGATCAAATGGGTGGCACCATCGTATACTCAACATCTTTTGCCTGGGTGTTGGTACTCGACTAGTCCAAGGATTGATCCATCACCCCAAACCCTTGGAACTAGGACCTTTCGCTTCGCTTGGATCGACACAATCGAGTTGAACTTGCTTCTTGACGAAAAGACTGATCATGACTTCTTATGTACGCTAAGCATGCATCATTTGTTGAACTCAACCTAAAACCACACGAGAGACCAATGAACTTGGACCAATCCAATCAAATGATTCTAATCCCATTCAAATCCAGCATGTAAAGGACATAAATAGAATGTGTGATCACACTCATGACCATAAAATCAAATCACACAAGATGCATATATCTCCTTACTTTACCTACTTCTATTGGCCTTGACTGCCAACCATTTCCACTGCAACTGTGCATGTATTGGACCTTCAATAGGGCATTTGTCCTCTATAACAATCACAATTTAATTTGTAACATGTATTTATATTTATATTCTTTAATATAAGTTGGATAGCAACCACGTTGGATGATAATCCTTCGACTTCTATAAAAAATAATCGATAATCTAACGTGGAATCATAATCTAGACTTTGCAGGTGATCTCTAAAGGAGTAAATAGTCTCAACCGTGAACTCATCTACTTTCCAATCCCAAGTATCTCCCACTGACACGCTAGGAGTTATTCGCTCTGACAAAGTCAAGAAAATGACGAATTCATACGTCGCCCAATCATGAGTAGGAACAAAGTTCGGTAGCTACACTTCACTTAGTTACCTCCAGTCCAGCGCTATGCTACCAAAGCATGATTATTAGTAGCAAAGGTGATTGTCCTAAGAAACTAGACTCTCAACACATTCTTCCCAACCAATCCACCACTGGAAATCTGAAATCCGTGCCATATCAAAAAAACAGCCAATGACAGCCTCCCACTCATGGCATGCTAAGATTCCTAACAGTTCCCACCAACAGACCATGTCTCCCATAGCAACCCTCACATGCCCTAGCACATAAATTAATGTCATTCTCCCACCAATTTCAAGATCCACTAGGTCAACAAGCTAGGTTTTCGAGATATGCAACAAAACCACTAAATGCCGGTTCATACAACACTGACAACTACAACGAGGTCATTGCACTTCCACCTTATGGAATTCAGGAGAAACCTGAGAGGACAAATTGTGTCCACAGGCCTCTGCTTTACAAATGATATCAAAGACTGAATTAGATTAAGACGGCACCGACTATACGTCAAAAATCAGCTTATGGTCAAGGGTTCGGAGTAGTTTAGGAGAAGGATCTTAATGTCGAGATTTCCTGCATACACAATGTCCATGCAACTATGGTGGCAAAAGTGGATGCTGCAACCCACCACTTCCACCCTTTCGCTAGCAACTGCAAGGAGTGAACCAGATCGACAAGATGGGGTGAGCATTGCAAAAAGAGCAAAGGTCGGGAGGATCATGACAAAGAACTTCAAGATATTCTCTACTAACCAACCGCCTATTGGTTGGCAGTGGTGGGAAAAGGAGGTACACCAATTGAAGGCAAAGAGCAGCGCAAGGCCTCAAATTTCGATTTCGGTCACCATTTCGGTGACCGACTGAAATGAAATTTCAGCCAAATTTCGGTCGAAACTCGACCGAAATTGCGGCCATTTCGGTCAGTTTTCGAACTGGGGGGCCCAAATTTTGGTCGATATGTCATTTCCGCCAATTTTCAATCACCTACCGAAACCGAAATTTGGTCAAATTTCAGCGAAATTTTATCCCATGGAGCAGGGATCACCTTTTGTGGAGATGATATAGGAGGTCTAGGCCTCCTCAAAAGGTTTAAAGCAAGAGGGTTCCGCAAAAACTGATAGCTTCCAGATTCTCTCTACATGGTTTTATAGGATCTGCTTGACAAGGAGATAGTAGAAAAGGTCCGAGCTTACCTTCAAGCAAACATCAGCAATTGTTTAACCCTGGCATTTCAAGAAAAAAAGGTATAACTCCATTTTGTATCACGGTTTTTGTGATCTGAGGGGCAAGGACACCCCAAAAGGTCAAATCTTACTTTACCTCGTGCAGATAAATATGTTGGTGGCATGTTTCCCCTGTGCCTCGGGGTCAAGTAGTCATCCTTAGCCCTTTCAGGGAAAAAATATCTATGTTACAATAAATATATGGGAAATCATTTGATTATGTTTTTTATACCCTCTGAATGACAATGTTAGTGAGAAGGTAAAAAAATGATGCTTAGCATGAATTAAGAAGATATAAAGGAGATGGTCTAGAGCTCAATGTTCATAACAAGAGCATTGAACTCAACATTGCAGTCCATAATACTTAGTTGCCGAACTAGGCTCGATCATACGCATTTATGATAGTGTAAGAGTCCCGCATGACATCTGAAGATGTACGAAGCTTGATATGGATAATAAGAAGATCCATGAAGAATCATTAAATAAGAGGGAGGAAATAGTCTAGATATCATGTTATATTAATGTCACGGCTTTGATTAACATTCACGCTTTTCCTTTTGAGAATGAAAAATTATTGATGTAAAGATGACATTAAGCAAATTATATACTATGAATTGTTAAATCCATTAGGTATAATGTCGTTTACACATGGTGTGTGTTATGATACTTGAAGGCACCAAGGTCTAATAACAGCTAAACCTCCATGTGCTACACTGAAAAAGAGCAACACTATCATGTTAGGGCATTCATATAGGTGCATATACAAACAAGACATACATAAAATGCATATTAATACATCACTACCTCCCTCCAAAACCCTCAATTCCTTGCCCAATGCCTCCAAAACTGTCGCCCCAAATATTGCCTACAACGGATTGAACTTCGAAGTCTTGCGGAATGAACCAACACACAAGTTACACAACTTATTTCCTAGTTGGGTCTTTGTTTCCACCGCATTCCTGTCTCCAGTTTAGCATCTCCCAATCCAATAATTTCCATTATATTTGCCAAAAACAATTTTGAAACGTGGGACCTGCGTCATCTAATGGGTTTTTTATCACAACCATTTTTACTCCATCATCTCAATAACATTATATCCGTAGGGATATAGTTTCGAGATGGATTCCATAAGGACTGGACAATCACATTTCTCTAAAAAATTTCCTTTCAATGTGTTATAACCGAGGTGTCGGATTTCACGGAAAATCCTCTTAAAATCTACAATAAAAACTGTCGAAAAAAATCCATTTTCCCCACGATCCCAGCCCAATTTCGAGACAATTATTCTAACAGTCCTATTGCTACATGTCCGGCAATTTTATCGCGACTTTGCTACCTAATAGTGCAGTTGCAGCAGGAGTTGAGTTATTTAATCTACCACGAAAAAGTTCTCAACTCAAACATCAACTAAGGGCTAAGTGAGACATCCAAACAAACAACAAATGCAAGTCCAAAACAAAGAGGAAATAAATGAAATCGACGCGATCTTCAGAAGAATTTCAAAGAAAAAAAATCCGACCTTCCGCGAAAGACTCGATAGTCCCTAAATCGGTCATCGTGCATGTAGAAGGGACCAGCCCTCGGGACAACGAAGGGCTCCACCTCCTTCTCCACCCTCTCCTTCTCCTCCTCTCCCTTCTCATCTGCCTTCCCTTCCCCGTCTTCCCCCTTCTCCTCCCTCTTCCCCTCGTACTCATCCACCTCTTCCTCCAGCAGATCGTCCTCCTCGTACTCTTCCTCATCGTACTCCTCCTCCTCCTCATCGTCGTACTCCTCGTAAGGAGCGCCTCCCTCGCCCTCCGATTCGGCGCCTCCCCTCCGATCGGACGGCTCTCGACGGCCCCTGGATCCGGCGGCGTCGTCCTCGTCGTCGCTGGCCTCTCTCCGCCGCATAGACGGGAGGAGGGCGTCGTCGGGATCGCTGACGTAGTCCGGCTCCTCCCCTCCCTCCACCGCCATCGCCGCCACCGTGAGATCGGAGATCGATCGAGATTTGGGGGTTTCGCGTGCGACGCGAGAGAAGATGGGGAGTCGCGGGATAAGGTACGAAAGGCGAGAGCGAATAATTAGCAGTATTTATATATGGGATGAATCAGAGATCTTCCGATCAAGATCTGTCATTCCAATTTGGTAGAGATGACCTGTGGAACTAAACTCTTGGGTTTGAATGCAAATATTACAAACAAAGCGTCAACTTATGGGTTTAAATTACAAAAAAACCGTGTCATTATATCTCCATTCTCAATTAGAGGTCTCATTTTTTTAATTATAATAAATAAGGAGCTGAGCCGTCAACTTATGAGTTTAACGTTGACATATAAAGGTTGTTGAACCTTATAAAGCCTTTTATTTGAGACAAATATAAGATCATGCCACTCTTTGTTACAATTGAAAAATGAGTCCCTTACTTAAGAATTGAGGCATAGTTGAGGTTTTTTTGTAATTTACCCTAAACTCTATTTACTTTGCTTTTATTTATTCCTTTTTTTAAGATTTTTAAGCTTTCGCCCCGATCAGCTTTGTTAAAGCTCCTACTTATTTAATAGGTAAAGAGTGACCGCTATGGTACTATTAACATTTTATGTCAAAAGCCAAAACATTGTAGATGACGAATTATAGATTAAAAAGCACGGAAATTATTTACAATACGGTCCGCAGTTACATGATATGTATTTTTTGGTTCATCTGCTTTACCTTCATCATATGTTGTGTCCATCTGATTTGATTGTTCACGTCGTAAAAACTTCCTTTTATCGATCCTAAATAGGAGGAGATTATATCATCATCACAATGTGGTTGCGCCCAACGTTGTAAGGTCAGATCCATACCCCATGTCAAAATGATGCCTGCTCAGGGGCATGATCTAAGGGATCGTTAATTCGCTATGAATCATTGTGTACAAGTTGATACCAGAGGAATAGTGGTGTTAGTGATGCATGAGAATGAATAAGAGCAAAATGTTGAATTGAGATTTACGCTTATGTAATATAGTTTTTTCCTTCTCCGAACCTGGCGAGATATATTAGATCATCCCTCGTCATGTTCACTCCAAATTACATCCACCATTCATTTCTAATATTAGCATTCATTCGAGAATTATTCTCCATAAATCTTGTCATTCATTTGTTTATCATATATCATAATTTATTCTAGTTTTTGTTTCTTTTTTGTTGTTATGATTTGTACTCAGTATAATCTTGACTAAGAAGGTAAAAATCTCTCATTTTAACCAATATAGTAAAGTGAATTCAATATTGTCATTATTCGTGAGGAGTGTTTGTTCTCATAAAGAAATTGCATGAGGTTTTTTTAAGAGTGCCTCTCAAAACTTGACTAAAATATTCTCGATTTCCATACAACCAATATGTTTGATATTAATTCATGTGTGTATTCTGGTCATTGAATCTGCAAGCACATCTTTTAAAGGTGTACCTATTATCTTAATCTCTTGCTTTAAATCTTCTCCAAAATCCACATTAAAGTATCCAATCACTTCAATTAATTTTGCTTGATAGATAAGTTTAAGGCTAAAAGCATCTTTTAGCTATCTCATTATTCTTTTTTTATATTTTTCCAATATTCTTTTCGAATGTTACTCTAGCATTTACTCACTGAATTGACTGAAAAGGAAAAATTAGGTCGAATTCACAAATATTAATAGATCTATACTTAAGCATTTATTGGACATTCGATGTTTTTTTTCTGATCACTGACTTTATTTAATCATATTCATATAACACATGATGAAGGAAATAGGTATGTCATTCTTGACAAGCAAAGTGTCCTCTACGTGTAACAACAAAATTACATCTAATCTTTGTTTTACATTACTAAATATATTCTCGACGAGCAAAATATTTTCCATATATAATCACAAAATGGCAAACTTGATTGCACATAAATATCTAATTTACATGCCAAATATCGAAAATGGGTTACAATATTATGTAATTTCATGTACTATTGTCAATATTATTTAAAACCATAAAAATACATAGTCAACTTATACAATTGTTTCTCTCATCCTTGTTCGTGAAAATTATAATGTTATCATGTGTATGTAACTTCATTTAGTTCTCCATCAAGAAAATTGGCTTCACATCCATTTACAATTTTAGAAATCCATATTTGGAATCACGGTTAAAATCATCTTTATTGATGTAATTTTGTACATGGATAATATACTGTGTAAATTACAAAAAAGTCTCAATCATGTATCGATTCTCGATTAAGGACCTCATTTTTCAAATGTAACAAAGAGGAGCCTAATTTTATTTTTATCTCAAAATACAAGCCTCCATAAGCTTTTGTAACCCTTTTATGTTGCCATTAATCCCTAAAGTTTAAAGTTTAGGCCCCTCTTTGTTACATTTGGAAAACAAAACCCTTGGTTGAGAATCAATGCATAGTTAGACCCTTTTGTTTTATTTACTCTAATATATTTTCCGAAAATCATATCTAACATTTTGTTCATAATCTTTAGTAATTGAGTGTGTTTTAAACTTACTAATAGCCACATCAATATGATAAGCTTTCTTAAACATCCATTTACATCCTATGGAATTCCCATCTTTTGGTAAATCGTGTAGTTCTCAAATACCGTTCATTTCAATCGAGTCAAGCTTGTCCTTCATGGTGATTGTCCATGATTCCAACTAAAGTGAAGCCATGCCTCATTTAAGGTTACTAGACACATATAGTATATAATATCCTTGTTGATGATGAAATATAAAATTTCCAGACAAGTATAAATATTAAATACCCATTCAGGAAAGTTGTTATTAGATATCATGTTATTAGTTATACTTGTAGTTTGGTTAGTTTCTTTTTCTTCTTTCAATGTTAAAAGATCTTTCTTGGATGTTGCTTCCACTTATGGCTGGATAATACCATCCCATCCACTTTGTTTTATTTCTTAAGTTATATGTTGCTTCACTTATGGATGGATAATACCATCCGATCCACTTTGTTTTATTTCTTAAGTTATATGTTGCTTCACTTATGGATGGATAATACCATCCCACCCACTTTGTTTTATTTCTTAAATTAGTATCATCATCACCAAGAATGAGTAGTTGTTCCAAATCTTCTATTTCATGCATCTTTTGTCATGATTTTCTAGGAAAGTGACCTCAAGATATTTTATGCGACTCTTTTCATTATGGAAGAACATATAACCTTTGAATTTATTCAGAATATCGTATGAATATGCATTGTATCATTTTGAGATCAAGCTTATCTCTAAGCTGATTTGGCACCAAAACACATGTTAGACTCTCCTATTAATCACATGATTCTATCGTTTATATTGGCCCAAACATCATAACACATCGAGTTCATGAATTTAGTAGATATTCGATTTTGTGTATACTTAGTAGTCAACACAAGTTATTTCTAAAAAAGTCTAGAAAGACTAATGAATCTCAGGTTCATATCATTTATTCTCTCATTTTGTCTAAAAATTGATGTAAAATACATGCAATACATGTTAGTTTATATTCTTTAACAAAATGTTTCTCATCACAAAAAAGGATTTTTAACATTAAAAAATAAAAAAATAAAGAAAAAAAGAAAAATAAAAAAGAGAAATAATGTAAATATGTATAGACTATCCCCAAATAATAGACCAACTCAACACTAGCTTTAGAAAAACTAACGAGTAGAGAGACAAGGTTGTACAATGGAAACTAAAAAAACTAAAATTTACACATAAAATGATATGTTGATCACTATTTATACATTGTGCAAATCTCACATGATTATTCGGATCACTTGTGCAAATAGTTTCTCTAATTATATCCATCATTAATCAACTAATATCAATAGAAATTTAACAAAATTATATAAAAATATTTCAGTTCAAATAAAGAGAGAATGCACAAACCATACATTTGATAATTAGCATTTTCTCACATTCATAATTATTTATATAAAACTCCAAGTGATCGAATAACCTTTGAACATCAAATTTTGGATAGTACTATTTACTAAAAATACTACAAAAATCATAAGATGAAAGGTGTGAGTTTCGACTTTTCATGCTCGATTATGCATAGGTTTCTTATTTTTGTTCAGATATATTGATTGTAGTGTTACACATTATATTAATAGTGTACAATGTAAAAATTAAATTTAAGTACACGACGAATGCTTCTTACAAGTTGAATGCACGTATCGCACATCTTCAACATGCCTGATAAGTACATTCTAAGCTTACGAGGTTGAACCCCATTTACAGAGCTTCATAAAACCGATCTTATCGGTCGAACCGAAAAATTACGTTTGATATGATATTTTTTCTTGACATATACAATGACACCATCAACGGTCGAACCAAATCAGGTGACGGACATGTTCAATGTCCAATCCGATTTTTAAACCATATTTTGTGCAAACTTTCTTATGGCTCTTTAAATTTAATGGTTTTGAGTCGGGAAAAAAATCGAATGTTGCAATGGGCTTAAGCATACGAAAGTTCATTTTAAATATAGACACAAATATCTCCAACGGAAATAATTAGACGGTTCCCTAATGTAAACATCAAACAACACACGTTTATTTTAATTATGGTGTATAAAATCATTTCGTGCGGAGAAAAAAATATCTGTTAAAAAAATGACGTCTTCAGGATTTTCCATATTATCATCGCTTCTGTTTTTTTAAAAAGCCCGTATTTCTTAAACAAAACGAATAGAATGTAAAAGTGGAAATAATTGTAAAAAATAGATATTATTTTAAATTACATTCAAATCTTTGAAATTTCATTGGTTTCTCTTCGTTATTTTACATTTATTCGTGATATAGTTATTCTCCTTCCATTAGATAATAATTTTTATTTATTTTCCGTTTACATTGCATATTCCACAATACTTATGGTTTACTCAACATTTTCAACAACAACAAACAAGCAAGGGGTGTGAGTAATTAGTATGGATAAAAACGGTCGGACATGGATATGAATATTAGATGTATGGCTATTTCACTCATACAAATAAAATTATATCAAACTACCTTTACAAAGTGACATATTAGTGTAACTTCAAACTTAAAAGCTTTTAGGTTCAACACCATATTCGAGTTCCATAGGTTATTTTCAAGTCCAATTGTGTGATGGATTGGGCAACCAAAGAAATCCCTATGGCTCTTGGCATGCTCATAAAGCTAGGATCAAGAAAGCATGTGTGAAACTAACAATAAAAGGGTAAACTCATTACCCACAAGAGTTAAATGGGAGCTTAGGAAATTCTTAGGTCAAAGGAAAACACAAAGAAATACATCTCCATGAATGTGTTCTTACTAACATGAAGTGAAAACGAGGCTTACTATCATTTTCTACGCAGAGGCGATCATCGACCTATGGTCATATCAATTCTGCAAAGCTTTAATGACGCTCCATCAATCGATTAAGCAAAGCTATATTGGTGAAGTAGTAGCGAAAACTAGGGCTAATATTGGCGGAGATATGTCTAAATTACCAACCCAGCATGCTAGATCCAAGATAATGATCAAGCTTATGCAATGAAATGTTATCTTTCCATGTGTTTGAGCCCTTGCCATCGACTCTACATTCGACGACTCCAATCGAATATCCCCAAGCTATAATCCTTTATTAGCAAGTGCTCAAAACATGATTTCTCCCCCTAGTTCATTGATGGTGGAATATGGTCTTCAAAGAACAACTATAGTCACATCAATCCTTACGCTCGAACACAACGCTCTCACGAGAGCATTACCTATTCTTCTTATATCTTCCAAAACTCAATCACACCAAACAATCAAGAACAAGGTAGTGAGAAGGCAAGAGGATCCTCTAAAGTAATGCATATTCTGTAGTAAAACTGTGGATCTTTCGAGTCGATCGATCTTGATCGAACAATTCTCACAAATTTACACTAATTCATGCGAACCATCGAGCGGCTCCACCTCCCAAGTCATTTGCAACTAAATTACAGTCCAATCCTTTCACAGTCTTCAAAAAAATATCACATCTAGACTAGTATAATCATATTTCAAACTTCAACCAACATGACATCACAAGTTATAATTCACTTGTACCTGACTCCTATTCCAATCATATTACAACTTTCACAAATGTCATATCACAAATGTCTATAGAATGGGTACTTTAGGAAAAGTATTTATCAAAATGGGTACGGACTGAAACCATTTTCCGGAATGGGGATGTATCAACAAACCGTTTGTCGCTCGTCAACTTAGGACGACAAACGTTTTACCGTAGTGAAATGGCATCGGCGGCAAATCATTTGTTGTGCCTTGTGTTCGAAATGCTCCTTGCCGCAAGCGTCGAAAACCGCATCACCTCGTCGACCGAGCCACAAGGTGTGGCAAACGATTTGCCGCCGATGCCATAACACCATGGCAAACCGTTTGCCATGCCACGTTAGCGAGCGGCAAATGGTTTGCCGATACGTCTCCATTTCGGAAAAAATTTTTGATTCGTACCCATTTTAGGAAATACATTCCCAAGAGTATCCATTATGGGAAATAACTCGCCACTAACAAGGAAGGTGTGTCCCCTTCTATGGAGTCAACCCTTTTGTTCCTACCACAAATCAAGTGCAGGTTTTAATTACAGATGCAGGAAGGAGAAGGTAAACCAAGTTCTGGGATTTCACATTTTCTAGAATTATATATTAATATAATATTGTAACCATTTATTTAGAGTTGCTTCAAGAAAATTATTCTAATAAAGTATTGACGGAACGTATATTCCAAAAAAGAAAGGGATGTAACTTATGTCATAGAAGTTAAGAAGGGCACAAGTGATTAAAATCCCATTATTTCATTATTTAAGCTTTTTTTTTTGAAATTTACCAAACCATCAAAATTAGGTCAATCCGAGTCAATCCGGTCCGACCATCTGAGTCGCCCCGGTCCGACCATCTGAGTCGCCCCGGTCCGACCATTTGAGTCCACCCGATCCGACCCGGTTTTTTATTTTTTGAAACTAATTACACAAAATCGACCGAACCGACTGGGTCGAAGCCGGTTCCCGGTCCAAAAGATCCAACCGGTCGGTCTGAACCGGTTTTTTAAATCATGGTCACAACACTAAAACTCAGACCTGACATTGAACCGACCAGTCTTCAATTTGGTCCAACTGGGTTGGACCTCGACCCAAACCGGTCGGATCGGTGACGATGTCAGCATGACATCATCATTCCTATCGACTCGGGAAAAACTGGATCGATCTTAATTTAATGGTCAGACCGACCGAACCAGTTTTTTGAACCGATAAAATCGGATACATATATATATAAGTATGCATTTATATATCAGTGAGATAATCATTTAAAATGTCCAATCTTTCAATAGAATAACATGATCGCTTGTTTCGAGTAAAACTCTATAAAATTTAATCACATTTTCTAGAATTACATATTAATATAATATTGTAATCATTTATTTAGAGTTCCTTCTAGAAAATTATTCTAATAAAGTGTTGACGGAACGTATATTCCAAAAAAGAGAGGGATGTAACTTATATCGTAGAAGTTAAGAAGGACACACGTGATAAAAATCCCATTATTTAATTATTTAAGCGGTTTTTTTTTATTTTTTTATTTTTTTGAAACTACTTACACATGGTTTTGTTTTCTTCGTTGTAGTTTTATAATTTCTCTTATATATTTTTTTATAATTTTTCTTATATATAATTTATATATTTATATAATATATATATATTATATTATATTTTTTAATATATATTTTTATTATTTTTATATAGTTTAGTTATATATTTTAGTCATTTTTGAATTTTTCACTTTTTTATTCTATATTTAAATTTAGAATATATCTTAATATATAAAATATATTAAGATAATGGTTTCAACAGATCCCATGATCCATATTTTTTTCTTAAAATTCTAAGAAACTTAGGAATTAAATTAGAGATTAAAGGGTCGAAGCCGGTTCCCGATCCAACAGATCCAAACGCGATCTTTTTAAACCCTGGTCACATCACTAAAAAAAAAGAAGAACAATAAATGCCAATCACGATGAATCAGAATAAAAAAGCACGTAAATCAACACCATATAACATCGTCATATATAAAGGGAGAACAGAGGAAAAAATGGAGGAAAAAAATAAACAAACGGCAAAGTATAAGGACAGGATTAAGGGATGGTGGTGTCACAAATATTTGAACACACTATACATTTGTGTCACCTGCACTGATCTCCCTTTTATTGACAGTCCAAACACCATAATTGGGAATAATTAAATCTCTTTCTCTCGTTTTTTTTTCTAATCCTCGTATGAGATTCCACCCTCCAGTTCGATCACCATGTTCTTGAGCTCGTGGAAGAGGAACCAAATTCCAAAAATTGAAGTTTTGATGATCTTGCGAGCGGAAGAAGAGCAGTGAAGAATAGAGGATGACCATAGTAGCGCCTTTGCAAGAATTCGACAGTTGGGAAACGAGGATTACCTATCAGTAGGGGGAGCCAGAGACGGGCGGCAGTGAACCTCCGTAGGTGGGAGTTTCGGGAGCCGGCGGCGGTTCGTTTACAGGAGGCAGCGGCGGCGGCTCGGTTACAGGAGGCAGTGGCGGCGGCTCGGTTACAGGAGGGCACGGCGGCGGTTCGATTACAGGAGGCAGCGGCGGCGGCTCGATTACAGGAGGGGACGGCGGCGGTTCGGTTACAGGAGGCGGCGGCGACTCGTATACTGGAGGAGGAGGCGGCTCGTATACTGGAGGAGGTGGCGGCTCGCTTACTGGAGGAGGTGGCGGCTCGTTTACTGGAGGCGGCGGCGGTGGAGCTTCACAGGGATCACAGGGTACCGGAGAAGGTGTTGGCGGGAGTTCTGGAGGAGGTGACGGCTTGTTTACTGGAGGCGGCGACGGCGGAGCTTCACAGGGATCACAGGGTACCGGAGAAGGTGTTGGCGGGAGTTCTGGAGGAGGTGGCGGAGGTGTTTCGCAGGGTTTGGGATGTGGCGGCGACGGCGGCGGAGGTGGCGGCAATGGAGGATATGAACAGTCGTGTTTGACTGGAGGTAGCGGGTATGGAACAGGATGTGGCGGTTTAGGAGGAGGTGGAGATGGCGGTGGAGGAGAAGAGTTGTTGTAAACAGGAGTTGGAGGTAGCGGTGAAGGAGGAGGCGGAGATGGTGGTGGAGGAGAAAAGTAGAAAACAGGAGTTGGAGGTAGTGGTGAAGGAGGAGGCGGAGATGGCGGTGGAGGAGAAAAGTAGAAAACTGGCGTTGGAGGTAGCGGTGAAGGAGGCGGAGATGGTGGTGGAGGAGAAGAGTAGTAAATAGGAGTTGGAGGTAGCGGTGAAGGAGGAGGCGGAGATGGCGGTGGAGGAGAAGAGTAGGTGTAAATAGGAGTTGGAGGTGGCGGAGATGGCGGCGGAGGAGAAGAATAGTGGTAGACTGGAACTGGAGGAAGTGGGGAAGGTGGGGGAGATGGTGGCGGAGGAGAAGAGTAGTTGTAGACGGGAACTGGAGGAGGTGGTGAAGGAGGAGGGGGAGATGGTGGCGGAGGAGAAGAGTAGTGGTACACATGTACTGGAGGGGGAGGTGACGGTGGTGGTGGAGATGGAGGTGGAGGAGAAGAGTAGTGGAACACAGGTACTGGAGGGGGCGGAGACGGTGGTGGCGGAGACGGCGGCGGAGGGGACGAGTAGTTGTATACAGGAACTGGAGGTGGCTCAACAGACGGCGGCGGTGGGGAGGGTGGGGGCGGAGAGGGCGGCGGTGGAGATGGGTACAATGGTGGCTCTGGCGAAGGTGGCGGAGAAGATGGTGGTGGCGGAGAAGGTGAAGTGGGTGGCGGAGAGGGTAGCGGAGGAGATCGGTACACAGGCGGGACAATTACCGGTGGTGGAGGCGGTGGCGGAGAAGGAGGCGGCAACGCAGGCGTAAAGGGCTTACAATGGAAGGCGTCGCAGCTGATTCTGTGCGAGTAGAACGCGCGGCACTGGCTCTCCGACCTCTGCAGCGGCCTCTCCGGCAGGCAATTCTCGCGATCATCAAACGCCGGCAACCGCAGGCAGCTCGGCGCCTCGCCCTTGAAGAAGTTATACGAGTAGGTGAAATTCTGCAGCCTCGGCAGCCCGCACACGGCTTCCGGTATCTCCCCGGAGAGCATGTTGTGCGCCACATTGAGCTGCTCCACATTGCGCAACCCAGCAATCGACTCCGGCAACGGTCCCATGAGCTCGTTGAAGCTAACATCGAGCACGGTGAGCTCTCTCAGCCTCCCAATCTCCTCGGGGATGCACGACCGCAGGCCGTTGTTCATGAGTATGATCTCCATGAGAGTCCCGGCCATGTTACCGATCCCGGCAGGGAGGCATCCGCCGAAGTGATTGTTAGCGAGGACGAGGACGGAAACCGGGGAATTGCCGATGTTGTCGGGGATCTCGAAGGTGAGGCGATTGTCGTTGATGAAGATGGCGTCGAGGGGGAGGTCGAAGATCTGCTTGGGGACCTTGCCTTCGAACTCGTTGAAGCGGAGGTCGAGGAAGCGGAGAGAGGGGAGCTGGAGGACGACGGACGGGAACTTGCCGGCAAAGCGGTTGTTGCTTATGTCGAGCTCGAAGAGGAGGCAGAGTTTGCTGAGGCTGCGGGGGAGGGTGCCGCAGAAGCGGTTGGAGTTGATGTGGAAGAGGGCGAGGTCCTCGAGGAGACCGAGCTCCTCGGGGAGGTACCCGGCGATGTCGCCGTGGTTGAGGTCGATGCCGGCGACGACATGGAGGTGGGGTTGGGAGGGAGAGGGGGAGCAGAAGATGCCGGAGTAGCGGCAGACATCGGCGCCTTCCCAGTTGGCGGTAATGTTGTTAGGGTCGGAGATGATGGCACGCTTCCAGGATTGGAGGGCGATGTAGGCAGAGCGGAGGCGGGGGTTGGCGAAGTGGAGGGAGGGGTCGATGGTAACGTTCTCGCCTCGCTCGCAGAAGCCGTCGCGGTAGTAGAGGAGCTGGCGGTGGCGGATGTGGGAGGATTCGGCGGAGGTGAGGCCGACGGAGGTGAAGGTGGCGGCGGAGGAGAGGCGTAGGAGGAGGAGGAGAAGAGGGAAGAGGAGGAGCTTAGGCTTCCTCATGATCATAGCATTGGAGGTGGAGGAAGGAGAGGTAATGTGGACGGGTAGAGCACAGGTCGAAGGGGTGGACGCCCCACCACCCACACCCACACCCACCTCTGCTGCCTTGCCTTGAAGGGGGGAGAGAGAGAGGAGGGAGGGAGGAGGGCTTATATAGACGGGGTGTGTAGACAACTAGGACTTCATACACGTACATTATAACAATACTACATGAACGCTGTTGTTGACTTTTTTTCTCTTGCTTTCATTTTTTTATTTTGAGCTTTTTGCTTCATGTCCATTGTTTAATGAGATGTAGATATAGTATGAGATAATGTGTCACGCACGAAGTCTATGGATTATTACATCATGACTCCTGAAGTCTTCTCCAATTACATAATAAGTTCATAACTCATGCGAGCGTTATTATATTACACCGAACATTGTAGTCTTTCTCTGTTTAATACACTAGGGGTTCGTTTGGTTGCAGGGTTGGACAAGGTTGGGTTGGGCGGAGGTACCCCTGTGAATAGTAAACTGTGAGGAGGAGAACCCTGTTTGGTTGTAGGGCCAATCCGGGTTGGGCCAAGCCAACCCAGCCCAACCCTACAACCAAACGAGCCCTAGGATCTTACTCGCGCTTCGCGATGGAATAGATTAAGTTCTAATACTTTCTTGTAAAAAAATAATTAGTAAAAACTGACTTGATATGAGCATATTATTTCTTTTTCGAATCCATACAATCTATCAGTATGTGTATTTTTAAAATACTGAATTTATTTTAATTAATAGATGCTTATTGTGATATACGAAATATTATTGCATTCAACAAAGATATTCAAAATCATAAAATGTCTGTGAAGATTTAATATATGATGTTTGTAGTGTATTTGTATTTCATATATTTAAGAATGTAGATAAAATAATATTATCATAAAAGCTTAACAAACTAATATAATTATGCAATTATGCAAAACAGTAACGATATTGATTTAAAAATATTCCTCTTCAGAGAATGTTTTTCTGTAATGAATATATATATATATATATATATATATAAGAAACCATAAAAAATGAGTTTTAAAGCGGAGTAAAGACAAAATAAATTGAAATTAAATACAAAAATTTGTGATATAGAATAAAAGTTGAAAAAGTTGCACCAATTTAAATTATCTATATTCTTTCCTTGCAGTTGTGTAGTAAAAATGAATCCATTTGACAGTAAGTAATTTGCAAACATCAGAAATAAAAAAGATGGAATAGGTCTTCTTATTTCATTCTTTATTGAGTGTGTTGTTCGAGGCTTGTATTCACTATTACTGCATAATCAATAATTTAATCTATAAATAGGTTTGTGTGATCATCGTTGTCTTTTGTAGGTCATCCAATTTTTTTAATTGACCAATTTTTTTCATTGTTTTTTATTATATAAGTACATAAGATTAATTGCATGAAATATTATGATTTCCTCTGATCAGGTTATATATATGGTTTTTAATTGTCATATGCATTCGTTTATTTACAAAATTAAATAGGGAGCTTATTCTCAAGCCACTCTTTCTTCATAGTTTGAATATATTGTGGGTGTAATTATTATTATTATTATTTATTGAATAAGTCTTTTCTACTGACTTCGACTGTAGAAGTATATATAATTAATTGCATCAAATATTATGTTCTCTTATTAGATTGAGGTGGCTATAAAATGAAATCTTTTCTCCATTTGATCAGTTGGTTATCTATTGTTATTTAATTAGTTATATATTTTTGATGTATATTTGCCTTATGGTTTTCATATTTGTGATGTTGGTTCTATATATTCAGTTGTTTTGTGTAGTATTTTTTTCAGTTGTATCTTTGTATGTATTGAAAAGTTTTGTCTTTCTAACATGCATTGTTTATTTTTAATTCTGACATGAAAATATTTAATTCTTTAATTGGATGTCATGTGACATCGTGTTATCTTATGTAATTTACTTCAGCTTATTGCTGATATTTTTTATTGTTTATTTATACATATTCAGTTTTATTTTATTTAGCAATTTGTTTATTTTATTTTATTTGTATTATAATATTTTAATAGATTGTATATTAAAATTTAAATGGAAATTTTTATCTATGATATTTTAATTATAATTATGTAATTATAATTAAAATCCGTTGACTTATTTTGTATATACATAATAACATTTAACATTGGTAAATATTATAGTTAAGTCATATTATTTAATAAATAATGTAACGAAAAAATACTCTCTAGGTGAGTGTGGTGCTTAATTATACAATGAACTTCCCATAATAGCATTAAGTATCATAAAGATCATCAAGAAAAAGTGTTCCCTCGAATTAAACATCGATAAAGTGTCGAATACACTTTATCGACATATTACTTATATTATTTATTGAAAACCCTACATTTATGGAACAAACTTTGATAATTTCATTAATAATTGGTTTGCATTAAATTAATAATATATTAGATATTATGATATTATAGTACATAATACTATATATATTAGATATTATGATATTATACAAGTATAATATCATAATATATGATCGTCACTAATGTATGTGGTGAATATAGGCAATTATGGTGTATTATATAAATTTTATATAATAAACATATAATATGATAAACATTATTAGTGACGATTATACTATTAAAACACATAATATGATAAACATTATGTGGGATAATGTTTACCATATTATATATTTTATATAAAATAATGTGTATATTACATTATTTCCTATTAATATTAGTAATGTAAAATAATATAAGTAATGCACAACGTTTCTCTTATTTTTAATTAGGTATACATTAATTATTAATAACATGCTCAATAAATATATCATTAACGTGATAATATGAACATATACATAATGGGAGCTTGCGATATATGGAAATCTCGAAATTCACCTCATATAGATAGTGACGTCGGATCTTCAAAGCGAAGACAACTACCACCAACCCCAAGTTATGGATGGGGTAACCAAATCCAATTCATATTATGAGATGGGTAAGTCAATCATTTGTCCCTGTGGGTCCGATACTAATCCTCTCATTCCTACTAATTGGTGAACCTGAGATGCATTCCATCTAGCTTCTGAAAAGGACACTAAATAGACTGGATTAGAGGGATTTGTCATTCAATAATTAGGATTCATTTCTTGTATCAAATATTTGCTCGTAGCATACCATATCAATGGATTGACGTATTTTTTCTACTGCATGTGCATTTCCATAATGATGAAGTTTTCCAAAATCAAACTTTGTTGTTCGGCATCTTGGACTAACCATCCCATAGAAGGTATTGTTAAAAGATCATCAATTCCTAAGGAAAAATATGAAACAACAGCTTATTTGAAATCTAGAGTTTTCACTTGATCCAGGATATGTATGTATGTGCCATTTGATACACACATATCTATTTGCAACCAATCCTATTTGCACATAAGGCAATAAACCAACAATTCCTCTTCCTTTACCATGTCAACGATATTCATACCACCTCTTGTTTACACCCTCTCCCTCTCATGTCATTCCGAAGCATCTGTCTTCCCAGTTTCCCGAGAGGATTGATCCTCTGCTGTAGCACACCAGGTTCGCGAGAGCCATCCGATGGGGATCGAATGACCCTCATAGGGGGTCGGGGATGGTCGACCCACTCTATGAGGGTCGTCCGATTCCCATCTGACAGCTCCTGCGAATACAACACCTGTTGCATTACAGCAGACGATCTGCTCCGATTCTCCGATCCTAAATCGACCCTTCCTTGCATTTTTTCTACCTGCCTCGTGATTCGAAACACACAATCCCTTCCTCGCAAATCACAATGCTGCAACCCCTTCTTCTCGCAAGTAACACCACCTATAGTATATTATTAAAATATATTATTTTATAAATGTAATATTATGAAAAATGATGGTGCATAGATTATTATAATATAAAACTTATATCATACTATACTCCATAATTATACTGTAATATAATATTAGACATTATCATAATATTATTTCAAAAAAGTAATAATATTATGATAATATCTAATATTATATTAATGGTGTATACTATTATTAATTTATAATAGTCTTTTAATGTGCATTAACATGTCTATTAATACACGTTAATATATTATTCTAATAATATAATATTACATATGACAATTCTGATATGGTCACCAATTAGTTAGTATTATTAATAAAATTCTATGTATATTTAGATCGTAATAATATTATTATGCATATAACTTATTATCTTACAAATACATTGATATCTATACCCAATTACGGTGACAACCATTACATCCATTAATATAAATCTACTCAAATATATTGCTCGTTGATATTCATAATAGGATTAATGCAATCGCTTTGTATTTAGTATAGTAATAAATGCCTTTCATCAAGAAAAATGTTGATGTTTCTATTTCTATGTTTATCATATTCATTATACTTAAATATTAAATTTTAGTTAATAATAAATAGATAAGGTTCCCTACTCCACACCAAATGTGATTATATATCTTAATAATAATATAATATCATATCACCAACATTATAATATTCTTATGATTTTGTAATAATATATATAATAATATGTGACAATATATTATTATAACATTTTATTATTATATGACAAACATTTTATATCTAATTATATGGGGTAATATTATAAAAATATATATTAAATAACTGTTTATTAAATATATGAATAAGTGTGTATTATATAAAATCATAATTATATATAACAAATCTAGTGTATTCTTGCGACTCTTGACAATAATTAATACAATATAATGGGAATTATATATCAATCATATTTTTTAGTCCTAATCCTGATAACTTGAGATAATATATAATATATAATAATGTTATATATTATCTCAAGTTTGTCCAGACATATTCAAAGACATTTATGTCTTTGTCGTATCTAATGTTCATTTTCAAACTTCATTTCGGAGGAGCTTAAACCTGTTATATATACAGTGGGTTTAGTGTGAACATGTATACAATTTAATATCAGTGATTTAAACACGTTATGCATTTATATCATGTTTAATGCAAACATACTATGCATATACCAATTTGACATACATTTATAGTAGTGGTTTAAAGCTTAATATGTGTACCTTTTTCCAATGAACACTGAGTATATTAGTATTATAATGAGCACATTCATTTTTACAAATATTTTTATCCTTTTGAGTATAATATTTGTTTGCAGCGGTCCTCTCTGACAGAAGAAGGGAGGATTTGGTGAGACTCTTGGATGCGGCGTACTTGCCAGGAGACTTCTCTATGAGCAGGGATCATTACGTTCGGACGGGCACTAGATTCACTGTCAAGCATCTTTATGAAGAGTTGAGAACTGGTGGTGCGGGGACAGCTGATCCAGAAATTAGCAAGGATATGAAGATCATTTGGTCTTGCAGGTTAGCAAGCATGATCAAAATTTTTTTGAGGTGTTTGAGGAAAAATAAGCTGTGTGACAAGGTGAGGAGAGCAAAAATCTTGGAAACTCAGGAGGTGAGTTGTGATAGATGCGGAGATCAGATGAAGAACGCAGAACATATATTTTTCACATGCGAGTCTTCAGCAAAGGTCTGAAGGTAAATGGTTATCCATTGGTTAGACGTGAGTAGCTCGATGAACTTTTGGGAGGTAATAAGGAAGGTGGGAGGAAGCTCCACAAACGATGTGTCAAAAGCTTTTGCGATGCTCTAGGCGATCTAACTAGCAAGAAACAAGTCCATTTTCAAAAATCAGAATTTTTACTCAGAAAATGTTGTATCACACTGTAGGGCCTTAATTTGTTTCTGGGAGGGTCGATAATTTTTGATGTAATCTTGAGCTTTATTGACTTAATATAATTCCGTGGTGACTCCCAAATTGGGAGATCACCCTCCTTGTCATAAAAAATCTTCTTAATGCCAGTAATCATTTTCAAAAAAATAAATATTAAATTAATATGAAATGATTGTATCTTTATTTGTAATGCCGATGTCATTTTTATTCTTACTAATGACCATTTCGTATTAACTTAAGATTTATTTTTTCAAAAATAATTATTCATATATAGTTAGAGTATGATATACAGATTGCAAATCAATAAGTATTATGCTCGAAATAGTAGAAAACATTAGTTAAAATGAGTGTTCTCTTTGTAGTTATAATGAGCTCAGAGCTCTTCGAAAAATTTCCCTACATTGTGGTGGTACTAGATATGATATGGTGGAGTAGCTAACATGGCTACTCCCATCTTTTTTTAGATTTTCATGATATTTTTTGAAACCTAAGGGGATTCATCAAATATTATCTCATTATCCTTCATAATTTGACTCTATTTTGAGATTCCTATCCCATCCATCTAGTGTATCAAAATTTGATGATCTCAGAATTGATGTAATTGACCCCTTCCGGGTAGATATGTTAGCAGTGATCATTTTTTATGAAATTTGAATAATAACTTCATGACAATAAGTATTCTAAGTCCCTTATGAGTTCTCAAAAAGTACCATGAAAAATTAAGATCTCTTATCTCATTAGGATTCTATGAGCAAAATTTATTTTTATGAAAGTTTTCTATCATTTTGGGTATATTATTTAGTGATTTATAAAGGTTATATATACTCTTACTATTAGCAAACATTTTTACAAAAAAAATAAATTAATATGAAATGATTGTATTTTTATTTCTATTACTGGTATATTTTCTATTCTCAATAACAACTATTTCATATTATTTTAAGATTTGTTGCGATCGTTAAAAATGATTGTCTGAATGGAAGCCGTAGGAGTCTTTGTTTCGTATGAAACTTGAATGACATAATATATGGATATAGTGATACATTTTCACAATTTATTTAAATAATAATAAAAAATATGACAAATGAGATGGAAAGAGGTTAGTTAGCTCCTCCTGAGTGAGGACAACCCCATCTTACCATATATTATACTACTATGTCTATCTAGACAACCAATGAGATACTATTTGAATTTGTAACTTGTGAATTGAACATGATAATATGATATTTATGGTAGGTGATGGGACATGTCATAAATATGTTAGTTTTCTCGTTACTGCCACGTCAACAGTTGCATATGATTCGAGATGATTTTTTTTCATCGTAATATTGATTATAGTTTGTCGATTTAAGAGATAATTGATCTTATTATACTTAGCTCAATTGCTTATTGTGGGTTGTCACTATCGAAAAATCTATAAGCTATCACAATGACGAAAGGATTAACTACTTTTATTTTATTTTTTTGAGGAAAATGTGATCGCTTTGATTCAATTTGATAAATTGCCATTTAAACATGACTTTTTACTTTTTTTTATTCCTATGAACTGACCATCTTTTAGAGATCGTTGGGTTCAAGAATAAGTATGAATAAAGATGTGGAATAAAAAGAATAAGTATTTATTCTTTGTTCATCTGGAAATATATGAATACAAAGAATAATATTGAATAATGGTAGGTAAAGATGAAATAAAGATAGGAATAATGGTGGAATACGACAGACTGATGAGATGGGTATGACAATAACAGTACTTTTGGGAACCAATGCTTATTCTACAAATGAACACGTCCTTAATGAAGTACGATCTCTTAGAATTTGTGAAAGTCAGCATCATTTAAGTAAAATTAATGAAATTTTTTTAATTATAAACTGTAAATTGAAAGTTCATCAGAATGCATTACAAATTACAAAAGAACATCGTCTATATATAATAATAAATGCAAAGTTAATACTAGCTTTTTAAATCTACGACTAAATAAAATATAAAATAAACAGTAAATTAGACAAAAAGTTCCCTAACTATACACCTACTTTCAATGCAGCATCTGTGCTTAAAAAAGTAACAAAGTGATATCCGATCGATCTTCAGATGCGCTGCATCTACTAAAATTTAGTTGTTTGTTTTGTCTTTCTGGCCTTAAATCACATTAGTTCAAAATGACTTGGACGAGTCTTGAAGATCAAGTATCACATTGTTGCCTTTTGAAGTCCGAGTTCGACATCGAAATTGAGTGTATATTTTAGGGACTTTTGTGTAATTTTTTACAAGACGGCTCGAAATGATATTGATTTTTTAACTCATGAAAGTACATGTTTAAATCATTTATCCACGAATTGCATAACCTGTTGACATCTCACCAATATTCCATATAATTAAACGGGACATGGAGACAATCATATACATGTCAACAAAGCTAAAATGACAGAGCTCATATCGAAACAATTGTTAATGTATTCAACACAAGTCTGTGAAATAATCAATTCATGTATGTTATAATCGAACCCTCTAATCCAAGTTTTTTGTTGTTAGTGGCGACACACTACAAAATCTATGAATTGTTTAACGTCAATAAATAAACTAATGATAATAATATATAGGTAAATAGACAGCACATGATCATAAAAGACTGGCAACATTATAATACGAGGGTAATTAAATTGAGACGAAAGTAATCTGTGCAGTTGTGACATTCCATCCTCCTGTTTTATTATAATGCACCGGTGCTTCTTATTAAAAGGAAAAGAATAATCAGAAACAATATTTTTCTTCCCAGACCAATGTTTTAAAAATCAGACCGGATATTGAATCGGTCAGTCTTCGATTTGGTCCAATCGAGTTGGACCGTCGGTTCAAACCGATCGGATCGGTGATGATGTCAGCATGACGTTATCATTCCTATCGACTCGGAAAAAATCGGATCAGATTTAATTTATTGTTCTGACCGATCGAACTGCTTTTTGAACCAATAGAATCTGATACATATATGTAAATATGTATTTATATATCAATGAAATAATCATTTAAAATGTCAAATCTTTCAATAGAATAACATGATTGTCTATTTCGAATAAAACTCTATAAAATGTAGTCACATTTTCTAGCATTATGTATGAATATAATATTGTAATAATTTATTTATAGTTGCTTTTAAAAATTTACTATAACAAATAGTGGCACAAGTTACATTAAAAAAAGGTGGATATAATTGAAATTGCAGAAGTTAAGAGTGACATAGGTAATAAAAATCATATGATTTCATTATTTAAATCTTTATTTTTTGAAAATATATACTAAACCATCAAAACTGGGTAAATCCGGATCAATCTAATCCAATCACCTGGATCAAACCATTTAAAAAATTAATTACATAAAATCGGCCGAACCGATTGGATCGGAGCCGATATCGATCCAACCGGTCTGATCATCCAGTCCGGTTTTTTAAACCCTGTCCTAGACTACGCACATGATTTGATGCAAAATATGCAATGTTTGCTGTTTAACGAAGAATGGAGCCCATTTCATGTAATATTTTCGAGGTTTACATGTAACTATCCGTCTAAACTTTAAGATTCTGCCAAAATATCTTTCGAACCAAATTAGGGACATTTACACCTGTGTCTTTTCAACCTTTTAATTTACAGTAATACCCCTAATGTTTTGCAATTATACTTATTCCCATGTATTCTTATAAAGTTCACAGCTGGTCCTTTATGTTACGCTCACATAAGGAGAATATTGTGACTTTTGTAAGAATACATGAGCTAAAGTGTAATTGAAAAAAAAGTTAAGAACAAAAGTATTATTTTAAAAACTCGTAATTTGGAAATCTCTGAAAAAAGTCCATTTAGTATACCATTTTAGGTAAATGAGGCTGTTTCGGAGGGGTATCTAACATGTTTGATCCTACCTCATTTTCTTTATTTTTTTTATTTTTTTTGATAATATCATCGTGTATATTCATCCCTATATCTTTCTTATATATCATTCTTCGTCAGAAACAGAGACTCTTATGCTTTCCATCTAAAATAGGTAATTTTAACGATCTTAGAACTGTTGTAATCGTACATGTTCTAGATGGAGGACATAAGAGTCTCTGTTTCTGACGAAATTCGAATGATATATAGAAAGAATATATGGATGAATATATATGGTGATATTTTTAAAAATAAAAATAAAAAATTGATGAAAAATAGGATTGGTGCCAGTAGTCGTGCCGCCATCACGCCCTAGTTGTCGTGGATGGGAAGGAAGTCGCCTTCGTTTCTGAAGTCGATGTCAACATCGACTAATGGAAAGAATGAGGGCTTTGCGAGGTGCTGCATCTCTATCCACGCGACTATGGACATCCCGAAGTCGATGCCCCTGGTTTTCTACTCGGGTTTACGCCAGATGATTGAAGTGGAACTTGAATGACTACATTCTGTCTCCCCCTCCCCTCGCTTGTCGGAGGGGACTCCTATCAACATGGGCGAAGATCCACTTGTGCAAGCCTGTTCCTCACATCCGACTTCGGGCGAGACTCTTGGGGACCTCAGGGCTTCCCCCTCGCCTTCTAGGTCCCATAAACGCCCAATAACAACGGGCAAGGTTAACTCCTCCTTCCCATTCGGATCCAAGCACATACTTCAAAGGAAAGTGGTGGCAAGTAGAAAGCACCCCACACAATCTTTGGTCGTAGCAACTACCTAGCCTTTTGATCTTAACAATCCCTCCTCGAAAGGAGAAATCACGGCCGACCAGTCGATAAGTGACATTCCCGCATAATCTCGGTAGATAACCCGTTGTGGACTGCTGCTACCCATAAGAAGAAGAAGAAGAAGAAGAAGCAACCTAGGGCCAACTCAAAGACCAATGGGCCTTCGGTGCCCATTCAAAATAGTTCTTAATGTCTATCGTTGATTGCAATGCTCGCGTGCTCAACATGGCCCGAAAACTAAAGTCCTTCCTCACGGAGCTTAGGGCCGAGAACGTGGAACTTAAACAAAAATCAGACTAGAAAATAGGTGAAGGTTGCTAAATTTATTCTCAATGGTCGGGAATTTGTGGACAACAACACTCCACTGGGAAGGATCTATTTCCTGTGGAAGTTTGATTGTAGGAATTGCTCATCGATAGGGATCAGATCGCAGGTTATCACTATGACCTGTGTCAATCATGGTGGTTTCACGGTTTCACCCTCCATCTCTTGGTAGTATATGGAGAGAATCGCCCTGTGCAACGTAGAGAGCTTTGGGCTCACCTAGCATTGATCTATTCATGGTCCTATCCATGTCCCTTGGTTGGTGATTGACGACTTTAATGTCGTTCGTTATGCAAACGAGAAGTTGGGATGGCGTGCCCCCGCTAGGGTACCCCTGGATGAATTATGATTGCGTCCTCTTTGATATGGAGGCAACAAGGAATCATTGATCGTGATATCTCTTCAGTGGGTCCCCACAGAATTGCTGCAAGGCTTGATTGTGCCTTGATCAATGATGCTCTACTTACAATCATGCCTCTGGATAAGCTCTACTATTCCCTACTTCCCATGATAGACCACCTCATCCATATGGCGGTGCTTGGCTCTAGGGCAAATAGTCAGATCCCTTTCCGACTCTTTGACTACTGGTCCTCTATGAAGGGGTACCATGGTGCGGTGGGCAGGAGGTGGGATTCCCCGGTGCAAGGGAACCCATGTTTTTGCCTTACCCGCTAGCTTAAAAATGTTAAAGAGGCCCTAAAGTCTTGGGCCTCATAGGAGGCGAATGCCTTCACGGAGACGAAGAATGCTGAGCTTTTCTAATGGCAATCAGTAGGGCCCTCACGGAGGAGCCCCTTGACCCCATCCTTGCCCAGTTGGAATCAAATGTGAAATGTCATATTGATAACCTTGATTGTGACCTTGAATAGGCTCGGAAGCAAAAGAGCAAGGTCGACTGATTGAACCTCGGGGATTCTCCGCCAATGCAAGATTTTCTATAAAGTATATCCATCTACTACTGGACGAGGAGGATTGGGTCGTAAACCGCCCCTCGGAGGTTGCTCGCGCTGCCTTGGAGCACTTCTCGTCCTTGCTGGGCCCTGCACATCCACGTCCTCCCAGAGTCACACCACCGACACCGATGCGTTGTCTAACAGACCAGGCCAGGTCCTGGATGTTTCAGTCATTCGAAGAAGAGGAAATCTGGAAAGCAATTTGCTCCATTGGATCATGTAAGGTACCTAGGCCAGACATGTTTAATGGTGATTTTTTTTAAAAAAAAACATTGGAACATGGTCAAAGATGTGGGCGCGTCTTCCCAATGGGATGTGGGCGGAATACTACACCATCCCATCTTATCTATGCAGATGATCTCCTCTTCTTTTGCAGGGGCTCTCTTCGCTCCCTCATGGCGGTCAAAGATATCCTCCTCTCATTTGAATCCGTTTCTGGGTTAAAACTCAATCCAAGGAAGAGTAAGCTGTTTAGGCCTAAATGGTACCCTCAGGATTTTTCTTCTACCCTGCAACGGGGTATCTTGAGGCAATCGCCGCCTTCCATTTACCTGGGACTCTCACTCTCCTCCCGTGGGAGAAGTTGGAACTCAAGGGCCCGAAAGTCCGCATCATGTCGCTTATTCAGGGTTGGAATTCCAAAGTTCTCTTAATAGTAGGTCATGCTCAACTCCTCAACTCTATTGTGCATGATGTATTCTTATACTGGATTGCAGGTGCCCTTCTCCCCATTAAAGCGGTTCATCGGCTAAATTCTCTTTGCGGCAACTTTCTCTGGGGCCGTTGTCATCATGACATTGCTTGGGAGACAATGTGTCTTCCCAAGCAGGAAGGTGGTCTGGAGTTGAAGTCTTTAACCTCGCTTTACGAGGCTATGATTGCTTCATGGTCTTGGAGGCTTATTTCTGCGGACTCTTCTGTTTGGGCTATGTTTATGCGCAAAAAGTACCTTTTTTCTGAGTCGTTTTGGGAGGCTCAACCCACTACTTTGGCTTCAAATATGTGGCGGATCATTTTGGGGAAAAAGATGTGCTATCCGTTCTGCTATTAGCGGTGTCGCCCCACCCTATGATTGGGTGCACTGGCCAAAGGGGTTCTCATTCGCAGACGTGTATGACCTACTTCGTCCTAGGGCCACGCCTCCCTTTCGGGTCCCTATTGTCTGGGCTCTTAGCACCCCCAAGGTTCTCATGCGTTGTTATGTCGTGCCATCCTGGAGAGATTACCAACCGCGGGCAGACTTGCTAGATTTGGCCTGACTGTGCCCTCCGCTTGCTACCTCTGCGCCGCGGTGCCCGAATCTCATGCACATCTTCTATTCAACTGCACGTTCTCGATTGACCTCTAGCTAGTTGGGTGCTTGTTCGGGATTAGGATTGCCTGCACCGTCGGCCCCTCTTCCAGAAACACTCTCCTGGATTGCTAGCATCGTGGATTCGGGATCCCGCAATACCACGTCGATCGTAATTGCTGTAGTGGTCTGGTCTATTTGGGTTGAGAGAAATTGGAGAAGGACCTCGTCGAGTCCCCTCCATTAAGTAGAATTGACGGAACACGTTCCTTTCACCGCCTTTGAACTGTTTTGATGTTATACTTGCAGCTACTTGGTAACCTCATTTGTTTTTTTGTGTGTCCTCCTTCGTGCAAAAAGCATATGATCTGCACAGGCACTTCTCCGGATCTTCAATCTCGCCTTTTTGGAGATGACGTATCACGTCGTGGCAAGTTAGTGGGATCAAAGGGTGGCCATGGATATCTCCAAGGTGATGTGATGCCCACCTTTCTGGTGTTGGAAGCTTTTGCTTCATGATACATATTCAAACACTTGGGATGCAACCGATCGGATTTGAATAAGGATATATGTATGTCATGATCATATATGTTTTCTAATAGGAATACAAAAGCGGAACATGGATTGAGGGACGTTGTTCAAAAAACAAGCACAATGTACGTCAAAATTTGAATTTTGGTGTATACCAATTGATTCAAACTCCCAGGTTGTAATAGCTCGGATCTCGTCACCAAGAGAAACATATTAAATGTCACGTCAGATCCAAGTGTTATTCAAAACTATCAATGATATCACAAATAACATATACGAATCATCTTAACTCTTCTTCATCTATAAAAGTATACATCTCTAATATATATCCAAGATCCTTTATTCGAGTAGGCACAATGATATCCTTCCTTTATACCTCACAACGAGTCTCTAACTGCACCTAAATTAATTTTCACCATGACCTGCAATAAAAACACAAGAATATATGGTATGAGCTTAATGCTCAGTATATGTCGAACATACTGAACGTGTGTCAATGGATCCATGTCGCAACTGTCACTGCGAATAAGTGATGGATCATGTCGCAACATCTAAAACTCAGAAAGTGTTTACGGATTATAAATGGTGGGGATTACTACTTGACAACTTGAACTTAATCATTTTGGATGGTTGCCAATGGATCCATTTGGGTCCGAACCCAACCAGTAGTCAGGGTCACATTTCTTCAATAACAGATCGGGGACTTAAGCCCGAGACATTACACAGATAGCTATAAGTATATATTACCATGGTTGTAATTATTGTTGTACCCAAATTGGTAAATTATTATTTTCAACTAACTTCTTTTGTTATCAAAAGTATGATATTTACCATAAGGATATATTTACATTTAAATGCTAAATGCGCACCATTTATATTATTGTTCTTTTCAATTTTCAAAATTTATTAGCTTATAATTCTTTTCATTCATTATAGATCTAGTTAATTATATCTGTACACACTAAATGTAGCCTATTCAATATAATTCTAGTATGGTTAGATCAACGCTGACTAGCGGTGAAAGGGGATCGTATACATATCAGATATCACAATTTTCTTATCAATATTCACATCTTCTATATCGAATACGAATAAAAATCTGCATGCGGATATGAGTCAGATGAGGATTTAGGGAACCATAGAATTGAATACGAGTTCATATAGAATATTCATTGAATTTGAATCTGGATCAAATAAAAAGTGAATTATAAGAATATTGATCGACTAAGGATGGGATACCATGGGCCTGAATAAAAATAAATCGTGAATTTGATCGAAATGGTATCGAGTATAGAAAGTGATTTTAAAAATATATCATTACTATACATATACCATTACAAAATTATAATCACATGTGGTGCTTTACGGATATAATCGTTACGGGAATTTTATGGATACTATATATATGTATGTATGTATGTGTAGACACCCCCCCATTATGAAGTCTTCAACCCAAGAAACCAATGTAGACAGATGTTAAAAAGAATATAATGCATATAAAATTGTCGATAATATATATATATTAATATATGATATAATGAAGAAAAATAACTATAAATTAAAATTTTAAACAATTGAAGAGAATAATTTCAGTTATAGAAAGGATGCGCATTTAGCATTCAAATGTAACTATATCCTTATGATAAATGGAATACTTTGGATAACAAAAGAGGTTAGTTGAAAAAAAAATAATTGATAAGAAATAAGGGATGGAAATGCAAATTACACAAAATGAGTTTTCCCAAACCGGCCCCTCAAGTGCCTATTTGGGAAAACTCATTTGGGTAATTTGCATTTCCATCCTTGAAGTGGGGATTGCCCTCCAACTCGACACATCAGGCGGTGATTTAGTCATTACTCCCCAAATCATCATCTTACATGCCGATTGATGGATTCATTTTTGAATATTACGATTTGATGGTTATTTAATTAATAACTAATATTTTAATAATTATTTAAGAAAAAGTCCAGTCATTGGACCCCTCCCATTTCTGACTATAAATCTCCCCCTCTTCCTATCCATTTCCTCACATCATGCCTCTTTCTCCTCATTTGTTCTTCTCAATCCTCTCATTTCTTCTTCTCAATCATATCAATTCTTCTAAATCTCTCTCGGATTGCTCTTCTCTCATTTATCTTGCGTTGCTCATATTCAAGCAAGAGAGAATCGTGAACTTTCTTTTTTTCTCGTGACCATTTTTTGCAAGTTTTTTGATCAATAGAGGATTTTTTATGAGTATTCAGTTATATTTCATTATCTACTAGGACATATTTTCTTGTTTCGAAGACAATCTTCGTTCCAGGTAATTTTAAATTTATACATATAGAATTTCAATTTTAATTACGGAGACGTGCTAATTTATTTTAATAATTTCCATTGCCATTTGAAATGCATTAAATTTTGCATTTCAAACATTCTAATGTTAAAATAAAGTACCTTCTTATAAATAGAATTTCTTATTTGTTTAAAAATGTAGATTAGGTCATATATTAATATTTATTACTCAATCTTAAAAATAAAAGATTAATTTCATAAAGCAAATTAGATATTAGACTAAATAGTCATTTTTGTGGATTTAAATACTCACATGAATGTGTCATGTTAAAGTAAATGTACAAAAATTAAAAATATTTACGTAGTTTTGAGAATAAAGATGATTTTTGTAGAGTAAAATAAATATTAGACTAAATATTTATCTTTGTGAAATTTTAATATTTGTATGAATATAAATGTCATGTTTAAGAAAAATATATGAAAAATTGAAAATAGCTATGCATTTTTAAAAATAAATATTAATTTTATAAAGTAAAATATATATTAAATTGAATATTAATCTTTGTAGGATTTAAATATTCACAAGAATCTAAAAGCTATTTTAAGCAAAATAAACAAAAAGTAAAAGTAATTACATATTTTTAAAAATAAATGTTGATCATGAAGTATATTACATATTAGATTAAATATTCATTTTTAGATTTAAATATCCGCATGCAAGTAAGTGTCATGTTTAAGCAAAATTGATAAAAAATTAAAATAGTTATATATTTTTAAAAATTAATATTAATTTCATAAAGTAAATTACATATTAGATTAAATATTAATATATATGGGATTTAAATATTCTATGTACTCACATCTGCCAATATATTTTAATCATTGTTCTTTTTTCTTAAACTTGACCTAATCTTCAATCAATGTGATTTATCCTTATATATGACATCCAACAATATTTCCTTGTTATTATATTGGGATGGATCGGTGAGTGTGTTAGATGATGACACACACTATGTTGGGGACAAAAGCATATAGTTATATTCCCACATTTGATAACTCCAAAGCTATCGGTATTCCACTCGGCCGATACATCCTTACTTTAACATGTAAGTGGTTGTATGAAGGATCCACATTCTATCAAATAGCAATTTATAATTACGAATCCACTTTAGAGATGATGGATTCAATCGACAAAGTGCGGTACATTCACATTTTCGTAGAGGCTTCCGCCCCTCTTATTCAAGAAAACATGCTGTCATAATCGAGGTAGTATAGTCAAATTTATTTCGATTAACATTGATAACGTGCACGTTTGGTCATTGATGAATCTGTATTTCATTATCTTTATTCATTAATTTTAGCTTAAAATCTATTATAAAATACATGTATATATATTAATAAATCCATATTCTTACTAACTCGCATCTATTTGTAAATATTGTACATATATTATTTTTAACCTAAAATAAATAAATAAAGAAATAAAATAAAATAAAAAGACTATATATATGCAATAGATATAGACTAACCCAAATCCCAAAAGAAGGTCAAGACTTGACTTAATTGACTAGGAATAAAGTAGGGAGAGATATGATCTTTAATAAGAAATTAATAAAAAATATTTTATAAATACTTTTCATTCTTTATTAATTATATATATCTGTATAAAACTTACATTATTAATTAATTTGTCCGTAAATTGACGCAATATAAATAATTTTCTTAATAGAAGTTGTAAATAAAAATAGTTTCTCAATAATAGGAATAATTACAAAATAAAATCATTTATGGAATAAAAAGTAAATACACTCAGAAAAACCGTAAAGCGATAATTAATGATCAGTTCCAACTCCATATGAACTCGAATTGAATCAAACTCACTTGCATCATATTCTAAATTAATTTATCTTTAAAATAGTGGTTTCATTTTTTTGGAGTTAGGTTCGAAAGACAATTTTCTTGGATGATTTTTGTAATTTTACCATTTATTGTATATATTTATCTATATTTATTTTTTATACATAATGTATTTATAAATAATAGTAAAATTTTTTAGGTAAATAAAATAATAATAAAAAATATAAAACATAAAATGCCATAATTTACTTATTCAACTATGTATATAATGTACCATAAGTATACATTATATGTATATAATTAAATTCTTTAAATTACCACCACAAAAATAAATAATTAACATTTATTATTTAAATTAATAAAGTGATGAAAATAATATATTTATTTTATAATGTAAATAATATACAATATGTATATAATTTAATTAATTAATTAATTAACCCATCGTTTAGGTGGCTCATTAAGTTGTTGGTAACTATTATTATTTTAATTAAGGATATTTACACCCATAATCCTAAGTAATTTCGTAATTGCCCTAGGAACTATCGATAATCACGAATTACATCTAGAACCCTGAATAATGCTTAACCTTTACATGACATAACCATGTGTCAAGTTTCGTCTTAATTCTCCGTTAACTCTGACGGAAAAAGTCGTATGTTGACAATTTTACCCTTCAAAACACATCATATTTGTAACATGATGCCACTATATAGCTCAAACAAAATGAACCCCAGCCCCCCCTCATGCGGATCGCTCGCCAGCAAGCTCAAGCACCCCCCTCCACCCTGCTCCCCACCCCTGGAACCCGCGCGCGCCTCTAACCTACAACCCTACCCCTTGCCCCTACGTGCGCCTCCTCCCTACAAGCCTCCCCCTCCCCCTCCCCCCGCTTGCCCGCAAGCTCCAGCACCCCCACCCCGCGCGCCTTCGCCCAACTGCCACACACCCTGCTCCCGTGCGCGCCTCCACCCTGCAGCCCTCCCCCCTTCGCCGCTCGCATGTAAGCTCCAGCACCCCCTCCCACCCCACGCGCCTCTGCCCAACTCCACCCCCTCACGCGCCCTCCACCTTGTAGCCCCACCCCTTGCCCCCACACGCTCCTCCGTCCTCCAACCCCACCCCCTACCCCTGCGCGCGCCTCCGCCCTGCAGCCCCACCCCCTGCCCCTACGCGCGCCTCTGTGAAAGATCCCACCGCCCGCTGCCTTCACTGCTCGCCGCCTTCCGTGAAAGATCCCACCGCCTGCTGAAAGCTCCATGATCGAACCCACCTCCTCCTCCTTTTTCTTTCTTTCTTTTCTTTTTATTAGTCTCAACTATTACATCACGAATTGAGTTAGATTAACTCAACCATATGTTAATGAACTAAAGTAACATAAAGTTATGGGTGTAAAATGGAGCAGTTATTTAGGGCTTGGATGTAATTCATGATTATCGAGGGTCCTTGAGGTAATTACGAAATTACTTGGGGTTATGGTTGTAAATATCCCTTTAATTAATATAATTTGAAAAATTATTTTAATTTAATTCCTTAAATATTAACCATTTACTGTGCTACATGGATGACCAAAATCTGCACCAACGATGAAAATCTGGATTCCCAAACCCCTCTCGTCCGTCCTTGTGACGCGGTAAACGGCTTGCCATACCATGACAAATCATTTGCCAATATATTCCTATTTTGGAAAATATTTTTACATTATCTCCATTTCAATTAAAATACCTCCCGCCCTTTCGGTAAAAGCCCTACGTCATTAAAGGAAAGAGAGAACAAATGCAAATCACGATCAATCAGAATAAAAAGCAGAACATCACAAGTAAAGCAACACCATATAACATCATCATATATAAAGGGAGGACAAGATCGGAAAAAAAAGGAAGAGAAAAAACAACAAACAAACGACAAAGTATAAGGGCAGGATTAAGGGGTCGTGGTGTCACAAATATTTGCACACTATACATTTGTGTCACCTGCACCGATCTCCCTTTTATTGACAGCCCAAACACCATAATTGGGAATAATTATATATGTATATATATATATACATATATACCATAATTGGGAATAATTACACATATATATGTATGTATGTATATGTATATATCTTTTTATTCCAATTCTCGTATGAGATTCCTCCCTCCAGTACGATCACCATGTTCTTGAGCTCATGTAGGAAGAAATCCAATTCCAAAAATTGAAGTTTTGGTGATCTTGCGAGCGGAAGGAGAGCAGGGAAGTTCAGAGGATGACCATAGTAGCGCCTTTGCAAGAATTTGACAGTTGGGAAATAAGGATTACCTATTAGTAGAATGGCGGCGGCGGAGGAGAAGAATAGTGGTAGACAGGAACTGGAGGTGGGGGAGATGGTGGCGGAGGAGAAGAGTAGTGGTACACAGGTACTGGAGGGGGAGGTGACGGCGGTGGGGGAGATGGAGGTGGAGGAGATGAGTAGTGGTACACCGGTACTGGAGGTGGCGGCGAAGGAGGCGGCGGAGATGGTGGCGGAGGAGAGGAGTAGTGGTACACAGGTACTGGAGGTGGCGGCGAAGGAGGCGGCGGAGATGGTGGCGGAGGAGAGTAGTAGTGGTACACAGGTACTGGAGGTGGCGGCGGAGATGGTGGTGGCGGAGACGGCGGAGGAGGAGATTGGTACACCGGCGGGATGAATACTGGCGGTGGAGGCGATGGCGGTGGCGGAGAAGGCGGAGGAGGCGGCGGCAAGGAGGGCGTAAACGGCTCACAATTGAAGGACTCGCAGCTGACATTGTGGGAGTAGAACGCGCGGCACTCCCTCTCCGACTTCTGCAGCGGTCTCTCGTCCAGGCAATTGTCGCTATCATCAAACACCGGCAGCTTCAGGCAGCTCGACGGCGAGGGGCCCTCGAAGAAGTTAGACGAGTAGGTGAAATTCTGCAGCTTCGGCAACTCGCACACGGACTCCGGTATCTCACCGGAGAGCATGTTGTCCGCCACATTGAGCTGCTCCACCTTTTGCAGTTCTTCAATCGACTCCGGCAACGGTCCCATGAGCTTGTTGAAGCCAACATCGAGCACGGTGAGCTCCTTCAGCCTCCCGATCTCCTCGGGGAAACACGACCGCAGGCGGTTGTTCAAGAGTATGATCTCCACGAGAGTCTCGGACATGTTAACGATCCCAGAAGGGAGGCATCCGCCGAAGCGGTTGTTAGCGAGGACGAGGACGGAAACCAGAGAATTGCCGATGTTTTCGGGGATCTCGAAGGAGAAGCGGTTGTTGTTGATGAAGATGGCGTCGAGTTTTTCGAGGTCGAAGATCTTCTTGGGGACTTTGCCTTCGAACTCGTTGAAGCGGAGGTCGAGGTATTTGAGGGCAGGGAGCTGGAGGACGACGGAGGGGAACTTGCCGGCGAAGCGGTTGTTGCTGATGTCGAGCTCGAAGAGGAGGTGGAGTTTGCTGAGGCTGCGGGGGAGGGTGCCGCAGAAGCGGTTGGAGTTGATGTGGAAGATGGCGAGGTCCACGAGGAGGCCGAGCTCCTCGGGGAGGTATCCGGCGATGTCTTTGTGGTTGAGGTCGATACCGGCGACGACCTGGAGGTAGGGGTCGGAGGGGGAGGGGGAGCAGATTACGCCGCTGTAGGTGCAGACGTCGGCGCCTTCCCAGTTGGCGGTGACTTTTTCAGGGTCGGAGATGATGGCCCGCTTCCAGGATTGGAGGGCGATGTAGGCGGAGCGGAGGCTGGGGTTGGCGAAGTGGAGGGAGGGGTCGAGGGTGACGTTCTCGCCGCGCTCGCAGAAGCCGTCGCGGTAGTAGAGGAGCTGGCGGTGGCGGATGTGAGAGGACTCGGCGGCGGTGAGGCCGATGGAGGTGAAGGTGGCGGAGGAGAGGCGGAGAAGGAGGAGGAGGAGGAGAGGGAGGAGGAGGAGCTTAGGCTTCCTCATGGTCATAGCATCGGAGGAGGAAGGAGAAGTAACGTGGACAGGTAGAGGCTAAGAGCACAGCTCGAAGAGAGGGACACCACACCACTACAGTACCCCCACCCGCCTCTGCTGCTTTGCTTTGTAGGAGGGAGAGAGAGGAGAGGGAGGGGAGGGAGAATATATAGACGGGGTGTGTAGAGTAGACAACTACGATTACATGCAGTTATTACTTATTATCATATATAATAATATGCTGACTTTTTCTTTGCTTTTATTTTATTTTGAGTTTTTATAGCACGACCCTTAAAATACTGTCTAATCATGCTGTAACCTGTTTCGGCTGGAGGATATGAATAAGGAGAATAAGGTGAAATAAAGGTATGTAAGGTGGGATAAAGATATGAATAAGAGTGAAATAAGATGAAATAATGGGGAATAGTCGTACCACAGGGAACCGTGTTCGGAGGAAAATGAGACCTTATTCTCCTTATTCCATTCCCCTTATTCACTAAATGAATGTAAACAATGCTTTTTTATATGTATTTTCATTCTTGCTTTCTTTTATAATAATGTTTTTTAGGATAAGGAAGACTTGACCTTCTCTCTTGTGATTATTTTAATATGACATAATGTGCCAAGCAGAATAGGACTACCTTTTTTTAATGGATTTTTACATCATGAACCCTGAAATCTTGTCTAATTACATCATAACTCATGTGATCGGTATTGCACCGGACCCTACAGTCTTGCTCTATTTAGTACACATGCCCCGGGGCTATGGTATAAGAGTTTCTAATAGTTTAGAACATGGAAGGCAATATCGATATCGATGCGATATCTCGATGATCTTTTGCGAATGAATGGTCTCAAAAGGAGGGTATATCGGTATATCGATACTAATATCGGTTTCATATCGATATCAATATATCGGCTATAAATCGTCGATATATCGAGATATTTCCATCAATGATTTAGAGGTCATTGTGTGATTTAGAATGATCGTAATATAAATGAATAGATTAAAGGGTTACAACGTAATTGGATGACTTTTAGGCGTTATGGCATGCATTTTCTTAAAGGTCTTTATAAAGCTATGCCCCTCCGAGATTTGATAATTATAGTCATGCCCCTTTTTTTGCAATATTAGTTGTTCCCCTAACTAATCGAATCTCTCCCAAACAAGCGTTAATTTTGGGCAATTTGCAGTTGCACCATTGTTGCCACTAGCAGAGTGATCGTCGGAGAATATTGCACTCATATCGTTCGCAGTTAGAAGGCTATAAATAAATTATTGAATGAAAATAATTTGATTGATGGGGACGCATTAAAAAGAAATCTTATGGAAAGAAGAAACTATCAAATGAGAATCTAGCAAGAAAGCGTCAACATTTTATCCCACCAAAATAAGGAATAAGGTACATTTTTCAATCAGAAAGAAGGGAGTACACTACATTTTTACACAATAAGAACATCCATGGATGGTTATAAATAAAATAGTAAATGAAAAGAATTTGATTGTTAGGTACACATGGATAAATCCGTGATTCATCGCTTTAAAAGATGAAAATATAACTATGTTTTCAAATAATTAATTGCATTTACTCAGTTAAATTGCATTATTATCATAAATAATATCCATATTTTATCATTCATAATTACGTCAATGAGATGGTCGAAATTGTATGTATATTATCACATGTATATTAATACAACTTTCCCCTTTTTTCATTATTTTATACTAACTCCAAATCCACTAAAATCAATACTTTACCCATAGCTCATACTTTCACTTATTTTACGTTTATAATATTCAATAAATAATAATGCATAACAACTTGTAAAAGTGGTGACAGAAAAATCTTTTATACTACATGTAAGTTTGTATAATGTATACACTCTATATAATTTGTAAAATATGTATAATCTTGTAAAATCTATGTAAATAATACTCTTGGTAAAAAAATTGTTGTATTTTTTTTATAAACACTTGTGTTGTAAATTTGTGTAAAAAACATAGAAACGTGTACTTCATTCATTTGCATTTCATCGTTTCATTAGCATATGATGCACATGCACACACTATAAAGCAATAGTAGTAGAGGAAGAAAACTTGTAAATGCAAGGAAGTAGCAATATTTTGCTCCATAAAAAATATGGAGTAAGGTACACTTTTTTCCATCAGAAAGAAGGGATTTTGCTACACTTTTATACAACTAAAACATCTAATTGCAACTCAATATTCATGTACATGGCATATTTTTTTATTCCACGACTTAGATATCCATTCAACTTGATAAGGGTTCATTTCCATGGCATCCAATTTTCTGAGCTCAACATCCTATTCATATCAATGCTCGAGCACACATGGGGCTCGTTTGGTAACCAGGTTACCCCGAGGTAACCCAGTTCACCCCTCTCTTTTCTTTGAATGGAAATCCATCACAAATCACAGTGACATCACATCACATTATTTATTACAACTCTCTCCAACTCTCATAACCATCACTAACAACTATTATTCAAATCAAGTTATCCCAACCCACTTCAATCCAACAACCAAACATACCCATGAGGTGCCTTTGCAATATCCCAACGACATTAAAACTTAGGAAAAACCTTGGAGCAAGAGAATGAAGTTCTAGACTTGTCAAAGTAAGAGCTGCAATTTCTTCAGTAGGAGGAAGTTGGACAATCGAACCAGTCATCCCACAACGATGTCATTAATACACAACAACGACGATGACGACAACTGCCTTTCCCACAATTAACTAGGGTCAGCTACATGGTTTTTTTTGCCTCCATTTAGATCAGTTTTGCGCCATTCTCTGTTTAAATCCAAATTGTTAGTAATGTATTCTTACGATTCTCTTTTATTCATTGTATCTCCTTTAGAGGTATTTATGTATTTTTCACAGTTTTGAGCTCCTCAGTATTTATTCTCGGTATTTATGTATCCTTACATGGCAAGGTTGTACTACAAGGACACAACACTTATCGTATTTTTACATATTGTAGAATGTAGACTAACTCCTCTAAAGAAGATCACTCAACTACTTAGCAAAAAAAAGATCACTCAACTGACATCTAATGCAAGTACATATACGCGATTGGAGGTCAACCACACACCTTACCAAATGAGACTCCATTTTTGCATATTTATCATTAGGCCTTTTAACAATAAAATCATGAAGATATTTAGTAATTGTCATTACATAATATGAAGGAAGAGGTACCAAGATCCCTACCATTTCAACTGATCTAGATCTTCTCTTATCAATCATTGCCATAATCTTCTATCATATCCCCTCTACAAATTTCCATAGTGGTATAGATTCCTAGCCTTTGAAATCTTTGCATTGAACAATTCACTCAAGTTGTTGGTGATGTAATGGTATTGAGGAACATGTGTATGTTTCATTTTTGAAAAATCCTATCTAGATATTCAAATGAACCCACCGATAATTTTTGAATTTCAGACATATGGTATATGTAGTTCATCTTCTTAAAGGCATGTGTAGTAGATCAAAGAAGTCCTTCAAGGTCCTCTTCTGAAAAATCCTTCTTGAAGGTCTTGTAGATGTTCCTCATGAATACCGCGTGTTCATCGTCAAGAAATACTTGAAGAATCACAGTATTGATCTTTTCAGACCTTTTTGTCCATCAGATGCGATTGTCAACCCTTTCTCTTATCTAAATCCAATTGTTAAATGCGATCTCTCCATGAACCACATCTATGAGTCTACCGACTCATCCTCACAGATATAAAATGCAATGGGAAATATCTTGTTCGATCCATCTAAAGTCATGACAGCCATTAAAAGTACCTGCTTATTTTCCCTTTAGATAGCATCCATCTACTCCAAGAAAAGGTTTGGACCTATTTATGAACCCTTCCTTTGACGCGTTAAAACATATACAGACCCTTAGAAACATGTCTTTTCCCAAGAAAAGGCATGCACCCCTTTATGCCTTCATCCTTTTTGCTTTTTGATACTTTAGGTTTCTTAGCACCAGAAGTTGTTGAGCTTTTGAAGAGGATCCAGAAAGTCATGAGTAGTAATGTGATGGTTCTTAGATTTATGGATGTAGTGTTCAGAAGGATTGATTTTGCAATTCAAAAGAGACTAGTGGCACGACTTATTGTATGCTTGTCTCCTATTTCGATATAATCCCTCTATTTATATAAAAAGTAAATCTCCACTGTCAAAAAAATTATGAAATACTATGATAGTTAATTGCAAAGGAGGAATGCACCTCCCTGTAGCTTCTTCTTTGTGTTGCTTTTCGCCTCCTTAGCATGGATATAGGTGAGCGCATCAATGTTTCGTCCATATGGACGTTAAACATTTGCATCATGTCGCCTCCATTCTTCACCTCGATGAAAGTAGGTGTTCTTTTTATAAAATCTTTGTTTATCATTGTTATCACTTTTAAAGTCCTCTAAGGAACAATGTTGGCTAGAGTTGCCATCAAGTTGAAGTGGCACGTGAAGTCCGAGTTCATTAGGATAACGGGATGATGTGCTAAAATAAGCAAAAATCCTAAAGCTCGTCAAATTCAGTAAATCCAATATCCAATAAAAATCAATAAACCATAAATCCCAAAAACCCATTATAATTACAAAACCCTTAAAATTTTTCATAAAAGGTAAAATACCATATTCCTAACCATCGGAATCGGTAAACCCTAATGCATAACAATTATAACACATACCTTCTTCACAATGATACATGAAATCTTCACATAGGTGATAGAAGAAACAGAGGTAGGGCTGTAAGGAAAGCTCGAGCTTGATGAGATGAACTCGAACTCGGCTCGTTAAGGGCCCACGAGGTGGACTCGAAGTCTTAACGAGCATGGGCCCGAGTTGGATTGTGTGGCTCGTTATCTTATCGAGTCGAGTTCGAGTTAGGCGTTGTTCAACTCGAAAACTTGACTCGATAACTCGTTTCCCCTCTTAATAAAAAGTTGAAAACATATATACCGAAACTTACACATTGAGTTTGATATAAAATGGAGGTTAACATTTTGCTTGTCCAAAAAGCTACAGAAAAGAGTATAAAAAATCAAAGTTACAAATGGCATTTGCATAATTTAATGTATAAAATGGAATAATGACTCGTTAAGAGATTCATGAGCCTGCTTAATTTGAGGCTCATGAGTCAGCTCAAAAACTCATGACTAGATAAGAGGCTCGTGAGCCAGCTCAGAAACTCGTGGCTCGATAAGAGGCTCGTGAGCCAGTTCGAACTCGACGAGTTCGAGTTGGGGATCCAGGGCTTGACCCTTATTGACCTCGAGTTCGAGCCTTAAGTTTCTTATCGAGTTCGAGTCCGAGTTGAGATCAACTTGGCTCGTTGAACTCGATAGACACCCCTAAACAGAGGTAGAGGAGGAAGGAGTGAAGGCGATGGTGCATACGATTTCTATGTTAGTGTAGTTGTGAGGGAAAATTTCTTTTTGCCCACTTGTTTTACCGTAATATTAGCATGCCATAAGTAGATGAGAGTGTTAATCTCACACCACTCGATTCCTCCAAAATTCGGGGTTAACTATTTCTTATCTATAATTAATCATGGTTTTCTTATTCTCATTAATATTTATTTTGGCATAAGGGTGTAATTGTTAAAGTTGCAAATAGTGAGGGGCACAATTGATATTGCAAAAAAATTAGTGAGGTGCACAATTGATATTGAAAAAAATAGAAGCACAATTGTAATTGCAGAATCTCGAAAAGGTACAATTGTAAAAGAAAACTCTTTTTTAAAAGAAGAGGAAATTTTGCATGAGGAACATAATTTTGCGGACTAAATGTTCGATCATAGAGTTGTACTATGAAAGTTCATCTAATTACACAATAAATCATGTGATCTTTATAAATATATCCGGATTATATGCCAAAATCGAATTATTCGTATTTGAATATTAATCAAAAATGAATATTATTATTCGATCCTTATCCGATTTATATTTGTATTATATGAATATTTATATGATTCCTGAATTCATATCCAATCCATATCTAGGTCCGCTTTCGTTATCAGTGAGTCGAATACGAGTACGAAAGTATCCATATCTGAATCGTATTCGATCCGATTTCGTCGCGGTTGTGATGTAATTATTTTAATTAATTTTAGGGGTCATTTTAAAAAACCCCTAAAATTGTAATAGTAGCTAAAAACTTCGTGAAGGTTGGACCACCGTCACTTGATGAGAGGAAGATGAGGAGGTTGACCCTATAATAAATTATAAATTATTTTTAGTATAAGGACCACAATTTAAATGGATGAGAACTCAAGTAAAATATTATACGAGAATTATATCACACGTACGATTGTTATTGCATATGCATATGTGCACGTGTGTGTAGTGCATCCTATCCCACGACCATGAAAGCTAAATTATTTGAATAATCTTAAAATAAAATGTTAAACTGATATATCTTTTGATTCAACGATAGAATTTTAATTAGTCGTACGTGTACCATTTTTTAAAATAAAATACTTGGAAAATCTGTATTTAGAATAGAATAAGAAATAAAAGTTCATGACACCCATAGTGCAGGCGAGGTTAAAAAATCTCTGTCCAAAGCCCGCCATGGGCCGACCCATGATCCATTTTGTTCTTTTTCCATTATATTTTTAATGATATTTAATATGTATAATTAATTTTATAAATACCATTTCTACTTATATATATATATCTAATATAAGTAATTTACATGTTACTTGACATGTAAACTATTAAATTTTATTTAGAACTAGTGTCACATATGAAAAACTTGATGTATATCATATTAATAGATGTATTATTTTGCTTATATTTGTATATTTTTATTTTTTTGTAGGTTGGACCGGGTCGGCCCAATCCTAAATCTCCTAATGGGTTAGCCCCATGAGCGGGGTGGCTGCAGCCCCCAGCTCGTTGGTCAGGTCTAATCGTAGCACTGCAACTAGAGATGAGCATTGGGTAGGGCCGGCCCGGTCCGGCCCGGTGCCCGACCCGATTAAGCCCAGCCCAGGCCCGAGCCCGAGCATTTGATGGGCGGGCTTGGGCCTTAAATTTGGCCCATTTTGAAATTCGGGCCGGGCTCGGGCTAAGATGGGCCCGAACCCGAAGCCCGATGGGTGGCCCGAATAGAAGCCCGCAATAGGCCCGACCCGAATATTGGGTCTGATTTCTCAGTTAGGAGTCCAACCCAATTTCATACCCCACTTGAAGGATGAATAACAAATTATAATATGATAATAGTGATATCAGTATTAAAGAAGTATTCAAATTTTGAGCATTGTACTGCCTATTGTACTGCCTGTTTGAATTATATTTCCCTGAACTTTTATATATGTCAAATAACCCTATAATTTTTAAATATTTCATGAACTCACTGTAAACTATACCATAGAAATGGCACACGTCAGCATATTATTTAAATATTTATTGACATATCATCATTGTTAAATGCCTAACAAGAATATTATTCGGTGTAAGATTATGTTTTGTTTATGTAATCTGTAACGAATGCCATATTCTATGCTAAAAGTTTATACAAAGATTATTATCCATTAACAATTTCATTAAAAAAATCGTTATAATTTATACTAATTTAGTGACGACTAAAAAATTCAAAAGCTAAACATTGTTATAGGGTTTACTGACAGTACAACTAGAAAAATCAACTAACAAATAATTTACTATTCCATGCCAAATCTTTCATACAGTTAAATGCCTAATAATGACTATTAAATTATTAATACAAAATATAATTAACCTTCTGTTGATGTTTTTAAGTGGGATTTTAAGTAAAAATATTCATAAGTTAGATTGGTAATGGGCTGGCCCGACCCAGGCCCGGCCCATTCCCTTGCGGGCCGGGCTCGGACTTGGGCTTCAAAGCATCAAAAAAATCGGGCTCAAGCCCGGCCCGCAAGGCCCGCAGTCATGACCGGGCTTGGGTTGGGCCATACTAGGCCCGGCCCGACCCGGCCCGATGCTCATCCCTAACTGCAACATGTGTTATTTTTTAACCTCTTATTTTCGAGAAATAGTATATATCAAATAAAGGAATCGATATAAAGAAATAAAATTTTTGTGGATTATTACTGTTGTACCCCTTCTAGTTTTTGCAAATGCACTTGTACTCCTATGCTTTTGAAATAACGTTTGTTATCCTATATTCTTACAAAATTGACAGCATTGTTCTTTTATAAATGTAATATTGATATATAAGCGTGGTAACGGAGTGACAATATAGTGATTTGTTAGAATATAAGGAAACAAGTGTTTATTATAAACAAAATAGGATCATAGGTTGGGATAAGAAACCTTCTTATGTTAATGCATGTATTTTATTTATTCGAAGTTATTAAAGCGGGATTCACTTTTTCAGGAATTTGAGTCGAATCAATACCAAGAATATTTCTAGTGGAACTTCTTTCATAATCCCCAGAAAGACAGCCCCCTAATAAACAAGGGATAAACATTCTATAAAAATTCAGAATGACACAAAGTTTGAAAATCCCGAAATTTTATTCACTAATCAAAATTTTAACCATTTTTATCAAAATTAACTTCCAAAAAAGTCACAAGGTCTTCCTTTTCCCAAAAAAAAACACAATTAATTCCTCCTTTACAAAAAAATCACAATTTTCATAAAAATATTCTAAATAGAAATTCTATCTAATAGCGAACTAGAGACGTGGTACAAACCTGACTCAAGCTCGCAAAAATCGTTCTAGTCGTCGGTCCGATTGAACAATTCAGCAGGGTTGAATAGAGGTTAGTCGGTTAATAATCGTTTTATCGACTAGTTAATCGAATTGGTGATAAATATTTATGTTTATCTCGTTCTAATTTCTAGATGCTTAATATTAAATTAGAATTCACTTTTTTATTTTACTTAATATTGATATCATTTATGATGTTCAAATCTTGTAAATATATAAGAAATATATATATATATATATAAACTTATATTATAAAAATAAGAGCATTAAAAAAACCAACATGGTCCTCCTCCCATTTAAATCTACCATATACCTATACAACAAAACAAAGGTTGTTCCCTTCAAGGTCTGAAATCTAATGTATTAAAAAAGAATTCTCTACTTTAATTAATCATAACCATTATCACATGAATATCCGTCTCATCTAATCGGATCCTGTGATGCAAAAAGCCTTATTTTTTAATTAATTAATTCACAAGTGATTAGTCAATAGAGACCCTACTAGTTACGTAACAAATGCCCCACATGTAGATGCGGATATAAGTTTCATTATATTTTATCTATTTTAAAATATAGATGTAGAAATGGATACATTGGAGATATAAAAAATTGCAACTCATATCTTTAAATGTGGAAACATATATGAAAACAAATAGTCATGATTCGAATGCAGATATTTTATGAATGAAAACGGATTATCTTGTGGATAAGAAATGCCTTCTAATGCAAATGATGGTTGGATAAAGTCGAAACAAATAGTTAATTAAATCAAAATTAGTATCTTACAAAACAACAAAATACAAAAAGAAACTATAGTATTATATACTAAGTTTAATTGTTATATAGTAAATGATAAATAATATATAAATGTATATTAACTTCCCATATGTGAAAATGATTCCAGGTGTAATATATTGCAACTAATCAAGATACACACACAAAAGTTGACATATATATATGGTAAAATGTGTATGCTCCTTAGGGGGAGCTAACTTAGCTCCCCTCGTCCTATTTTTTCGCATATTTTTTTATTTTTTTAAAAATAAAAACCGTGTAAATTCATCATTATATCCCTATATTATGTCATTCAAATTTTATGAGAAACAGAGATTTCTACGACCTACATCCAGACAAGGTCGATTTAAAAAATCCTGAGACCGTTAAAAATGATTGTCTGGGTGATCGTAGGAGTTTCTCTTTCACATGAAATTTTTATGACATAATATAGGATTTAGTGATGAAAATTCACAGAAAAAAATTCAAAAAAAAAAAATAAAAAATGAGGAAAATGAGGGCGGAGGGAGCTAAGTTAGCTCTCCTTAGAGGGAAGTCTCATTTTACCCTATACACACACGCAATATAAATACAGATTTAATAATGTGGATATCCATATATAGTCAAAAAATATGTAACCATATCCATAACCTCAAAAAATTTAAAAGCAATATCCATGCATATGAAAAAAAAATTAAATTTCATATCCAATGCCAAAATTAAAAGTTCATATGCATATAAACCATGTTAGATAGATACGAATATATACAGAGGATCCAATTGCATCCTTATTCCCACAACCTCCAATGACGTGTCTAATCGCTATCTCTCACCATCCGATGAACATCCTACGGTTCCCATCATCGTATGTATAAAATAAAGCATCCACATCGATACCATCCGAATCACCAAACACGTCACCATTCGAACACGTAAGCCGGTAACAGATGGCGACGAGCTAGAAACGAACAAGATGGCGCCACGTGGCGAGAGCGACCGCGTTGGACCCTCACCCAATTGTAACTGCCGGGTTTTGTACAACACGAAAAGTCGTGCGACAGTTAGGGTATCGTTATTGGCAAGTTGGGCTGCTGCGTATATCCTTCTAATTCTTCCTAAAATTGCCTAAAATCCAATGGATATCAAATGGAGCATGTATTAATTTTTGATTTTGATGGTCGAATTGATGGAATCGATTAGTTATTTCGATAATGATATCAACCGTTCATAAAAATTGAAAACGATCGAGTCACCGTATTGTTGGTTTGGTCCGTATGATTCAATTGGATCAAGCTGTGTTAGACCGATATATCATATTAATAAATATGGAAAACACTACAACATATCTTTAGAAGACTTCTGCATTAAGAAGAGCAGATGTAGGTGTCCCGAGTCTAATACCTCGTCTACTTGAGAGCTGTGCTCGAGGAGTCGTTGACGGAGGAAGAACACGAATGGGCAGACACATTCCATGAAAAAGGATAGTTGTGTGCAAATTCCAGATGTAAGGGAGAACCACTTACCTTCCACTAGTCTTCTCCTCTCTTAGTATTTTTTTATATTTTCGGTACCAATAATTCCCTTCCACTTGTGATATGTCTATATTTTTTTGTTACAATCACTGAAGTCAGCACTTAATTGAAAAAAATTTGAGGATTGAATAATCCATCCGGAGATCAATAAAAGTTATATAAAATTAATGTATCAAAATTGACCGAAAGATTCGATTATAATGTGTGTCGATAGTCTACGGCTACAAAATCACATATTTCTCATTGAACCGCTCCTCAATGTGACATGTCGAATAAAGACCTAAGACGAAGTATGATTGCATTTAATTTATGTTAATTATAATATAATGACTTACTTGATAAATAAAATACACGAGCTTAGTTTCTAAGGTGATTTCTACGTTTGGGATTTTTTATATTTATTTATTTTGTTCACTCCTAACCTTCCTCGTCTTGGTCCTCTTCCTCTACCTACTACCTCCATCCACTACTTAGGGCCCGTTCGGTTCGGGAATAAGCAGGAATAAGGATGGAGAATAAGAAAAATAAGGATCTATTCTTAATTTGTTCGGCTGGAGGATAGGAATAAGGAGAATAAGGTGAAATAAAGGTAGGTAAGGTGGGATAAAGATAGGAATATGAGTGAAATAAGATGGAACGAGGAGGAATAATCGTACCACGGGAAACCGTATCGGAAGGAGAATAGGCCCCTTAAAGAAAATGTGATGGCCTCGAAGAGGTGACGATGGTGATGAGCGGTAAAATGGGACCGGAATGACAGGAAGAAGCATATGATTAGCAAATTTAATAGATTTAAGAGGATAAATTTGTTAACCCTTAATAACTACAACTTTAATGGAAAAGGAGTGATTGATGGATGTTAAAACTAAGGTTGATTATCTGCTCGGGCAGATCGGGATGCGCATAAGCTCAAACTCAAGTCTGTTTATTTTTTCGGATTTCAAACCGGGTCGCGACAAGAAACAATCTCGATGGACCAGTCCGAACCCGAACCTAACCCGAAGTTAAACAAGCTGGATCCGGATCGGGCCGACCCAGTAACTTTTTTCCTTTTAAAAACTTTTGTTTTTTTTGAAAATGTTTAACTCATCGGGTGATATGGAAATATCTTTTTTTAAAAACTTTTTTATTTTTAAAAAAACTTATGATAAATCTAAGAATTTTGACATCCTTATGGCATTATGATAAAAAAACTTTCAAATATTTGATTTTTTTCTCTTCAAAAACTTCTGATTTTTTCATATACATTTTATTCGTAGGAAATAGAGATTCCTATGCCATTCGTCTAGAATATGTCGATTACAACAGTTCTAAGACCGTTAAAATTACATGTTCTAGATGAAGGCATATGAGTATCTATTTCCGTTGAAAATGGAATGACATATTAGAGGGATATAATGAAGAAAGTACATGACTTTATTAAAAAAATAAAAAAAATGATAGAAAATAAGGCGGGGCAACCATGCTAAGGACGGCTCAACCATGCATGCCCTGATGGGTATTCAAATGAAACAAATATACTAAATTTATTTACTCTACAACATCTATGTCAAATGCTTTGTTTATAAAATTATAAATAAATCAACAATTATATTTATATAGTAAACTAAATATGTGGAATAGATATACTTAGGGATATGAAAGTGTTGACTATCATATCTCTTTGAAAATCGACAAATATATATATATATATATATATATATATATATATATATATATATATATATATATATATATATGGGTAAAATGTGTATGCCCCCTAGGGGGAGCTAACTTAGCTCCCCCACCCTTTTTTCACAAAATTTTTTTATTTTTTTTGAAATCTAAAACCGTGTAAATTCATTATTAAATCTCTATATTATGTCATTCAAATTTCATGCGAAACAGAGACTCCTACGACCTCCATCCAAACGGGGTCGATTTAAAAAATCTTGTTACCGTTAAAAAAATGACTGTCTGGATGGAGGTCGTAGGAGTCTCTGTTTCACACGAAATTTTTATGACATAATATAGGGATATAGTGATGAATATTCACGGAAAAAAATTTCAAAAAAAAATAAAAAAATTGAAGAAAATAAGGCGGGGGAGCTAAGTTAGCTCCCCCTAGGGGGCAGCCCCATTTTCCTCTCTCTCTCTCTCTCTCTCTCTCTCTCTCTCTATATATATATATATATATATATATATATATATATATATATATATCAAAATCTGAATAAGACAGATTTGGTAACTTATCGGACATGAAGTGTCAATATGAGTTTGTATTCTTAGTCAACACATATGTTATCCGATGTGAAATTCTATGTTTCAACATATCTAGAGGGGTTTTGACGTTCAAATGGCACAAATGACTGCTCCAATTTACAAAATCCCCGTTTTATTTATTTATTTTGGTCAAGGCAGTACTCTCAAATTCAAAATATGGGACATGAGATTAAAATAGGATATTGGCATTGAATTTTCTAGTGTACCAATTGATTCGAACTCCAAAGAGATGGCTATAAGTACTTGATTATTAAATTATTAAATAACCAAGTACACCTGTTCCAAATATAAACCAATGTTAGTCACTATCAAGATTGTAAAGATCAGTAGTCGGGACTCAGTCAATTGGGTCACTGATTACTGATTAATCAGTAGTCGAGCGACCAATTAGTTGAACTTTAATCACCTTTGATTTTTTAATTATCTTTAGTATATAAATCATTTTTTATATGTATATTCTTATATATTTACATACATATATGTATTTCTATATTATCACAATGAAGTAAAAAAAGTAATTGAATTTAAATAAAACATTAAGTGCATTAGAATAAGCTTACTTTAATAAAAGCAAAAAAATAAGAATTATGGTATCTCCTATCAAAACTCGATCGATTAATCGGCCTAGTTGGAGTTAGCCAATAATCGATCGATCACCCAACCGACTAGACCTGTCTGACCAACTAGTTGAGCCCGTCGGGAAACTTTTACAACAATGGTCGCTATAACATTTCCCAAGCTTATTTCTTAGTACATACTTGTATACCCTGCGGTAAGTGTTAGTCTTGTCACTAGAAAATTGTTCATATATATCATCAATTGCACCAAAGGCAATTGCTCATAATGTGAACTTCATTTGGACCCAACAAGGTCTCATAGATCTACTTGCACCAGATAGCTATATAGTTTTTGAATAGTTTGTTTGCTTCATCATTTGTTTTTATTTTCTTTTAGAGACATTGTAGTGAGATACTTTCGAGAATTTTCGACATACTTGTGGTAGAAATTCTTGTATCTCATGTTGGACATGAACTTCATGTAACATCCTTACCCCTGACTGATCTGGATCATTTTTAATGTTCTTGTGTAAGGAGTTATTGCATGAATCAACCAAGATCTAGTCACCAAACACGAAACAATGACATGCCCAACCACAACCTATCTCGTTGAGAACGAAAAACATCCATACATATCAAAATATACAATTTTCCATCGATAATTTTATCATCCAATTAACTTTAATGTTATAGCCAACATCTAACTGACAATTAGTTTCGTCAAATTGTCACTTAAATTTTGATAAATTAAATTCATCTAACTTGCATTAGTCTTCCTTTAATAAATTATATAATCACTTCTTGGATTAATTCTATAGGAACAAAGATCAATCAAATTTTGTCTATATACATATAAATATATCAACTTAAGTTTATATATTCTTCTGTTCTTGGAATATTCAACATGATATCCACTCCTATATCCATTTTTTAACGAATACAAATATTTAAATATAAGACTGATACACTAATGAATTGGATACATACATACATATCCATTTTCATCACTAATTCGCATCTCTTGTACATGGAATCACTCTATTTTTGTATATATGAAGTGTTTTCTAAGAGTAGAGATAGAAATTGTTGGATACAAGTAAAAATACAAATATAGGATCAATCCAAGAAATCCAATAATAACATTTCTTTTTGATGTTTTTGTACCATTCTCAGCTTAGGTCCCCAATCCATTATTGAAGAAAACTGACACTGATAACTTGTTGGATTCAGACCCAAATGATTCCATTGACAACCATCGAAAATGCTTAAGCTTAAGTTATCAAGTAATAATCCATACCACTTATGACCCACTCTCACACTTTGTGAGTTTTAGATGTAGGACTATCTTTGGAGGTATGGGTGTTACAGTTTTAGATCCTTCATAGTTTTTCCAATAACACTTATAGCCGTATATTTATTTTTTATGTAATTACAACCATAATTAAGCATTCTTATAAAATTCACGGGAGTTCTTTTATTTTTTTCAACAACGTTTTTGTTTGAAAAAAATAGTTTTGAAATAGCACTTGAGCTCTTTCAATATTTTTCAAAATTTTCCAATAACACTTTTGTCCCTACCGTTTTCGAAATTACACTTGTGTGTTTACAAAATTCATAGTAACAGTATCGCTTTTTCAAATATGGGAGCATATATGTAGTAAAAAAGGGTACTTGTGTGAATTTTGTAAGAATAAAAGAATTCAAGTGTAGTGACAAAAAAAATAAGAGCACAAGTGGAACGAGCTCTTGTTTGAAGGAAAACCCTCTTATGGTCTAGTGGTAGAAGCAGTGGACTCCTACTCAAATGATCATGATTACAGCTCCACCCTCTCCCCCTAATTACTAAAATAAGGGCACTTGTGTGAATTTTGTAAGAATAAAAGAATTCAATTATAATTATATATATAAAAAAGATAAGAGCACTAAGATCATGTTCTGCTTGGGGGTTAAACCCCCCTTTGGGGGTTCACCCCCACAAACCTCCTTTTTTCTCTTTCATGTGGGGCCCACTTTTCCTCTCTTTTTTAATACATTAAATAAATCATTTCTCTTTATCTATTCCAAAAAATAATACATTATATCATCATATCAACAAAAAATATAAACTACTCAACTTCTACGTACTTTTTCGAACTCCAATACAATCACATCACAATAACTGCTCACTTTTCCAAACTTCAATACAATCATATCATAACAAATCCAACCCTATTTTAACCCTTTATCCAAATACCAAAACACAAAAACGAGTTACCCCCTACCAGTTTACCCCGAGGTAACCCGCGTACCAAACGCATCCTAAGGGCCCGTTCGATTGGGGGGTTACCCCCATTTTGAGCGGGTTACCCCCCAAACCCCACATTCTTAACCCACTAGTGAGGCCCACTCCCTTCCCATCAAAAAAACTATATAGTATACCATCATATCATCTAAAAATCATAAAATACTCAACTTCTACTCACTATTCCAAACTTCAATACAATCATATCACAACTACCCACTTTTTCAAATTTCAATACAATCATATCATAATAACTGCCAACTTTTTCAAATTTCAATAGAAATACATCACACAAACCCTCACAACCCGTAACCCATCAACCAAACACACAAACACAAAAATGGGTTATCCTCCGCCGGATAACCTACGAAACAAACGCACCCTAAGGTGCCGTTCGGGAGGCAGTTTAACCCGCGAAATCGCAGGTAACCCACCCCCCATGTGCGAGTAAACCGCGGGTTTGTGGGCAAAACCCTGGGCTCTGGAGTCCCTCCCGCCCGTGACCTTTCACGGAGGCCTAGGCGAGTTGTCTCGTCTGTCAAGTCCGCGCGATTTCCAACCTTCCCTTCCTTCCCGTTTCTCCCATCTCCCCCGCGATGGTCTCCTCCTCTGAATCACGGTGCTCGCACTTCTCCGAGTTGAGGAGGAAGCGCCGACGATCGGAGCTTGAGTGGAGGTACGAGGTTGTCCTTGGACTCCATCTTCTCTTGCACGAGTTGGACGATCAGCTTCGTGGGGCTCCTTCCTCACCTGGAGCTTTCGACTTCATTTCGAGGTATTGTCGCCCCCCTTTTGCCGACGCTATCCGATTTCGAGGCTTTTTTCCGACATTATTTGGCCTTGGGGGTTGCGGGTTATCTCTGTTGTGGGCTATTTTTGGTCCACCGGCGGTGGTGTTTGGCTATTCCGGCGGTGATTGGTTTGCTTGCTATTCTGACGGTGGTAGTTTGGCTGCCTACTCCGGCGGGGGACTGAGATTTGGGGGTGCCGACATGCAAATTTTATTACCTCTTTTGTAATTTTTTGGGTCGGTATGCCTGCATATCTATGATTTGGATGCATATGTATGGGTTCGAAATTTTGGTTTGCCTGCATATCTATTGTTCAAAATTTGGTGCCGGTGCTGCTGGGTATGGTTCGAATTTTGGGGGCCGTGCTGCTGGGTATGGTTCTAAATTTGTTCCTCGCTATCTTGTTGATCCTTGGTATGGTTGCATATCTACTCACCATGCGAATGTGTTTATCCATCGTTCTCTGTGATGATGGTCGTTTTTTTGCTGGCCACTGTGCCTTGTACGAGGATATGCTCTTGGTTGCTGGTATCTGGCTATGCCATTTACTGGGATTTATATTTGAGTAAATTCGTTCTCTGTGATATGCTCTTGCGTTGATTTGATATGCTATGCCATTTACTTGGCTTGATATTGCCGACTTGCGCTGATTTGAGGAGCAATGAGAAAATGTTGAGCTCCTGTGATGATCTTTAACATCTGGAAACCGTGGATTTCTTTCCATAACCCTGTCATGCTGGCATTTGTTTGGCTCTCTGTGATTGTTGAGCTCCTGTGACGAGCTTCATGCTGACATTGTTGAGCGCCTGTGATGCTCCCTTTCGAAAAAGTCATTGCTGAAATCCTTTTTGAGCTTCCTTTTCATTGCTGAGGAGCGATTACTACACGAGCTCCGTTGATGATATTTTCTTACGATGAAAACACATATTTCTAGGCCCTTTCATATGAGAGATTGTTAACTATAACTCGGTGCTGATGTCCATTACACTTGCTACGATGATTGAATTGTGTAGTTTGCATAACCATTTGTTGCCCGCGGCTGTGATAACTACGCTTGGTCATAATGGACAACCTTCTTCTGAGGAGCAATGATGATTTGAGCTCTTGTGATGATAAATTTTTTATTACGTTGGTATGGTAGGAGCAATATTGTCATGCTGTCCATTACACTTGGAATGACGATGTTATTATGTCCTGTCTATGAACCTTTCATCTATCTCGCTGTGATCAATTCGGTATGAGCTGTGATCACTGTGATCAATTCTTCTGAGGAGCAATGATGATATGAGCTCCTATGATGATATGAGGAGCAATTCATCTATATCGCTGTGATCAATTCTTCTGAGGAGCAATGATGATATGAGCTCCTATGATGAAAATTTTGGTACATGTTAGACCCATTCATGGGCGCCCATGATATTGTGTTTGAGATGTGAATACTTCGCTTCATACGTCTTACTAGCTAATTTCTGAGGAGCAATGATTTTGTGAGCTCCTATGATGATATTTTCTATACCTTTCACTTCATTGGATCCGTATCCGGTACTGCCCACGCGATTATGATGTTGTGATCTCATTCCGGAGAAAATGGGAATTCCTGTGATGAGAAGTTGGATAAAGATGCTTGTACCATTTGTGTGAATGTTACGAATAGAATTGATATGTGATAACATCTCCTATATTTTTGTGAATGTTACGAATAGAATTGATATGCCTCCTCGGTGTAAGGGAAAGAATGTGGATGAGGGTGGTCGTGATGAGTCCGTACATTCAGGCAGGGTTGCAAACTGGACACCCGTACAGGATAGATTACTGATCATGTGCATGTTAGAGGCTCGTGACCAGAACTACTGGTCTGAAAAGTCTTTCACCACCATTGGGTGGAATGCGATCCTGCAACAGTTCAATGAACAGGCGGGCCTTCACTTCACGAAGGACCACATACAGTCGAGGTGGAAGATATTCAAAAGGGACCATGCTGCGTACTTGTATCTACGCAACAAGTCCGGGTGGGGATGGGACAACGTCGGCAACCGTCCTGTCGCCCCAGACGAGATGGCATGGTTGGAGGTATGAATTCTTTGCAAACCGAATGTCGCTTTTGTATATTGTTATGATAGCGTTGTAACTGAGTTCATGCATATTGCAGGTGGACAACTGTTACCGCAAGTACAAGAATCGCCCGTTCCTGTACTTTGAAGAAGTTGCGTACATCATCGGGGCGGGCACTGCAACAGGACGGTTTGCAAGGTCGTCTCGAGGACCGAGCAGGCTGCAGGATCCAGGGATTGCTGAAGTTGAGCAAGAGGAAAATGAGATGGATGACACCGAGGACATAGCCGAGGTACCCACGCCGCCCGTTGCCACAAGGGCCACTCAGCGATCTTCAGGTTCTAAACGTCGGAGGAGTGCCGACGTGAAGACAGCCCCACTGGAGTTGACCCAATTTGTGGACATGATCCAGGACAGGATCGGGGCCCACCGAAGAGAACAGGATGAGGATGTCAAATCCGCATATCTAGAGCTGAAGGACGCATGCCCTCATGTCTCTCCCGCTGCCTTTGTTAAGCTTGCAGATGCATTGGCCCACCCAGCAAAGAGAGAGTTGTTTCGACAGTTGAAGGCTGACCCAGAGTACCTACAGGCTTGGGTGCAGCACATACTAGGCCAGCAGTAGGATCTGGAGAACGTTGGCGTCTATGGGAGGATTATAATAATATCGTTTCCTGCTTAAATTTTTTATGCTTAGAACATTTTAATTTGTATAATGCCTGGAACTGGCAGACATTTCCGTAGTTACTGTTTGTTTTCAGTATTTGTAGAATTGTATGCCACTTTGCTTGATGGTTATCCTTCTTTTCAGTATTTGCTTACTTGATGCTATGTTATATGCTCCTATGCCTTTTCATAATTACAACTTAATTGGGTACTTGACATTTATACATGTTTACGTAGATGGATGATCAGCTATACAATCCGTTCGAGGAGGTTCTCACGGAGGCAGCAGAATTATCATACGCTTTGGCCTTTTACATTTTCTTCGTGACATCACAGCCGAACCGAGTGCTACAAGAATGGTTCCAACACTCTGGGTCCACAATTTCATGGCATATTCATAGAGTACTTAAGAGGATTCTGCAGTTGGAGGATCTCCTCATTCGTCTTCCGACGACAGACACTCCTCGCCGTATAGCGTCTGATCCTCGTTTTGCGCCTTACTTCCAGGTATACTCGTTGTGCCTCAAATTGTATCAATCAGTGACCTTTATATGTGTCTCTCTAATATATACTCATGCTCTACAGGGAGTCATCGGTGCTATCGATGGGACTCACATTAAGGCAACGGTTTCATCAGGTATCGAGGCTGCCTACCGTAACAGGAAGCAGGTCATCTCGCAGAATGTAATGGCAGCGGCATCTTTTGACTACCTATTCACATACATCCTTGCTGGTTGGGAGGGATCCGCCTCGGATATGTCTGTCTTGAGGGACGCTATAGACCGGGGAGGCTTAATCGTACCCGAGGGATGTAGATATCTTGTGGACTGCGGCTACACTAACACGGACTCATTTTTGACCCCATATCGCGGCATCACGTACCATCTGCCCGAGTGGAGGGTCCTCGACAAGGCTGAGCGGTACATCTCGCACAAGCATTTGTTCAATCATAGGCACTCGAAGCTGCGTAGTGACGTAGAGAGGACCTTCGGAGTTTGGAAGAAGAGGTTCCGTTGTCTGTCTTGTATGCCTACGTACGCGTTTGAGACGCAAAGGGACGTAGTCAAGGCCACTGCAATAATTCATAATTTCATTAAACTGTATGGATCTGACAAGTGGTTTGACCGAGTAGAAAAGTATTTGGTGCCTGAACCTCCAGAATTAGATGCTGAAGCTGGCGTTGAGGTTAGGGTCACGCGAGCGGAAATGCGACTGGGTGAGCAACATCGTGATCGCATCGCCCATGCGATGTACAACGACAGGCTACGACGTCTGCAGCAACAGGAGTAAAATTATACTGCGCGATAAATTTATGTTTCTCGGCGTTGTACTTTTGTTATGGACCTTGGTACCTTGTTATTCACGAATGTTGGACATTGGACGTTTTTTATGATGTATTCCGGATGTTGCTACCTTTCTATATATATACCCATGTCGTTATCAAGATGTATTTCATTTCTTATAACAATGACTTGCGAATATTATATTGTAAACCAAATTACCTCCCGTCATTACACATTTACATTTTAAAGCAAACAAATGCTGTCCGTTACACCCCATTGTTCTTCGCATCGACGCTCGGTTTCCGAAAGTTCCAGTAAAACTGCGGGGTTAAATATTTAAAAAAACCGTCCTCCTTAACACATTGCTATTAAAAATGTATTGGTCCAAATTAACATGTAAGACAAGGGCAGAAGTTGCAAAAGTTACAATATATAAAAAGCCAATAATCCACCAACAACCTCATTAACTACTAACAATCAAATTCCAATCATTACTCCAAACTCCAGTAAAAGTCACATCACAGACAACCCCTTTCAACAGTAAAACCCCCTTTCCAAACACACAAACAACAATTCAGGTTAACCCTCAGGTTAGCAATCCTTGAGGTGGGTTAACCTCCCCCAGTTTACCCGCGAACCAAACGCACCCTAAGGTGTCGTTCGGCACATACCCCATATTTTCTCCATCCATGTGGGTCCCACTTTTTATCTTTTTAAAAATTAAATAAATCAATTCTCCATCATCAATTCCATCAAAAAATAATATACTATACCATCATATCATATAAAAATTATAAACTACTCTACTTCTACTCACCTTTTCAAACTCCAATACAATCATATCACAATAACTACTCACTTTTTCAAACTCCAATACAATCATATCACAATAACTACTCACTTTTTCAAACTCCAATACAATCATATCACAATAAACCCACTTCTAACCCACCCCCAGTTTAATCCTCTATCCAAACATCAAAACCAAAAAATGGGTTACCTGCTACCAGTTTAACCCACTAAACCCACATACCAAACACACCTTAAGGGTTCGTTCAGTTGGAGGGTTACCCCTCAATTTGGGTGGTTACCCCCCAAATCTCATATTCCTAACTCACCAGTGGATCTCACTCCCTTCCCATCAAAAAAATTATATATTATACCATCATATCATCTAAAAATCATAAAATAATCAACTTCTACTCATTATTCCAAACTTAATACAATCACATCACAACAACTACCTACTTTTTTAAATTTCAATACAATCATATCATAATAACTACCAACTTTTTCAAATTTCAATACAATCACATCATACAAACCCTCTCAACTCCTAACCCACCAACCAAATACACAAACACAAAAACGAGTTATCCTCCCACGGATAACTTCGGGAATAAACAGGAATAAGGATGGGGACTAAGGAGAATAATGGTCTATTCTTTGTTCGGCTGGAGGATAGGAATAATGAGAATAAGGTGAAATAAAGAATGGTAAGGTGGGATAAAGATAGGAATAAAAGTGAAATAAGATGAAATAATGGAGAATAGTCGTACCACTGGGATCCGTGTCGGAAGGAGAATTGGCCCTTTAATCCAGGGCCTATTCTCCAACCAAACATGTACTATAAACTCAGAAAACTCAGAACCGTGTCAGAAGGAGAATTCACCCTTTAAGTGTTATCGAGAAAACTCAGAAATCCACTAGATTTGTCGGGTGGACAATAAAGCTTAGATTTTATTTATGGCTAATCATTATCCAATGACGAATCACAGCAAATCATTGTCCAGAAAAAAATTATTATCACTCACCGATTCAACGTACCTGTAAAGGAGGAGGGTAAGCCATCAAATCATAATTAGAGCTTGACGTCTGAAGTTAATGGATAAATAAATACGAAAGCAAAGTTTTCGTTAAGAAAGAATGCTGGTTGGTCCGCAAGGCATATTTGAAGTCCTTGTAACAGGGACTTGTTGTTCTTAATTAGGTTTATGATATCTCCCTTGGTATGACTGATCACGGTAGAAAAAACTATGTCCTTGTTGTGACAAGCCTATCGTTTAATCTTATTGATAGTAGCAGTTGTATGCTTTTTACTCTTATTAGTTTATAAGAGTGGCTCCAAATTTCAAGGAGCCTTTTCTATCGGGTCTTGTTCGTTAGGAGAATAAACACTGTAATATGGAGTCAATTCTCCAACCGGTGTGGTTCACAAGAGTATGGCTGTAACGTCTCGGGCTTAGGTTCCCGATCCGTTATCGAGGTAAACTGGTCATGACTACTTGTTGAGTTCGTGCTCAAATGAACCCGTTGACAACCACCCAAAATGATTAAGTTCAAGTTGTCAAGTAGTAGTCCCATCATTTATAAACCACACCCACACTTCGTGAGTTTTAGATATGACACTATGTTCGTGGTTGTGTTACAATGGCTACTTCCATCAACATTCTATTATTTCATCTTATTCCACACGTACTCTTATCTTTATTCCACCTTACATATCCCTATTCCACCTTTTTTATTCTCCTTATCCCCCATCCATATTCCTACTTATTCCCAAACCAAACGTCCCCTTAAATGGAATTTGCTTTGTTACCATTTGTAAGGTCACATATACACGAGCATAGATCCTTATAGGGATGCAAACTGATAGAGATATATCCACATCCCATCTGCCATCTTATTCGTTTTATACATATTTCTACATCTGTATCTATAACCATTTTTAAATGGACATGGATACAGATATCACTTTGATATCCGCAAACATATGTATCCACATATCTAATTTCATATATAAATATAATTAAAGATTTATTTTTAGCCACAAATAATATAATTTATATTTTCTTTCACAATATTGGGAATAATTTTTATGATATAAACACATTTAGTGTACTTATACCATATGTTTTCGATCCAATACGTGTATATTTAAGCCAATATATAGAGTGTTTCTAGTATTACTTGTATGCAATTAGTTATATCCGCATCCGTTTTAATAATATGGTAACATAGTTTTAATATCCGTCAATATCTGTATCCACAAATGTATTTGTATTTAAAAACGGATAATGATATGGTAACATCTACCTCCATATCGGTTCGTTTGCAAACCTAGATCCTTGGACTATTTGAGAAAACCGACACTGACAACTTGTTGTGTGTACAAAAGCCAATGCATGCATGTATAATTATAGGTTAATAGACTCCATACATTAATTTTCTTTCCACTACTTGCAAAATCATAGGCGGCAAATCCATTTTGGTTGGCACACAAATCAAGAAAATCTCATTAAAATGCATAAACAACAAACTCAAGGCAAGTGGACTTAACAACTACTTTCAGCAATCAATCCCATACTTTTACAAGTGAATTTCCAATATTTGATAGTTAATGAACAATTATGTTTAAAAAACTCAAGGTGAGTGGTCTCATGCACTATTTTTAATATCGATCCCATATTGTTTTTACAAGTGAATTTATAGTGTTTACATAGAAAAAGAGAACACCATGCTCACTCTCTTAGTTGTAGTGTTTATATATGCATCCCATGTTGCATACACACATATGTTTTCATAATTATTAAGAAACTATGTTTCTTCATCCACTTTTAAGTATAGACATATGGTATACATGACACCCTACACAAGTAATGTCTTAGGAATCTGAATGTGATCTGATGAGGTTATGAATGAGATGCATTGTGATTCATCCACTGACATCCGAGAGAGGGAGCCGATCGTCTGCTGTAGCCCCTGCTGCAACAGACTCTGCAGTAGGGGCTGGAGCCTCTCGATTCGCATGGATTTGCACGGTAGGGTCTCACAAAAAGTGCAAATTCTTGCGAACCGCTCGATCAAAATCAAGCAGCTCCAACTCCTACTGCAGAATCTGCTGCAGCAAAGGGATCGAGCGGTTCACATGGATTTGCACGGTATGACCTCACAAAAAGTTCAAATTCTTGTGAACCGCTCGATCTTGATCGAGCGGCTCCAGCTCCTACTGCAGGGTCTGTTGCAGCAAATGGATCCTCTCACTCAGAGCGGTTCACATGAATTCATACTTTTGTGGGCTCGTATCAGATGAATTTGTGTGAACCGCTCAATCGGACGTATCAGATGAATTCGTGTGTACCGCTCGATCATAGGTCTTTTGCAGAGTCTGCCAGCAGACTCTGCAGCAGACGATCGGTTTCCTGCGAAGAAAATCATAGACTTTCCAGAAGCATATGACAGAGGAGAGGCATGTAGTACTTTATTCCCAAACATCCTTCCCCACTTGAGGTATCTTTGCAATAGGAGATATCCAATCGGAACTCTGCAGTCTGCACCTGCAGAATTACATTTCATGTGCTCAATTAGCAATCATAAGTTTCATAAACTTTTTTAACAAGTAGATGGGCGTTAAGCAATGTGCACATATGCAGATTTTGTGTTTAAAGATATGGAGCAAATGGTTTCGGGAGGAAGATAACAGTTCAGTTGAGGATAACGATGCGATCGGTGTTTTAACAGTGGAAGATTGGGAAAAAAATCCAATATGAAGATCAAGAAACAGTCCGGAGCAAGTTTTTAAAAACCGGATCGGACATTGAACCGGTTAGTCTTCGGTTTGGCCCGACCGGGTCGGACCGTCGGTCCAAACCGGTCGGACCGGTTATGATGTTAACATGACGTCATCATTCATGTCGACTCGGAAAAAATCAGACCGGGCTTAATTTACTGGTCGGACCAGTCGAACCGGTTTTTTGAACCAATAAAACCGGATAGATATATGTAAATATGTATTTATATATCAATGAAATAATCATTTAAAATGTCAAATCTTTCAATATAAAAATATGATTGTCTATTTTGAATAAAACTCTACAAAGATAGTCACATTTTCTAGTATTATTTATGAATATAATATTGTAATAATTTATTTATCGTTGCTTTTAAAAAATTATCCCAAGAAAGCAGTGACACAAGTTATATTCCAAAAAAGATAGGGACATAACTGAAATTGTAGAATTTAAGAGGGGTACAAGTGATAAAAACCCTATTATTTCATTATTTAAACCTTTATTTTTTAAAAATATATTAAACCATCAAATCCGGGTCAATCCGGGTCAGTCAACCCGGTCCAACCGCCCGGGTCAACCCGGTCCGACCACCGGTTTGACCCGGGTCGGGGTCGGTTCCCGGTCCAACCGGTCCGACCGGCCGGTCCGATCCGGTTTTTTAAACCCTGGTCCGGAGATAAATGTAAAACACCACTCAAAATCAATGATGCAAACTGACGACACAACCAACAATTAGACAATTTCAATTGAAGGATTCCATTTTAATTTTTAGGACTAAGTCATGAGCTAATAAAAACAAGGCAAGCTGACGAGATCATATGCGCAATCACATCTGCACGTACCATCATGACCGAGCTTACGAAGAAAACAGTGTTAGAGAAGAAACCACACAAAAAAAAAACGGATATATGCACCACAAAATAAATCGACACATGAGGGGAGAAATAGCCAATTTAACTATAGATATTTGAAGTAGGGGTGAAAACGGATCGGATATGCCTATTTCCATATCCATATTCGCTTCATTTCTATCGAATACGAATACGGATACGAATATGATTCGGATATGCATTATGGAAACCATGTCCGTAAAAATACAGATACGAATTCGAATCGAATATTTCTCGAATCCGAATACGGATCGAATAAAGAGCGGATTTGGATACGGATCGAATAAAGAGTGAAATCCCAATGTAATCCAAATACGGATTGAATAAAAATCACATACGAACATGAATTGATTTTTTTTATCAAAGTTCATAATGATTTCAAAAATAAGAATGAAATATAAATAAGTTGCGTCATGACAAAAAGGGAGTATCGAGGTGACATGTATTCTTGACAAGAAGCAAATAGGGGACATGATATCATAAATTTTGTTCTTACTCATACCCAAAGAAATAGAAATTTATTAATATCGTTAATATATTGTATTATATAATGTATAATACTAATATAATAACATAATATGTAGCTTATATTATATTAACTAATATATAAAATAATATTAAATATTGTATTCAAATATCCGGATCTGTATCTGGATATTCAAACCATTACCATATTCGTAACCGTATTCGGAAAATTTTTACAACTTATATCCATATCCGATCCGTATTCGATTAATATTCACATATGGATATCCATATCCGGTAATTTTTCAAATACGATAAGCGAATATTCGGATATATCTGTATCTGTTTTCATCCCTAATTTCAAGTCAAAAAACGCCTTGTCATTAGGCATAGGATGCCATGTCATTTACAAGTTACAACCACCTTAAGAAAGGATATGATGGTGTCAGCTGAAAATTTTCAAAGCAATCTAAATTTAGCGCTGGCACGCGGATCAAGAATTAATCTACGGCAAGATGTAAAAATATAGAATAAAGAGGAATATTATGCAGAATTTTGGATAAGTAATACATTAAAAATGACTGTCTGGATGGAGGTCGTAGGAGTCTCTGTTTCTTACAAAATTCGAATGGCATATAGGAGGGATATAGGGATGAATATACATGTCGATATTTTTCAAAAAAATAAAATAAAACGTCGAAAACGGCGCGGGGGCAGCCCCATTAAACTCTTTCAAAAGATGTATAGAAAAGCCGAGCTACATGAAAACTGCAGACTGCTTCTTGCATACAAGGGAAGATGCATATATACACATGAGAATTCTCTTCCTGTACAAGAGCAACTAAAGCCACGACACAGTGTTTTCTCCCAGAACATAAGCTGCAGTATTGATGACCGAGTCCTCGCTTCATCCACTAGCAACCGTTGCTATTGTCAAAATATTCCAGTAGTCTAATCTAAAGACATGGAGGGAAAAGCAACCATGCTGTTTCTTATATAACCATGCTGTTTCTGCTGCTGTTTCTTACACACCCAACCTCATTCTGTCTACTATAATCATCACGGCTGTGATAATCGACTGCCAAGCTGTGATCAAGCTCTGGAAGGTCGACAAGTTCGATTTCTTGGCCAGCCTAAGCGCCTTCTTTGGAGTGCTCTTCATCTCGGTCCAGACGGGCTTACTGATTGCAGTAAGCACTTTTTACCCTTGAAAAAGTAGTACAGAAATATGCAGCATACATATTTAGCAAAAAAAAAACAGCATGTCAAATGTGCATCCACTATCTAAGCCATTGTCATTGTTCCTTTCAATATAATTAATCACCATCAACTTCAGCACTAGGTTATTGGACAAAAAAGGCTGCAATTACAACGGTCCAAAGAGAGTAGAACCAGAATAAACCCCTTTGCAAAAGCCTAGTATTCACTAAACCATCAAGGTAAGCCAGAGTAAACCCAACTGGAAAAAAACCTAAACTTCACTAAGGGAAGCTAATCCCTTGAAAAATCGACGGACATCCAAAAGCAGGTTCTACTATCATAATGCTGAACCGATATACAAGAAAGCCTTCCGGCATTCAGAAATGGGGACTTTGGATATGTCACCTCATAAGTGGCCATCCAGGATGCAGAAGACTTCACCAGACTAATTTTTTTGATGTTGTTTAAGCTTTTACAGCCGAGGATAAGGACCTGTTAATATGCGGAGAGGAATGATGATACTAGTGCTTACCCGATGACTGAGGTCACTTCAGTCAAAAGACTCAACTACCACTAGCACCACAAAGACATGAACACAAATTCGAAAATTTACTTACAACAAACCACACCAGTAACTTATCAAGACCAAACCTGACAATCAAGCTCTGACAATTCACTAATCCGAAAATGAAGTGAAAAAAACTTTATAGTACTGATGCAGAAAAGAAGTGCTAATGAAATTTTACTGACACATTTTTCAGGTGGGCATCTCTATTCTCAAAATATTCATTCAAGTAACCAGGCCTAACAAAGTGATATTGGGGAACATACCCAGGACGGAATATTATCAAAGTCTCAACCAGTACCGGCAAGCTTCAAGGGTTCCCTCTGTCCTCATAATCCGCATAGAATCCCCAATCTACTTTGCAAACTCCACGTATCTTCAAGAAAGGTTAGTTCATTTAAATATAATCATGCCAAAAAAAGTTCAAATAGCAATTTGTAACATCCATAATTGCCTTTAGGCCTGAAGCACCTGCTACATGTGCGGTTTTTGTGGAGTCCATGCTCTTTTTATATTTTATTATATGCAACCTTACCTTGAACTCCTCTTAGAGGCCATTTCATTACTCTAAACATGCTAGTGTTCATGGGGAAACAACTTATAATGCTGCACCAAAGGCCCCCGTTCTTCCACACTTCACATTTGCATTGGAATGTAAGTGGCAATGCGATGGATACGTGAAGATGAAGAGCGTGTGGAAAAAATGGAAGAGAACAACCTGAAGTGTGTTGTTATCGATCTGTCTCGTAAGTGCAACATAAGCCCTGCATATAGGGTTCTTTTCCATATGAATGCTCCTCGAGAAGTACATAATGATACTCTAGGCCATTGTGGATTATCTCCATATAAATTTTTTAGAGAAGCCAAAGGATGACTACATACTTTGAATAGTTATCCAAATATTATTTATTATTGTCAATGGAGTTACATATATCATCAATATACAGCTTATCCAAATGTATTTGATATTTGCAGCCATAACAGAGATCGATACTAGTGGCTTAGAAGCACTCTCGGAACTGAAAAAGGCATTGGATAAAATAGATTCAGGTAAAAACCTAAAACAAGGAAAGAACATACGAATAGCATTCAATCTTCCAAAAATAGTTTTACCTGTTGGTCAAACCGCATACAAAAATTTTTAACTTTTGTTGGAAATGGAGAACAAATATTTAGTTGGAGTTTCGTTGTCAATCGTAGAACAAATTTCAACCAAGTTGAGCAAGGTTTCGATAAAGCTTAAAAGAGTTCATGCCGAGCAATATCAGTTTTTGACATGCAAAGTTTCGATAATAAGTTAATAACGAGGCACTTAAAAGCAAAAAAAAAAAGGATTTCCCTTACCTACCAAAGAGCATTAAAATAAAAAATAGATGATTTTCCAATTTCAGTAACATTTTTGTTGATTTCCGTAGACTGTGTTGGCAAACCCCACAGGAGAAGTAACAGAGAAGCTATACAAGTCAGCAGCTGCCGACCTATTTGGAACAACTAACATATACATGACCGTTGCTGAAGTTGTTGCCTCAGTTTCCTCCACGTTTAAGTGGCAGCCATGAGTAAAGATATCAACTAATGACGATTAACATCTACTAACAGCCCACCAAAGGGGTGACCTATGCTTTTGGCACTTACTTTGCTCCAAAGAACTTGTCCTTGTTGAGCTTCTCTCAAGAGATTTTTCGCTTATACAGTAATACTACAAGATGTTAGAAATATGATAAGAAAATTATATGTACCTCTTTTGAGAAGGTAGTAAGAGTTGCATTTTAAATCTTTTCTTGGATGCTCATAACATAAAAGTCTTAGATGAATGACTATTTGAAGATGGTCAATAATGAGCATCATTGTTACCTATTCAATTCCTATGGTTAAACGGAACAGCTATATTGCTCCAGACATAATAAATTTCTTTCTGGAATGGATTCTAGCGGTCATAGCTCAAACCCGTCCCTGGACCCTGGCAACTGATATATCACTGATTTTTATTTATTTATAGTGGTTACATATAAATAACTGCCAATGGATCCTGTAAAGCACTCAAAGTATTATAGAGTGCAGTACCTTGTCAACTGGATTTTTAGATGTTTTGAAAAAAATCCACCACAATGTTTGTATTTTACATGCATAAGTTGGGGTTGTTTTAAGGAATTTTTACCCGGCAGACCCTATAATCTTTGTCAATTACCTCTACGACCTTTGAAACATCGTAATTCCTCCCTCATCCCTGTAAACTTGCTCCGTCTTATCCTACAAACCTTACCGTTATATTGACACATCTAGAGTTAACTTTCTTGGGTTAAAAACGAGTTAATCTAACCCATCCATGATCGAACGGCTAGAATTAACTAAAAAAAAGAAAAAATAATCACCCTCTTCCCTCCTCTAACAAGTTCCTCACTGCCTCGAGTACAAGAGGTTGGTCGTGGATGGGGTCGGATTCCACTCGAGGTTGGCAGGGGTCCATGGAGGCGACCTGCGCTGGAGAAGGGCTACAACCTTTGAGCAGGGGGAAGCGGTGAGCAGGAGGGGCTTCGAGTGTGGGGGAGGGGGGGGGGGGGTGCTTCACAGGTGGAGGCGGCAGGCTGCCGTGGCTTCAAACAGGGGGAGGGTCAGGAGGCGCGGCAGGGGTGTCGAGTAGGGTCGGGGGGCTTCGTAGTGAGGAGGAGGGTCGCGGGGGGGTGGGTCTTTGTAGTCGGGCCGGGCGGCGGGGGGTGGGGCGGGGGAGAAGGATCTTTGAAGTCGGGCCGGGGCGGCGGAGGGGGGGTGCGTCGCAGGTGGAGGCGGCGGGTCCGCGGGGGCTTCGAACAGGGAGAGGGTCGGGGGGATTCCCAGTGAGGAGGCGGGTCGCAGGGGGGGAGGGCGTCGCAGGTGGAAGCGGCGGGTTCGCAGGGGCTTCGAACAGGGGGATGGTCGGGGGGCTTCCCAGTGAGGAGGCGGGTCGCGGGGAGGGCACTGGCCGACAAAGTTAAGCTCGATGAGCATGAGCTTCGTGGGTACCTACGCTGCGCTCTCAAGGGGCTCCGGTACCCCCACTCCGTCGGCATAGTCCACCGTGACGTCAAGGGAAGGAACATATTGGTCGGGCATGAACGCGGTGTTGCCAAGCTCGCAGATTTCGGCTCGGCGAGGAGGGTCGGGGAAGCCGCGACTGTTGGGCCGTTGCTGGGTACTCCGATGTGGATGGCGCCGGAGGTGGTGAGGGGCGGGGCGCCGATGCCGGCTTCCGACGTGTGGTCGCTTGGGTGCACCGTGATCGAGACGGTCACCGGGAAGCCACCGTGGAAGGGGGAGCGGCGACGTGGTTGGGACTCTGTTTCGAGTTGGGTTCGGTGGGAAACTGCCGGACTTGCCGAGGGAGCTGTCGGAAGAGGGGAGGGATTTTGTGGGCAAGTGCCTGCGGTTGGAGATGGGCGAGAGATGGCGGTGCGAGGAGCTTCTGAGGCACCCGTTTGTATTTGATGACGTGGAGGGCTCGCCAAGGGGGGTGGCGGACTGGGTGAGCTCGGGGGTGTGGCATGAGGGGGGGAGGAAGAGGAGGATGGTATGATGTGGAGAAAGGATCATATCATCTCCAATATACTGTACGATGTAAGGAGAAGAGATGGATTTGAGGATTTGGATCTCATTCTCTAGGGAGCTGAGTGCAATGAAGGAGGTGGTGTTCATGTCGACGGACTTGACGACGAACAGATGGGAGGTGGGTCGATGGAAGGCGAGGTTTACGGTGCCGAAGGAACCACGGCCGATGCGGTTGCCACGGACCCAATTGGAAGAGGATGGGTCTGCCCATGGACTAACCCAAATACGTGGGTCGTCGGCTCCATCGGGGGGAAGCAGCAGCAGCAGCAGCCCGGGGGGTGGGGGAAGCAGCGACGAAGGCGGGCGGGGGTCTATCGTCGTGCACGGGGTCTCGGCTGATGGAGTGGCACTCAATGTAAATTTAATAAACAAAATGGATATAATATAACTGAACATAACGGAATATGGTTAATTTTAACGGGTAAATTAACGGGCCTTAACCGCAGGGTCTGCAGGGTAAGGGTTAGCAATTTTACGGGGTCGGGGGAGGAATTACGATGTTTCAAAGGTCGTAGAGGTAATTGAAAAAGATTATAAGGTCTGTCGGGTAAAAATCCCTTGTTTTAAAATTCAGAAGAATCTATAATTTATAACACGTTTGTCTTAACATGAAGGGGAAAACATCAGTTAGAATCAAGGGATTTTTACCCGGCAGACCCTGTAATCTTTTCGAATTACCGCTACGACCTTCGAAACATCCTAATTCCTCCCCCGACCCCGTAAACTTGCTCCGTCTTACCCAATAGACCCTGCCGTCAATTTTAACTATATTTGAGTCAATTACTTGAGTTAGGCTTGAGTTAACCTAACCAATTTACCATCGAACGGTTAAGATTATCCCAATTTTTTTAAAAAAAAAGAATGGAAAAAAAACCCTGCAACGGAGACTCCATTGGCTTCGGGGGAATGGGGAGGGCTCGAACAGGGGAGCTGGGCATGGGGGCAGCTTCCAAGAAGGGGAGCAGGGAGCTTGGGATCGAGGCTGGGCGACATGGAGCTCCATCGGAGGGACGGGGAGGCCTTACAGGGAAGCTGGGCGACATAGGGGCTCCATCGGATTCGGGGGACCGGGAAGGACTTGAACAGGGGAGCTGGGCGCACAGGCCGGGGGGGGGGGGGGGTGCTCGATCAGGGAAGCTGGGCAGTGTGGGGGCTCCATCGGATTCGGGCGGTCGGGGAGGGGATCGGCCTCTGCTCGCAAGGAAGGGGTCGGCCACCAGGCGGCGTGCGGGAGGGGGTCGGCCTCCCGGTGGCGCATGGGGGAGGGGGTTGGCCCTTGCTCGCGGGAGGGGGTTGGCCCTTGCTCGCGGGAGGGGGTCGGCTTCCCGGTAGCGCGCGTGGGAGGGGGCCGGCCTTCGGGTGGTGCGGGCAGGAGGGGGTCAGCCTCTGCTCGTGGGGGAGGGGGTTGGCCTCCAGGTAGCGCGTGGGGAGTGGCTTTGGCCTCCCGGTGCTGTGCGGGGGGAAGGGGTCGGCATCTTCTCGTAGGGGGAGGGGGTCGGCCTTTGAGCGACGCACGGGGAGGTGCTGGGGATGGGTAGGGGTGGTAGGAGGAAGATGATGCGAGGAATAGGAGGGAGGAGTGAGAATGATGGCAATTATCGTAAATTTGCTTAACAAAGAGGGTAATATGTACTTTTTTAACGGAATATGGTTAGTTTTAATGGCTAAATGGATGGAGGTTAACCACAGGGTCTGCGGGGTAAGGGTTAGCAAGTTTATGGGGTCGGGGGAGGAATTAGGATGTTTCGAAGGTCGTAGCAGTAATTCGAAAAGATTACAGGGTCTGCCGGGTAAAAATCCCTAGAATCAATTATAGAAAGATATAAACCTATACAGAAGATGGTGCTACATATTTCGAAATCATATAATTTTTAAACATCTCAGAAGTTCAGTTTTCACAAAATTAGAATACCGTTGGATTATCCAAAGAGTGCCAAATCCATGTCATGACAGTGCATTCCACATTACCATGGCGATGACTAAATATTCACGACACAGGATTGCATTCCACAATACCATGCGGCATCATGAAAGATCAATTTCCACAACTCCTTGTAATAGAAAGCTTTCGCTATTGTCACACATATAAAGTTCATAAATGACCATAAATACTTTGGTATGAAGTATAATATCAAGTTTCACTTGGAACTTCTATGGAATATTAGTACTCAGATATGGAGTTACTGAAGATGTCAAAACAAAAGATAAATTTGGATATGAGGGTGGGCCTATCAAGATGATACTTATACAACAATAAACAGATAAATTTTAAGGATAAGCAGGGTACACAATCAAGAACTCAGAACAAATTCCTAAAGAATTTAACGTTTATATAACACAGAAATTCCTCTTCTAAAATATTAAGGGTACGCATGTGAAAGGTTCCAAAATATTTAGATCATCTTTTACATAAAATATATATCCACAAATAAATTCAGTTAAGATACACATATTTCAATGTTTTGGTTGCTTTAAGGTAGACATTTGAAGAAACAAAAAAACGTTCTGGTTCTGGGTAACGAGAACTTCAATAACCAGTCCGAAAAAACAAAGAAATGGAAGGCCAAACAGAGCTATACCAAAATGTGAAACATGCTTTTCTCTACATTTGACGAGGCTTCTGCCATTTGAATTAAGTGCACATGCAACCGAGAAGATCACAACATGATTTAAAATTGACTTGATAGGTTTCCTTTTGTTTGATTAGATCGTTAACAAAAAACCTTGCAGCCCACAAGACCTAGATTACATATCTTTTTGCTAGAATGAAAAGTTCCATTATAAGCTCAAAGTAGTTGAGTATTCTAATGCAGTCACAACATCATTTGAGTATATCATTCACTTCAAAGAAATACCTAAACTTGGAAGTCAAGGACAAACAAGCTAGCATAAGCAACCACCTCATCCATTTCATAGTGACTAGCTAGTCGATTAGAACACAACATACCTGACTCATTAGGATGAGAAAAGACAATTACGAAAAAGTTTATTGCAATACAAGAAGTTTCATTAGTTGCTAAAAAATCACAACAAATAGTAGGGTGGAAAAGTTGATTGGATTCCACAATATCGGGCACTGATCAATCATGGGGACTGTCAATCGATCGGCATTGGCCCCAAAAGTATCTAGCTACATGTGGGAAGTGTGGCCCCGTTGCAAACAAACCAAGTTCCTTTAATGATCACAGCATTTTCTGCTTGGGCTTTGTCTCTCATTCCAGTTGAATGCTAATGATGGCATATCACAATTGATATCCCTTTAAAGAATAAAAACCTTGTGAATGCAAAGTCATTGCTAGTCCTCTGCCTATGTACTTGGTTGTCAAACACCTGTTGAAGATGCATATTGATGAATGAATCTGACCACTTTGGATCAGAAATGCAAGGTACAGATGACAGAAGCAAATAACTAGAGACTACAAAATTGTACATCAACAATAAAAAATATACAGATGGAATAATTCCAATTTAAGTCAATCATGAACAAGATGGGTAGCTAGCTTTGGAATCAGGAAAGGTCCAACCCAACGAGAAATCGAAACATGCAAATCAAAGTTGAAAAAAAATCATCTGCGAGTGTATTCCTCCAATTTCTGATAGAGTTGTTGGTCTTATTCCTTCTAGCTCCATGTTTAATATAGCATGCATATTCTACACGTATATAGTAGTTTTTTTTTTCATACAGTGAAAGCATTTCAAGTGATTGTGAATGGGCTTTCAAGATAAGCCCTGAGATTACTTTCCATGGTATAGTTCACTTTTTTAAAACGATGATGCATGAGAATCCAGCTTCGGATCTCATCCCATTTTTATTAATAAAAGAGGCCACAGCTTACAACACTCAGAAATGCAAGATCACCCACGACACATCTGAACACGGCTCACCCCACTCCACGGCTGCGTACGAGCATGTGAAAACATGAGCTCCACATCCTTCATTGCATTGTCGCACACTAAGAAACTACAATCCAACCATATAACCTACTTGCTTTAATGCACCAAAGCAACCAGCCTCCCTCGTCTCACCAACGACCCATCCAGCTTCACCTTCACCGGATGCCTCAGCCTTCCACAATGACCTACAATCACTCGCAACCTTCAACATAGACAACATCTCCCTCAATGCATCATACTTCTCGGAGACATATAGGTCCTTTCCAGCCCATTGCCACGCATCTAGCTCTAATAGCAAAGAGCCAAAAAAGATGATAAATAATACTAGTCTTCTGACTCCATGTTTGGTGATATTGGCTGCCACCTTCATTACCAACTCCTTTATTGGCTAAAACAACTACTACTCCTCCGATGCGCAATTTCTTCCTCTCCTTCCTCCACTTCGAATTCTCAGGTAAGGCCCTCTAGATCCTCTATGCATTTGAGAAGGAGTAGGGTTGGCAATTGGGGGTTCTTCCTTGGATCGCTTGGATCCATCAGTTCCGTTTCGCATTTGTCTTCTCTGTTATGCTTGCTATTACTATAGATTTTTTTAAAGTCTAATAATATCTTACTGTATCTGTCGATTAGATCTGGGTGGACCATTCTTAGCCACTGCAAGTGCCAATATCAATTGTAGAACATGACTCAACAGCCCTAAAGTCCAAGAGCAAGAGCGACGAAACCAGACAACTGCACCCCATCTCAACATTAGGCCATCATTGCATGTTCATCCTTCGCAAGTGCAACCAACGTAGGAAAGATATCTGCCAAAACCCCTTTTGCTAACCATTCATCCAACCAAAATCCGAAGTCCTTCCCACACCTAAGTGCCTCTCTAGACTGTCCCCACTACAACAATTGAACCAACCCTAGCAACTAGACTGAAATCTTTCATAATAGCCTTGCTTTATTCCCAAGTGAAGGCGTCTCTCATTGCAGGTCTCCAATCTCTTCACAATCTCCTCCCAGAAACCTCACCAGTCACTTGACCAATACTACCCCCATTAAACTTAAGCAGACTCGTGATGCTCAAGCCACCTTTCCTCTTGGGCCTACAAACCTCCTTCCACTTTACCACAAAAGTGACTCGTCCCCCATTGTCAAACCCCTTCAAAAAGAACCTCATCCAAATGGCATCAACTAACATCTCCGCTATCTAAAGCATCCTTAACAGGGACATCGAGAACAAGGGAAGAACCAAGAGCTTAGATGCTAGCAAGACCAGAAGACCTCTTTTAGATAAAGGCTTCACCCTCCAATGCTTAACTCACCATTTTAGCATTTCCACTAACATGCCCTAATCCACCGTCCTACATGAGGGGCTAAACACGGCAAAACCAGTCATGTCAAAGATAGGTGCACCCTGTCGATAGCTACCATCCTCTCACAAGTTGTAGCTTCAAAGTTGTTCGTGCCAAAAGCGACAAACGTAAAATTGTGGCCATTAATCATTATATCTGTCACCAGCCCCAAAAGCCTCCAGTGTTCAGGAAAGCGGCTGAGTATACCACATACTCGGCCGCATACTCGTACTTGGTAGCCTTGCTGCTCTGAGTACGATGAAACGGCCATGTATGCGGGTTGACTCGCATACTCGACCGAGAATACCTCCTATGCAGTCGCCTACTCGGTCGTTTTTCTAATTTTTTACTTACCCCAAGCCGAAATAACCCCACCCACCTTAAACTAAAAGCCACATGCTCTTTCAATTGATGCTTTTGCTCATTTGACTCTATATACTTTTTATCCGGATAGTTTTTTCCGTGTACCTTCAATTCCTTATTATTATAATCAAGATATAATATTTAGAGGATATTAACATAATATCAAACATTTATTTATGTTTTTTTAATAATAAAAGATACCAAAACACATAAAACCGCATACTCCCTGCATACTCTTCCGCATACCACATACTCACTATGCAGTGACCCCTCCGATTGAATACCACATACGGCCTTCGTGAACATTGAAGGCATCTACCATTGTCTTGTCTTACCTACAACCCTACTTACACACAAAACACATCATGTTATGTGCATACTGAAGTAGCAGAATCTACATCGAGTCAACTCATGCACGAGAAAATATACCCTCGTTATGAGTACAAGACATGTCAGCATGTCTACCACCAGACGAGCGATATCAAAGCCAGGGGACAGCCATATCTCACCCATCTGTTGGATTGAATCCCCCACCTTGATGATTGTTCACTAGCTTTCAGAAGAACGTCCTTGAGAAATACTCTTCATTTACAATAATCAAAACAATAAAAGGTCCTAAAATTGCTCTAGAGAAAAGACCAATTTATTATGTCATAGAAATTAAAAAGTCCATCTTCCACATGAAGCACTTTTCCTCCACCTTTCTGAACTACCCAATACCTAATCTACGCCACAAAATTGTCTAGTAACATCTATCAAGATAAAAGCATATTGAATAAGGCTCAACACAACATCCAAAACTCTCCACAATTGTAAAGGCAATGCGTTTGCAATGATCATATAAAATGGCAATGGACAATATAACCAAGTGATCAAACACTGTAGCCTCTAGGCATGATGGTGAACGATGCGATCCCCTGCATTATACCAACCCCCACAATGTCCTAGAATTCCTTATAGAAGATTGTGAATCAATCCAATCCTAACAAACCATCATGCTTCAAAGATGTCAAGGTAACTTTCACCTCCTCGATCACCAACTTCATGAGGTCTGTCTACTGCTCCTCAGATAACCTACCAGCTAATAAGTCACACATGTACCAAATCTCTCTCAAGTATCTCACGTGACCTCCATGTAGTGACATGTTAGAGCTTTTGTGATCTCTCGATGACCCTCCACCTCCTTCCCCACAATTTATCTCTCAACTGTGTTCCATCTCGTTTTCTCAGAAACTACCATGTGAAAGAAGTGTGTGTTTAAGTCCCTTCCGTTAGCCATGACTGACAATACATTTTAGGGATATTTACCCAGCGGACCCTGAAATCTTTCGAAATTACCTCTACGACCTTTGAAACATCGTAATTCCTCCCACGACCCCGTAATCTTGCTCCGTCTTACCCTACAGACCCTCCCGTCAATTTTAACTATGTTTGAGTCAGGTACTTGGGTTAGTCGTGAGTTAATCTAACCAATTTACAATCGAACGGTTAGGATTAACTAAAATAAAAAAATAGAAAAAAATCCTGTGGGAGGCCATCGCTGGGAGGGGCGGCGCGGGGGGCGGGGGGGGGGGGGGGGGTGCTCCATCGCTGGGAGGTTGGGAGGGGCGGCGCGCGCCGGCGGGGGGGAGGGGAGGGGTGGCACGCTGGGAGCTTGGGAGGGGCAGCCCGAGAGGAGGGAGGGGGTGGGGGTCCATCGCAGGGAGATTTGGTGGGGCGGCGCGCGTGGGCGAGGGGGGAGGGGGGCGCCTGGGGGCTCCATGGCCTGGAGCTTGGGAGGGGCGGCGCGCGCCGGCGGGGGGGAGGGGAGGGGGGCGCCTGGGGGCTCCATGGCCTGGAGCTTGGGAGGGGCGGCGCGCACCGGCGGGGGGGAGGGGAGGGGGGCGCTTGGGGGCTCCATGGCCTGGAGCTTGGGAGGGGCGGCGCCTGGGGCTCCATCAACTCGGGCTTCTTCTCAACGCCGGTCAAAGCCGGGGATGTCAAGGCCGTTTTCACAGGTGGTGGGCAACGACTTCTGCGGCAACCTCGCCGGTGGTGGGCAACCCGCTGCTGCTGGAGTCGGCAAGGAGGAAGGGGCTTCACGACGGGTATGGGTTCCCAATGATGACGGTGGAGGAGCAGACCGCGGTGGTGGGCAACCCGCTGCTGTACGAGGGGGTGCCGAGGGTGAGGGCAGAGTCGGGAACGAGGACGAGGAGGAGGCGGAGGTCGGGGAGGAGGGCCATGGAGGGAGGAGGTGTTGGGTGTTGGGGAAAAGGAGGAGGGTAGAGGGAGTGGCAGTGAAGGTAAATTCGACAAATAAAATAGACATAAGATAAAAGAATTTAACGGAATCTGGTTAGTTTTAACGGGTAAATGGATGGGGGTTAACCACAGGGTTTATTGGGTAAGGGTTAGCAAGATTACGGGGTCGTGGGAGGAATTACGATGTTTCAAAGGTCGTAGAGGTAATTTCGAAAGATTTCAGGGTCCGCTGGGTAAATATCCCTACATTTTATTCTATTGAATATCTCTTTTCAACCTAACCAGGTTGCAGTGACACATCTTCCTAATCTCTTGCGGAGTCAAATCCTATCATCCTCCATAATGTCCAACTGCTCGACTACATGCAGTGCACCCTGCCTCCCTCACTCTCCGAGCTCCCTCATCGATCAAAACTAGAACGACCAAAGTCTAGCTGCCAACCTAGTGGTTGAATCATGGACACGTACCCCTTGCCACTACACCAAACACAACAAAAGAAACTACAGTCTTTTATATAGTCCAAGAACATTTCCATCTTGGATTTTGAGGACAAACTTCACCAAGTAAACATGAACCAAATTCTGGATAGTCCACCAAGTCCAATTCATCTCACCAAAGCCCTTATCTCCTCTTGCTCGACCCTTTGACCTATCCTTTTTTAGTCAAAAAGAGGGAAATGCCCATGAATGGTGCCCACACCAATAATATATATTTTTAAAAAAGAGTTGCAAAATCTAGGACACGAGAGGAGTCCGAGCAAGGTGAACAACATTACGAATGAACCAAGTTACCCATAGGGTGGTGCCACCTGTATCAACTTCTCAATCATAGATATTCCCTATGGTTTATCCTCAACGAAAGAGTCAAATTAAAAACATTCTGAGATAGACAAGCTTCCCTCCAACCTCCAATCCAGATCAACACACAACCTGCCTTACAAAAAAGATTATAAACCTAGCTTCCTTCCTTTGTAGTTGCGCAAACACAATTATCCCTTCCTACAAATAAAGAAAGATCTAACACATCCTCCTTTGAACACACACTACAAGAAAAGCGTGATTGGCGACCACAGGTGGGCGTGGACCTGTAGAGCATGTGTGTTGTCGTGTCTGGGGGAACACATAGACAACACATGTACATAGACAACACATGTACTCTCAGACTTCAAAAAAAACACATGTACTCTCCCACTTCCTCGCCCCCTTGAATTTTAGCATGTGTTGTTGAGTGGCACGTGGGGAATTCAGGGCGAGTACGTGGGCGGGCACCTAGACAACACATGTGTCTGTCTGCATCCTTGCCCACTTGAATTTCAACAGCCATTGTTTAATGTCATGTGGGGAAGTCGGGCCAGCACATGGGACATGACCTGGCAAGCACATAAGTTGCTCTCTGTGTTTGCTAAGCAGAATGCAGAACCCTTTCGACTCCATGTTCTTCATTCCAATGCGTGGGAAATTCAGGGCGAGAACGTGAGCGAGCACCTAGACAACACATGTGTTTGCCTGCTTCCTCGTCCACTTGAATTTCAACAGCCTTTGTTGAGTGGTACGTGAGGAAGTCGAGCCAGCACATGGGGCAAGACCTGGCAAGCACATAAGGTGCTCCCCGCGTCTACTAAGAAGAACTCTTTCAGCTCCATGTTCTTCATTCCATACTCAAAACAATCCTAAAACCCTTGCTCCGACGAAGTTTGATCCCCAACCCTTGCCTCTGTTGACCCTTGTTTGGGTCATCCATGTACTCATGCACCTTCCCTCAGGTATTTCAGTACTTCCTCTCTTTTTTGTTTTGATTTCCGTTACTTAATGTAATTATGGTTTAAGATTTACAAATTCTTGATGGATTATGACATTATGGTTTTTGATTCGAATGCTTTAACTTGTTTTATTTTTAGTGTATTAGATGGTAAGATTGACATATATTAGATATTAATTTGATTAGTATTGCTGAAGTTAGTATTCAGTTGGAGAGGGAGAGGTCACTGATAATAATATTTGATATGGGGGAGAATATATGGAATTATTCGACTATGCAAGTACAAATTAACAAGTTACATATATGGAACTATGTAACTTTAACATTTGTGGTGATACCGGGATAAATTGGAACCTTTAAAATTTTAAAAATAAAAAAATCCGTAGTATGTTGCAATATTCAACCGAATACCTGAATATTCAAGAATATTCGGGTTGGATGAAATATTGACCGAATAGCAATATTCTATTCGAGCACCCCACAGAATAAGAATATTTGGCTGATATTCGGTCTATTATGATGAATATTGCAACAATAGATTTGATGATGATGATGACAATGATAGACTCATATATATATATATATTTGCAAATCAACATGCATGCAAGGTGTATGATGATAAGAATATCACGCCATGATTATACACAGTTGTGCTTACATATCTTTGGGTAGATTTAATTTTTATGACCAATTTATATGCAAATCAACATGTATGCAAGATCAAGGCCCTAAATGTCGGTTTCGGTCACCTTTTCGGTATCGACCAAAACAGAATTTCGGTGGAATTTCGACCGGAATTTCGATCATTTTGGTCATTTTTTGTACTAGGACCCCCAAATTTCGGCCATTTCGGTCGAATTTCGATTTCGACTGGATATCGATATTCGACAGAAATTCGACCAAATTTCGCTGAAATTCGAGGCCATGTGCAAGATGCATGATGAAATTCCTAAGCCACCAGAAATAGAAAAATAAGGCGATATGTTCAACTATTGGCTGTTGTATAAAAACCAAGAGTGAAGTGATTATATTTTTTTGAAAAAATCCCTACATTGTTGGTTTCTATAAAATAGCCAATAGTTGAACATATCACATACACAATGTAGGGATTATATTAGAAACATTTACGATGTTTAAATGGTAGTCGAGTTATATTATTATGTGTAAATCTTAGGTGCTTAATTGTGGTGTTAGTATACATATAGGTGTGTATGTGAATGGTGACTATGTTTATAAATGCATAGTATGTGTAAGAGAAAGAGTATTAGTGTATAGTAGTAGGCATACATGTGTATGTATGGGTTGTGTATGTATGCACATATATATGGTGTGCTTGTTATTTTGGGTATGTGCATGGGGATGTGTGTGCATACATGCACATCATGCATGTATGGATGGGTTTGTGTGAGTATACTACTGTGGTGTGCGTATTTATGCAGGTATGGGGCGATGTTTGTATTTACGGGTATGTGGGTGTGTGTATACGAGTATTATACGATGTGTGTTTGAGCTGAGTATGGGGATAATTTATACAAATTAGAATACAATTTATACATAAGTTTTATAAAATAAAATGAAAAAAAAATCTTAAATACCTACTAATATAATTTAATACACCTAATTCTATTTCAAAAATATATTCATTTTATAATTTGAAAAGTAAAAACAACTCATAAAAATTCCCTTGGAGTTTAAACTTTCATAAAAAATCAAATAAATCAATCAAATTATTAAAAAAATTACATAGATTATAATATATATTAAAACATATATCAGAAATCAATACAAAAATTAAAAAAACCAGAAAATTCCAAAATACTTGAGAACCAAAAATTGTACATAAATCGTATAGATACGTATACCGTACTTTTCTGAAGCTAATAAATCCTCTATGTATCAACAACAACAAAGCCTTTTTCCACATTAAATAAGGTCGACTACACGGATTCTTTGCCTCCATTTAGATCTATCATGGGTCATTCTTGGGCTTAGATCCAAAAACCAAGGAGCTTGGAAACCAAGGGGGAAAAGGGATAAAAACACTGAATTTTAAATTCATATTTTATTCTGTCCCCAACATTACAGTTAACTCAAAGTAGCTTTGCATGGTGTCATGGTGGTACATGTTGAACTTATGGATCAATACGAACCAAGGCATTCTTTGTACAAAAATAGGAAAAAATGCAACTTAAACAACTAAACAAAATATATTTCAACTTATATTAAATTAATGGGCTGCATTAATTCTCCCCATCTTTCAGCGTGTTGGTCTTCCAGATAGCACTGGATCTTCCGAACAATGTTCAAGGTGAGGATGAAGAGGATAATGTCGGACTGTTATATCATGGGCGTTAATACTTAATAGTTAGTATGAATGTTATGCTCTGAAACAAATTGGCATAGTTTGAAATTTTTAGAAGGAATATTGGAGGTGCAAAAAGAAGAAACAAGACTGAAGAGAAAAGGAGAGCACGCCAATGATATCGCCAATGTTTCCAGACTTAACAGAAAGATCTTCCAAAAAAGAGGCATGCCAAGTTGAAGTAGGCACTCAAGTCGGGAAAAGTGAAAATGCAAGAAAAAAGCTCTTTAATTTCCTCTGTGTGGTACATTTGTTCAACCAGACTTAACCAGTGAATAGTGATAGGTAGGATGAATAAAGCTATATGCAAGTACATAAAGAGGAGCAAATGAGCAAAAAAGGATAATTGTTTCAACAGCTGTCAGATAAAGAGAGGTTGGGTTGACATAGAACCTTGCATAAAGGAGAAAAATTGAGGGTGGAAAAAATTACAGCTGTAAATGACAATCGTGAGTAGGCCAATATTTTTGGATGTAGATTCTCTTCTCATCTTTTCCAGCATGACCATCAGAAAAGACAAATAACATAACAATGAAAGATGCAAGGAAAGGATTTTCAATAGGAAAACAAAAGGCAAGGTTTGCTCAAAAACACACGAAAACAGCATATGTTTGCTTTTACCAACCGACACCTACTTTGTCAACACACAATAAAATGAAAAAATACTCCGCACATTGATAGGTAACACAAAGGCCAAGTAAAATATTCTAAAATTGCACCCTATAGATCAAAGCAAAGGATTAAAAAACATACAAGTAACAATAATACTTACTTGGACGGGGTCTTGTAATCGGAATATCTTGCGATTCCTTTCTAATACACAGCCATTCACCAAGCAAGGCCATTATAGCAAGACCTGTTCCGTTAACAATCCACCATGTAATAGATGCTGGCCAGCCCCCATATGTGATACATATAAAAAGATGAATTATGTAAAGTGTGGCAGCAAAGTCAAGGCACTTTTTAGCTCGTTCAATCAAGTGAAGTAGGAAGCCAGCTCTGCAAATTTAAATTTTGGAATTACATTAGCATAATATCTCTGTAGAAATTTCATTTTGAAATCATAATGTTTCATTCATGTTTCAATATGTTCGTTGCATTAAAAAACAAAATGCAAAAAGAAAGACATGAACAAAACTTGATTTCCGTGGAACCGTACTCCTTAAAGTGCAAGATAAAACCATGGGAGAAAGCCACAAAGATCTACATAATATATTAAGTTTCTAAATGGATACAAAAGTTGTGGACAGACACCACCAACTCAACCCATCCCCAACACTCATCCATGTGGGGCTAAACATCTCCTTACTTATTTGGTCCATACACAAATTCCCTCAACAGTTTCTCTCAAGCTGGAGCATGGAATGTTAAACTTGGAAAATACAAAACTCAACAAACAAGTCAAGTGTATAATCCAATTAAACTGGAGATCGAAAATGCACCTTCTCTGTTGACAGTCTGGTAATCTATAATTGTTCTCATTGGGCTCTAAAATGCTTTATTTACGGAAGACTGAAATAAGTCTCTCCAACGGAGACCTCCATGAGTATTGCCACCATATAAACATAAGAATAATGGGTTTCATCATAAAATCTTTGCAATAAATTTCTCTCAAATGAGAGCCTTAAATTAGGCTTCTCCAACCCTAGCTCAGACAATGGGATCTTTACTCTAAAATCCCTATGGATTTTTTGATATCAAGCCTATGCCGAGTCCTTGACATACGTGGTTCAAATTAAGACTTTGAGCCCAAATCATGAAATAAGGACCTCTCCAATAAATGACCACATATGTACAACAAAAAAAACAAGGAGGTGTTCTTAGACACTCTCCTATCTCCCATTTATACTGAGAGCTACAAAATAAATCAAATTTCTTTCCTCCTTTTTCCTTATTCTTTTTTCATCAACTAAAAGATCAAGGTTCAAATCCCTCCTTGTGAGGGTTTGCGTTAGGTAGTTGATGCGGATTGAAAGTCGGCGTCGACAAAATAATGATAATTTTTTTATGGTGGATATTTGGTAGAAGAACGAGAGGGGTTGAGAAGAAGAACACGCCGGAATGCGCGGGGTTGAAGGGAAGAACGTGAAGATCACGAGGAGAGAGAGAGACAAGGGAGAGGGAGATAAAAATCTCAGAGTTCATTCATACTTAACTGAATAAAAACATTGGGCTACCATCTCTTTATATAGGAGAGATGGGGTTACAAAAATAATAAACTAATTTAAAATTGACAACCAACTTATCCTAATTTGACTCTGACAAAATTTAAAATTCAAATTGACCTTTAATTACCCTAATTGGACTCTAATTAATTAATTGACCAAATTAAATCTACGAATAAATATTGAGATCACAGGCGATCTCAATTATTTAATTAGACAATTAAGATAACTTAAAAACGTAAATAAAATTGACCGCTAATTAATTAAATAAATTCCGCCCTATAATTCGAGGTCATGCTGCATCAACTCTCCTCCGCTTTAAAAATTCGTCTCCCGACGAATTGCTTGACGTATATGCGCGTTGGAGAATTCATCCTTGAATTGTGGCTTCCATTTCCTCCAATTCGATCATTTTCAATGTTACGTTTGTAGTTTTTCCTAATTGGGGGGCATCTCTGCAATTTTCGTACCCCTTCAATTTTCCTCACATTCCTATTGCCTTTGGCCTTTCTGCAAATAGGAGTTTTAGGGGATTTTACTTTGCAAATCTTCCCACTTATTCTCCAATCCCCTTCTTCCAGGGATTTGAGTCCCGTCAATCTCGGTCCTGTTAGGGTTGGGGCCCTTTTTTTATGCGTGGGAGGGCGGCAAGGCATCTCTGACACGCTGGCGGCGGCGGCGATTTGGTGGCGCTGGCTGGAGCGGCGGCTTCTGGGGGACGAGGGCTGGTGCGGTTCTGGCGTTCGGGCGGGGGCGGCAGCCGCGCAAGGTGGCGCGGTTGCAGGAAGGCGGGGATCGCAGGGGAGGGCGCAGGGTGCTGGGGAAAGGATCGGGATGCGGGGGAGCCGGTGGATCGCGAGGGGCGGAGGGGAAGGTGGCTGGCGAGGAAGGAGAAGGCGGAGGCGCGGGTGCGAAAGGGGGTGAGGTGGGAGGCGAGTGCGCAAAGAGGCAGCGGGAGGGTAAGGCGGTAGGTTGGGGGTGGCGAACGAGGCGCTGGGCGCGGATGGCGGCGCTGAGGAGATGGCGCGTGGTTGGTGGTCGTTGGGCGGTGAGGGGGCGCACGGCTGGCGGAGGTGGGGTTCTGACGAGAGAAGGAGGAGGCGACTGGCGAGGTCGGGGGGAGAAGAGAAGCGGGTGGGGGAAGGTGTCGCCGATATTAAGAGGAGGGTTGGGGTTTCCGGGTTTGCGGGAGAGGATGGCGGGGCTGTTAGGGGAGGAATGACGGCCGCGAGGACTGGGGAGGGTAGGCGAGTTACCTGGGACGGTCGGGGTGGTGCCGGGATGGCTGGAGGGGGCAGAGGGATCGATTCCGATGGCGGAATCAGATCTGGAATCTCCTGCACAGCCACTGTTTCTTCGAATTTTTCTTCTAAAACGATCTGGACAGCAGCCGTTTTGTCTTCCCCCGCGATGATTTCTTCGTCCAAACTTGCGGCAGCGGCTTCGACGGGTGGAAGCTTCGATTGGGCGTTGCAGAAGGCTTCAACGTTGGCTATTAGATATCGAAACATGGACTGGACGTTGTTCTGCAAATCACGTATCATGTGCTCCGTCTCTTTGAAGGAGGCATCGATGGTGGAGATGGCTCGGCGTGTTTGTTCGGGTGAACGATGATGCCGATGCGAGCGCCTGGACGGATCGTTAGATCGTGGGGACGACCTAAATGCCATGCTCTGATACCAATTGATGCAAAATGAATATTCGACGATGGCGGAAAATAAAATATTTGACGGTGGATTTTGGTGGAGAAGAAAATGGAGGGATTGAGAAGAGAATGGAGGGGTTGAGAGAAGAAGCTCGTCAGGAACACGAGGGGATGGAGAAAAGAAACGTGAAGACCGCGTGAGGGGAGAGAGAGAGAGAGGGGAGAGAGAGAGAGAAGAAAATGGAGGGGTTGAGAGGAGAAGCTCGTCAGGAACACGAGGGGATGGAGAAAAGAAACGTGAAGACCACGTGAGGGGGGAGAGAGAGAGAGAGAGAAGAAAATGGAGGGGTTGAGAGGAAAAGCTCGTCAGGAACACGAGGGGATGGAGAAAAGAAACGTGAAGACCACGTGAGGGGGGAGAGAGAGAGAGAGAAGAAAATGGAGGGGTTGAGAGGAGAAGCTCGTCAGGAACACGAGGGGATGGAGAAAAGAAACGTGAAGACCACGTGAGGGGAGAGAGAGAGGGGAGAGAGAGAGATAGAGAATAAAATCTCAATTTTTCATATCACTGAACTGACTAAAAACACTAGCCTATCATCCCTTTATATAGGAGGGATGAGGTTACATCGGTAGTCAACAAACGACGCAAAAAATAGGTGTATCTTTCAACATGGATTTGAGCAAGAATTTATGTAACCGACCCTACTTATAGTGGAAGAAGGCTTTGCCTTTTTCTCATTTTTTTTGATATTTTTCAAAAAATGCCTTCATTTTAAGAAACGCCCCCCCTTTTTCCAGCCAAATCCTTCCTCTAATTTACTTTCTTGTCTTTTATTCTTTCTTTTCTTCTCTGCTTCAAAACATAGAGGAAAAATAAAAAATAATCGGTGCGGTCTGCATATGCGGGAAGGGCGCATAATGCACTGGTTCAAGTAATCGGTGCGGTCTGCATGCCGCACGGGCATATGCGCCCTATTCAAACTCTAGAGCAGGGCTCACGAAATCGGCCGCACGGGCATATGCGCCCGCATATGCGGCCCGTGCGGCCGATTTCGTGAGCACCGCTCTAGAGTTTGAATAGTATGTTCTGATTGACCATCCATCTACGGATGATATGTTGTGCTTAAGCATAGTTGTGTGCATAAGGCTTTCATGAAGTTCTCCCAATAGTGTGAGGTGAATCATGAATCTCAATCGAAAACTACATCCTTTGGGATACCATGGAGACAGATCACATGTGTAATATATAATTCTGCAAGCTGATGTGGAGTGGAAGATAAGCTTATTAGAATAAAGTGTTCTTTGGTCAGACGATCTATTATAACCATTATACTATCTTTACCACTGGTCGTCTGAGGTAAACCAGTAACGAGGTCCATGGAAATGCTTTCTCATTTCCATTCGGGGATAGGGAGAGTTTGCAACAATCCTGATGGCTTTTGGTGTGAAGCTTTTATCTGTTGGCAAGTGAAACTTGAGTTCACAAATTCAGCAACATCCTTCTCCGTTCCTAACCACCAAAAGTGTGAACAAAGATCATTATACATCTTCTAATTCTAGGATGAATAAATAATCTGGAACAATGTGCGTCACATAAGATGTCTTTCCTCAATTCGGGTGATTTTGGTACACAAACCAAGGAAGGAAATATCGGTATCGATATCGTTTCGATACAATGTCGATACCGATATATCGCCGATATATCGACGATATATCGACGCATATCGCCGAAACCCGGTATCCACCAAGGCATTTTCTCTTGTCGATATCCGATATCGTCCATATCGGCGATATATCGGTGACCTGTCGATACCGATATATCGCCGATATATCGACGATATATCGCTATATGGCGATCCCTGACACAAACTCTATGATGGTTATATATTAACCCATCTTGTATATGAAATCCATCTATCTCATCATTTTCTAGTTATTGTCTCAAGTCTTTAAGGATTGTTTCATCATCATGTCCTTTCTTTATTCTATCCCAGATCTTTGATATGTATCGGCGAGGAATAGTTGTAATATTAGCACTACTATCAAATGGTTTCCATTCACTCGATGTTGATAGTAAACCTCAGAAGTGGATATCACTCACTAAACCAAGTGAATAAGTTCTTCTGCTAAGGGCATCCGATACAACATTCCCCTTATCGGGTAGTAAGAGATGATACAATCTTAGTCCTTTAACAACTCTAACCACCGTCTATCTTATATTGAGCTCCTTCTGGCCAAACAAATATTTCAAGCTTTTATGATTGGTGAAGATCTCAAAATTAATACCATAAAGGTAATGTCTCTATATCTTCAAAGAGAATACTACGATAGCTAGTTCAAGATCATGTGCCGGGTAGTTCCTCTCAAGTGTCCTGAGTTGTCGTGATGCACAAGTAACTACCTTGCACTGTTGCATAAGAATTGTACCAAGTCCTTTTTTAGATGCATCCGTGTACACTATAAACCCTTCAGTCCTAGAATGTAAAGTTAGGTGCAGATGTTAGATGTTCCTTCAATGTCTGAAAACTAGTTTTGCATGCATCAGATCATATGAATGGGACTGCTTCTGAGTCAACCTAGTCATTGGCAATGCTATTCGTGAAAAGTCTTTTACAAATCTTCTATAATACTCAGCTAGACCCAGAAAAGATCATATGTCTTTAACAGTCTTCGAACGTTCCCAACTTATTACATCATTAACTTTCGCAGGATCAACTGATATACATGTCCCAGAAATAACATGGCATGAGAAGGATACTTCAGATTGCTAGAAATTACATTTGTTATATTTAGCATATAATTTGTTCTTCCTTAGTGTTTCGAGTGCATGCCTGAGATTATGTTTATGTTGGTACTTATCTTTGCAGTAACTAAGCACATCGTCAATGACGACTACCACACAGTGATCTAGGAACTCCTTGAATACTCTATTCATGAGATCCATAAAGGTTGCTAGGGTATTTGTCAGTCTAAAAGGCATAAATAAAAAATCATAATACTTGTATCTAGTTCGAAAAGTTATCTTGGGAATATCTATATCTATAATTTTCAACCAATGACATCCAAATGGGAATCCATGTCCCTTGATCAGATGGGACTGGTGTACTTCTATTGGTATCTTACCCAAAGTAGATACTAACCATTGAGCAACGAATGAATGCGAAGCACCAGAATCAAACAAGGCATGTATTGAAAGATCACAGATAGTAACGGTACCTCGTACAACCGTACATGAATTGTAAGCTTGTTCTTCAGTGATTGCATTAAGTCGGCCATTAAGAATAGGCAAGCTAGAGCCTGCAACGCTTCGTATTGGTTGTTGCGTAGAAGATGTCTTGTGAGTCGTGACCTCTACCCTTTCTTCCTCTGTGTGTTATTACATTGCTCAGAACGGATGCCACATTGTTAGTTGGGGTTTTCTTAAATCTTGATCCTCTCAACTATGAACAATATTTCTTAAAATGGGCTTCTTGACGACGGTATAGTGGAGGCCTAGAGAAAACCCAACCACATAGGTACTAGCTCATGCTGTTGAGACACGAGGGTATAGTGGAGGTTTAGAGAAACTCCATTTTTCTGATAATTCCTGGCCCAAGGTCTTTGGCGAGCTTATACCAAAACCAACTGGATGATAGTGGCGGTCTCTACGGATATAATTCATTTTATGTTTGGATGGTCTGCCACTAAAGTGGAAGCTTATTCTTTGATGATTTTCATCACTTTCCATCTCAATATGGAAGGCGATGTCCATTGCTTCATATATAGTAGTGTCTCTAAAACCTGCAAGCTTCTCTATATGATCTCCCTGAAGCTCGCTAACCAATTTGATAAGGCACTCCTATGGTGAAGCTTTTAAAGTTGGCGAGTAACGTAGTATCTCGGTAAAGTGAATATAATAATATCGCACAGTCTTGGAGGCATGGGTCAAAGAAGCCAACTCCCTCCTCTTCAATTCTTCCCAATAGATGGACAAAAGTGAGCTCAGAACCTTTCTATCTCGATCTTGCAGTACGTGGATGAAATTGTTCCTTTTCATTGGGGAGGGGGTAAGGAGGAAGCAAGGTTATGACAGCAGTATTTGATATTTTTGGTGAACTCTGGAGGTTGAAGATTAACAGAAATAAGTCATGGGTGTCCCTTTTTCCATGACTAATGTGGAGGAATGAGTGCATTAAGGAGTTGAGGAGTGTGGGCTCCCTTCCAACCCGCTATCTAGGGATTCCTTTATGTAGTCGGATTGGTTACCTGTAAAGAAAAAACTGGAAAGAAAACTTGCAAGGTGGAAAGGTTCTATGATGTCGCATGTAGGTAGTTTGGTCTTGATGAAGGTTGTCCTGCCTAACATTCATTGTTTTCTTTATGTCCACTAGATTTCATATGGTTGGTTTTCGACAATGTCTAGAGAGAATTATGAAATGAATCTTCTGGTGTAGGTCAAATCTGGGGAGCCTGGTATACACCTTGTGGATTAGGATACGGTGGTGCTTGATAAAGACAATGGAAAGCTTGGTGTGCCCAAAATGGAATCTAACAATCGAGCCTTGTTATTTAAGTGGGTTGCACGAATCCGGAGAGATAGTGAGGATATTTGTTATAGGCTGATACAGGGTATGAAGGAGTGCACGCGTAGAGCTGCATTGATGTGCATCCCCCCACTTTAAGTGACTGTTTTGAAAGGTTATCAAGTCTGTTGTTCCAGATTTGCCAGGCTTGTTTCGATCGATGCTTGGTGATCGTTGCTTTCTAGAAAAATGACTGGACTGATAATGGTGCCATCGCTACATCTTCTATTTCCTAAAAACATATCTTTTTACTTCAAACCGAAATTCCACATACACCGAACAGTCATTGAGTTCAATTACAAAATCGAACATTGAATACGTCCAACTAATTTACCCATCATCTCATCAAAAGGAACATAAAAAAATCTTAAAAGATTACCCCGCGAAGGCGCTGAGGACGAAGGAGACGATCACGCACCATCCGGTGACCGTGGATGCAGTTAGCGTAGAGTAATCGAAGAAGTAGACGAGGCTAATCCGGGACACGCGGCTGCCGACGAGCGCCGAGATGAAGAAACCAAAGGTGATGTAATACAAACACTGGAGGCACACGATCTGCGACACGATCAACCACGGATCCCACACCACCGCCCCGTAGAACATTGCTCCTCCGGAAAACCCTAGAATTCGATCGAGCTCGTCGATCGCGTGGGGATGGGAAGCCTCCCGCGGCGATCACGGCAGGAGGGAATGGGATCTGGCGAGGGGGATCGGATCCATTCGCGATCGGGACTATGAATTGGTGGAATTGGGGCGGGGAGGAGAAGAGAATCGGACAGTGAAGCTCCTCTGCTTCGCGTGTTGCGGTTGCTGCTGACGATGACGGCCCTTCCTTTCTCGTCCTCCCAGAGGTTTCAGGTTCCGGTGTTTATTTAATTTTCCCTTGCACATCCTTATTACTTTTTGCACTCAATTGTTTATTTTGTTTTTTATATTTGCAGAAAGATCCTTGCATCGTGTTTTTTATTGGGATTTTTAACCACCAGATTTTTATAATCTTTGTCGATTATCTCCACGATGTTTGAAACAAAATAATTCCTCCTTCGACTTCGTAAACCTGCTACGTCTTACCCTACAAGCCTTGCCATCGGTCTTAACTTTATTTGAGTCAATTGTTTGGGTTAGTCTTGAGTTAATCTAACCAATGGAACTTCAACGATGGATATTCCACGCCTATATTCTTTCCACATGTCATCCCTTCCCCCCACTCCAAAGGTCCCCGTCATTGATTGCTATAACATAGATTTGCTGACTTTCTAACACATCACCAACGGACATTATTGACCTCTGAATCGTTACGGTAGAAGACCACTAGCAAAGGACCGGCTCGAACATCCCTCTCATTAGGGATTGTGCTCGAACTCCCCTCCAAGGGTCGTGTCCGGTGGAAGCGCGAGCGTGGCGGATCTGATGGACGATAACGAGCGACTGAGGAGGGATAACGTGCATCTCAACCACGAGCTCTCGCAAATGAGGATGCTCTACAACAAAATCATGCTCATTATGTCCTACTATAGCAACGGTCATCGTCAGGCAGCTATCCCCACCCCGGAGGAGGAGAAGCCACCGCTGGAGCACATGTCACTTAAGAGTTGCGACTCGGATGAGTCAAGTTAGGAGACTCCGGAGCAAGTCAAATCCGACGAGGAGGGATCCACCGTGAGCCTGATGTTGTTCGGCGTTCGCATAGGGGTGAATCGAGGGGGAGGTCGGGGAGGAAGAGGGCGAGGGCGAAGGTCGATGAGGAGGAGGGTGAGGTTTTAACGGTTAAATAGATGGGGGTTAACCACAGGGTCTGTAGGGTAAAGATTAGCAAGTTTACGGAGTCGAGTGGAGGGATTAGGTTGTTTCAAAGGTCGTGGGGTAATTAACAAAGATTATAGGGTCTGTCGAGTAAAAATCCCTTTTTTATTTGTTCTGTCCGATAAGTAAATAACAAATAATACATTTTAAGTTTTCCTACCACCAATCCTTATTCCTACTCCAATTACCTAAGGTGTCATGCTAGTTGGAATGTGTTAGGGATATTTAAAATCCAAAATTCAAACTCATCATATTAAGTGTTTTATCTCTCTTTTTTGCATGTCTCGAATCTGTGTTTATTTCTAGGGTTGCATTAGCTTGTCCATGGCTAAATGTCAGATTTTTTTGTATCCTTTTGAGATGAAATTGTGCTTGGATTTTCTCTACAACAATACAAGTAATATGCAATTAGCAGTTGTCAAAGGTCATCATGTTATCTTCATGGGGTGCAATACATAGATATTTGTTCAAGTCCATTCCAAATTAATGTTAAAAATTTCAAAAATATTGAGATAGGAGACAAGCGGGCAATACATTATTTCTAGGGATTATGACTTAGGAGGTACATGCTAGTAAGACAAGGTAGTTATATAGATCAAATTAAGGGATGTGGTCATTCCTACGAGGGATAAGGAATAAGGGATTAGTGATGACTATGTCTCATTTTATTTGATTGGTTTGTGGACTAAGAACGGGATAAATACTAAAGATAAATATTAGTCATGGATATACAGAATGATCGAGGGGCCATATGATTCTATAAATATATACTAACAAGGAGTTATTAGTAGAAGAATTGAGATTTATTATTATGGTTTAGGGCAAACATGTTATGTGCACAAGAGCTTATATATACTAAATGGCATGATAACAAATACCCCAACCAAGGTACAATCGTCTCTCCTCTTCTTTGTTTTTCCTTCACTAATATCAAAACCACCCGGTCATTTGTTTGCGAATATATGGAATTCATGTACTCTACATATCATTATTATGTCGCTAAAATATCGTTATTGTATTTAGACTCCTATGTGGTATAATCTCTTATGTTCTTTTCTTCTTCTTTCTATTTTCAATTTGCTTTGAGTTTTCTTTTAAGATGTGATTTTGTTGGAAGAATTGTTTGAAACTCTTAACTAAAGTTAGCTTTATTTTTGAAATATATATAACATATGTGTTTCGCATGAGATATTGAAGTTTAACACTTGTTCCGAGTCTAAGTATTCTATAAGATTATGATTCTTTAGCATCATTTTTTTGTTTATTCTTGATATATGTCAATCAATTTACTCATAGTTCTACTTAGATGCATGAAAAGGAAATATTTTTGTAAAATAGTGTGAAATCAAGCTTTAACATAGAGACACACATATTCACTAAAAATCTTTTTATGTCAGTGGATGTATATGAAATCAAACATACATACGAAATCAATCCTTAATTTAGATAATATTTTTCATATGGTTTCTCAACATCTATTTTACGTTTGCTCTAAGATGTCATAATTTTTTAAAATATTTGATCTTTTTTATTACCAACATTCATTTTCTTACCTTTTCTTCGTATTCAATTTAGAGAATTACTCATAATGCCAAACAAATTGATAGTATCTAATTTATCAAATTTAGATAAGCTTGATTGTGTCTAATGTGACATGTGAAAATATAAGTTTTGGTATTGCTAAATGCATGACAATCTAGATAGCAGTATAGATACTCTTATTCATAATCTTGGGGACGCTGCTAAGGCAGAGAAAGTTGCTCACAAACAAGTTTTCTGAGAGGTGGGAGAAGACGGAAAAGAAAGGTTGTAATTTTATTGTCTTACACATGGAGGATGATCCAATAAAGATTTTGGAGGCCCATAAATCAAGCAACAAGATACATAGAGAAATCAAGGAGAAGTAGACTCATGGAGGTAAATGTACAACTTCTCCTCCGTAAATATAATACATGCGAGATGAAAGGATTTTGAGAGTTCTATCGAGCATAATAACCACATGATTGTCATGGCAAGTCACTTGAGAAATGCATGAAGTGACATTCTTGAGAGAATACAAATGGCAATCATATTGAATAACATGCCATCTTTATTCAATATGTCTTCCACTATTTTAAAGTCCAATTGAAATATAAAAAGCATGAAAAATTTACCCTCTCACCTAGCAATCAAGGAGAATTTAGCTACTATGAGGAAGAGGACGACATCTTCAAAGTTGAAAAAGAAGATGCACATGCCATTTGCTAGAAGAAGTGTATGGGTCCAACGAGGGCACAATTCAAATTAAGAAATCAATAAAAATGGAAAAAAAGACCATGTGGATCATGTTAGAGTTGTGGAAATTTGGCCATTTCAATTCAAAATCATAGGGTAAATTACAATTTGGGTCCCCTCATGGGTCCAATCCTAAAATGGGTCTCAATCTTTAAATTATAATGATTCGAGGTCCCAGGACCGTTAACGTAATGCACTTTTTGGAGCTGATGACGAATATGTTCTTGTTTAAAAGTTAGAACCCAATCCCCATTCCCTTCTCGACAAGGGAATATTCATCATGAACCCCAAAATTTCTCTATCCTGAACAACCCTGGGATCCGAATCGTTACAATTTAAAGATGGAGACCCATTCTGGAATCGGACCCATAGATGAGGATCCAAATTGTAATTTACCCAAAATCCTAACAAGACAAAAAACATGGCCAATCTAATGTCCTAGAAAATAGGGTAAAATAATGATTTTCTTGAAGTGGTGGAGTGGGATGCTGCAAAGGTTGGAGGGTGAATTTTGATGCCACTACACAATTTTAACAAAAATCAAAGGACTGGTGGAATTTATGGAATTAAAGAAGGGATGATCAATATGGGGTTTCCTACGTTCATGGATTTGAAAGAGTATGATTCCGGTGTCAGATCTTCTAAAAATAAAGTTGTACAATTCGATTTTATTATGATTGCATATTTATAAGTAGATATAGAGATTTTTTGTTGTATATTAATTTTTGCATAAAAATGGCTAATTTTACATTCCTATTTTAATTAAATTTATGAAGATTATTCCTTGTGGTTATATTTGATTTTGATCTCTCGAATATGTGTGCGTGCGTGCATGTGTGCGTGTGCTTGTGCGCGTGCGTGTGCGCATGCGGGTGCGCGTGCGCGTGCATGCATGCACGTGCGTGCGAAATAGAGACTGATGTGACCTTCATATAGACATGCTCGATTTCAACTATTTTACGACGTTAATAAATGACTGTTTAGATGAAAGACATAGGAGTCTCTATTTTGCATGAAACTGGAATGACATAATATAGAGATATAATGATGAACTTTCATATATTCATTTCCCAAAAAAAGTTGGCAAAATAGGGTGGGAGGAGCCAAGTTATCTCCCCCCAGAGGACAACCACATTTCCCCTAAATATATGGGGAAAATGGGGACGCCTCATGGGGGATCTAACTCGGCTCTCCAACCATATTTTTCTATTTTTTTCTTGAAAAATAGATCAATGTTAATTTATCACTATATCCCTATATTATGTCATTCAAGTTTTGTGCAAAATAGAGACTCCTACGGCTTTCACCTAGACAATCATTTCTTAACGTTCGCAGAATAGTTGAAATCTACCCTGTCCGGATGGAGGTCGTAGGATTCTGTTTCACACGAAATTTAAACGACATAATATAAGGATATAGTTATGAAAATCCACGGAGGTATTTTCAAAAAATTAAAAAAAATAGGAAAATAGGGAGGGGAAGCCAATTAGGCAACCCCATTTTACCCTATATATACCCTAATATGCAAAGCAAGAGCTTTCCTGAGTGTTGCTTGACTGAAGAATGACATGAAAATCCTTGTCCACTGGTCAAAGATCAATATATTAGAATTGATTCACTGAGGTATATATGATCCCCTAGGTAGCAAGACATATGGAAATGTATAGTATTTCATAGCTGCTATTTGATTATTTTAGGTCAATTGCATATATCATCGAAGAAAAGGTTAAAGCTTTTACATACATTAAGATATATAAAAAATGTGGAGATATGGGTTTCGGAAAATTCTCAAGTTCAATATTCGCTCAGGTTCGTCTCGCTAAAAGTTTGATTCAGATTCGGTACGAAAATAAATGAACCAAACCTAAACACAAGTTTAGGATAGACTAAATAAACGAATCAAACCTAAAAATCATGGGTTCTCTCAAGTTAGATTTGTTAAAAGCTCGATTAAAACACACATACATATTTGTGAATCTTGAGATAAGTGGATTTTGTCGCATGATAAGTGAACTTTGTCTGGAGATAAGTGAATATTTACGAGATAAGTAGATTTTATTCCGAAATAAACTATCCTAAAATAAATAGTCACATCGTGGTTACATCATCCATCATCTATATGTCCAGTACTTTTACCATCTTTATCCTTAAATCAAAAGAACAAGTATAAACCTTACTTATCACATATCCCAACATTATTCCTTATCCTCATCTGAATAGATATAAAAATATATTATATATACTTTTTTTAAGAGAAGAATCCTTATTAATCTATTTTTAAAAAATGAAGAAGAGAGATAAAAAATCGAATGAATGTTATTCTAATTATATACACACTATATGTATTTCCTTTTCATTCTCTCTTATTAGAGAATTCTCAAGTTCGATACTTTCTTGGGCTCGATTCGATTAAAAAGAGCTTCAATTCAGATTCAATTCGAAAATAAATGAATCAAACCTGAACACAAATTTAGGCTCGATTAAATAAACGAACCGAACCACAAAAATGTAGGTTCGCTCATGTTTGGTCCGTTTACACCCCTAGGTTGAGACCAAATTGACTAGATTAATGAAGGGGTTAAGAACATAAAAGATGGTGAATTTAACTGGAGAAATTTTGAAGGACTTTTGCATTTGTGCATGCACATTTAGATATAGAATAATGTTCTATGCTCCAAAACAATGTACTCACATAGAACAAATCGAGCATAGATAAATGCAGTAAAGTGTATGCACTAACATTATGAATTCTCAAAGAATTTGTGGACGAAGCATCGTAGGCAACAAATTACACAAAAGATGAGATTCTCACAAAATAGGTTGATTTTACATCTTATGAGATATGGAATGAAAGAAAACTATAACTAGATCACCCCCATAGATAGGAATGTCAAGTAGAGATCTTGATCATATATTAAATTATTTAAGACAATAAAGTAAATGTTTATTGGTTATTTTAATAGATCCTAATGGTATAAGTCTTCCCGTAAAGAAATATGTTTAATTGATGATTGTGATGCCATTTTAAAAAAAGAAATAAAACATAGTGTTTGGAGGATTCAAAATATACAGTTGATTTATTTAGTAATGATGTTGACTCAAAAATATACCAAATTGGATGAGAGGTTCTTGTGGGTGTGGAAGATGAAGTCATGATTGATGATGTACATTTACAGGTAGTGGTTGGAACCTAGTCAATCCACTAGACCTAAAACAATTTATATAGATGAGTGGCTATCATTTGTACTTATGACGAGGTTTCATGTTTTTAGTTGATGAGAAAATTTGTGGATTGTATGAATCGAGTGCCCATTAATAAAGTGATAGCTTCAGCTCAATGAAAATAATAAATGATGATGTATGAACTTAACTTGATAGAAGAAAAATATATTTATGTGACTTACCATAGGTAGAAAGTCACATGTAGTAGAATGGTCATCCAAAAAAGTATTGAGCTAACACTACAGTAGATAAATACAAAGGAAATTTGATCGACAAGGTTGTAATAGATTTTGAGGAAACCTGTGTTCATGTGACCAAATTTACATTGTAGGGATGCTTTTTTCCTTAGTAATTATGTGGATTTGGAGTTATTCCAAATAGATGCCAAAATTGTTTTTCTCCATAGAAAATTGATGGAAGACATCACTGCAATAAAATGGATCTATACTAATATTTTTTAAATCTATCATTATATCACCCATTGATAAAAATACAGTGACGATGTTACTCGTTTCAGAATTATTTTTCATGCATAAAATTAGAGAGGAATGATATATTATTGTCATGTCATTAGCACGAGTGCATATAACAACGCTTATCCATTATGTCAAAACTTTAATAAATTATCAGTAAAGTTTGAAAAATAACAATCTATAAGCGTTGCTATATGAATCGTTGATGATGATATAACAACATATGGCATGCATCACCAATTTTAAATATAAAAAATAATTCTGCAATGAATAATATCATCACTATTTATTTAACAACAGGTGATATAGTGACATATTCTAACAACATTACTATAGACACATTTTGTTGTAGTGTATATACATGTGATATCATCATAGTTTAAATATAGATGGAAATGGGGATATAATTTATAGGTTAAAAAACTCTCTATATAGACTAAAACAATCCCCCAAGATAGTTGTATATCAAATTTCTAATTCGATTTCATGGCTAGTAAATTGGATAATTGTGAATGTGCTTTGCATATTGGAGCAGGTTCATGATTTTTATCATTATATGTTGATTGCATGTTTTCCGGGAGAATGCCATAGAGAGGTTAAAATTAAATGAGAAAAAAGTATAAACTATATTATTGAATTTGAGATGAAGTTCAATAAAGAGACGTCTAAGATCACTAATGTTAAGAACTTAAGATCACTAATGTTAAGAACTCAAGAACAATGGGTTCTTATCGAGAAAAAAATTGCATACGATATTAATTAAGTTTGGAATGCAGAATAATACTCCAATCCCTACACTGCTTATAATATAAAAAAGACAAGTAAAAGTCAATATCCAAGGAAGGAGTAGAAACCTTTTGATCTTTTTTATGCACTAGCAATAGGTAACTTTATGTATGCAGTACTTTGTACAAGACCTAATTTGGCCTATCTAGTAAGCTTAGTAAGCATATCTCAAAGTAATCATGGGCATGCACGTTGTGAAGCCATTGAGAGAAGTTTACGATATTTAAAGCCGATTACGTTGCATTTAACATATCTACCACTCATGTTGTTTGTATCAAGCATTTCTTCATAATTTAGCCCTTGAATGGGTCAAGGGACCAGTTGGAATATATATCAATAATTATGCTGCAACAAGCTTGATGAACAATGGCACAAATAATTCCACGGAAAGCACATCCAAATCTAACAACATTATATTCAAAATATAGCAGCTAAATAATAAATTAAGGTGATCAACATACACACAATTGATATATTAGTTGGTTTCACAAAACAAATTGCCATAAATATATACATCGTCGTTTATCTTTGATATTCATCATTATAGATTTGAAAACATATATGCTCTTTGATCCTGAAAACATATCCTGCACTTATCATCATACGTAATTAATTCGTTAAGATAGCAGAAAAATGCTGAAAAAATCGTAAGGCTGCGTGATTAAATCGCTGTAAAATTTTGACAGCAAGAATAGTCAAACTAGATGATATTTCTCTCTGTGAATGTAACAAAAAGCTAGAAGGTAGCAGTTCAACAACATACATACCAAGCCTAAACTATGTGCAGCTTAATGATAAAATACAACGATGATCTTCTAAATTGGACTTTATTGTTTTAAACAGAGAAATATAAACAAAGATACCTCAAAAAATACAAGAAACTATGGTGTTTTTTCATCTACAACTGATTTCCTATTGGGCAGAATGTTCACCTCTCTTCCTCCTGCTTCCGGTCCTCCTCGTCCCCACAGGTCTGGTTGTTTCTTCCCCTCCATTGGCGCTGTCCCGGTTTTCGTTGACAGACACATTCCTTCGACTCACTTGCCTTCTGAGCAGTAGGATTTCACCTTTTGCAGATGCTAGCTCTTCCGCGAGATTTTCGTTCTTGTTCACGAGGCTCTCCCTTTCAGCCCCAAGCCTTAAAATGGCATTTTGTGCATCCTCGATACCTTGTAGCGCTTCCTGGGTGGCAGTTCTCTGTTCGGCCATTGAATCTTGCAGCATTTCTTTCTGTTTTTCAAGCTCCATATTCGTGGCCCGAGCAGTATTTAGTTCTTGTGAAAGTAACGAGACATTGTTATTCAACTCTTCAAGAGATGTAGAAGCCTTGCTCAGATCACTTTCCAAACTTTTCCTGGATTCCAAAAGTTCCCCTAGTTGTCGACTGGAACCTTCAAGTTCTTCATTTAGCTTGGCAACCATCTCTCTCTCTTTCTGCAGTTCATATGTTGCGGCCTCATATTTCTGAAGAGCCTCTAGAAGCTCGACTTTTAATTCTGCATAAGCTTCTGAAGCCACTTTTAGTTCATCTGTTGCCTTGCTAAGATCCTGTGTCGCTATATCAAGATCTTCCTTGGTTGTTGCAAGTTCAGCGGACAACTCATCACGAGCAACTTGTGACTCGTTCAAGCTTCCGATCAACGACTTCTGAACTTCGGAAGTCTCACTTTGAACCTTTGAAAGATCCGCATTTAGATTTTCATGCTTTTCTCTGGACTCTTTAAGTAGTTTCAAGATTTCAGATGATTCCTTTTTAGAAGCTACAAGGTTTGTCTGTGTTGTTTCGAGCTCATCTCGTAAATGCTTCACACTTTCCATCTTTTCTTTCAGAGCGGCTTCAAGACTGTCCTTTTCTTTTGTTATTGTGACAACTGAAGCTTGAAGGCCTTCCACTTCCTTCTGCGTAATCTCTAATTTTTGTTCAAGCTGCTGAAGTTGCCTATCTTTCTCTGACAAGATATCAGAATCCATCTTTGCTTTCTTTGCCGACTCCATTTTCAAACTGTTAAATTCCTCTTGAAGAGAAGCAATATCTTTGTTAACATCATCTCTTTCCACCAGAGCAGATTTTATTTTCTCGTTCAGCTCATCAATCTTGGAGTCCTTCAAAGCAAGCTCGTTCTTGGTCATGGCAACCTCCTCCTCCAACTTTTCAACTCTTGAAAATGAGCTCTCGTAGTCGGCTTTTGTTTGTTTTAAGACAGAGTTCAACTTCTCGCATTCCAATATTTTGTCAGAAAAGGAGTTGGTCAAATCTTCAATGTCCTTCTCTTTGTCTTTTATTTTGAAACCAAGTAAGCTTACTCTATCCTGCAAGGCATCGATTTCATCTGTTTGCTCCTTCAGTTTACTTTCAAGTTCACCTTTTTCTTCACTAGCTTGTTCAATACGGGCATTAAGCTGATCTATCTGTTTATTGAGCTCATTCAGTGAACTTTTCTCAGCTCGCAGTTCTCGACCTAAGGCTGATATAGTGGCATTTGCAGTAGTCAGTTGATTAGATATCGCAGCTTCCACTTCCGTCAACTTCTTAATATGTTTCCTATGTTCTTCTTTATCGGTCAGCATCTTCCTCTCAAAGTCTTTTTCCAGCAATATTTTTGCAGTCTCCTTCTCTTCAAGCAGGGATTTCATCTGCAAGACACTTAGAAAGTGAGATGAATAATTTATACAAAATATACAATATCTAGCCTTTTATGAGATAAAATTACTTCACGAATTTTAAAATTCACAGGTTAAGTTGAGTATGGACAGTAAAGTTGACAAGCAAAACTCACAGATTAAGAAGACTGTAAACATTAATATAACAGCATCAAATCTGTAAGTATTATTCATGTACCGAATCAAGAGTTAATTGTGTTGCTTCTTTGTCCTTCTGAGCAATTGCGTACAATGCACCGAGTAAACCGGACCCAATTATTCCAACTGTATTTAGGACAGAGAAAGATGGATTCACTGGTAGTTTATCTTGTTGCGCATCCTACCAGAAAATGACAGTTAGCGCATTTTCCAAAACTCCAATAATGATGGTAAAAACAAATTCATGACTCGGGAAATCTCAAGTATACAAAATAGGGACGAATTTAAACATTGCATACATCCTGTATTGTCAATGTGATCCCCTCATCGATCTCTATTACATTATGGTCCAATGATGGTGTCTCCTGGAAAGTATCCGTCACAGTTGGCGGTGATGATGAAAACTCTTGACTGGTATCTTTTATATCCTGAGTTGGTATTGGAGCATTCTGACTGGAATTGATACTATCCTGAGTCGACAATGGTGTCACCCGATTAATCTCTTCTCTTGCAGTACCTGGGCCCTTTGTCTCTGGAGAGCCTTTCTCATCTAATTTAAAAGTGTGGAGGATAAATCAGAAAAGGAAATTGCACTCATAAGATGTGAACAAAAACAATGCCCTAAACAAAAGCAAATTCTTGGTATCAAATCCAATAATGTAACTGTCGAATCTCATCATACTTCTAGACACAATCAGGTGATTGCATATAAATAACTCAGATATCATATTTCTAGATTAAATTTGCAGAATGATATATGTTGAAGTCATATGAAAATACGAATCTCATCCCTTCCATATTTAAATTTCCTGCCATGCAATCTGAAACGAACTCCCAGTTGAGATTTATAATTTTATAAGGACCATCGAAAAAATAATCTAAGTATTTTCACATGTTTAAATCAATTCGGATTAATGTCACGTTGCTCAAGTATTAAAGTTATTCACTTGTTGAGGAGAACAAAAGAGATTTATAGAGCTAAAAAGAACATCCATACGATTTTTATTTATTTGGAGAAGGCTTATGATTTAGTCCCAAGGGAAATATTGTGCAGAATTTTGAAAAAGAGACAACTAATATTCTATACATTAATCTTATAAAGGAGATGTATGATGAGGCTTCATCTTGTGTAGGGATCCAAACTTGGAAGATTGACTATTTTAACACAAGCATTGGTCTATGTCAAGATTAAGTTTTAAGCCTGTTAGAAATATGAAATGTTGAAGCATAATCAGAGATAAAGGATAAAAATAATAATGAACACCAGGATTATTACATGGAACCCTACTCCCTAAGGAGTAGGATGAAACCACAAGAGAACGCCTCAAAGGGTTGATTCTTGCATTCAACTTTCTCATCAGATAAAGGAGGTCTGGGGCCTCTTAAATAACCTCCACAGATCCGTCAAGTCCCACCACTGGTAGATGTGAGAATAAACATTGGATGTGGTAATTGGATCCTGAAGTTCTGGAGCTTCTTAAATAACCTCCATAGACCCGACATCTACATAAGTGGGCATATACTCCAACAAAGTCTATTCTTTTTTATTTTGATTATGGACGATTTGACTAGTCACGCTTAGGATGAGATAGCTTGCGGTATGATGTTCGCCAATGATATTGTGTTGATTGATGAGATAAGAGATGGAGTAAATGAGAAGCTGGATATTTGGAGTCATGCTTTAGAGATTAAAGTATTTCGTATAAGGAGCCTAAGATTGAATATATGGAGTACACATTCAATGGAAACAATGGTGAATGATTCGAGATGAATATTGGAGACAATAACATTCAGAAGAAAGATTCTTTTAGATACTTGAGATCTATTTTGTAACATGATTGAAAAATTAATGGAGATGTTATTCATATAATAGATGCAGGTTGGCTAAAGTGGAGATGAGTCTTTACTGTTCTTTGTGATAAGAAAATCCCTTTGAAAATCAAAGGAAAGAACTACAAAGCAACTATGCGACCTGCTATGCTCTATGGATCCGAATATTGGCATGTGAACCATAGACATGTGAAGAGAATAACATTAACATAAATAAAAATGTTAAAGTGGATGTGTGCTCGTACACGAAAAGATCAGATTCAGAATGATGCGATCAAAAGGAAAGTTGGTGTAGCTCCGATAGAGGATAAGCTGAGAGAAAACCGCTTGAGATGGTTCGGTCAACTGCAAAGGAAGTCGATTGATGCACAAGTTAGAAGATGCAAGATTTGGGATGTTTGAGTCAGTTAAGAGAGAGCGAGGAAGGCTCAAGAAGTGTTGGAATAAGACTATCCTAAGGGATCTTAGTTATTTGGATTTAAGACGGAGAATGTACCAAAATAGATCTGAATGGAAGCAAAAAATCCAAGTAGCCGATCCTACTTAATTGTGGGAAAATGCTTTGTTGTTGGTAAACCACCTCTAAGTCCATCATCCAACCAAAGTCCTGCCTTTCATGTCATAAACCTTTAATGTCACTTTCTCTATATAGTAATTTGTCTATTCCAACCTCACATTTTTACTTAAAAACTAATTGTCCACTGGGACATAAGAGTTGAGATTCTCCAAAAGTTACATGACACGGATTTTGCAGTCAATACTTGTTACACTTCATTCTTATGATTGATAAAGATTATGCCTTGAAGCACAACACATGCATGCTGAACTTGCGAACATAAATAGCTGGATGAAAATTTATGTAATATAATGCTTGCCTGTGGAGTAAGAGGGAGCTTCATCCTGTCGGGCAACTTCTTTTGTGCTAATGCCTGCAATCGCTTCTTCTCCTTCATGTATTTTGGGCGTTCGATCTTCACTTCTAAATCCTCCATCCCGGGGAGTACTGCTTTCTTTTAGCCTCCCCCGGCGAGCTCTCTCCCTCAAGAAGGAAACCGGGTGATAAACATCTGCAAAATGCAATAACGAAAGCAAAGCACGCGAAAATTCAGAACAGGGAACACAGGACCAATCTAACACTGCAGACATATCTGCACCATACCTGCATTCAGATCTCCCGCCACTGCCTCCCCGAGCCTCAGAAGCGAAGACCCAACAAGACCAACCACTAGCAAAGCCCTCCTACCAACTTCAGATCCCTCCCCGTCGTTCCCACCCGGCCGATGCGGGGCGGCCATGGCCAAGAACCTCTTTGACGCATTTCTTCGAACAGGTGGCGTGCGGATGCGGAATGGCGACGAGTTGGGTGCAATCAGTGGCCGATGGCGCTGTGGCGTGGAGGTTCCAAGTGGGAAACCCATCGGAGCCGGAGGGGCTCTTCCACTTCATTAGCCTCTGCTGCCGTTTGTGCTTCCACTTCAGTAGTTTGGTCGGTTGCCAGTTGGACGACCCAAGATGAGGTCTTCGGTTTTTTGGGTGGCGAACGGACTTAGAGCGGTCTCTTTATCCGTGGATAGCCAATTGCATTACGCCACGTCTGCGACTGTGGATAACCCTGCTGCTCCCATCTGTCTGAACAACTATAGACGTGTTGTGTGTCTTACCCATTGTCTTTTTGATCGGATGATGCTTCCATACAGCACATATTTAGTCCAACTTATTGTATTCGATCTTTATCAAACGCATTGAAGAGACCATGACATGTTCTTGTATGTAGATCTGGTTAACGGGTTGCGGGTCAGTCTCTCCAGTCTGTGTAGTCCATTCATGGGTCGAGTTTGGATTTGGAGATTTAAGTAGAAGTTGACTTGGCTCGATCCGTAAAAAATAAAACATACACAAATATATGTCAAATAATACATGTATTAATATGGTACGCTTTAAGTTTTTCATTTTGTGACACTATTTTTAAATAAAATTCAATAGTTTACATGTCAAGTAATATGTAAACTACGTATATTAGTTATATAAAGTATAAATGGTATTAATAAAAGTATTTACACATATTAAATACCATTAAAAAAATCAATGGAAAAAGAACGAAATGGGTTATGGACCGACCCATGGCGGGCTTTGGACAAAGGTTTTTTAACCTCGGTCCGTTCGACCCGGCTCATGGGTGGATCAGCCTACATTTTGGCCAGGTCTAGTTGTATATAGAATATTTGGATGTAATCAATGGATATATGTAGGGGAAGCTACCATCCTACTTTTCTTATTTTTTTAAAAATGCTTTAGTGGATTTGCATACATATATTCCTATATTATTTCATTCAAATTTCACCCAAAACGGAGACTCCTATCCATATAGTGTTCATTTCAACTATTCTGCGATCATTAAAAAATGATTATCTGGATGGAGGCCGAAAGAGTCTTCGTTTTCGCACGAAACTTGAATAACATAATATACGATTATAGTGATGAATTTTTATGAAAGTATTTTTTGAAAAAAATATTTTTTTTGGGAAAATGATGGGAGGAGGGAGAGGGGGCTAAGTTAACTCCGCTATAAGACAACCTCATTTAACCCATATATGTATCCACTACTTTTCACATTCTTTTTATTTCTATTTTAACACATGTATCCTTATCATTTTGAAAAGGATACCGATAAATGTATATATGATTATTTTTATCCACTCTATTAAAATTGTATATGATAACATGTTATGGCTTCTTTCTTCGTATTAAATATAATTGTATGACATAATTTAAAATACTTATTTTATATATCTTACATAACAATATAGACCATCTCATCTAGTGATACATATTTGTAAAATTCACATGACAGATCTGGTGCAAATACAACTTTTAAAAATATGACCAATTAATTCAGAGCCATTCTGATAAAGAAAATACCAATTTTGAGGTTGATTTCCACACTTAGGTTTGTACATCATAAATGTTTAGTTTGTTGTTATCATAGATGGATTGATGATTCATCTACTTTATTCTTACATTTGTCTAAAAATTTTATTCTTAACCGCACATGTTTACACATTAATACTATATTTTTGAGTGGTCATTAATACCATATTCTTGCAAAAATAAACAAAGCTATAATAATCTATTATTAAAACATAAAATGCACAAAAATGTATATAAGGAAAGAGAAAACAACATAATAGTAGCAAGTGGAAATATATGTAAATATCATCACTAGAACAAAATAGGTCTATAGGAACACTTTTTTTAAAAAAAATCCACCACTATATCGATCATTATTAAATATATAATGGCGATATTATTCAGTGTGAAACTATTTTTTATACTTTAAATTATTGAAAAATGTTATATTCATTGCTATATCATTAACAACGGTCTATGTAGATTCGTTTATCCATGGTTATGTTTCAAAATTTTAATTAATCATTGGTAATTTCAATTCAAAATTTAACGACGGTTAATTAGAATTATGAAAAATAGAAATAGTTAAGCTTTGTTAGTTGGATCTCTATTAATGATATAATAATTACGGATATAACATTCATCGTTAATTTCAAATATAAAAAATAATTTTGTAATAATAATGTTGTCGTTATATATATATATTGCTAATTTCAAGTATAAAAAATAATTTTACAATAAACCCATTTTGTTATAGTGTATAGTTTGTTGCAAAATTAGTTTTTGTTCTTTTAATTTACGGCCATTGTTAAAAAGTACTGATGGAAGAAGCAATGAGCTCTCACTCTAAACATCACTCTGGACATCACTAAAAAACATGCCACTCATTATGTTTTCGATAATGGCAGTAAGCGGTGACATGAGTAGTGATGGCACGGTTGAGCGGCGGTGGTGCACGAGTAACAATGAAATGATGTAACATAGAGATCTGATTATGTAGCACGATGGTTGACTTGATTCACTAAGGACCTGTTCGTTTGGAGAATAGGCCCCGGAATAAGGGGCCTATTCTTCTTTCGACACGGAATTCTACGGTACGATTATTCCTCCCCATTTCATCTTATTTCACTCTTATTCCTATCTTTATCCCACCTTACCTACCTTTATTTCACCTTATTCTCCTTATTCCTATCCTCCAGCCGAACAAAGAATAGACCCTTATTCTCCTTATTCCCCATCCTTATTCCTGCTTATTCCCGAACCGAACGGGCCCTAAAGGTGTGTGGTGGTGGCATGACAATAGTGCGTTCAAGGATGGTGGCGCACCATGGTGGTGACGTGGCAAGGGTGGGACTACAGTGGTGGTGGCGCGGCAACGATGGTGATGGAGCTCCGTTGTGGCAATGCGATAAAAGATGGAGTGATTTGTGGTGGCGGCAGTGGTAGGCATGGAAGAAGGAGAAGGTGTAATGTTGGTTGGAGGTAGAAGTAATGATAATGTGGTGGAGGTGGAAGGAGACTGTGATGGAAGCAGTGGTAGAAGGTAGTGGCAAATTATACTAAAAAATCATCCATCAAATGAACTAATATAATGGTAGTTTGTCGAAGATATGCCATCAAGACAAATAAACTATAGTAGATTGACCTCGAAAACTCACCATCTTATATTTAGGCCAATTGATGGTTATGATAAGTGTAGTTACTCATGGACCTAGGTGTATGAGTGCAATATTGCTGGCTTAGTATGAGTGTTCTTTTTGGGCCTTTTAAAAATATTTTTTATTTTGTTTGATTTTTACTTTTATAATTTTAGTTTATTTTTTATTTTTATATTTCTTTTTTATTTTAAATTTTGTGAGAGAATATTTTTGAATTTTATAAAAGGTATTGGATTCTTAGCATTTTATAATTTTTAAATTTAATATAATCCCACTAAATGGGTAGAAAAATAAAGAGAAAAAGATTCTTGGTTTGTAATTTAAAAAGATATTTTTGAGAAAGATAAATATGGATATATATATATATATATATATATGTGTGTGTGTGTGTGTGTGTGTGTGTGTGTGTGTGTGTGTGTGTGTGTGTGTGTGTGTGTGTGTGTGTGGAAGGACAGTGAAAATGAAATAGGGAAATAAATTTGGGTTTGAAAAATTTTGCTCGAACCCCAAACCCTGGAGAATGAATCACCCCTCTCCTATTCGTATAAAGAAAAAACCAGTTTCAACAAAAAAAAGATTTTTTATTCCTCCTGCTCGCTTCTTGACAGTTACTGAAGAACTAAGCACGAACAGTTTGTAAAATAAAAAACCTATCAGGACAACATAGACGAATGTGAAGCTGACGCCCTCAGGGAGTGCACCCACCGGGCCCTCCATAGAAGAAATAACCATCTAGTGAAGAACCATCAAATTGCATTTTCCCCACACCATAGCATCTTGGATCAGTGTTCAGCACGGCCCCGAAATTGATAAACTCGTCGTCGCCATCGATACAATCTTGTTTGTAGTCCTCTTTGAACAAACATATTCTACTCACATGAGCAGCAAACTGGCGTCCATCGGCAGGCCAATTACCGCTGCCCATGCGCGGGCTCTTCTCGTCCGGCGGCGTGTACGCGATCCCCCCAGCTACAATCCTCGCAGCATTACTGTCAGGAAATTCAGTAAAGAGTTCTGCTGGCCAGTACCCCAGGACTTCATAACCTTGAGGAGCAGAAAGATCATCCAGAAGTAATTGCCATCTGGGAGGCCCGCTTTCGCTCTGTCAAAAGCATGAAACAAGGAAAATCATTCAAAAAAAACAGTGGTTGAATACGTTCAGGAAATGGGAGCTGTACAGCAGACTCTGCTGCAGTGTCCGAGCCGCCAAGTGGTTCGCATGAATTCGCACGGTCAGACCCACAAAAAGATGTGAATTCATACGAATCGCTCAATCTTGATCGAGCGGCTCCGGACACTGCAGCAGAGTCTGCTGGCGAGTAGACGATCCACGCTCTCAGGAAATCAGGGTTAGGATTTTTATGTTTATTCCTTTGAGAGCAATCATATTACGTGTAATTAAGCTTAATAGACCCCAGATAATATAGAACCAACGAGCATTGAAAAGATGATCACCATTCCAAAGTCGAGTGTAATATAATTCACAATTCCTGGCCCGTAGTGTAGAATAAATGCAGACCCCAGATAATACTTTGTGTTGGTGTACACAAATCCCGGGCACAACAGGTTGACGCATCCCTTGCCGCGTGACTGCATGATCGTTAATCAGCAAACAATATTAGATCAGTTTTCAGAACTCGAAGCAAGAATTATTTATGCAGAGATCTTAATTACTTGGTAGTATATGGTGAATCGGGGCTTAGTATCGCCATAAAAGTCCGGGTTTATCTGCGAAAAATCGACAATCTCATCAGAGAGCAGTATGAAATCAGCAATCCAATCCCATTTTATCTGTAGAACTAGTTAACTAAGGTTGATACAAACGAAGGATTACATGCCATCCGACGGACATGGCGCCGCTCGATCCTTCATTGCCCCACAACATGAACTGAGAGCCGCTGAATTGATGAGGTTTAACATCTGCGAGTTCATGTATGGAGAGCATCGCATGAGCTCCTTTGAATCTCCCAACACCAGTTCCTCGAAGTGCATACTACGAATACCATGCATGAGATTAAGTACTGATAAGCTCAGGCATTGAGATTAATTGGCAGATGTTAAAAGCAGATTTGCGACGACAAATGCATTGCTTTTTTTCTGGGTAACTGAAATAATCAGGTTATAATTTTAATTTGATGCCATGTAAACTTCAACTTGCCTAAGACATTCCTTGCCTTTATGCAGATTTATTGTGTAAAGAGAGAGGAAGAAAAGAATCACACAAGTCTAGATTTATGATTCTCCTTCTCGTAATAAAAAAATGCAATTAATAGGAGTATGTAAATCATCATTTTCATCCTTCCAATACTATGACCTCAAAATTAAATCAGACCTGACGTTAAATCAGTCTTATCTCTGTATCCTACTCCTATCTAACTACGTTATTTTATCTGAATCAAATATTTGCATGGTAAAAGTATATGTTCTTGGTATACATAGCTAGAGATGCAATATGAAAACAACAGTACTCACCGTACTCTATATATTGATCCTGGGAGACGATACTTAAGAAGAAACTCAAATTTAAGAATAACAAAAAGACTTTTTTATATAATCATATATTTTACAAGAAAAAATGGAATGAGAAAGGAAGGGACCTTTTCTTCTACTAATGGTTAAATTTAGCAATGATTAACACAAATTTTAATGAATAATCAAATGGATAAATCGTCGTTAGATGGACCTTTAGCAACAAATATAACATTTCTCGCTAATTATAAGAACACAAGCTAATTCTACAATATATTATATTCCTTGTTGTATATTTAACATTAGAAGATATGATAATGAATATTTAAATTATTCGTTGTATATGTCAATTTTCTTGTAGTGGGATGAATGTTCTCTACAACAAAATTGAGCTAAGATCTAATATTCATTGTCATATCTTCCATACTTATATGCATAACATTCATCACTAATTTCAAGTAAAAAATTGCAATGAATAATATCATCACTAGATATTTAATAATAGACAATACAGTAATGATTTTCATAAAAGATATCATTATTAACCCATTTTCTTGTATTACTAGTTAACAGATATTATTCATGACTTAATTTTTGAAATTGCAATGAATATCATAGTTGTTGCAATATTCCTAACAAGAAATCATATTTTTCTTCCAATCATTGTTAAATTTAGTGATGATGAATCTAACATAGATAAATCGTCATTATATAAACCTACAGCAACAAATTACACATTCATGGCTAATTACGAAACCAAAAAGCTAATTGCAACAGATGATAATATAAATATTTATTTATTTATTTATATTGAATGATATGACAACAAATATTCAAATCATTCATTTGCGTACATATATTATATTACAGTGATTATACTTTATTTTATATTTATACTTCACCTTTAAAAGAAGAAGATGTCAACACACCGTCAATATTTATATATAAATAACACTAGAGGAGTGTTCCTATGAGAGCCAAAATTTGTGAGAGCATGAAAGGGATGATTCTGGACCACATGATTCACCCAGGAGAAAGAAGATCAGAAGAGAGAAAAGAGAATCATGTGGTCCAGAATCATTCCTCTCATGCTCTCACAACTTTTTGCTCTCATAGGATCACTCCTCAATAACACTAATAGTAGAATGCACTTACATAGTATCCAGAGGAAGAAGGATTGGCATCTTGTAAAGGCATTTGAAGGGGAGGAAGATTCATGTTATGCTTCCTAAGCTCCTCTTTGCTTACTCTTCTAATGGGTACAGTTCCCTCGGGACAGTCTACCCTCTCCAAGCCAGCCTGTTTGTAAGGCTCCTTCAATTCTGATTCTACACGACGAACGGTGGAGCCTGAGAAATTTCGGTCCAACTGCGAGAATGACAAGTAAATGATTAAAAAACTTCTTTAAGATTTAACTCAATTTTTTTATTTCAAAATAATCATAAACACAAGTAAGCAGATCAATCCAAGATGAGTATAAATCTAAAAGTTTAGACAACGTTGAAATCTATCTGTTCAGGAAATCCCTTGTCTGATCTGTATTATTTAATCTTTAGATCGAGAGTTCAGCACATATTTCATTCTCAAAAGTCAAGCTCAGTTTTAGTTTTTACTTTATGATCAGAGATATATTAAATTTTGCATAGGAAAACCATGTATTTATTCACCTGAATCTTGTGATCTTTGAGCAAGGGATTATCAAAGGCAGGCTGTTTGTATATATCCACACAGTCAACAGTATCGCCATTTTCCATCTGCACAAACAACTCAGATCATTGCTAAAATATATTACAACAAATCAAGGCAACTAAAATAATTAAGAACAACATAAGAAAGACAGAATGGCTTGCCGAAAATGTTTTGATGGCGGGTTTGTTTATCGTTTTGAGTTGTCGTTCTAGTTCCTTATCTTCTTCCTGCGGACTCAAACCTCTCGCATCGACTCTCTCGTGATTTAATACACAGTAGAGCAGAACCAGAAGCCATAAGATAATTCCTACTCCACCTTGGAATTTCGCCATTGAGTTCTTCCCAACTTTGTTAATCAAAACCACAAAATTGAGGAGAATAAAATGGAAATCAAGCTCATGATCATCTGGAAAGAGAGAGAGAGAGATGGGGGGCAGACGATGTTGTGTAAAATACCTTCAGCTGCACATGCAGACTGTCAGACTTTCAATACCAATGGAGGAGTGCAGATGGAGTGATAGTCTTCGGAATATATAAACACGATACTCCTCTCAATGTATTAATTGGGATGTAATTAAGAAAGAGCAATTACACTTTCCAAATTTGTCTCGCCGTCATGATGAAGTTAACATTTCTGTTTTTGTGATGAAATTAATGGCTGAATTTTGTTAGGTCCAAATTTAATGGTTTGAAGGGTTGTCAATTAGTGATCATTTTCTTTCTTTCACGCTTGGTCTCCTCCTATTAAAATTCTGACTATTATGCCTATTTACATTTTAAATCACTATTTCAATTGATTTCCAATGAAGTGATTTTTTGAGATATATAATGCAAATAATTTACGATAACGCATGTTAGGCGGCTGTAACGTTTAGTACCGTATACACAAGAAATTCGTGAGTCAATCATCTCAAACTAGTCGGACTTTAACACTAAAAAGAAGATTATATTCAATACCAAAGGTCTATCCTAAGTATGGACAAGTATCAAGCACTATAACTTTAAGGCAATGAATTATTTGAATATTTGTTTTCATATGTATGTTCTAATGTTGATTGATAATCCTGCTTTATCGAGGGTCTAAATCTGTCGCTGTGCGACCCACAATAAAACGCGATTAATCAACAATTAACCCACACTAAAGATCAACAATTAGAAATAAATGTGGAGTTAAAATTTATTTTTAACTCTGCACAAATGATGTAAAGGGCAAGTATGCAGAGAGTTCGAACACAGGGAGCAAACAGTGTAGCTCAAGCAAATGAATGCACAAGTGAGTGAGTGTGTGATGTGTCTACACTAAGCAAGCAAGCAACTACAATTTTTGTGGGTTTTTAATTTTTAAATTTTTTTTATTTGATTTTTAATTTTGTATTTGATTTTTGATTTTCTGATTTTTATATTTTATATTTTATATTTTTCTATTTTCTTTTTTCGATATAGGAAAGTAAAGGCAATATAAGACAAGGCAAAGTGAAATATTTATAAAAATGCACGAAAATGCTCAAAAATTCAGAAAATAAATGTTTTTGGTATTTTTAAGGTTTTTACTGTTTTTGTGATTTTTGGGGCTTTTTCCAGATGTTTTTGATATTTTTAAAAGCTGAAATAAGAGAAAACAGTGCAAACAAGGTTGGCTGTGAGTAAAATGCAATTTAAAAAGAGCAACCAGTAGCTAAAAATCTTCACACTATTTTTCACATAAAGATAATAAAATAAGGAACAAACAGAAGTTGAGTTTATATTTTTTGGATTTTTCTTTGATTTTATCTAATTTTTTTTTGGAGTTTTTGGGTGTTTTTCAATTTTTAGTGTTTTTCTTTTGAGATTTTTAATGATTTTTGGACTGACACTAAAATAGGATAAAATAGACACTAGGTGAATTTTTTGGAATTTTTAGAGGTGTTTTGATATTTTTTTTGGTATTTTCTAAGGTAGACAGTACACAAAAAGGCTGTTTTTGATTTTTAATAAATATTAAAATGAAATAAAATAAAAAACTAATTAGATAGCGTTAAAGTACACCTATCCAGGAACTTAAGCCTATTTTTGTGGGATTTTTGGAGTTAAAAAGATATTTTAATTAATTAGAACAAGACTCCAATCATCAAACAGTGCTGGCAAGGGCATACATGCAAATAGTGAAACATCCAGGGGCATGTACGCAATTTTTCCACAAAATATTACTCTGAAACTTGCATTTTAAGGATTAAACACAAATATCCAAACCCGCAAGGGTGTATGTGCAATTTACCCACAGGACGCGTGACTTGCACGCGCCTGGGAGGGGTATTTTTGCAATATTACAAAGCTCAGGGGGTTCGATGCAATTTCTCCAAAATATTACAACTTGACATAAATGTTCATGGACTTAAACGAAATACACAAACAACCGGGGGTATCCTTGCAAAATTCCCACCCCCTCACGTGTACAGGTCACGTGAGGTGACGTGGCGAAGGACAGGAATGCAAATATGGAAAGTACGGGGGTGTTTATGCAAATATTACAAAATTATTACACTACGGACAAAAGTTTTAGTACTAAAATACAAATGCAAAATGCGCGAGGGTGGGGATGTAAAATACCCTCGGCGCGCGATCCAACGGCGATGAAGAGGCCACTTGACACGTGGCGCTTGATGAACGGCCGATGACGCTTCGCTGTGGACGTCTGAGATTAGATCTCGGGCGAGATCGACGGTGGCTGGGTGCTGATGATCGGACGGCCCACGTTCTATCTGGAAGGTCTCCTCGATCGGACGGCGGTGGAGGCAGCTGGAAGAACGAGGCGGAGCTCCGACTGGGCGAAGTTCGTCGCGCTCCTCCGGCTAGCTCTGATGGCTGTTGAGCTCCAAAATGGACGAGGAGCCTCCTGCAGGTCTTCTCTAACGATCAGAGGCGTCAAAAAGCCTCGGCGTCGGCCGAGGTGCTCAGGCGAAGGTGGCGGAGCTGGGAGGTCCAGCCACGCTCCGGCGAGCGTCAAAACTCGCCTCCAGGCGTCGTTGCTCGTTCTTTGACCTGCAAAAATAGTCAAAGGGTCCAGGGCAAACTGCCTGGACCCTTGGATGGTCGGGGGAAAGTGTAGTTCGCGAGATGGATGCTCGGCCGGAGGTGCGCTCCGGCCAAGGTACTTGATCGATCGATTTGGGTGATGAAACTCCAAGATTTTTTTGGGTTTTTGAAGCCTAAGCCAACAGGAATAAAATGCACTAAAGAAATAGCGGGGGGACTGCCCTCGATGGCCGGAGCCAGAGGATGAAGGGTACCTCGACCGCCGGAGTTGCGGGAGGTGGTGGAGACGCCTCCGACTTCGCGCGCCTTGGCTGAAGGGCTGGCGGTGGAGCTGTCACCTCCACGGAGCTCAGGAGCACGGGATTGGCGCTGAAGGGTGGACCGAAGGTGTTCAACCGAGGAGAGGAAGAGGGGGGTTCGTATTTGAAGTGTGGCGCGGGCGTGACTTCGAGGGAAGATCACGGGCGAATCGAGCAGATATGGGTAGATTTGAGGAGATGGCGATGGAGGTGATGGATCGAGGAGGAGATTTTGTGAAGGAGGCGGCCGTAGAGGATGAGCGGCGTGGCTTCGAAAAAGGCGCGAGGACAGGGGGAAAACGACGCGCGCCACGGGCTGAGAAGAAGAGGACAGACTGTTGACCCGCCGGTCAACAGTCGCAAGCTCCTGGTTGGTCCACGTGGACCAACCAGGAGAAAGAGAATAAAAAATGTCTTATTAATTCATTTAAAAATAGAAATAAGTCGAATTAAATTAAAGTTATAAAATGAAAATTATTTGTTATTTTATGTAGTATTTTATTATGATTTTTATTTATTTTTATGATACATATTTCTACAAGTTCACTTTTTAGCCTTATATAGGTATATTACCTATGTATTTTAATACTTTTATTTTTATTTTGTATTTTTAATTTATTTATTTGTGTTTATTATTTTCTAAAATGATAAAATACTGTTATGTATACAAATATATTTTTATTTTTATTTTTCTGATATGTTTTGTATATTAAATAAAATATAAAGGTGTTAAGTATAGGTATAAGTGTATGTATAATACCTATGTATCAACTATTATACAAGTATTTTTATTTGAGTTTTAATGATGTTTATATTCTGATTTAAATGCTCATAATTATTATATGTATTATTTACAACATTATAGAAATCAAAAAATAAATAAATAATGTATATAGAATAAATTGAATATTTTATTCAGTACAAGTGTACAATGAGGGTCCAAAACTCAACTTTCAAACCGTAGCTCCGCCAAATGCGAAACCACCACCATTGGATAGATTATTTTCTTCTATATACAATTAAAGGTGAGTACGCTGCATTTGGAGTTTTTATTTGTGAGATACGGGTCTGGGAAGTTGGCATTCTGGAATTTTATTCAGACCATAACTTTTTATCTGTACATTATTTTTCTGTGAAATCAATTTTGTATTTTTCTTTATTAATTTATCTACAACTTTCATGTACAAGGTTTCGTTATTTGATGTATAAAAAAGTGGAACCAAAAATAGGTCCCAAAATGAATAAATAATGAATAGAATGTATAGGTATTTTGACTGTATTTCTGACCTTATCTCCCCCTACTTTATTCCTTGTCGACCTATTCATCAAGATGCCTAGGTCTCGGGGGTTTTGGGTCATAAAATATTTACAATATTTTATTCTTTTTCTTTTCTTTATTTATTCTATAATTTTGGCCTTAATTACAGTATTTTATACACTATGGTGATGCACATGCATGGATGCTAAGATGGTTGATTTAAGGCTATTTACAGGCATTTGCTAGGGTTTTTGGTGCCAAAATGATAGAATAAAGATGATGAAATGTGGATTCATCATCCCCCTATACTTTACCTTTGCTAGTCCCTAGCAAACACTTATGCAATAAGTGCAAAAAGAAAAGAAAGGAAAGAAAAAGAAGAAAATTAGATTAAGTTTAATTATCGAACTTGTCTTCGCAAAATCAAAGTTTGGAGCTTAAGTCGGACCTTTGGAATTTTAGTGCGGTCGGAACCTTAATGAGACCCAAGTTTGAAATCCAACAGTCCTTGAGAATCCCAAAACTCTGTCCAAGTCTCCTCAATAGCCAGATCAGAAGTACATCAACTCATACGCAAACTCTTACGACTATGAATCTGACTCGTACAGTGTAAGTGATATGTAGCTCCCCACCTCAGAAGTAACAAAGAAACAACCTCCCCCCACCTGGTAACTCTAATGCCTCGGTCTAGCAACTCTTTCCTCGAGAAGCGGGGTATTCCCTTCTAAGTTCAAGTGCAACCGGCTCAAGAAGAGGGGGAAGAAGTATAGACTTTTGGGAGCTCAACCAGTGTAGCTAAGTCTCCCGCTGCAAGCTTCATGAGATGTAACATGGATACCATAAGCTTTTGCTTTATTGGACTATATACACTCCGGTGGGGTTATTAAATTTTCAATCTGACCCACCACTTTTTTGGAGTTCTCTCTGCATTTTTTCTCTTTTTCTCTTTTTTTTTTTTTCAATTGCATCTGTACAACATATCTACATGGTGCAGCATATATACAAGAAATTTTCCTCTTGAGCCAATAGACTATCCCTCTTTTGAAGCTTTATTGCAACCCACAGCTTCTGTCTTTAGCCTTCATTACCACTAGACCAAGTTGAGGTGCACTTCCTTCACTATAAGAAGAAGAGAGGTTCCGCCTAGAAGTACTACCCTCATATGCTACCCCAAGCCAAAGGAAACTGCCTCCTCACCACCTCATCCGTGGAGAGCTATGTGAAAGGTGCAGGTGTCCAAGTTAGGTCATTATCAACAAGAGTTGTGCGTGTGCTCCGAAATATTCTACTTAGGCAGTCAAGAATCCATTGAACTAAGTCCTGTGATCCTCAAAGAATTAAGTCGACTAGACCTGAAGTACCTCAAACCCAGTTCCTATAAGGTTCCTGTTATTAGGTAGATTATAAGGTCCAATCAAGCTCCAATCTTCGGATTTTACTTAGACTTGTTCAACTATCAAACTCAATCCGAAAAATGCGAATGCTATGCAATGCAATGCAGAAAATATTTTCGTGATGCAATTTTCAAGGATTTTGAACTTTTTATGGATTTTTGGAAAGATGATGATGATGCATATGCAGATGCAATTTTTTTGTATTTTTCAAAAAGATTTTTCAAATGTTTTTGGATTTTAATTTTGCAAATGTTTTTGGGGATTTTTGAAAGCAAAAAGATTTTGGCTGAAAACTAGGTTAAAATATGTACATGGGAGTGCTTCTTATATACAAGAAGTGGATTTTAAGCATTTACAAGGGTAAGTGGTCAATTTTATACATATATACATAAGATGGATTTTCTTTTTTTTTCTTTTTTTTTTGTGATGTGAATATTCCCCAAACTTATTTGAAAATAATTTTCACACAATTTTTGAAAACTATAGTCCAAAATAATTTTTACAAACTTTTTACACATATTTGAAAATCATTTTGCAAAGGCTCTTCAAACAGTATATATAGGTTTTTCAAATCATTTTTGCAACCATTTTTCAAACCATTTGCAAAACATTTTATTTCACACAAAGAAAAGAAATTTTTACAAACCACACATTTTTACAAAGGTTGAAAACATGTAGCAAAATATTTTCCAAATAGTTTTCAATAGATTTTTCACAAAGATTTTCAAACTATTTTTCAAACATTTTGCGGAAACGTTTTTACCTGATTGATTAATCAGTATCTACAAAAAGAATTTTGAGGAACAGAACATCTTTTTCTTATGAATTTTAATGAATTGTTAAAGAATTATTAGCCATATTTATTAGGAAAATACGAAAGTACGAGTTATGGCTAAAGTATATACACAGTATATACGACCCCCCTATACTTAGCTTGAGCTATGTCCTCATAGATCGGAGAGAAAAGAGAAGACATAACTCGTACTAAGTATAGACAAGTCTAAAGAATAAAGGAATAAGTAGATGAATCAATGAATCAGAAGTTGACCGTCCCCCCTATACTTAGGATCAATTAATCCTAAGTATAGCAGACTGTACACGAAGCAGGGAGGGTCAAGGGTGGGAATGAACAGATCTTACTCAGATTGTCTCCCCCTATACTTAGGGTAAGATATCCCTAAGTATAGATAAGAAGAGGAGACGATGGAGAGGATCGAAAAGAATAGAACAACTCGGGGTGCACACCCCCCTATACTTAGGACAAAGTACGTCCTAAGTACGGATACTGTCTACAAGGGCGGCAACTTATTGATAGATTAAGAAAACAGAAAAGGAAAAGAAGAAAAGAAGAAAATAAATTAACAGACGAAAGAGTGATATGAACAGATGGTTTGTACAGCGGAAGATGGAAGTGATCATCATGTACGAGATGCAGATGATATGAGTCAAAGAACACATCTCATACCAGAAGAATGGGGGCAACGTCCATGGTCGGCGGATCATGATCGCGATATAGCTTTAGGCGTTGACCATTGACGCGGAAGGTGGACGAAGATGACGGTTCGGATATATCAATACTGCCATTGTCATGTACCTTCCTAACCACATACGGACCTTTCCACTTGCTCTGCAACTTCCCTGGAAATAATTTCAGCCTGGAATCAAACAACCATACTTTCTGATTTGGCTCAAACTGTTTATGGCTGATATGCGAATCGTGCCATGTCTTCACTTTTTCTTTGTACTGTAGGCTGTTGGAAAAGGCTGTGTCTCTTAGTTCCTCCAGGGCTGCCAATTCTGCTCGTCTCTGGTCTCCTATACTCTCGGGATCTAAAAGTAGCTCAGTAATTGCCCAAAAAGATTTGTGCTTGATTTCCACTGGCAAATGGCACGGCTTGCCATAGACGAGACGAAAAGGAGATGTCCCCAATGGATTTTTGAAAGAAGTCCGATAGGCCCATAGGACCGAGTCCAAAAGTTGTGACCAATCCTTTCGGTCTGGGCGGACAACTTTCTGCAAGATAGTCTTTATCTCCCGATTCGATACTTCAGCAAGACCATTAGTCTGAGGGTGATAAGGAGTGGCAACCCGATGGTCAATACCGAACTCGTCAGCAAGGGCCCTAACTTTGTCATTGATGAAATGAGACCCCCCGTCAGAAATCAAAACTCTAGGTACCCCGAACCGTGAAATGATATTTTTCCTCAAGAATTTGCAAACGGTTTTAGCATCTGCGGCTCGGGCGGGGATGGCCTCAACCCATCGGCTGACATAATCCACAGCGAGCAAAATATGCTCGAATCCCTGACTCTTAGGAAATGGGCCCATGAAATCAATCCCCCATGCATCAAAAACCTCACAGAAGTGAATGGGTTGCATGGGCATCATGTCTCTCTGTCCGCAGGTTCCCATTTTCTGACAGTCAGTACATCCCTTCACGAACTCATCAGAATCCTTGAAGAGGGTAGGCCACCATAGGCCGGATTGAAGCACCTTCTGTGCTGTCCTTTTTCCAGAATGATGTCCTCCTGCCTCAAGCTTGTGGCAGTATGTGAGGACGCTATGCTGCTCTTCTTGAGGAATGCACCTCCTCCAGATACTATCCCCTCCTTCATGATAAAGGACGGGATCCTCCCAATGGTAAAACTTGGCCTTAGCTAGGAAGGTCTCAAGTTTCTGCCTGGGCCAACCCTGAGGGACTGTCTTGGCAACAAGATAGTTTACAACGTCGGCATACCATGGGAGTGAGGTGACAGCTAAGATCGCCTCATCTGGAAATGTCTCTGAGATAGGTGCGCTGGGCTCAGATTCCTCAAGATTCTCCAACCTGGAGAGATGATCCGCCACCACATTCTTAACTCCAGGCTTGTCCTTAATTTCAATATCAAATTCCTGAAGTAGAAGGATCCATCTGGTAAGACGTGCTTTGGCATCCTTCTTGGCCATTAAATACCGGATGGCGGTATGATCGGTGTAAACAGTTACTCTAGATACGAGAATGTAAGATCGATACTTATCAAGAGCGAAGACTACGGCCAGCATCTCTTTTTCCGTCACAGTGTAATTCCTTTGAGCGGCATCTAAGGTCCGGCTGGCGTAGTGAATGGCAAACGGTAATCCATCCCTCCTCTGTCCAAGCACAGCCCCAACGGCAAAATCTGAAGCATCCGTCATGATCTCGAATGGGAGAGACCAATCGGGTGGCTGAAGGACAGGAGCTGAAACAACCATATTCTTGAGAGTCTCAAATGATTCAAGACACTTATCATTGACAATAAACTCGGTGTCTTTGGTCAGCAAGTCGGTTAACGGTCGTGCGATTCGACTGAAGTCCTGAATAAACCGTCGGTAGAAACCGACATGCCCCAGAAAAGACCGTAACTGACGCAAATTGGACGGCGGATTGAGTTTTCTGATGATATCCACCTTGGCAGGATCGACCTCCATGCCCCTGTTGGAGACGACATGCCCAAGGACCGTCCCTTGAGTCATCATGAAATGACTCTTCTCCCAGGATAAGACAAGATTGACCTCTATGCAGCGCTTCAGCACACGATCTAGGCAGTCAAGACAAGCATCAAACCCGTCGCCATAGACCGAGAAGTCATCCATGAAGACCTCTAAACAATTACCCACCATGTCCGAGAAAATGGACAACATGCACCTTTGGAATGTCGCTGGAGCGTTGCATAGACCAAAGGGCATCCGTCTGAAAGCATAAGTCCCAAACGGACAGGTGAAAGTCGTCTTCTCCTGGTCTTCGGGCGCAATGGCCACTTGATTATATCCAGAGTACCCATCAAGAAAACAGTAATGGCTCTTCCCGGCTAACCGCTCGATAATCTGATCAAGGAAGGGCAGCGGGAAGTGATCCTTCTTGGTGGCCTCATTTAATCGTCTGTAGTCCACACAGACCCTCCAAGAAGTTGGTACTCTGGTAGCGACCTCCTCTCCGAACTCGTTGACAACTGTTGTGATACCCGTCTTCTTGGGCACCACATGTAACGGACTTACCCATTTTGAGTCGGAGATGGGATAGATGAAATCAACACTCCACCACTTTGAGATTTCTTTCATGACAACCTCTCGAAGATTCGGGTTCAGCCGTCGCTGGAATTCGCGCGATGGCTTAGCGTCATCCTCGAGATAGATGTGGTGGGAGCACAGCTTCGGGCTCAGCCCCTTGAGGTCAGCTATATTCCATCCGATTGCCTTGCGATTTCTTTCAAGAACCTCCATCAGACGAGATTCTTGTTCTCCAGTCAAATCTGCTGAGATAATGACTGGGTGCATATCTGGCTCACCTGCAAGGAATCTATACTTCATTGACTGCGGCAGAGGTTTTCTTTCAGGGCAACTGGGAGGTGGCAGATCTGGCTTCTGATATGTCTGTGTGAATGCTACCAGGTCTGCATGGGAGAACTCTCGCACTGCATGAATTTCTGACGAAAGGCGGCTGACTGAATTATCAATGTACTGTACGGGCTCGCACTCTGTCATGGTTGCTGGTTCAGAATGAATCAGACAAGACAACGGATCATCAAAATAGGCCCATTCAATGTCTGAATATGAGGGATCAGAAATAGAAGAACATGAATTGAAATCATCGGCACCATTCGTCACGATGCTGTCAGCCTCAGGTGTATCCTCATCCAGGAATGTGCTCTCCCGACTCTCGATCGCCATGAGCTTGAGATACAAAGAATCGGTAGGCAAGGCGAGAGTCGGTGCTACAGGGTCTTTCCAGTTAGATTCATCATCAGTCATCACGAAATCACGAACCTGGTGGACGTCTAGCTCTTCCTCTGTCATCTGCGCGGCTTCGCTGGACTGCTCGGAGCATTCTAACTCTCTGGCTCTGGTCTCCTCGATCGTCTCTATTTGTATGGTCTCGCCCTCTACGCGAAAACATACCTTCCCGCAATCGTGGTCGGTCACCGCCTTGGCTGTGGCCAAGAATGGACGTCCGAGTATGATGGGGGCATCGGTTACCGACTCAGGGATCTCCATGTCCAACACAACGAAGTCCACGGGGAATTTCAGGCCCTGAATGGTAACGACCACGTCTTTCAACAACCCCTTCGGCCTCTTTATCGACCTATCAGCAAACTGAAGGACTGTTCTGCTTCGATGAAGAGTGCCGAACTCAAATTGCTTGAGTAAGGCTGCCGGGAGAAGATTGATTGAAGAGCCGCTGTCTAATAGAGTACGATCAAACTGTTGCTCTTGAATCTCGCATCTGACATAGGGAGCTCCTGCATCTGGTCTCTTGGCTGGGAACTTGTTCTGAATGGTGCAGCAAGTGTCATGTGTGAGCATATGGATCTGATCTCTGTGCCTCCGCTTTCTTCTGACAGTGGTTGTCTCTCTCAGATTCTTTTTGAAGAAAGGGATATGCTCAAATGCTTCTCGTAGAGTCAGCTGAATGTGAAATCTGTCAATCATCTGATTGCCGAACTCTACCTCTTGGTTCCTTTTGGGATTTTCTTTTTTATTCCCCTTCGCTCGGCGAAGTGCCTCTGGGAAGGGGATAGTAGGGGCCTCCTCAGATGGAGGACTAGAAATAGGTTCCTGTGCCTGTGAAGAAGGGGGATCCATACCAAAATCATCATTCAACACATATGGATCCGCAATTTGAACAGAAACCTTCCCTTTATTCATATTTTTGTTGTTTTTGTTTTTATCACAGTCCAAAGATACAAAATGTGGTGACACCACAACTGGAGTTTCAACAAAAGGAGATGTGGTGGCCTCTGTACCACCACTGGCACCTGTCTCTGCGGCATCAGCACCGCCTTCATGTTCTGCATCAAAAATGGTGGCATCAGCACCACCGTCTTTTATATCATCATTAGCGGCATCAGCACCGCTCTTCTGCTCTTCTGGCGCTCCTGGTTCTGCATCCGGTTGTCGCTCAGAAGAGTCGCCGCCGGCGGGTATCCTACCGCTCCTAGTAGTAACAAAATCAGCATCATAATAGATATTATTCACATCATTCTCATAGTCACTAGGAGGGGTATCCTCTGAAAACTCTACCTGCTCAGGCTTCCTTTTGAAATTATTAGGGTTTGGTTCGATCTGAGCGGGTATGGCGGCTTTGCCTTTGATAATATCCCGCATCTCCTGCCGGAACTCATCCATTTCTTGCCTGAAGGAGGCTTGCTGTTCGGAAAGCAAGCGGGCAAGATCATCAAGAGCGGGGTTCTCAAAGGAATGGGGCTGAGAACCGGATGAGTTTCCCTGCTGGAAACGAGGCTGCTGCTGCTGGTACTGGGGAGGCTGGTTCTGAAAACGCTGAGGCTGCTCGCGCTGCCTCCACTGCTGTCCCTGATAGTTGGGACGAGGACCACTGTGATATTGCTGCGGTTGGGCATACTGGGGCTGCTGGTGTTGCTGCTGTGGCTGGCTGTTCTGGTATCCTTGGGCAGGGTTCTGCTGTTGGGAAGAGGATCCACCGTTGCCCCAACGGAATCCGGGGTGATCCCGACGAATTGCGGGCTGAGGGTACCGGTCGTACCAAATCCCATTGACTTCCATCAACGGTTCCTGCTCAAAGGAGGGTGGAGGTAGAACTGCCAGTGGTTGCTCCGGCTGATAGACCACCATCTGCGTGTCCGAAGATGGCGGTTGCTCTGGATGGTACTGCAGCAAGGGAACCGGCTCCGCCTGGATATGGTTTACCTGACAGTATGAGGCAGAGGCCTGGTTGGGGTTGCTGCCGCGGGAGGCAACCTGTGACCTAGGAGGCTGTTGGGAGTGCGATTGGGCCTCCTGAATGCACAACATTTGAGTTTTTAGGTCACTCATGGTTTTGGCAATCTGGTCCATCTGGGCCATGCCTTGATTTTGTTTCTTCTCAAGGATCTCCATGCGGTCCAGCTTTTCACTGATGATGCCCATATCGGCTGCGGCTGATTCGGCTTGAGCTGCGGCTACCGACACTGTGTTGGGACCGGCATCGATGCGAGCGATCCTCTGAAATGATCCCGCTCCTTGCGGGGGCTTCTGCTGTGTATAGACTCGGGCCTGGGTCATCACTGTGGAGTTTTCTGCCATGCCTTCGTAGATGGCCCAGACGTCGTCCTCTCCCTTGGAGAAATAAGACCCACCGCAAGAGGCGTTCACTAGCCCCTGCAGCTCCGGTGTCAGCCCGCAAAAGAAACTCTGAACGAGATTGGGCTTGGAGATATCATGGTGGGGACACCGGTCGATGAGCTCTCTGAATCGATCCCAGGCTTCATGGAATTGTTCGTTTGGGATCATGACGAAGTTGCTTATCATTGCTCTCGCTGCGTTGGTCCGGCCGAGAGGATAGTACTTTTTCAGGAATACGGTCCGGAGATCTGCCCATGTGTCGACGAAACGCCCAAGATGTTTGAGCCAATAGGCGGCTCTGTCAACCAAAGAGAATGGAAAGGCGATCATCTTGATTGTGTCCTCGGTCGTCAACCGATCATGGATGGTGCTGCAAATCATCTCGAATTCTTGGAGGTGGAGGTGTGGCTCTTCGGTCGGCAACCCATGGAATTTGGGTAGCAGCTGGATAGTGTGGGGCCGAAGCTCGAAATCTCCGTGGATGGGTGGGAGTCGAATCCATCGGTGAGTGAGGGAGGCAGCTGGGTTGTGCAATTCCCTCATGATAGTCTGTGGCGGCCTCTCGCCGTCTGGATCGCCTCCTCCTGCGTCTGGTCCTCCTCCTCCTCCACCAGCACGGTCTTCTCTCATCTGCGCTATTTCACGCATCAGATCACCCATAAATGTCCCCTGGTCTCGGATCTGTCTCTGCATGGTTTCCAGGGATGCTAACAACGAATTGTTGATGGCCGCCTGATCAAATACGAATGGAGGGTGATCATGGTCATCTGGGTGATCGCCTCTGTCTGACATGACTGGATCTTCTGTAAAAGCAAAAGAGGCCATCTCAGGTGCTGTAGAATGATCTGAACTCTGTGATGCACTGAAATCTGAAATAATTGGACTGAGAGAAGGAGAATGGGAAGAATGGTCGAGGGGGAACAGGGCGGATGTATACTCAGGCTCGGAGAGCGGACTCTCCGAGGTAGTCCTAGATGAATAAGGAGGAGTGCGGGATAGCGGTGCCGACAGGGTCGGCCTAAGAGATCTCCGTCCCATCATCTTGATTATTAAGAAGAGTAGAGGAAAGGCAAGAGAAGAAGAAGAGGAGTAAGAGTAAAATGCAACAAAATTGCGCACGATTGTGCGGTGTTTTTGATCTTGACCTAGATAAATCTAGCAATCAAACACAAAGCAAGGGTAAGTTCACCAACTCAACACATGAAGCCGTGAAAGTTCGGCTTTTATCTTTTCAGTTTTAGCTTGATTCAGGAATTTATCTTTTAACGAGTCCTTAGAACGCTACGCCTATAGGAGAGAGAGTACTGCCGGAAAAGTATCCCGTACTTGTCCTCCTCCTGTGTAACCTGTAGCTTGTGCAGTTGAGGTCCTTGTAACCCTTCCTGGATCCCTACTCAGCCAAAGAATAAGAGAGGAAGCCAATAGGCGAAACCGATACTTCGGAACTCGCTCGCAACGGAATCACCCGTGAGCGTGCAAGAACCTACTCGGACGCAAGACGATGAGACAGACACCCCCGTGAAGGCGTGGCCTATGCTCGATACTTCGGACAAGGTCGATGCTCTCACAATAGAGAGTCACCAATGTTGACCAAGCCCTACTCGTCTACGTACGATAGAAGCGCCAATACTTCGGTAATCCAGGCGATACACAAGGCAGCCACAAGCTGGGTTTTTGGCTCTAATCCTTACGAAGCGCTCACCTCACTTGGAAGGAGACCTTCCCATGCAACCTGAATACAAGTGAGGGTATTACTCACCCCAAGCAATGAATCCAATTACCTTTTTTATTTTGGTCAAGTTTTCTTAGCAGTCCCTTTTTTAATTTTTTTTTTGGTGTTATCGCTTCTTTTGAGTAAATTCAAACAAGCGCCTAACGATTTTTGTATTTTCTTTATCCTACTTTGTTCCAAAAACAGAGGGAGAAAAGAGTCGGAAAAGCCGTGCAAGTCGACACAAAGATGGAGATCTCACCTTTGTGCCTAAATGATGCGTGCAAAGTAAGAAGACTTACAGTGAATCCCAGCTCTCTCCATGCGGGATGCAAAGCAGAAATTTATAACCTAAACTACATGCCGGTATGCACACGGAAATCGTCCTAGGTTAGGCAACTGCTAGCGTGAAGAACCACAAGTTAATTATCAACTCCCAATCCGAGTGTCCGGTCTTGGCTCACCCCTCCTCTTCTCGACACACTCGAGTTCAGGAGTAGCGCTTGATGGGGCTCGCTCACGGCGCGTGGATCAAAAGTGGATAACCAACTGTTTAATTAGTCTAAGTCCAAATACGCACTATAGGAGCATGCAAAGATAATTAGGTGTTTGGACCTATTCTAATCGAGTCAAGCAGGACCTAAAACTAAGAGCTCAATCCACAAAATAAATGAAAAAGGAAAACAAAACCGGAAAATGACAAGCGATGAAAACTCGTCAAAAACCGCGGTGAGCCCCCAAGTGAACAAACACTTGGAAATTGGGCCCGGTAGTGTCCAAGTCCAAAGTACCTGTATTATTACAAATTAATAGTCTCTCTCTCTCACAAAAATAAATGCAAGCTAGACTACCACTCAATCTCACTCCTCCTGCTCTCTACTGCCGGCTTGGCTAAAGAATAGCCGGCTCCGCGTCCCAAGGTTGCTTCGGGTCACCTAGGCGATCCGCCCCCCTCGCAAGAAGACAAGAAAAGAGAATGGTCAGAAAGCTCAATCAAAATATACTAAGAGTGTAAGAGAGGTAAATGCAGCTATGGTAAACAATCAACACACAATCACTAAAGAAATAAACTACTCGCTGTTGCTCCCCGGCAACGGCGCCATTTGATAATCCTGCTTTATCGAGGGTCTAAATCTGTCGCTGTGCGACCCACAATAAAACGCGATTAATCAACAATTAACCCACACTAAAGATCAACAATTAGAAATAAATGTGGAGTTAAAATTTATTTTTAACTCTGCACAAATGATGTAAAGGGCAAGTATGCAGAGAGTTCGAACACAGGGAGCAAACAGTGTAGCTCAAGCAAATGAATGCACAAGTGAGTGAGTGTGTGATGTGTCTACACTAAGCAAGCAAGCAACTACAATTTTTGTGGGTTTTTAATTTTTAAATTTTTTTTATTTGATTTTTAATTTTGTATTTGATTTTTGATTTTCTGATTTTTATATTTTATATTTTATATTTTTCTATTTTCTTTTTTCGATATAGGAAAGTAAAGGCAATATAAGACAAGGCAAAGTGAAATATTTATAAAAATGCACGAAAATGCTCAAAAATTCAGAAAATAAATGTTTTTGGTATTTTTAAGGTTTTTACTGTTTTTGTGATTTTTGGGGCTTTTTCCAGATGTTTTTGATATTTTTAAAAGCTGAAATAAGAGAAAACAGTGCAAACAAGGTTGGCTGTGAGTAAAATGCAATTTAAAAAGAGCAACCAGTAGCTAAAAATCTTCACACTATTTTTCACATAAAGATAATAAAATAAGGAACAAACAGAAGTTGAGTTTATATTTTTTGGATTTTTCTTTGATTTTATCTAATTTTTTTTTGGAGTTTTTGGGTGTTTTTCAATTTTTAGTGTTTTTCTTTTGAGATTTTTAATGATTTTTGGACTGACACTAAAATAGGATAAAATAGACACTAGGTGAATTTTTTGGAATTTTTAGAGGTGTTTTGATATTTTTTTGGTATTTTCTAAGGTAGACAGTACACAAAAAGGCTGTTTTTGATTTTTAATAAATATTAAAATGAAATAAAATCAAAAACTAATTAGATAGCGTTAAAGTACACCTATCCAGGAACTTAAGCCTATTTTTGTGGGATTTTTGGAGTTAAAAAGATATTTTAATTAATTAGAACAAGACTCCAATCATCAAACAGTGCTGGCAAGGGCATACATGCAAATAGTGAAACATCCAGGGGCATGTACGCAATTTTTCCACAAAATATTACTCTGAAACTTGCATTTTAAGGATTAAACACAAATATCCAAACCCGCAAAGGTGTATGTGCAATTTACCCACAGGACGCGTGACTTGCACGCGCCTGGGAGGGGTATTTTTGCAATATTACAAAGCTCAGGGGGTTCGATGCAATTTCTCCAAAATATTACAACTTGACATAAATGTTCATGGACTTAAACGAAATACACAAACAACCGGGGGTATCCTTGCAAAATGCCCACCCCCTCACGTGTACAGGTCACGTGAGGTGACGTGGCGAAGGACAGGAATGCAAATATGGAAAGTACGGGGGTGTTTATGCAAATATTACAAAATTATTACACTACGGACAAAAGTTTTAGTACTAAAATACAAATGCAAAATGCGCGAGGGTGGGGATGTAAAATACCCTCGGCGCGCGATCCAACGGCGATGAAGAGGCCACTTGACACGTGGCGCTTGATGAACGGCCGATGACGCTTCGCTGTGGACGTCTGAGATTAGATCTCGGGCGAGATCGACGGTGGCTGGGTGCTGATGATCGGACGGCCCACGTTCTATCTGGAAGGTCTCCTCGATCGGACGGCGGTGGAGGCAGCTGGAAGAACGAGGCGGAGCTCCGACTGGGCGAAGTTCGTCGCGCTCCTCCGGCTAGCTCTGATGGCTGTTGAGCTCCAAAATGGACGAGGAGCCTCCTGCAGGTCTTCTCTAACGATCAGAGGCGTCAAAAAGCCTCGGCGTCGGCCGAGGTGCTCAGGCGAAGGTGGCGGAGCTGGGAGGTCCAGCCACGCTCCGGCGAGCGTCAAAACTCGCCTCCAGGCGTCGTTGCTCGTTCTTTGACCTGCAAAAATAGTCAAAGGGTCCAGGGCAAACTGCCTGGACCCTTGGATGGTCGGGGGAAAGTGTAGTTCGCGAGATGGATGCTCGGCCGGAGGTGCGCTCCGGCCAAGGTACTTGATCGATCGATTTGGGTGATGAAACTCCAAGATTTTTTTGGGTTTTTGAAGCCTAAGCCAACAGGAATAAAATGCACTAAAGAAATAGCGGGGGGACTGCCCTCGATGGCCGGAGCCAGAGGATGAAGGGTACCTCGACCGCCGGAGTTGCGGGAGGTGGTGGAGACGCCTCCGACTTCGCGCGCCTTGGCTGAAGGGCTGGCGGTGGAGCTGTCACCTCCACGGAGCTCAGGAGCACGGGATTGGCGCTGAAGGGTGGACCGAAGGTGTTCAACCGAGGAGAGGAAGAGGGGGGTTCGTATTTGAAGTGTGGCGCGGGCGTGACTTCGAGGGAAGATCACGGGCGAATCGAGCAGATATGGGTAGATTTGAGGAGATGGCGATGGAGGTGATGGATCGAGGAGGAGATTTTGTGAAGGAGGCGGCCGCAGAGGATGAGCGGCGTGGCTTCGAAAAAGGCGCGAGGACAGGGGGAAAACGACGCGCGCCACGGGCTGAGAAGAAGAGGACAGACTGTTGACCCGCCGGTCAACAGTCGCAAGCTCCTGGTTGGTCCACGTGGACCAACCAGGAGAAAGAGAATAAAAAATGTCTTATTAATTCATTTAAAAATAGAAATAAGTCGAATTAAATTAAAGTTATAAAATGAAAATTATTTGTTATTTTATGTAGTATTTTATTATGATTTTTATTTATTTTTATGATACATATTTCTACAAGTTCACTTTTTAGCCTTATATAGGTATATTACCTATGTATTTTAATACTTTTATTTTTATTTTGTATTTTTAATTTATTTATTTGTGTTTATTATTTTCTAAAATGATAAAATACTGTTATGTATACAAATATATTTTTATTTTTATTTTTCTGATATGTTTTGTATATTAAATAAAATATAAAGGTGTTAAGTATAGGTATAAGTGTATGTATAATACCTATGTATCAACTATTATACAAGTATTTTTATTTGAGTTTTAATGATGTTTATATTCTGATTTAAATGCTCATAATTATTATATGTATTATTTACAACATTATAGAAATCAAAAAATAAATAAATAATGTATATAGAATAAATTGAATATTTTATTCAGTACAAGTGTACAATGAGGGTCCAAAACTCAACTTTCAAACCGTAGCTCCGCCAAATGCGAAACCACCACCATTGGATAGATTATTTTCTTCTATATACAATTAAAGGTGAGTACGCTGCATTTGGAGTTTTTATTTGTGAGATACGGGTCTGGGAAGTTGGCATTCTGGAATTTTATTCAGACCATAACTTTTTATCTGTACATTATTTTTCTGTGAAATCAATTTTGTATTTTTCTTTATTAATTTATCTACAACTTTCATGTACAAGGTTTCGTTATTTGATGTATAAAAAAGTGGAACCAAAAATAGGTCCCAAAATGAATAAATAATGAATAGAATGTATAGGTATTTTGACTGTATTTCTGACCTTATCTCCCCCTACTTTATTCCTTGTCGACCTATTCATCAAGATGCCTAGGTCTCGGGGGTTTTGGGTCATAAAATATTTACAATATTTTATTCTTTTTCTTTTCTTTATTTATTCTATAATTTTGGCCTTAATTACAGTATTTTATACACTATTGTGATGCACATGCATGGATGATAAGATGGTTGATTTAAGGCTATTTACAGGCATTTGCTAGGGTTTTTGGTGCCAAAATGATAGAATAAAGATGATGAAATGTGGATTCATCATTGATCATTCCCACAACAAAGTGAGTCTATATTAGCGTTTTCTTTAACTCAGATTATATCTTTTTTTATTTAAAATTATCGACTAATGTCATATTTATTGTTATATCATTAGCGATGATCCCATAACTTACCCACTATTATTTTTTTCAAAATTTTAGCTAACCATCGTTAGAATTTGAACTAAAAAAGGGCGAGACGTGGTGGCGACCAAGGTGGAATTGCACTAGAAGACGAAACCACAAGAAGGCAAAATAAGATAAATAAATAATATATGCACATTCTAAATTAAATAATAAATAGAATTAATATGAATAAAATAATATACATAAAACATAAATAATATAATAAATTAATTTATTTTGAGTTTAAAAATATTAAGTAATTTAACATAAATAGTTAAAATATTTGGTTAGTGTAACTTATAGATATAAATTACCTATATATTAGTATATCGATTGCAAACTACTATTCTAAAAAATAGGTTATAGATTTTTATATCTTCTTAATTTAACGTACTATTTAGTGACTATAAATATATTATTATTTTATTTGTATATGATATTTAAATAATTAATAAATACTAATATGTATAATATATGTACAGTATGCCTATTATATTAAGTATAAATAAAATTTTAAATATTTTTAATACATATTTTTTATTTTATTTATTTAAAACATTTTTAAGAGTTTTAAAGATTTTTCCACCATATCTTTACATTTACAATAGGTAGTACTATTTACCTACATATTACTATATACATTTATTTTTGGTTATTTTTGTCTTTTTAAATTTTTTATTTGTATTTCATAATTATTATAAAATATATGGAAAGTAATATAAGTATAAGTAAAAGAAAATAGAAAGAATAAGATAACAACAATTTAATATTCAATTGTACATATACCAACAATACCCCACGAAGTCGACTTTCACATCTTAAGTTCGATTTTAATGAAATCCATCTTTATTTCAAAGATAATTTTATTGTGAATAGAATGAAAGTGATTTTGTCAATTTGAGTTTGTATTGAGAAGATATGAAGCTTTAAACATTGGTTTTACAACTTTTTAGGTATAATGTATCATGATATCTATATAAGATATAATTAAGAAGATATTTTTATTATTTAGTATATATTTTTTATGTATAATCAAGAAGAAATAATTTATTTTGAGGTAATGTTGATGATAAATAAAATAATAGAATATAACACTGGAAATAACGTGTATATATACATTTAATGATTTGTAATTTTGATGTTTTATATATTAGGACTCACCTATTTTATTCTGTTGTCAACCATGTCAATATTGACATAGTCTCGAGGTTTAGGATCCTTCTTTACGCATTTATATATTTACGTCATCCTTTCTTTAATTATTGTAATATTTATTCTTTTATTTTGATATAAATAAATGTTAAAATATATTGATAACAATTGATGCTTATGTCTTAATATAGCCTAAATGAAAGAATAAAGGCGATGAATCATTGATTCACAATCATATGTGTAAACAACATCTTATAGTAGGTGGCACACGTAATCAATCTAGGTTGGTGGAAAGATCCGATTGGTTCAAGTAGAAAGCTCGTGTTGGGAGACTTTGATCATTGTTTTCACTCAGGAGAGTTTCGACGTTAACTACCTATGTCACTTGTATTAAGGCTCTAGGTATATATGTGTAATAATGCATGCACGCGTATATAAATATGAATGTATTTTCATATATTTTTATATCTAATTAATTTTAAAAATGTTTTGAATTTTTATAAAAAGGTTTTGTACTCATCATTTTATGATTTTATAATAAATTAATATCATTAAATAGGTAGAAAAATATATAGAAGATTTTTGGGTTGTAATATGAAAAGGTGTTTTTGCAGTGACTCTTGGAGTTTTTAGATTTTAAGGTATTTTATAAAATTTGAAACAAAATATAATAATGTAAATATATAAACTTTGAAAAGAAACAGGGGAATAAACATGGAATGGTCCAAAAAATACTAAGAGTATGTTCAAATATTTGATGAAGAATAATCTATCTATATATAAACGTACTGAATTTTTAAACACAATTCCGAAGAACCAATGGTTCATTTGGTTGCAGGGTTGGACAATGTTAGGTCAGGTTGGGGTACTATTCACAGGGGTACCCCCTCCTCACAATTTCCTATTCACCTAACCCAACCCAACCCTGCCCAACCCTGCAACCAAACGAACCCCAAAGGTTAACCCTCCAACAAACCATCAAGTACCCCCTCTCTCTCCCTCTCCATTTTTTTCCTGTTCTATTCTTATATGGATGTGATGTTGTTATCATTGTGCCTAATTGCAGAGACTTATTCTGGAAAAGTGGTAGATGCTATACCCACGTTTTAATTGACAGAGCAGGCGATGGAGCATCGTCTACCTCGGCTTACAGCCAGCAATAAAGAGCAACCTTCCTTAGGAGAAGATGAACAATAAAAGGAGGTCGGGTGTTTGGATGGAGTGTTATCTTGTAGAAGATAAATTTTACAAGGGATTTTTAGCCGGCAGACCCTATAATCTTTTGCAATTACCGCTACGACCTTTGAAACATCGTAATTCCTCTCCTAACCCTGTAAGCTTGCTAACCCTTACCCTACAGACCCTGCGGTTAAGCCCCCTTAATTTACCCGTTAAAATTGACCAGATTCCGTTATGTTCCTTTATACTATACCCATTTTGTTTATTAAATTTACATTGAATGCCACTTTATCATCCGACATCCCCCGTTGCCGTCGCTGCTCGGCCTCCCCCCGGCCCCGGCGATGCTGCTCCCCCCCGCCCCCAGCCGCCACTGCTTCGATGGAGGCCTCCCCTGGCCGCCGCTGCTGCTATGGAGGCCCCCCTGCTCGGCCGACGAAGGCCCCCACCCTGCCCGCTACTGCTGCTCCCCCCTCCCCCCCGCCCCGACGAGGACCCGCTGCTGCTTCCCCCCACCCCCCGACCGCCGCTGCTTCCCCCCACCCTCAGCGCGATGGAGCTCCCCACCCCCCGCGCGATGGAAACCCCCCCCCCCCCCCCCCCCCCCCCGCGCCGACGATGGAGGAGCCCCCACCCCCTGGCCGCCGCTGCTGCTTCCCCCCACCCCCGACACGATGGAGCCCCTCCCCCCGCGCGATGGAGCCCCGATGGATCCCCCACCCCCCGACGCAATGGAGCCCCTCCCCCCTGCGCGATGGAGCCCCGATGGATCCCCCCATCCCCCGCGAGATGGAGGAACAACCCCCCCCCCTCCGGCGATGTCGCCGTTGCTGCTACACGCCCGCCCCTCCCCTACGCGCCGCCGCAGCGCCCCTGCTGCTCTCCCGATGATGCAGCCCCCCGCTTCCCCCGGCAATGAGCCCCCCCATGCCTCCCCCTGCTTCCCCCGTTGATGGAGTCCCCCCTGCTCCGCTGATGGAGGACCGCTGCTGTTCTCCAGACGATGGAGCCTCTGCTGCTCTCCAGACGATGGAGCCCGCCCCCCTGCTTCCCCCGTGGATGGAGGCCCCCTGTGGATGGACCCTCGTCTCCGTCGATTTATTTTTTCCTATTTTTTTCAACTCGATAGTTAATTGGTTATGTTAACTCAAGACTAACCCAAGTAACTAACTCAAATATAGTTAGAATTGACGGCAGGGTTTGTTGGATAAGACGGAGCAAGTTTACGAGGTCGGGGGAGGAATTACGATGTTTCAAAGGTCGTAGCGGTAATTGCAAAAGATTATAGGGTCTGTCGGGTAAAAATCCCATTTTACATAAAAATACTAATAGGTGGATAACTTCTTTTTTGTTTTTTTTATAATTGGATGGTAGGTTTGTCGTTGCAAGAATTTATTGTAATGTAATTGTATTGAAATTCGAAAAAATGATTAGATATTGAGTATTTTATATTTTTATATAATAAGACGGTATATTATAATTATATTTTTTTGGCGAATATAAGAGAGAAGTGGGTGATTTAAGATATTAAATGGGAGGCATAGTTGTTGTGTGGGTATGACAGGAAAGGAAATAAAATATAGCATGTGAGGCCTACTGGGGTAGAAATACGGGGTTTGGGCGTGCCTCTACCCTCTACTTTTGCACGAAAACTCCCATTTGGCCCGAGTTATATCTTCAAGCCGAACGAGCCTAGACGAAGAGATTGAGTTATCGCTTGGCATTTTTGGACAACCAGAGTACAAAATCGGGGTGTCGAGCTTTGCCTCAACTCACCAAAAGAACATCGAATAAGAGCACAGAGGATGTGAAAGGGAAAATTAAATTGGATCCATTCGCATTTAGATACCTAATGGGGACACTTTGAATACAAGGATTTTTTTAAGTGTATTCAACTCATGAAACTTGGAAAATCCATATTCATCCAATTTTGATCCTTTTTGAGTGGTTTCACTTACGGGAAGGCTCGTATTAAACAACCTCAAATTGTAGAACCCAGTTTATAATTTTCGGATACTGCAAGCAGAATTTATTTCATGGAATTTATGCTTATGCATCATAAATCCACTGTAGGCTTATTTGGTATATGTTTAGTGACTTTAGTCTTGGATTCGAAAATAACACACTCCAATTTGTAAAAAAAAAACAGTTTTAAGAAAAAGACTTTCGATTTCTCTGCTCATGAGTTCCTGACAGTTATTGAAGAACCCAACACGAACATAATGACACGAGGAATGCCAAGCTAAACCCCTCAAGGAGTGCACCCACCGGGCCCTCCATAATAGAAATGTCCTTCGAGGTTATCACTAAGCAGCATCTTCCCCAGACCATAGCATCTTGGATCCGTGTTGAGAACGGCTCCAAAATTGATAAACTCGTCTTTCTCAAAGATACAGTCTTGCCTGAAGTCCTCCATGAGATAGCATACGCTCCTCACATAAGCAGCAAACTTGCGCCCATCGGTAGGCCAATCGCCGTAGCCCATGGGGGGGCTCTTCTCGTTCTGCGGCGTGTACACGAGCCCCCCAGCTACAACTCTAGCAGCGTTATTATCAGGAAAATTGGTAAGGACTTGTGCAGGCCAGTACCCCAATGTATCATAACCCGAAGGAACAGAGTGGTCCGTTAGAACTAGCTGCCATCTAGGAGGTCCGCTTTCGCTCTGTCAAAAGCATGAAATTAATACAAGGAAAACCATTCATAAATAATCCACTGGCTACTGAGTACTTCCAGGAATTTAGGGTTAGGGTTTCAAAGCTTAGGACTATAATAAACTACCAATTAACATAACCCCTAAGATCCAGAATGTTTTGACGAGTGCACTTTTTAGCAAAATAATTGATGATATAGAGGTGGTATATAACATGTCTGTTAGACAAAATGCAGTTTTTCGGTGTCTTCAAGATGTTCATGCCCAAGATTTTTTCCTTGCCCTTCCTATAAACGGACTTAGACTTCACATGTCACTAGTGAACTACCGCAGTATCCTCAAATATCGTCTCATGATTCCGTTATTTCCAGCTGATGAGATTTGTCTAGTCTGTCGCAAGGTATGCTTGGACAATTTTGGTGATCATGCCATTCATTGTAGGGAGCTCCAGGGGTTTAAGTACAGACACGATCTCGTTAGAGACGTTTTATTCGATGTCCTCAAGCGTGCAGGTATTGCTGCTATGAAAGAGGCGCCAGTGAACTTTTTAACAGATCCACAGGAGGGAAGATCCACACTTAGACCCGCTGATATTTTGATTTTTGGGTGGATAGGAGGAAAACATGCTTGTGTAGATTTGACAGGAGTTTCCCCGATGGTGGGGTTGAAGAGTGGGTCCTTCACAGCAGGGCAGGCTGCCCTTAAAGCTTCTTTAGCAAAAGTGACGAAACACGAGAAAGCCTGCACGGAGAATCAACATGCCTTCATCCCCTTTGGTTTCGACACCTTTGGCTTCCTAGCAACGAAAGCTATTGAGCTTTTAAAGAGGATCCAAAAAGTGATGAACAGTAATGTGATGGACCTCAGATCTATGGATGTAGTGTTTAGGAGGATCGACTTTGCAATACAAAAAGGGCTAGCGGGACAGCTTGTGGCCCGCTTGCCTTCTGTTTCGATGTAAACCTTTCCTATTTATATGTTATGACACAAGGTCATGCCCAAAAAAAATCAACATAACCAACGAGCATTGAAAAGATGATCACCATGACATAGTCGAGTGTAAGAACATTGACAACTCCAGGTCCGTAGTGTAGACTAAACGCAGACCCCAGATAATACTTTTGGCTTGTGTACACAAATCCCGGGCACAGCATGTTGAAGCATCCCCTACCACCTGACTGCATAAATCATTCAGCAAGCATTAGATCAGTTTGTAGAAATCCAAGCAAGAAGTATCTATCATGCAAAGATCTTACTTGGTAGTATATGGTGAATCGGGGCTTGGTATCGCCATACAAGTCCGGGTTTATCTGCGAAAAATCGATAATCTCATCGGAGAGCAGTATGGCATCAGAAATCCAATTGGAATCGGATGACACAAATGAAGGCTTACATGCCATCCCGCGAACATGGCGCCGCCCCTTCCCGATGGATCATCACCCCACAAAATGAACTGGGAGCTGCTGAATTGATGAGGTTTTACGTCTGCAAGTTCATGTATGGAGAGTCCCACATGAGCTCCTTTGAATCTCCCAATACCAGTTGCTCGAATTGCATACTAGAGATGCCATGAGATTGAATACTGATTAGTATTGGTACTGAGATTTATTGGCACATACTGAAAGTAGATTTTTTTATTACAGGTGCATTGCTATTTTCTGGGCATCTGAATCACAGTGTTATTACTTTAATTTGATGCCGTCAAGATATAACTCCCCTCAGACATAAAGAAGTTGAAGAAATTTACTAAACAAATCTTATTTATATGTGAGAGGGACTTACAAAATATCCAGAGGAAGAAGGATTGGCATCTTGTAAAGGCATTTGAAGGGTAGAAAAATTCATGTTATGACTCCTAAGTTCCTCTTTGCTAACTCTTCTAATGGGCACCGTTCCTTCGGGACAGTCTACCAATTGCAAACTAGCTGGTCTGTAAGGCTCTTTCAGTTCTGATTCCGCACGATGATCGCGCAAACGCGTGAAATTTCGATCCAACTGCAAGAATAAAAAGTAAATAATTAGGTAAGCAGATTAAGATTCAATTCGAACTTTTTTCCTCAAATTTAATCTGAAATACATATAAGCAGATTAATCCAAGATGCTTTGTGAATCTAAAAAGTTACTGTTATGTAGTAGTGACTGCATTAAAATCGATCTATTCAGGAAACCCCCCCTCTTTGTATTATTCCATCTTTGCTTCATCATATCCAGAGTTCCACAAAGATTTCATTAGTTTTAGTTTTGGTCTATGATGAGTGATCTATTAGATTTTGCATAGGAAAACTGTGTAATCATATACCTGAATCTTGTGATCTTTGAGCAAGGGATTATCAAAGGCAGGCTGTTTGTATATATCCACACAGTCAACAGTATCGCCATTTTCCATCTGCACAAACAACTCAGATCATTGCTAAAATTTATCACAACAAATCAAGTCAACTAAAATAATTAAGAACAGTATAGGAAAAGACAGAATGGCTTGCCGAAAATGTTTTGATGGCAGGCTTGTTTATTGTCATGAGTTGTCGTTCTAATTCCATATCTTCTTCCTGCGGACTCAAACCTCTCGTGTCGACTCTCTCGTGATTTAATACACAGGAGAGCAGTACCAGGAGCCATAAGATAATTCCTCCTCCACTTTGGAATGTCGCCATTGAGTTCCTCTCACCTTCGTAATCGATCAGAAGCAAAAATATTGAGGTGAAGAACATCGAATTCAAGATCACCACAGAGAGGAATTAAGAGGACAATCGATGGCGTATGAAATACCTGAAAGCTGCACAAATCGACCTTTCAATTCCAAAGGAGTGCAACTGCAGATGGAGTGACGGTCTTTGAAATATATACACACAATAGACTCGTCAATGTATTAATTGGGATTGGGTTGTAAGAGTAATCGCACTTCCCCACCTTCGCCCCCTCCTCATATCGAGGTTAACCATTTCCTTTTTGGGATGAAAATTAATGACTGGATCATGATAAGAACGGATTTATTGTGTTAATTTGAAGGGTTGACAGTTAAGGACGATTTTCATTCCTTCGCGTCTTGGTCTGCTGCATTAAATTTTTTACTCTAATTTAAAATTTTAATATTTTTTAGATCAATTGATTTGCAATGAAATGCTTGTTTATTGAGAGAATGCAAAATATTTATAATAACGCATGGTGGGTTGTTGTAATGTTTAGTACCGTATACAGAAGAAATTCGTGGGTCAGTAGATCTCAAGCCAATGGGATTTTAACACTAAAAACAAGAAACACTCAATACCAAACATGAGATCCTAAATCCGCGGAATTAAACACAACAACGCTAAGGCAACAAATAAATTGAATATTTATTTTTGGTATCTTTAATATTAATCAGAGTGAACTTGAGTATTGAAATAATAGATCTTTCATCTCGAAGTTAGATTTGGCTAATGATGTAAACACTTGAAGTATGGTCAAATACATGCAATACAAAGTACTAGCTTCAAAGAAAGACACACACACACACACATATACACACAATAGGGTGTGCATTGTCAAATTATGACTAGAGGTTACATGCTAGCTGCATAAAAAAAAGAAATTTGGAAGATTCGTACGTATCGCGAAGAGCATGTGTCGTAACCCAGTTTTCTGAAAAACACGTTACCCGACCAGCTCTTTCTGGACCTGTAAAAGAATCAGAAAGAAAGATTACGGTCGTTGCATCGACCGAGTGGGTTTTGTCAGAAAAGATTAAGGTTTACTTAATCTTCTTTTTTTATTTATACTCCTAAACTTAATGTATAGCGGTTAAGCACGGGAGTGTCGAACTCAGGGAGGCAAACTGTTTAAAACTAGGGAGAATCAGTGGAAAAACTTAGGCAAAAAGTGTTTCATAATTTTTATTTAATTTTAAGGATTTTTCTCAATTTTTATTTGGGTTTTAATGAATTTTATATTATTTTTGTGATTTAAAGGTATTTTGTGTTTTTTTATTTTAGAATATGTTTAAATTTTGACTTGGTTTTTATTTTGTTATTTTTATGGTTTAATTTTATTTTACTATTTTTATGAATTTCTCAAAGGTTTTTAGGCTTTTTATGGACTTTGTTTATTTTTAATGTGAAGAAAGTATTTTTTATTGAAAACATGGACATATCTTGAATTTTTAAAGGTGAAGATAATGTGGAAATATTTTATTACATTTTTTGTGTAAAATAGATGAAATTCTCTTTAAAATGATATGTTGTGCGTTTATAGGCGATTTCGAGTTAATTAATTGTGAATTTTCGAAGTTTTGTGTATTTTATAATGTTTTTATTGATTTTAGTATTTTTTATTTTTAAATTTTATTTATTGCTGTATATATTATAGAATACAATAATTTTATGTAATTTTATTTATATTATTTATATTTTGGAAATTTTTTATTATGTATGGTAATATGCGGTTTAGTTGTATATAATATGGATGATATATGTGCAATTTACGAAGTATATGTTACGTGTGTGAATCTATGCATAAATTACAGGGATTTTTGCGCAAAATGCACAGTAGGCACTTGCCAGTTCACGTGAATGTCCTGCAAATTCACCAACACTGCACGTACTCCGCCCACCTGCTGGGTCTATCCGTAATGTCAAGGAGTTTCGAGGGCCTGACGATAATATGCCCATAAAATATCCGGATTGTCACACACTTGGTACGTGAGTTGCTTAAAACGCTGGGCGGTTGGTGTTATCTAATGGTTCTGCCACGTCGCGTTATCTCCGCTTGGGTTGTCGTAGATCAACGGAGGATGGACGCGTGGCCCACATCCGATCGTCAGATTCGAACTTGGATCCGATGTTTCCGATTTAATCTGGGAAAAACTCTTGTTTCTCCCCCATTTTGCAGGTGCGGCGTTGGTTCCTCCCTTTTCGGATTTGCAGGAGACGACTGATGAATCCCCATTCATCACTCTTTATTCTTTTATTTTAGCTAAAAATCTTTGCAAAAATATCATGTATATGTTTGTAAATACAATTAATTATCAAACTGGAAGCTTTGTGTAAATAGCAATAATTAGCATGTTTTTGTACAGAAATAAAAGAATAAAGAAATAAATAAAAAGAGGGAAATATTTAGAATAAATATTGAGCGACCTGAACCCAAGGGAGGGCAAAGTATTGGCCTGACCGCAAAATAAAAAAGTAGAGAGAGATAGGGTCATTCACCATATATATTCCCCCTTCATGTATATATTTTATTATTATAAAAATAAAAATAAAAATGGGTTTTTATTAATTTGTATATATTTTCTAAAATAAAAATGAGAAAAATAAAATAAAAACAAAAAGAAATAATTTCTCTCTCACCCTTATATATACCATGTACACATGTACCTATACCTATTTATTTCACCCTTGTAAATAAAGAATAAAAATAAAATAAAAATTATTTTATATCCCAAATTTTATGTTGTAAATAAATAAGATATAAAATTGTGATAATTGTACAAAAATAAACTAATAAAAATAAAAATGTAAAATACATAGGTATTTATGCCTATATATAATATAATATTATGTATATACATTAATTTATTTTTCAAAAAAATAAATAAAAATCACTAAAAAATAATTTGAAAAATAATAAACATTTTTTAATTTTGAAAATATTTTGAAACAAAATCAATTGCTATTTTTAATTTAATTTACAAATAATTTCCAATCTTTGAATTCTGATTCGTCCACGGGGGATTGTTGACCCCCGGTCAACTCCCCCCCTGGACCACATCTCCGTGGATCTTTGCGCCGATCCGATTTCGTCGATTTTTTCACACCGTGATCCGATCACCATCTCCTCAAACCCCGGGCTTCGATTGTAGAGGATAGACCTGTGATTCGCGCCTGCCATCTCATTTAGGGGTCCGCTCCTTGATCCACATGCTCCACTCCCATCTTCCCAGACCTTCACCAGTACAAAGCTTCACCTCCAGCCGCCATTCCATGCATCTTCGGCCACCGTCTCTGACCCCTGTGACCTCTATTCCCTTGCCTTGAGTGACAGTGAGCCTGAGGGAGTGTTGTAGAGAGGAGCGAGGCGCTCTAGCCCTAGATCCGGCGACCCACGTCGCCGCGCTCCGCCACCGGTGAGCTCGAGCCTCTTGAGGCGTCGCTCCATCGAGGCAAAGACCCTGGGAGGTAGCAGACCTCCATCCCAGACGACTTCGATCACCAGGTACCTTCGTTAGCCATTAGATTCATCTAGTTTCCAATCATTAGGTTTCCGACCGCCGACCTTCGTTGCCCATTTCCTGACGCTCCGATCAATCATTCACACATCCGACCACTCCATCACCTTCGCGGGACTCCTCCTCACCTTCTTCATCCCTTCAGCCACCCTGGTTCGCCACAGAACAGGGACTTAGGTTCTCCTCCGCCGTCGCTCGCCGGAGAGCCACGCTTCGCCTCCCCCGATCACTTTTTTCGCCCGTAACCGGGTCGAGGCAGTTTCCCCTCAACCCAGCATTTTTCCCGTGCAGGTTAGAGCACCCCAAAACCTCATCTGGAGGTTCGGATTTCAGAGCACATATGCTCCAGGTCCACCTCATCGCCGGAGCGCTCCAGCTGCTCCCGGCCTCATCGGAGCAGTCCATCAGTTGCGGATCATCACCGGCGTTTTTTTCCATTCTAGCAGCATCGAAGGACGTCCCCACCACGCGCAACGGCCGAGCGAAGTTCACCAGTGACCAGTTCTTCCAGGACCCTCCATAGTCGTCCGATAGAGCCTCTCCGCCAGTTTTGATCTCCGCTATCCATCTGCGGGAGGCTCGTAGACGTCTGATCCATCTGAGGATCTGATCTGGGACGTCGATCGTCGAAGGGGTATCCGTAAACCACAACCGTTCGATCTGAAGTGGACTCTCCTCGACCGTTGGATCTTAATAATAAGGGTAAATATCACTTAGGCCCTTCCTACTTTAGCTTTTAGCATTCAGTCCTGTAAATATTTTACGTAGTTATTTTTAAGTTGGAATAATTGTACTTTGAACCTTAGATTTTCAATATTTCCATTTTAGTCCCTCTATTTGTGAGGCACGTGCTTCGACACGTGAGTTTTCTGAGATTTTTGCATGTACGGACTTGGGTTATTAAATGTTATGGTTTGAACTTTTAGTTTTAATATTTGCATTTATGCCTATGTGCGTGGTTAATTTGAGCATGTGCTGGATTTGATTTGAAATTTACATTGAGCCTCCTATATTCTTCACACGTGTTCTTACTGAGCCTCTGGAACTTGTTTTCTTTGCAACTAGGTCCCTGTGTGCTGTGCCTTTTCTATTGATTGAATAAAATATCAAATCAACTTCAAATCTACTGAAATTTGGACACATGGCCCCTGCCACTGTGTAAAAATTTCAATAATTTTTTGGGACATTTTTGCTTTGATTTTCTATTTTTAAAAATTCAAAAACCCAAATTATTGCTACTGTTTCAATTGGAAAATCAACTAAAAATATTAAAAAGCCTTTAAAAATTCTAAAAAATAGTGATGTGTTTGTTTTTGTGCCTTGTTGCTTCTATACAAATTTTGTTTGATTTGGCTTCATAAAAACCTTAAAAACTGAAAAACCTTGAAAACCTAATAAAAATCATTAAAATTTCTAAAAAATTCAAAAAAAATGTAATTTCTTCTTCTGTTGTTAGGATTTTATTTGTAGTTTTTCATAAAATTGTCTTCAGATTTTTAGAGAGTATTTTTTATATTTTTAAATAGCCTTTCAAATCTGGTTGCACGGTAGCTTCATATTTTTGCCTTATTTCATTTTTATAAAATCAACAAAAAATCATAAAATTCTGAGAAAATTATCAAAAATACTTGAAAAATTAAAAAACCTAAAAATATTTTTATTATATTTTTCTGACGTGTTTTGATGTATTGAATAATTAGTTGATTATGCTCTTTTTTGGCTTGTTTTATATTTTCCTCATAATTAAAAATCACAAAAAATTTAAAACCCATAAAATCCACCAAAGCATTTTATTTTTTTGATTTGTTTTTCGACTATTTCGTAGGCTTTTTAAGCCAACCCGTGCTCCTTGAGTTCTACCTTGGTCGCTATACTAGGTTAAATAAAATAGCGAGACCGCTATTTGACTTCATTGTTTGATTACTTTATTCTATTTGGTGGTTTTAATTTTCTTGTTAGTCCGACTCAAGGGGTTGTGGTCGCAACGACCCATGATATCTATCTCCCTTAGTCTCTCGGTTTTTCGTCTCATGAGAATGACGCCGTTGCCGAGGAGTACGACTTAGTAGTCTATTTTCTTTCGTGGCTTTTTCGCGGTTTTTCTGTCTATAGTTGTATATATTTTTTATCTCATTTTATCTGCATATTTTTATAATAATATGGTCTTATACACTTATGTTTATCTTTCTTGTGAGGGTCTGAGGACTGAGGCGGCTTCTTTGGAAGCTGACGCAACCACGGGAGCCAGAGGCGGCTCTTTTCTGCATAGAGCCGCAGGAGACCGTGAGGAAGAGAACGGAAGTGCGGGAGCCGTAGAATAACCATAGATAGCTATAATTTAGCGTAGAGTAGTTTACTTTTCAGCAGACCTATATTATTGTAGTAATACAAGACCAACATGCCTCTTGGACTTTCTTGGTGATTATCGGGATAAATGTTTCCACTTGTATGCGTCTCATACCGGCAAATCCAACCCCCTCACCTCTCCAACTGAGTCGAGCCATGTGAAAGGAGCAGGTGTCCAAGTTAGGTCATTATCAACAAGAGTCGTGCATGCGCTCCAAAATACTCTACTTAGGCAGTCAAGATTCCATCGAACCAAGCCTCGTGATCCTCAAAGAATTAAGTCAACTAGACCTGAAGTACCTCAATTCCAGCTCCTATAAGGTTCCTGTTATTAGGTAGATTTTAAGGTCCAATCAAGCTCCAATCTCCAGATTTTATTTAGACTTGTTCAACTCTCAAATTCAATCCGAAAAATGCTCATGCTATGCAAATGATATGCAGAATGCAGAAAATATTTTTGTGATGTAATTTTTTTAAAGATTTTGAACTTTTTATGGATTTTTTAAAAGAGGATGCATATGCATTTTTTGTATTTTTCAAAAATATTTTTCAATGTTTTTAGTATTTTAATTTTGCAAATGTTTTGAGGATTTTTTAAAACAAGATTTTTTTGATAAAAATTATGTTAAAATATTTACATGGGGATGCTTCTTATATCTACAAGAAGTGGATTTTAGGAATTTACAGGGATAAGTGATCAATTTTATAGGTTAAAATATTTACATGGGGATGCTTCTTATATCTTAAAAAATCACCAAAGATAGGCATATATTCATGTTACATTGTCTTCCACGTCATATTTTTGCTTTGCATTTTATTGCATTTTCATATTTATAAAAATTCAAAAACATGTTTTCTTCATTGTTTGCATTAGAAAATCCATAAAAATTAGAAAACGTTTTGGAAAATTCCCAAAAATTACATTTAGTTTGTTTTCGTATCTTCTAACTTCAGACCAAAAATCAGAAAAAATACAAAAGAAACTTCCTAAAAATTAGAAAACCTTAAAACACTCATAAAAATCTTAAAAATTCCACAAAAATCTTAAAAATATAATTTTTTTCTCTAATTTTTATCTGTTTTATTATCTTTACTTTAAAATTAATTTAAGGAATTTTGGGCTCTATTTGATATTTTTCATCGTCATTTTAATTTCATCCAGTGATGACCGAATGATGACCGAGACTCAGGTGAATAAAATATCACTAAGGTCGTTGCGACCCGGATCTCGGAAATCAATTAGTCAACAAGAAAAATTATGGATCAGACCACCAAACAAACAGATAAAACACGAAAAATCAAAGAGTGGCCCTGGCTATTGGATTAGAGCCTGGTATAGTGACCAGGGTCGGACTCAGGGAGCACGAGATGGCCTTGCGGCATACAAAGTAGTCAAATAGTGAAGAAATAAAAACAAATGATTTTTGGTTGAATTTTAATATTTTTATATTTTTTTGGAATTTTTAATTATAAAGAAAATAAGAAAACAATTAAACAAGCAACTTTCAACAATTATTTAATTACTCTAAAATGCTCAAAAAAATTCAAACAAAAATATTTTTAGAATTTTTTATATTTTTTACCGTTTTTGGTGAATTTTTGATAATTTTCTGATTTTTATGGAGTTTTCTAAAAATGAAACAAGCCAAAATCAGAAGAAGGATGTCCAATCAGTCTTGGAGGACCAAAATAAAATATATAATGGTCCTAAAATAGCCTGAAGGTATTTTTCCTTTGAAATATGCACAACAAGGAACAATCAGGAAGAAAATTTATTATTTTTGGGATTTTCTATGATTCATTAGAATTTTCTAAGATTTTCAAGGTTTTTCAATTTTTATATTTTCTATTAATCCAAAAATGACCGAAATTGGTCAGAAAATCAAACACACCAAAGCAAACAATATCTGAATTTTTTAGAATTTTTAAGAAGGTTTTAATATTTTTTGTGATTTTTATATCGGGACAGAGAGAAAAAGAGATTTTTTTGAATTTTTAAAAATAATAAAAGGGCACCAAAAATTTCCCAAAAATCAGTGAAAATTCTATACAGTGACAGGAGCCACGTGTCAAATTTTCACTGGATTTGGATAGATTTGATATTTTATTCACAGCAATCAAAAGCCCATAGTTTAGAGGGACCTAATTGTCATAAAAATACGTTCCAAGGGCCTAAGAGTAACAAAAACCAAAGTCTAGGGGGTCCAGGTGCAAAAAGTCCAGGATCTCACGTGCGGAGCACGTGTCCTGGGTACTCAGAGACCTATATGCAAATAAATTAAGTTCCTGGACCTATTAGCAACATGTGCTAAAAGTCCAGGGGCTTAAGTGTAAAAAGCCCACGATATTCGACACATGTGGAAATGAAAACGCTCACAGGATCATATTTGCAAATATCTAAAAATATTTCTCATTCATTAACCAACAGAAGCTATAGGCCAATACATGCAATTTCACCACAAAATCACGTGTCGATGCACGTGTCCACAACAAGCAGGGGTAGAAATGCAATTAAAATAAACTAACAGGTCCTCTATGCAATTTTACCAAAATAAAATAAACTTGATAAAATATTTACAAGACTAGAACGTAAATGACAAAGTAGGAGGGGCTTAAGTGAAATTACCCCTTATTATGATCAACGGCTGAGGCGGCACCACGAATTTGATCTGACGGATGTGAATCGCTGGCGCCTCAACGAAGGAACGTTGGCCGGATCGAACGGCTGAGGGCCTCCCACGTGGAGGATCCGATGGTTGGAATGCACTGTGGGTAAACCCTCGGTGAATCGGCGGCTCTGAAGAGGGCATGTGGAGATCGAACGGTCCAGAATCACGGGTGCCTCTCCTCTACAACGGACGGTCCTGATCAGTTCTCCAAGGGATCGGAGCGTGACGTGGCTCCTCAAATGAAGGGCGTGGATCACAACTGGAGCAGGAGAGCTAACCGGACGGTGGCTGAGGGTCCAGGAAGAATAGGTGGCCGGCGAACTTCGCCGGCCTGAAACTCACGCGTGGGGACTCCTCGGAGGCTGCTGAGATGCTGAGAAGAATCGCCTCGGTGGCCCGCAGCCGATGGACTGCTCCGATGATGGTGGGGAGCTCTGTATAGCTCCGTCGACAGTGAAGAGCTGGAGCACCTGTGCTCTGATGTTCCGACCTCCAGATGAGGTTGATTTGACCTGCTACCTGCACAGGGAGAAAGAGGGGTCGAGGGAAAACTGCCTCGACCCGTTAGCGCACGTGGAGGGTGAAAGATGCGGCGGTGTGGAGGTCCTCCAGCGAGCGGCGGAGGAGGAGGACCGAAGTCCCTGCTCTAGGGCGAGTCAGGGTTGGGTGGCTGAATGAAAAATGTGCGGAGAAATTTGGCGAAGGTGTAGGTCGGGTTGGGATGGCAAGTGGTTGGATGGAGACGGAGAATGGTGGCGGCAGAGTAAAAGGGGCGAAAACCGAAAATGCTGAAATTACTCTAAACTAATGGCTAAACTACCGAACTGGTGGAGGAATCCGACTGTGCTGGAGCTCGGGGAGCTCCGAGGGTCATTGCCTGCAAGGGAGCGTCGAGTCCCGAGGCTGGGCGCGCTCGCGGCGGCGCACGGCGGCGAAGCCACCGGATCAGAGGTTTCCCGGCTGCCCGAGCCTCACTTCCATTCCATATCGCACCGCTGTCACTCAGGTGAGGTGGAGGAGTTCCTTGGCGTCGAGGGGGAGGACCAGAGATGCGGGTAATGGCTGCTGGAGGCGAGACTTTATATTCCTAGGGGTCCGGCTAGAAGATGGTTGGGCATGGAATTCGGAGCATGGATCCCCATACCCCACCCTGGGCGTGGATCAGGGAAGAACAAGGACGGATTAGGACCCAGTGTTTGCAGATTTGGAGCTTGGATCGAGTGGCGAAAATTTGGAGAAATCGGGTCGGAACACAGGATCCGCGGGTCTGTGTCCAAGGGGGAGTTGACCGGGGGGTCAACATCCCCCGTGGACCAATGGGGTGTGGCCACGTCATAAAGATTTGAAAATTCAATATAAAGTAGTAAATGGCCTATTTTCAAAAAAGTTAAAACATAAAAAATGTTTTTTATTTATAAACTATTTTTTTATTTTTATTTATTTTTTTTGAAATAAAAATTAGGTATTTACAAAATATTATTATTATATACATATATATATACACAATATACATTTTTAATTTTTTAATTTTAATTATTTATTTTTGTACATTTTATTCCAATTTTATATTTTATTTATTTAAAAATAAAATTTAGAATAATTTGATATTTTATTTTATTTTTATTAATTATTTACAAGGGTTAAATAATTGGATATATACAAGTATGTACATGGTGTATATACAAGGTTGGTTTTAATTTTTATTTTTATTCTTTTTAAATTTTATTTTTGTTTTTGTGATTTTTTTCTTTTATTTATATACATTATAGAATAAGGATTATGTGCAAATTTTTGTGGAATTTTATTGATTTATTTACAAGGTGAAATAAATACATATGTGGTTTATATACATATGGTCCATGTACAAGGATGAAGGATTTTTAATTTCTTTTTAATTTTCCCATTTTTATTTTAATTTAATATTTTCAAATATACACAAATAAATACAAACCCATTTTTATTTTTATTTAGAGGAAAATATTTTTATTTATATACAGGTACATATGTACACACATGAGCTTCCTTATCTCCCTCTACTTGGGTTTTTATGCGGTCAGGCCCATGCTGAGCCCTCCCTCAGGATTAGGTCGCTCAATATTTATTCTAAATATCTCTCTCTTTTTCTTTTATTTCTTTATTCTTTTATTTATGCACAAAAACATGCTAATTATTCATAATTACACAATGCATGCTGAATGATAATTATTGATATTTACAGGAATATACATGTGTTTTCCATAGGTTTTGTAGCTAAAATAAAAGAATAAGGAGTGATGAATGGGTATTCATCACCCCCTATACTTTAACTTTGCTAGTCCCTTAGCAAACACTTATTTGAAAAAGAAGTGAAAAGAAAAAAAAGAAAAAGAGGAGAAAATGCATGGATCAATGTTGATTATTAAACTTTCCTTCATTAAATTGAAATATGGAGCTCGGTCAGATCTTTGGATTATTAATGTGTCGGAACCTTATTTGGACTTAAGCATAAAACCTAACAGCCTCCAAGTTCCACCAATCTATGGACAAGACTCCTCAATAAACCAGATCAGAACAAGTCTACATACACAAACTCTAATGACCATGAATCCTTCCTTGCAGTGTAAGTGATGTGTAGCTCCCCACCTCAGAAGTAGCAAAGAAACAACCTCCCCCAACCTGGTAACTCTAATGCCTCAGTCTAGCAACTCTTTTCTCGAGAAGTGGGGTATTCCCTTCTAAGTTCAAGTGCAATCGGCTCAAGAAGAGGGGGAAGAAGAGAATGGACCATGACCAGTGTAGCCATGTATCCTTGGGAGTTCTAACCAGTGTAGATGAGTCTCCCGCAGCAAGCTTCATGAGATGGAACATGTATACCATAAGCTTTTGCTTTATTTGACTATATACACTCCAGTGGGATTATTAAATTTTCAATCCGACCCACCACTTTTTTGGAGTTCTTTTATTTTTGCACCTTTTTTTTCATGTGCAACTGTACAACATATCTACATGGTGCAGCATATATACAAGGAGTTTTTCCTCTTGAGCCAGTAGACTATCCCTCTTTTGAAGCTTTATTGCAACTCACGGCTTCTGTCTTTAGCCTTCATCACCACTAGAACAAGTTGAGACGCACTTCCTTCACTAAAAGAAGAAGAGAGGTTCCGCCTAGAAGTACTACCCTCATATGCTACCCCAAGCCAAAGGAAACTGCCTCCTCACCACCTCATCCGTGGAGAGCTATGTGTAAAGTGCTGGTGCAAGTCAAGCCATTTTCTCTGAGAGTCACGCGTGTGTTGTTAAGTGCTCTACTTAGGCTCATCAAGATGACATATGCTCATAGCCTAGTGGACTCAAAGAATTAAGTCACTATGGACCTGAAAAGCCTTAACCCTAAGCCCTATAAGGTTCCTCTTATGATTAGGTGGATTAAGATCTTAATCAAGCTCCATTTTCCAATTTAATTCCAGGCTAGTTTAAATGTCTACTACAATCTAGGAAAAACTATACAAATATATACAAGGATGCTATTTACAAATGTGCAAAATTTTTGAAAAATATTTTCAAATCATGAATGTATGCATGAATGCAAGTTTTGCAACATATGTACACAAATTTACACAAGGTTTTTGCAAACTTTTTTTTTCAAAGCATTTTGGAAAAATTTTGTACTATATACATAATTTTGATAAGAAAATATTTACAAGCTATTTACGCCAAAAGTTTTTACAAATATTTTTACAAAAATAACTTTGTACAATAGCTATGTTTGTGCAATAAAAGAATTTATTTACAAGGAAAATTTTTTAATTTTTATGGATTTTTGAGTTTTTAGCCATTTTTATTTATTAACACACTCACACAAAGTACGAGTTATGGCTAAAGTATATATGAAATATATACACACACCCTATACTTAGCTCGAACGATGTCCTCAGAGTGATCAAGAGCGATAAAGAAGACATAACTCGTGCTTAGTATAGGGAAGTGAAAAGGAATGGCTATAAACAAGGATGAATCAAAGAATAGAATGAGGAGAACTCGGTGTTTTCCCCCTATACTTAGGATCAAGTAATCCTAAGTATAGCAAGCTGTACATTAAGGGAAATCCGAGTGAAGGATGTACAGGTTCTACCCCCCCTATACTTAAGGTGAAATATCCCTAAGTATATGCATTAAAACAGGGGTAGAAAGATACGAAGAAGATCAACAAATATATAAAAGATGGAGGGCATCACTCCCCCTATACTTAAGATGAAGAATCCTTAAGTATAGGCAACAACAGGAGTGATGAAACAGAACGATATGAACAACCCGGTGTTTCCACCCCCCTATACTTAGGATGAGGTATATCCTAAGTATAACAAAGATAATCCTAGGCGAGACCTGGGGTGAAAACAAACACGGAAGAAGGAAAGATCAAACTTAGATGAAACACGTATATACAAAAGAGTACAATGTGGAGGTGCCTCTCAACAAGCGCTAGATTTTACGCCCCTAGCTGGGCGCAAAGGCTAGGATAACGCAGTGTCAAGGTTCAGGACAACATCTGTAAGGCAAATGTCGTACTGTCGTCGCAGTCTCGGTATGAGAACAACGACGAACTCAAAAGTGTAAAGAAGGACACCTAGGTATGCAATCAGGCTGGTGTCTGCTACCAGCCAAAGATATGGAAGTATGTGACCGGGATCTGGTAGCACAAAAGAAATCGTCGGCTCTGGATTAGACTGGAGTGGATGTGTGGAGCCGACGAAGTCAAACGTGGAGAAGGATGGATCAGTCATGGAATCCTCCACGTCAATCAGTGTCTCAAAAGGTGTGGACAGTCAAGATCAGGAGACTCTCTAAGAAAACTGATATTCGATGCATAAAGTAAAGACAAGTCAGACAGATCATCGAATATCTCAAAGATCGGCTCATCCTCGCGAGGGTCGTCGAGGTGAGAAGACTCAGAATCAGAAGGATCAAACTACTCGATTTCGTGCTCCGCCAGATCGGAAACACTCTCAGAAGGAGAAACCGAGTACTCCTCGAGTGCGGCATCCTCCCGCAGATAACCCTTGGGGAGAGATGCGAGATCAGAAGTGAGTATGAGAGGATCAGGATCTAGAAGGGCATCTGCGCTGCTGTGAAGTATCCACTCGGTGCACCAGGCCGCATCATCATCGGAAGTGTGGCTCTCGGCAATCTGGAAACAGGAGAAGGTACTAGTCCACATCGCGGAGGCTGACAAAGTGTCTGCAGGCTGATCCTCGCTCTGCGGCAATGCTGGCTGCCAACTGGTCCTCAACAAGTGTGTCTGTCTCATTAGAGTGGAGGACAAAAGGCTCGAATGCGGGACTCTCTGTGTCTGTACTCTCAAAGTGATGTCCCATATCGAACTGTAGTTGCGGGGCTGAGTCCTGGTAACTGTCGAAATCCGAGAAGTATCTCTGCAGAAAAGAGGCTGACTCCTTTGGGACTGGAATCTGAAGTGGCTGGGACAATGGTTGTAGTAGCGGGGGCTCCTCCGGTTCTTGGAGTATCAGAAGGTCTGATATCCAAGACTCGTCAACAAAGAACTCTGGGGCTGACTCGAACTCTAGCTGGAAAGACAAACGGGAACTCGAGTAGACTCTGGGTCCGAACCTCTGCTATCGTAGTCATCTCCTCTGTCAGTGGTGCTGCATCATCCACGTCCTCGGGCTGGTGTGTAGAAGATATCTCATCATGTAATACGACACACCTCACTGGTACTGCATCATCCACATGTGTTGTAACGACTACTATATCTCGTGAAGATGGTCTTTAAGAAAGTAAGCTCGAGATGGTATCCAGTAAGTGAATGTCGGAACAGCGGTGTGAACCGTCACATGTGATAATCACCAGTGCTATCTGCTCTGCGGTCATCCCCCTCATGGAGATCTCTATCAAGTCTGTCAGTGGAAGTCCGTGATCTGGAAATCTCCTCAAGAGGTCAAGAAACCTCGGTCATGCCTCATACAGTGGCTCCTGGGGGTCTACTGAAAACTCGGTGATCAAAGACTGCATAAACTATGCTCTACGTGGGGAAAGTATCTCTGTAAGAACTCTCGGCGTAGCTCTCCCCACGTATCGAATCTCCTCCCTAATCGTCGGTGCCATCTCATGGCTCTGTCGTGTAGTGTGAATAGGAAGGTCCTCATCAGCTCCTCTGCAGTGATATCTAAATATAACTATGCTCTGCAAAACTCCTTGAATGCGGACAGGTGAAGATAAGGCTCCTCGTGCGCCTCTCTTGAAAATGTCGGCAGTCTCTGAAGGAGATCCAAATCCAAGACGAATGGACCTAGTATAGAAGCTGACTGAGCTCCATGTGCTATCTGCTCCTCCATCCATATGGGATAGGATCTATCTGATGATCTCCACTACTTTCTCTCATCACGAATGGAGTGCACTCTCAACTCAGCAATGGTATCGTCCGGGTCTCGCATCTGCTCTATCTGATCTCCTCGGACGTCTAGCGCAGCATGCCCAGAGTGGAGAAAGGGATGGAAGGGAGGGAGCGGGAGGTTGGTCGGGGATCCAACCTCCCTCGAAGGTGGACTGGACTGATGGTCAGAGGATGGAGAAGAGGTCGTAAGAGTCGGCCAGGAGTTAGTGGGATCCATCATCCAGGGGTAAAGGAGAAGAAGAGAAGACTGAAGGGAGAAGAAGGGTGGGTGGGAGACAGATGAATGGAGAAGAAGAGGAAAGCAAAAGGAATCTAGAAATCACACAAGATGAAAAAGCAAACCCCCAATTCACCTACGCACGTGAGCTGAAGACCGAAAGGGATCGGTCAGTTATCTTGTCAATTTTATTTTAGGTGATCATTCAGTCTATCAGAGCGATTATATGAGCTGAATAGGAATCCAAATTTTTCTCAGCCGACTGTCCCGTACAGAAAGTCGGTAATCAGTTAAGAAAAATTGGATATGGCTCTAGCCTAAGGTACATGTCACTCTCTCGCTCATCCAAACCAAACAAGGAGGGGGTTACTCTCCACAAGACAGATTTTTCAATTCGGTGTCTTTTAGGTCAAGTGTGATTAGCAGTCCCGGTTTTATTGTTTTTGTTTTTAGGTATTTTTCAAAGAAATTGCCTAAAGAATTTTTCGGTTCTCCTGTTTATTTTAATCCAAAACAGGGGGAGAAGGCGAAAAAGCCGATGCGCGAAAAATCAATGATGCATGCAGAGTAAGAGATGCGTACCTGACTCCAGCAGTCTACATGCAAAATGATCTGCGCAGAATTTAAAGACTGAAATAAAACTACCTAAATGATGCAAGCGGAAATCCGAGCCCTAAGCAAGCAGTTCTACTCCAAAGAACGGCTAGTCGACCACCAACCTCCAATCCAAGAGTCCGGTCTAGACCCACCCCTCCTCTTCTCGACAAATCGAGTTCAGGAGTAGCGCTTGACGGGGTGGGCTCATGGTGCATAGGCTCAAAGGTAGTGGATCGACTATTTTATTAATCTTTTTATTGTTGGTCCAGATACCGATCTATAGATACAAGCCGATTTATTAGGGTGTTTGGATCCAATTTATTATGTCACAGTCAAGAAAAAATCCTAAGGCTAGGGGCTCAAAATCGCGAGAATCAAAAAGGCAGGAAATACGGTAAAAGCCGCGATAAAAGCCGTGAAAAACCGAGGGGTCCCCCGAGCACACCGGTGCTCGGCGAAACAGACCCCGAGAGTCTAAGTCTGAGAGAGAGAGAGAGTCATGCTATCCAGTATTATTACAATAATCCAATAAATGATAAAAATTAAACCTAATCTACTCTAATCTACTCCTCCCCACACTCGGCTGCTTCCTTGTGCTCTCCTGCGGCTCTGTGCAGTAGGGAGCCGCCTCCGATAGCTGCGATTGCGCCGGTGCGTCAAAAGTCGCCGCCTCGGTCCTCGGGCCCTCGCAAGAAAACAAACAGAGTGTGATCAGACCAGATTATTGTAAATAAGTCAGAAAAATATATACGAAAAATATATACAAAAATCTATATAGAAAGCCGTGAAAAAGAAAGCCGCGGGAGAAAATGTGACTACTAAGCCGTGCTCCCCGGCAACAGCGCCATTCTGATGACCGAATGATGACCGAGACTCAGGTGAATAAAATATCACTAAGGTCGTTGCGACCTCGGATCTCGGAAATCAATCAGTCAACAAGAAAAATTATGGATCAGACCACCAAACAAACAGATAAAACACGAAAAATCAAATAGTGGCCCTGGCTATTGGATTAGCCTGTTATAGCGACCAGGGTCGGACTCAGGGAGCACGAGATGGCCTTGCGGCCTATGAAGTAGTCAAACAATGAAGAAATAAAAACAAATGATTTTTGGTGGATTTTTAATATTTTTATATTTTTTTGAATTTTTAATTATAAAGAAAATAAGAAAACAACTAAACAAGCTACTTTCAACAATTATTTAATTACTCTAAAATGCTCAAAAAATTTTAAACAAAAATATTTTTAGAATTTTTATATTTTTTACTGTTTTTGGTGAATTTTTGATAATTTTCTAATTTTTATGGAGTTTTCTAAAAATGAAACAAGCCAAAATCAGAAGAAGGTTGTCCAGTCAGGCTTGGAGGACTAAAATAAAATATATAATGGTCCTAAAATAGCCTGGAGGTATTTTTCCTGTGAAATCACAACAAGGACCAATCAGGAAGAAAATTTATTATTTTTGGGATTTTCTATGATTTAATAGTATTTTTCAAAGATTTTTAAGGTTTTTCAAATTTTATATTTCCTATTAATCCAAAAATGACCAAAATTGGTTAGAAAATCAAACACACCAAACAATATCTGAATTTTTTAGAATTTTTGAGAAGGTTTTAATATTTTTTGTGATTTTTATATCGGGACAGAGAGAAAAAGAGAGGTTTTTGAATTTTTAAAAATAATAAAAGGGCTCCAAAAATTTCCCAAAAATCAGTGAAAATTCTACACAATGGCAGGAGCCACGTTCAAATTTTTACTGGATTTGGATAAGATTTGATATTTTATTCACAATAATCAAAAGACCACAGTTCAGAAGGACCTGATTGTCATAAAAATATGTTCCAGGGGCCTAAGAGTAACAAAAACCAAAGTCTAGGTGGACCAGGTGCAAAAAGTCCAAGATCTAACGCACGGAGCACGTGTCCTGGGCACTTAGCAACCTATATGCAAATAAATTAAGTTCCTGGACCTATTAGCAACAAGTGCTAAAAGTACAGGGGATTAAGTGTAAAAAGCCCACGATATTCGACACACGTGGAAATGAAAATGCTCACAGGGGCATATTTGCAAATATCTAAAAATACTTCTTATTCATTAACCAATAGAAGCTACAGGCCATACATGCAATTTCACCACAAAATCACGTATCGATGCACATGTCCACAACAAGAAGGGGTAGAAATGCAATTAAAATAAACTAACAGGTCCTCTATGTAATTTTACCAAAATAAAATAAACTTGATAAAATATTTACAAGACTAGAACGTAAATGACAAAGCAGGAGGGGCTGAAGTGAAATTACCCCTTATTATGATCAACGGCTGAGGTGGCGCCACGAATCTGATCTGACGGATGTGAATCGCTGGCTCCTCAACGAAGGAACGCTGGCCGGATCGAGCGGCGGAGGGCCTCCCACGTGGAGGATCCGACGGCTGGAATGCACTGTGGGTAAACCCTCAGTGAATCGGCGGCTCTGAAGAGGGCACGTGGAGATCGAACGGTCCAGAATCACAGGTGCCTCTCCTCTGCAACGGACGGTCCTGATCAGTTCTCCAAGGGATCGGACGATGACGTGGCTCCTCAAATGAAGGGCGTGGATCACAACTGGAGCGGGAGAGCTAATCGGACGGTGACTGAGGGTCCAGGAAGAACAGGTGGCCGGCGAACTTCGCCGGCCTGAAACTCGCGCGTGGGGACTCCTTGGAGGCTGTTGAGATGCGGAGAAGAATCGTCTCGGTGGCCCGCAGCCGATGGACTGCTCCGATGATGGCGGGGAGCTCTGTAGAGCTCCGGCGACGGTGAAGAGCTGGAGCACCTGTGCTCTGATGTTCCGACCTCCAGATGAGGTCGATTTGACCTGCTACCTGCACAGGGAGAAAGAGGGGTCGAGGGCAAACTGCCTCGACCCGTTAGCGCACGTGGAGGGTGAAAGATGCGGCGGTGTGGAGGTCCTCCGGCGAGCGGCGAAGGAGGAGGACCGAAGTCCCTACTCCGGGGTGAGTCAGGGTTGGGTGGCTGAATGAAGAATGTGCGGAGAAGTCTGGCGAAGGTGTAGGTCGGGTCAGGATGGCAAGTGGTTGGACGGAGACGGAGAATGGCGGCGACGGAGCAAAAGGGGAGAAAATCGAAAATGCTGAAATTACTCTAAACTAATGGCTAAACTACCTACCTGGTGGAGGAATCCGACTGTGCTGGAGCTCAGGGAGCTCCGGGGGTCATTGCCTGCAAGGGAGCATCGAGTCCCGAGGCTGGGCGCGCTCGCGGCGGCGCACGATGGCGAAGCCACCGGATCAGAGGTTTTCCCGACTGCCCGAGCCACACTTCCACTCCATATCGCACCGCTGTCACTCAGGCGAGGTGGAGGAGTTCCTAGGCGTCGAGGGGGAGGACCAGAGATGCAGGAAATGGCTGCCGGAGGCGAGACTTTATATTCCTAGGGGTCCGGCTAGAAGATGGTCGGGCAAGGAATTCGGAGCACAGATCCCCATACCCCACCCCGGGCGTGGATCAGGGAAGAACAAGGACAGATTAGGACCCGGGGTTTGCAGATTTGGAGCTCGGATCGAGTGGCGAAAATTTGGAGAAATCGGGTCAGGGCACAGGATCCGCGGGTCTGTGGTCCAGGGGGGGAGTTGATCGGGGGGTCAACATCCCTCGTGGACCAATGGGGCGTGGCCACGTCATAAAGATTTGAAAATTCAATATAAAATAGTAAATGGCCTATTTTGGAAAACACTAAAACATAAAAAATGTTTATTAATTTATAAACTATTTTTTTGTGATTTTTATTAATTTTTTTGAAATAAAAATTAGGTATTTACAAATTATTATTATTATATACATATATATATATATACAATATACATTTTTGATTTTTCATTTTTAATTATTTATTTTTGTACATTTTATTCCAATTTTATATTTTATTTATTTATAAAATAAAATTTAGAATAATTTGATATTTTTATTTTATTTTTATTAATTATTTACAAGGGTTAAATAATTGGATATATACAAGTATGTACATGGTATATATACAAGGTTGGTTTTAATTTTTATTTTTATTCTTTTAAATTTTATTTTTGTTTTTGTGATTTTTTTATTTTTTTTATATACATTGTAGAATAAGGATTATGTACAAATTTTTGTGGAATTTTATTGATTTATTTACAAGGTGAAATAAATACATATGTGGTTTATATACATATGGTCCATGTACAAGGATGAAGGATTTTTAATTTCGTTTTAATTTTCTCATTTTTATTTTAATTTAATATTTACAAATATACATAAATAAATACAAACCCATTTTTATTTTTATTTAGAGGAAAATATTTTTATTTATATACAGGTATATATGTGCACACATGAGCTTCCTTATCTCCCTCTACTTGGATTTTTATGCGGTCAGGCCCATGCTTAGCCTCCCTTGGGATTAGGTCGCTCATATTTATTCTAAATATCTCCCTCTTTTTCTTTTGTTTCTTTATTCTTTTATTTATGCACAAAAACATGCTAATTATTCATAATTACACAATGCATGCTGAATGATAATTATTAATATTTACAGGAAAATACATGTGTTTTCCATAGGTTTTGTAGCTAAAATAAAAGAAAAGAGTGATGAATGGGTATTCATCATCCGACAACTTTGTTTACTATTTTCTAGTATTTTTGCATTTAAAAATGCCAAAGAAATTAGGAAAATTTGGAAAAATCACAAAAACTTTAGAAAAATATAAAAATCACAAAAACACTTTATTTCCTATATTTTGATTATTTTTCCCTATTTTTATCTCTTTCTTATCTCTAGTGTATATATATTCCTTATATTTATATTGTATCTTTATTAGAAGAAAAAGAAAATACAAAAATACAAAATATAGAAAGAAAATACAAAATCAATAATTTGAAAATCAGAATATAAAAATATAAAATAAAAAATCTAATAAAAAATATATAAAATTGAAAATCCACAAAAACTTAGCACACATATAGACATTTGATCACATTCACTTTTTGAGCTTGATTGCTCCGATCTATCCTGCTTGTTCCCTGTGTTCGACACTCTACACATACTTGCATTATACACATCTTTGTTGTAGAGTTATAATAAATTTTAACTCCTCATTTACTTTCATTGCTTGATTTAATTGTCGTAGGTTAATTGTTGTTTGAAGTCCGGATTTCGTGTGGTCGATTCAGCGATTGAGTTCCAGCCTTGTGTGGAACTTAAGACCATCGATTTTTTTGGCTTCAACAACTGGTCACACCCCAGATCTCTTCTCTTTCTTCTTTTTCTCTCTCTACGCGATTGTGGGCACTGCACGACCTGACCTTAGAAGTAAATACCCCCCTCCTCGAGAATCGAGTAACTGGATGAGGGCCCAATGGGAGTGTATAACTGGGATGGGCAGTTTCTTAGCTACTTTAAGAAGGAAGAGCTAAAATCTTTCACACACAGTAGAAATTACCTTCAAAGATGAAAAGTTTGCTTGATGGATGGGTGGATTTGAGCTCGTTGTTGAGGTGAACCTGGATAAGGATTTGTGGAACTTGAGGCTGTCAAGGCTTAAATCCTAATTGTAATAAGGTCCCGACACACTATTAATCCCAAGGCCTATTCTAAGTTCTTAACTTTAGGTGAAGTGAGATTTGGTTTAAAGAAACAAGCATGCTCTAAGTTCTTTTATTTTTCTTTTTGCTTGCACTTATCATCCAGAAAATCTCAAATCAAATCCTTTATTCATATAAAGTTGTTTTATAAAAATATGTATTGTTTTATAAAAGGGATTTTTATTCACCACACTCTAGAAACTTTGCCAATTACGTCCACAACCTTTGAAACAACCTAATTCCTCCCTCGACCCTGTAAACTTGCCAACTCTTACCCCATGAACCCTCCGGGTAATCTATTTCAAGTCTGTGGGGGGTTTTGAGGTAATTTACAATGTCGATGGGGTAATTACGTTGTGAAAAAGGTCGTAAACGTAATTTAAAAAGTTTAAAGGGTCTACCGAATAAAAATCTCTTCATAAAAATATTAGAAAAATATTCAATATAAAAATAAATTAATTATCATGAACTGAAAAAGCTGTAAAAGCTGACTTTCAAGGTTCATAACAATTTATACAAAACTTCAAACGGATCAAACTCAATTTTAATGTTCGTTTTATAAATAATATTATTTATTAGAAATATGAATAAAATGGATGAGTTTTGGCGTTGGGGTCACGTTGTCTATATGTACTATATGTTTTAAAATTCCTGATTTTCTAATTAATTATTTTTAATCCCATTTAACTTAATTTATTTTCTAAAGTATTTATAAAAATCAATAGAAAAATGTAAAAATATAACTTAATTCAAAATGCTAATAAATCCTGAGCCACGAAGTCGTGACCGAAATTTTTCAGACCTCATAACTCGGTCATATAGACTTTGAATGAAGCAATCTCACTTTTAAAGTTCGTTTTATAGAATTAACTATCAAATGACACTATTTTCGCTAAAATCGAAAATAATATGCAAAATGTAGGTTTTAGGACCCTATTGGTATATATTATATAATGTATCTTAATGTTATTTTATTTAATATATGTCATTTCTTATATTCATATATTTTACGAATATTCTATTATTAAATTAATTAAATAAAAAGTAAATTAATTTAGTATTTAATTATTTAA